>OX419683.1:8129966-9329966 GCA_948474745.1 Oligia latruncula
CTCGTGAATGTGAATGTGCACGTTGAATGTCGAGTTGAACGCGCGCGTGTGAACATAGCATTAGAAAAAAAAAATACTTTATGCACTAGATGACTAGAGCATAAAAAGCGACTTTGTGTCAGACGAACTTTTAGAGCATGAGAAGGGAAAAAATATTTGCGTTTGTGATTTTATTTTGCATGAACATGCGATTAAAAAAAGTAATTTAAAAAAATTAAACCGACTTCAAAAAGAAATTAACTCAAAATTATGAAATAACTTTAATTTCGGAAGTCGGTGTCTTGGGATCTGTATTTTAGTTTTATGCCACCGACTTCCGAAATTAAAGTTATTTCATAATTTTGAGTTAATTTCTTTTTGAAGTCGGTTTAATTTTTTTAAATTACTTTTTATTTCGTAATTTTTAGTTTTTGCACTAGTATTTGACCAAGGTTTTGAGATGTTTTCCCTTTGACACTACACCCGTAGCTCTTATCAATAAGCCAGGCCGTCACACTTATACGTATTAGTCCATATCTTGAAAATTACTGAATCGATCTTGATGAAACTTGCACTGTTCCCTAAGTTGAAGAAAATGTAAACCAATAAAAAAAAATGGTCACGATCCGATTAATAGTTCCGGAGATATGCGTGGACAAACATACATACATACATACATACATGCATACATACATACATACGTCTATGAAATTTTGTATATTTGTTTGGAAGCCCTAATAGATCATTATATGTGAATATAATGCAATTCCAATAATATTACATACATACGTATCGAATTGATAACCTCCTTTTTTTTGAAGTCGGTAAAAATCGCATCGCAGTGCGCGTTTAGCCTTACAAATTGTATCAAAATGTCAAGCGCGCGTCAACTGCCATGATGGGTTGACTGAATTATCAACAGCAGCCAATCAGACCACTTGATATGCGTTTAGTTTTGACTAATCGTTGATTTTTGTTCCAGAAACGGGGCGATAGTAGCGAAACGCATTACGACTGCAGACTGCTGTAAGTATTATTTACATACTCAGGCCACACGCATAAGTGTAGCTGATCGTAGAGTCAATAAGGTCTAAATTGTGACCATTCAGTAAATCGTTTGCTCTATAGAAGTATTTAGTTCAGTGTCTTATTAAATGAAATTCATTTTAGTTTTATTCTCTTTATTATATTTTATTGTTGTAACTTTAATATACAAACCAGGTTTCCGTCTCTTATCAATTGTTTTATTTTACTTGCTCTACACGATTTTAAAGAACAACAAAGATTTGCAATCTTCGCGTTTATCTTGAATTTAAACAATAAATAAATAATACGTGCTGATGTTACATTTTGTGTTTTTGATTCAATTTTGTATCAGGATAAATAACATATTTTAATTTCTAAAGAAAAATCTATACATCGGTGCCAAAGATCTGTTTTTATCATAAAAAAAAACAATTACTATACCATACATATATACATTATAAAGTTTACAAATGCTGTAAAATTTACGAATACATATACTATTTTTTTAAGTAACAACTCAAGGCCTAATATCAGGTAAATTATAACAACTTTTTATTAATAATATCGTGCTTAACGCTGTTCTAAATAATAATATCTATCAACACTTATGTCTTATGTTTGTAACTACATGAGTTGTTCAATATAAATCATAATTCATAACATAAGGTACATTTAAATCACAATTCATTAATAAATATTATGTCATCATGTTTATGCACGGTTTTACTCTTCGTTTATCAACAGTTATTTTACATAATAATAATCCACATATTACATAGCTAGTCCACGCCTCAATACATTTACGATTCTTAATTTATGTCTAATTACGAGCTTTTTAATAAGTAATACCGTAGGCAGAGCAATTAGGTACGTACGCTATGACTGCTATGAGTTTACATTATTAATGGTGATTCTGTAGTGCGCTGACTAAACGATAGAGGCGTGACACAATAGGAGCTGTCAGATTAGGTATTATACTATATACAAATAAATAAAATTAAAGTGTCAGTTTGTAATTAAAAAAAAACTGTTCCGGCTAATCTCCGAAACGGCTAGACCGATTTTGATGAAATTTGGTATGGGGACACTTTGAACCCTGGGGAAGGACATAGGCTTTTTATGGACTTTTTATTCACATACGACACGGGCGAAGCCGTGGGCGGAAGCTTGATATAAGTGAATTATAACTTCGAAACAAGTTTGTTAAGACGCCAAGAAAGAACACGCCCACTAGAAGTATTAAGCAATATTGTTTTTACTCTTTGTCTGATGGTAAACGAAAGAAAGGTACATATAAATTGTTACATATATTTGGTTTCCTCAAAACGGGACATCTTCCGCTTGCGGTCGTCAGTCTAAAATGTAATATGACTATTCTACTAAGTATTTCCCGGACCATGTAGGTAGAGTTGTATATTATATTACATTTATATAGTTATAAACTAACTATGGACATAATCATAGTTCTGAGGCTGAATTGGTGTTGTAGTTTGTATGATTATATTTTTACTACTAACTAAGCAACAATCGTAAAAATAAGGCTACAACTATAACAGCCCTTTTCCACTTGTTAGTTGAATTTTTTTAAAGTTATATTAATTATATTATCAGACTAGTATCTAACCTAACATTCTACACTAAATCCATGAAGTGTAGGCATATGGCGTGAATTATACAGAAACGGCGTAAGGTAAAGGCGCGGCGCAGGCGTGAAACGGATAAGGCACGGACGCGATAAAAAATAAAAAGATGAGGCGAAGCGACGTTACAATTATAGAGGCTGATTTTGTTGCGATAGCATGTCTTCCTCTTCAGAAGACAAAGATGCGCTTGCTTTGCTGCAACTCATTAATATGCAGAGGCACAGAAGATATTCGGTGCACCCTGTGTGGAAATTGTCAGAAGAGCATAGATATTTTAAAATAATGGAAAAATTACATGAATATCGTGATCGTTTTCCTACAGTGTATAAAATGTCACAAGAATGTTTCCATATTATATTGTCGAAAGTAAAACACGGTTTTCAGAAGCAGCATACACATTGGAGAGAACAAATCTGTCCTGAAGAAAGACTATTGATAACAATAAGGTTAGTAAAACATCTTTGATCTATATAATAAAATTCAAAGTGGTGTGTTCTTTGTGAAGAGTAGGTATCCACTAAGAAAGGATTTTTGATTTTTCGAAATTCTACCCCTAAGAGGGTGAATGGGGGGAGGGTGAAATTTCACGCGTACGAAGTCGCGAGCAGAAGCTCGTATTTATATTTTTTTGTTTTTTTTTTTTGGAGCTATGGACTAAAGTAACACAATGGGTCCCAAACAGCAGCAAACGACAACGCGGCAGGCCCAGAATGAGATGGCGGGACGAACTCTACTCTTTCCACAAGGATTGGCGTATAACAGCACTGGATAGGGATAAGTAAGGAAGGAGGGAAAGGAGCTGCAGTGGACAGAAATGGCTAATAATAATATTTTCATTTCTTAGCTCATACCGCGTAACAAGCGACGTACTCCTTGCGCGACGCTCCAATCGCGACTGCTAGCGACGCGGCGCAGGCAAAAAAGCGACGTGCCTGCGCCGCCGCGCCGCTTGAGTGTAATTAACAACACGTCGCTTTGGTACATTTTGTATGAAAACGTTTTGAAGCGGCATCAAGCCTGCACCGCGCCTTCACCTTACGCCGTCTCTGTATAATTCACGCTTTACGCCGTCTCTGTATAATTCACGCCTTACGCGTCTCTGTATAATTCACGCCAGAGCACGTGTTAATAAATTGTAGGCTAGGTAACGTTGGATGGAACTTACTAGCTAATTAGCTTAGTCATTAGCAGTATAGTTCTTGCGCAATACTTAATAATAGGAAATATTAAAAATAACTTAATACTTATTAAAAGTTTGATAATTTTAATTGATCGAGTGTGAAGGAAATGAGAAGTTGTCAATAGAGTTTCTTAAACTAACGATACACATTAATGTTGCCGACTTTCATCGTTAATCGTAAATGATCATCGGATCAATGACGTAAGCGAAAAGAGTTTTATAGAAAAAAGATAGTGGAAGTTTTTTTATTGGAAAATTTGTGGGATGTGAAAATAGAAGGACATGACTGCGCAGTCTAAACTCGAAATTTAACTACTTACCTAAGACGCGAGACAAGATATTGTATTTTATATAATTATAATAAAATTGTGTTAACATGTCATTACATTTTGTATGGAACGGCTTTTTTGAAGGTATCTTGAGAACGGATTGTCTGATTTCGATATATGACGATACGAAGTTCACCGGGTCAGCTAATTATTAATAAAAATAAAAAATGTCTAATACTTGGACTAATAATTACGAATTACAAAATCTATAAAATATATTCGCCGCTGCGACACGAGTGATTTCGTCAGGCAATGTTGCCTGATTGTGTAGCCCGTTTAAGAGTATGAATCATGGGCCATACTGTTGCAGATATTTTGCATGACATGGCCCAGCCATAGATTGCTCAGCCGTAAGTAAGCTGAAATAAAATGTTTTTATGATGGCCGAACTATTGCTCTAATATTACAACCACACATGTCCGTGAAAGAATAGCCCGTTTAGAAGCACCTTTACAATCAATATTGTAAAAGCTGTCGACAAAATGTGCGTAATAGGGCAAAATTTATAATAAACAAAATCAAGTTCTTATGTGAGCAGTGGTGGCCAAGTGGTAACGGCCGCGACTTACAGGTTGTAGGCCGTTGGTTCGAATCCAGACAGACGCTTTTATAGAGGTATGAGGAACAGGGTGTAAAGTTCACTCAACCTCCATAGAAAAGGGAGGATCTTCCGACCAGACGGGTGTTGTGTCTGGCGGGCAACTGCCCGATGATTCATGTCGGGCCGTTGTATCTATGCTAGTTGCGCGGTAAACTCTGCTTGCGCGATGCAGGATTTGCGTGACGTCAGTATGACGCGTTGTTCGCATGTGGCGTTGTAGATACCGTTACACTTTAATTTGTGCAAATTATTACATCACCACTGCTCTTAAAACGGTGAAGGAAAACATCGTGAAGAAACCGACATGTCCTAGAACATAAATTCGAAGACATGTGACATCTACCTACCCACACTGAGCCCGCGTGGTGAATTACAGCCCACTCCCTCTCATCGCGATAAGGCCTGTGTCCCAGCAGTGGGTACATTACAGGCTGATTATGCAAAGTTCACATTCTGAAACGGTCAAAAAAAAATCATGGCCTTCGAAGTAGGTACAAAAATATCGACCTTCCAGGCTTGATGGCGTAAAGAAGTAAATATGTATGTAGCCATCGATCAATGTCGACCAGGCATTAGGTTCATGTTCAGGTGTTAAAAAATAATCGATTGTCGATTAATGACGGAACTAGACCATTCTGAGAAGTGCCAATAAATTATGCAGTTAAAGGGCCGGCGTAGTATGCGTAGTTCATACAAATGTAACACCAAAATAATTTGTAAATCAAGCATATTCTTAAGTAGTGTGTATTTATTCCGATTGGATTACAGAATATCTAGGTTCACAAATATATATTTTGAATGGACACTGATTTAAAGACGAGTTATGATAAAAAATAAGTTTTCTATAGAAATTTGGAATTCCTGATAGTCGTCTTTAAATCGGAATAAATGCAAACTACATTAAGAATATGTTTGATTTACAAATTATTTTGGTATTACGTTTGTATGAATTATGCATGCCCCGCCGGCCCCTTAACTATTACCTATACTTACTGGCCAAGTATTTCAAGTGGTTATTGGTACTTATTGGTTAGTGGTATTGTATTTACAATCTATCCGCGAATGAAATAGTGCGGGTGTACCCAAGCGGTGTGAAAGAATTGTATGTAAAAAAAATATTTAAGGGCTTACATGACATAAAGCGCGGTCACTGTCGGACTGCATAGAAAAGAAAGAGAAACGCGATGAAACAACGCTGGTAATTTATTGTATGAAGCAATTATTTAATTACAAAAAATCTATTGTTTGGACTAAAAAAATAAAACACTAGTATTTTAGTATGTTGCTAGTAGAATAATCTGACAAAAAATCAGAATGATTGTATGTATAATTATGAGTATGGTTTTTATTGTAAAAAGAAAGTTTTTAGAGGTATCTTCATGATTTTTTTCGTTTCTATCGTATCAAATTAGTTGTATTATGTTTTCAACACTATCTAACTAGCATTATCCTGAAGAATATCATATATTTTTCTGATTTTGTTTACTGAAGTCCTTCATATATTTTAGGCATTATAAAACTTGCGTTTTTTGTGTTTAGGTCCTGTAAGCCCCATAATGTGAACCTTTGACTTTGAAGCACTTATAAGAGAGGAAAATGTTTCTTGCGTCAGTGGTGGTAAGTTCGGCGACACGCGTGTTTTAGTTTTTACAGCGCGGCACTATTTATTCGGAGGGACTTTACTGTTTATCTAAATCCTAATCGGTAACGAAGTCCGGTCTTTATTACAGTTTGAAACGACTAAATCAATTAAAAGTACTTTGAGGCACCTCTTCGCATCAATCATATTAACTAAAACTTTGCCACTTTGGTCTATACGAGAAATGTCGTTCATTGGCATATTATCCCGGTCCGAAAATTATAAGGAGTTGCAAGAATAAAATATAAATAATGCTAGCATGCACACATGATTAAATGTTGAATTAAATGTTGAAAATAATATAAAATGAACCAACACATCCAACACCAATTCTTACGCGTCCAGCAGTCACAATATGCGACGTACCAGCGTGAGTCGTTCTCTTAATACATTGCTAACCGCGTGTTATAATTCCAAATTGTACTTAGGCAATATTTTGTAAATTATGTATGGATATGTACGACAGGCAAATATTAAACTTTGTAATAACTATATTATGCTAAATGCGCTGATTGTAAGCCCTAACTAACCGATACAGGATATTCTAATTACAATTATTGTGCTTTGGCATGAGCTCCGCTAGCTTTTAAGGCTTTTTTAACTAGGGGCTTGTAAACAAAGGACCACGGCAGAAATAGTAAGAATCCTGAGAAATATAAACTAGAATAAACAGTCCACCATTTTGAGTAGCTCTTGACGTCGAATGGCGCCAGACTCCAGCCCATAAATACTATTGTGTATGCTTTTAGTATAATGTACAGGAGATATTTGATGATTGTATTGTTCCACATTTTATGGTAGAATTCAGTTTTGAGCAGCATTGATTCTAAATCTTTCTCCATTACCATTATAAGGAATTCGTTGAGGAAGGTCATGTAGTAGCCGGACTGTGTGCCGTGCCACAGCGCGAGGAAGGCGAGCGTGATGAGCTGGCTCAGGTTGCGGTTGCCGAGGAAGCGCAGTCGCTTGTACACGTACTCGGCGGCGAAGTGGTTGGTATTGCAGTTGAAGCTGTCGATGTAGTGCTGGAAGCGCGTGGCGCTCTCGAAGCGCAGCAGCTTTATGTTGTTGCAGCCGTCCCACTGGCTCACCGACTTGCCGCCCTCCGAGCGCGTGCCGTTGTACGATAGACCGAACCTGATGCACGACGCTGTAACAACCGATACTCAACATCAAACATCATTCATGAAACTACTAACTAGGCTGACAGTCACCACTTTTTGAGTGTCAGAAGTTGCATTAGACACTTCCTAGCTTTTACCTGGGTAGAAAAAGTGGCGCGACTAACTTCCCAGCAACTCATCCCTAACATCACAAGAATTTAAAAGGTACTGTTATCGGGCGATAACAGTACCTACTAAGTTGATCCAGATTCAAGAAAGTATTCCGTGTTACATTTTGTAACAAAGAACAATTTCAAATTTGTTTGAACTTAAAGAATTTATACAAATTGAAATGACCTCAGTGCACTGATTGCCTCATGAACATTACAATACTAATGCAGTATCAAACCAAAGCGACCATTGTTCACAGTACCTATAACGAATTGTTTTGAAATTGGATTAAGGGGACGTCACAACTGTGTTATTTTGAATGAACACTTTCTTAATTATATTTTTAATTACTCACATTATGTTGCTGAGGAATCGTGACTAGTATAATTATGCAATTGTTATGATGGCCATATTCCTATGATTATATAGATGATTTACCCAACAATATTGATATAATCTAGATCAAACGTTGAAATATTTTGACTAGCATATAAATGAGATATGTATAACATGACAAGAATAATGGATTAATGATGTTTGTTTACCTTCGGTGAGCAGCCAGCAGGAAATGTATTTGTACAAAGCGAAATGAGCCCAAAGTCCGCAGTAGATGTTACGATAGAATACTGAATTTTCCCAAAACTCGTCCGATAACATAACTTTCATACTGAAAACCGTGACTGAAACAAAAGAAAACGCAATTGAATTAGGATTGAGTGGTTAGTATTATTCTATCAAGTAGTAGGTCTGTTCCAGGATTCAGGAGATCCGGCACCCTAATTGCGTACGTAACACACTATCAATCGGAATCTGAATAATTTTGAAGCAAATTGCTAATCCATTGGAAGCAATGCAAATGCAATTTTTTCGAACATATGAAGATAAGTTCGAAAAATTTGTCTGCCCAAGACGTAAATAACGTAATGAATGTGGTTGAACTGTCAAAATGAAACTGATTCCGATTGATAATGTGTTACGCAATTGCCCCGCAGGATCCAAGGATCCAGGAGCCAGTTGAGAAAAACTACATTGTGTACCTACGACAAGACCGTGACCAGCATAATTTAAATTTTCGACTATATTATCGCAATATTTAAAATTATTGGAGCAAGTATAGTAGTAGACTTTGCCAAGAATGCATCGTGACAACAGAGTTCCGTAGTACATTCTATCAGTGAAAGCACTTCTCCCGACATAAGTCCTGCGTAAGCAGCGCGCCACTAGCAGGTGCACACGCATCCAAAAGAACAAAAAATCGTGTGATCAGGCTGCAAAGTGTTTGAAGATGTAAAATACGTATACATAGACTTCTTCTTCGTGTCGCTGGCACGACAGTTATTCAAATTTTGTTGGCCCAAAACTTTGTCACTTCGACGGTGTTATCGGGGGCAGCGCAGAGGTCACTTTGGCTGCATGGTTCATTCATAGTAAATTAGATAAAGCGATATATAGAAACTGAAAACGTCGATAGCCGACTCGACCGCAGTAATTGAATAGGATGTGTCCCACCGAAGAAAATTGCACCATACAGCTTTAAAAGTGAGACCACGGTTATCTATCAGTTATAGATGGCCAGGTACTATTGTTGAAAAAGAGTTAGGCCGTTTTCTCACTACGCCAAACCAACACGACATCAACACAAGATTAAAAGTTGTGTTGATGTCGTGTTGTCCATCTATTTTTCACCAGCAGACTGTCACATTTTGTAAAGTTCATAGAGGAAAAATATTAGTAGGGAAGTTGTGTTGATGTCGTGTTGGTTTGGCGTAGTGAGAAAACGGCCTATATAGTCTGCAAGGCGGCTATGTTGTCACAACAAAAAAGTTGATCCGATCTAGCGGACAAGACAACATAGCCGAATTGTTGGTTCCAAGTTGTGTTGCTGTTGTGTTGTCCTCGTGTGTGAGAAAACGGCGCATACATTAGTATGGCGGTTGGAGTTGTCACAACATTATGTTGTGTTGGTTTCACGTAGTGAGAAAACGGCCTTAAGACCCTTTTTACATAGTAGTTTATGTCTCAAGATGTCAAGAGACACTTAGTTGAAGCCGATCTCAAATATAGAAGCATCATCAAGAAACCGTTCTTTACCAAGACACTTTAAAAAACACTAATTAAAAATAACATAGCCGGGAAATCATCGATGTATTAGACTGGTCCTCACAATCGCCAGATCCTATCATGATTAAAAGTGTTTAGGCGTTGATGAAGCTTAAGATATGTATCATTTACAAAAGCCTAAGTTAAGATTTTTTTGATTACTTTTGCCGAACACGCTCTAGTCATGCAGAGTGTAAGTCAATATTTAGATATGCATACTTGTCCTATTTTCATGATACTTCTTTGTTTAGCTAGAAAAACAACAATTTACCAGATTTTCCTGCTAACGAATTTGGTATTCAAAACAGTATGTATAAAATTATCAAGCAGTCTGTATAAAATTATAATCTATATATAAAAGAAAAGTATCTATGTATACAAAAGAAAGTTGTGTTAGTTACACTATTTATATCTCAAGAACGGCTGAACCGATTTGGCTGAAAATTGGTGGAGAGGTAGCTTAGAACCAGGAGACGGACATAGGATACTTTTATCTTTTTTTTTTGGATTTTTTTTTCTCATAGGAGTAGGGTAGGAGTAGTGTAGGAGTAGGTTAGGAGTAGGGTTGGAGTAGGTTAGGAGTAGCGTAGAAGTAGGGGTAGGAGTAGTGTAGGAGTAGGGTAGGGGTAGGGTACGGTAAAGATTAGGATACCACGCGAACGAAGTAGCGCCGGGTAGCTAGAAATAATTTATATGGCAAAACAACGTTTGCCGGGTCAGCTAGTTAGAAATAAAACATTAAAAGAATATTACCTCCAACTTGATAAGCTACCAAGTAGATTGCACCCTGAATTAGCCTCTTCATGGCTTGCCCCTCAAACACAGCAGCTTCCGTTTCCAAGGGGAATTTATCAGAGATAAAATCTTTGTAGCGCCTAAACGAGAATATGGGTCCCACCAGGAAACACGCCGGGAAGTAAACGAATCCCAACAGCTCCAGGAATGTAGGCGGACTCTCCAGAGCCGTCACTTTATTAGTCACAGACAGTTCCTCTCCTTTTAGCTTCTTCTGACCATCCCACAGGTCGAAGGACAAAGCGATCAACTTCAGTGTGAGCACGCAGTGCGGCATCGTCCATGTGATATCATAGTCCTCCGACTCGGTCACCACATAGCCAGCCAGCAGATAAGTCATGTTAAACGCAAATGTCAATATTGCGTTGTTCTTTCCCGGACCAAGGATCTTAGTGCTTAAATAAATTACTAGCGCCGGAATGGCATTATGGTACATTGAGGTACCAAAATTATAGAATGCCATGTCGAATCCCGTCACGACGAAATATAAGTTCCGATAATCTACATGTTGCTTGACGTATTTATGATAGATAACCGCCAGCGGGTATCCTAGTACGATGGATATTAACAGTTTCAGTGCTGGCTCCGTGGCACCTATTACGTGGGCGAGAAAGGGAACTGGGCTCAGGCCAGCTAAGCCCAGTAAACTAAGCAGCAGGCCAAACATTATTCACCAATCTGTAAACAAAAACAATATTGTTAGTTATTATAGTAGTTTTCTGATAATAGACGTAATTTGTTTTGTGCTAGTGACTCTATTTGTCGATAAGACTAGTCCACGACTTGAGGTCAATGTTTCTTAGTAAGAATACATGACAAACATGCAAACAATGGAAATATGTATTCATTTTATGCATGTTAGTGACATTCCTAAAATACTAGCGCTAATAAGATGAAGTTTTGGTGTAGGTACATCAAGTAAATTAGTAAGGCCCCGCGGTTTCACCTGCATAAGTGTCGATCCCGTGAAAATATCGGGATAAAAAGTATTCTGTGTTATTCTAAAATTGAATGTATGAGCATTATTACTGTAAAGTATCATCAAAATCTGTTCAGTAGTTTTTGCGTGAAATGATACATCCACCCATCTATTCTCACAAACTTTCGAATTTATAATATTAGTAGGATTTATTATTCTATCCATTCCAGTAACACCACACATACCTCGTAGCATTCTTTAACATTCCTTCCTAAATAATAAAGATCATAATGATGAATTCACCAAAACAACCCGTTAAAGGTGGGGGTTTTGCACTTGCAGTACAAAATCCGCGCGGCCGAAGTCGCGGGCGCAATGCTTATTATACCCTACATAAAAAGTCTTAGCAAACAACACAGACAAGTATCGGTAACTGAACTCTTGCCCCTACTTAATTCACACACATTTAATCTGTGTATAAATAGCGATTTCGGTACGTCCTCACTCCGATAAAAATACCGATTTTACCTTCCTATAAACGTAAGCCGCGGTTCAGATTATTGTTACCATCATTCATCATTGAATCATTGATTATTGTATTCATCATTGATAGAAGAATTGAAACCGTGGTTTACAAGAAGAACGGAAAATCAATACTGTGCATGCGTGCACCTTGAAATCGCGAAAAAATAATCAGCTGTTCCATACATTTGTGTTCACTTAAATCAACAAAATGTATGGAACAGCTGATTTTTTTTTCGCGATTTCAAGGTTTGTCCCATAGAAAAAGTTTTTCAAAATGATGAGTACAATGACCCCTTTTCGGGTTTAGCATAAACAAAAACTAATGTTGTATACAGGGTGGTCCAAATAGTGACGTCAATAAAAAAATACATTCCTCATACTTAGGGGTATCCGAAAATACCCCATGTCCTGCGATTTTTGATAGTTTAGAAGATATGAATATTTTTTTTAATTTTTGGGAAAATTCTTCGGGGACATTTATTATTTTTTATTTTATTTTGGATGTTATTAGTGTTACTTGCCTAGTTTTTTTGTTGTTGTACATTTATGTTTTTTTAAGTATTCGTAAATTGTCTAATTACTAGCGAACCGTGTTGTGTACAAGTGGTTGTTTTATATTATATTTTCTCTTTATCTTTGTACTTAATATTTACTTTCTGTAAAAAGCCGAAAAACTTGATAATTGTTTTATATTTAAGTAAGTGATGCTACTAAGGCAAACTTTCAGGGGGATATGCTAAATAATTTAGTTTTTCTAGGTAGTTACTTTGTTTAAACTGTTTTAATTTTTTTTTTTACTAAAATCAACCGATTTCCTTCATCGCTCATCGTTTGTTTGAATGAAAATGAAAAGGGGATTTCTGGACTTATTTTACATTAGAGTCCAGATTTCCCCCCTGAGGGGCATTCTGTCAGGGGGGAATAGTGGAATAAGCCTTTATTTAAAAAACTTATGTTAACTGATTACCGACTGTTAAGAATCTTAATTTGGTATTCAATTACCCACATTTTGACTTGACTTTTTGGCGGCTAAACGAAACAGGCAAACGTACCACGTTTGCCTGTCTCGTTCCGTTTCCAAAGTGAAATGACAGCGGCAGCGGATTATTCGTTATCATCAACGCGGAATTGAAGGATAAAGTGTTTATGATGCTTATCGCGCAGGTTAGTCATCACGAGGCCGGCTGTGTAGTTATTTCTGCGGTCAGTAAAATAAAAAATATTTATCCTAACTACGGAACCCATCAGGCGCTTTGTACGCACTTTATCTTGCCGTGAAAAACTACGGTTTATTCGTCGTGAATTCGCGAGGAACAGTCGTCAGTGTTGTATGGATCACTATGGAAGCTTGTGTTGACAGACACGTTTTTGCTACACCGCGGTTTATACGCCGTGTGTAGGCACGGTCGACGGTCGTCGGTGTTGTATGGATCACTATGGAAGCTTGTAGACAAACACGTTATATCTACGGCGCAGTTTATACGCCGTACGGTAGAGAAACCAAGCCGTGTACGGAGAGGGCTAACTGTGCGTGGTGCGTGTCCTCCACGCACTTAGCCAGTTTTTTTGTGTTTCCTACGAACGTGGTTTCTTATTTACACAATGGATATACTAATTGCAAAAGACGTAGGTATACGAAAATAACTAAAATGTGTTAGTCATAGTGGTATGATTCTGTTAATTTTAATATAATCTAAGGGATCCTCTCTTTGTAACACGTAATGAATATTTGTGACTCAGCATAAGATAACAACACGTCAATTTAGTTGTTTATTTTGTTAACTTTACAAAGAATAGGTATTTGAGCATGTAATTATTTGCTACAAGTTACAAGAAAACTCATCATCATTTGTAAGAAAACAATGTTCAAGTTCTAGGCAACAAATCCAACGTACGTAGGTATTCCATACCTGGATAAAACTGACACAGGAGCGTGGGGATTGGAACAAAACAAGAGCAGTGGGGTAAAGTCGGGCTGTGGATGATGACATAGATAGACTGCGAGAGCGCTAGATGATGATGATGTCATAACTTAGATAGACTGCGAGAGCGCTAGATGATGATGTCATAACTTAGATAGACTGCGACAGCGCTAGATGATGATGTCATAACTTAGATAGACTGCGACAGCGCTAGATGATGATGTCATAACTTAGATAGACTGCGACAGCGCTAGATGATGATGTCATAACTTAGATAGACTGCGACAGCGCTAGATGATGATGTCATAACTTAGATAGACTGCGACAGCGCTAGATGATGATGTCATAACTTAGATAGACTGCGACAGCGCTAGATGATGATGTCATAACTTAGATAGACTGCGACAGCGCTAGATGATGATGTCATAACTTAGATAGACTGCGAGAGCGCTAGATGATGATGTCATAACTTAGATAGACTGCGACAGCGCTAGATGATGATGTCATAACTTAGATAGACTGCGACAGCGCTAGATGATGATGTCATAACTTAGATAGACTGCGACAGCGCTAGATGATGATGTCATAACTTAGATAAACTGCGAGAGCGCTAGATGATGATGTCATAACTTAGATAGACTGCGAGAGCGCTAGATGATGATGTCATAACTTAGATAGACTGCGACAGCGCTAGATGATGATGTCATAACTTAGATAGACTGCGACAGCGCTAGATGATGATGTCATAACTTAGATAGACTGCGACAGCGCTAGATGATGATGATGTAATAACTTAGATAGACTGCAAGAGCGCTAGATGATGATGTCATAACTTAGATATACTGCGAATTATTATTTTAATAATTTCAAAATTTTTCTCGTTGCAAACTTCGGAGATAAGGGCCCCGAACGGATTTTTTTTACATTTTTCATCAAAAGTCAAAAATTATGCGGTCTAAAAAAAAATAAAATATGTTTGAGAATGTGCAAACTGCACTCTTTCATATGATACCCCACATGCCCTAGTAGCCCCACTTCGAATTTTTCAGACCCCCTTTCAGTCCCTGTTGCAAAAAATATACATACATATTATGTTTTTATTTCTTTCTTATTTGCAAAATAGTTGAGCAAACGTCATCTAAAACTATTCCAAATTTCAAGTTGATAGCATTAGTAGTTCTTGAGATGGATATCTGTGACAGACAGACAGACACAGTCAGACAGACAGACAGAGTCTCACCATAAGGGTTCCGTTTTACCATTTTGGTACGGAACCCTAAAAAGATGTTTCCAAATCGGTTTATAAATGACGGCGGCGTACTGAGGTCATCATCTGCCTAGCCTTTTCCCAACTATGTTGGAGTCGGCTTCCAGTCTAACCGGATGCAGCTGAATACCAGTAATTTACATGGACCGACTGCCTATCTGACCTCCACAACCCAGTTACTGGGTAATACGATACCCCTTGGTAAGACTGGTTGTTAGACTTTCGGGCTTCTGACTACCCGTGACGACTTTCAAAGATTCACGAATGACAGCCGGGGCCAACGGCTTAACGTGCTTTCCGAGGTACGGAAGGGTCTCGGTATGTAAAGATGGTCCCATCCACAGACCAACCGCGGCAAGCGTAGCTTAACCTCATCGATCGAGCTGTGCGGCTGTTATTATTTAGCCACGGGTCCCTGACGGCGTACCGAGGTAACAAACATAAAAAAAAATACAACCGAATTGAGAACCTCCTCCTTTTTTTAAAGTAACCGACTTTAAAAAAAAGGAGGAGGTTCTCAGTTCGGTTGTATTTTTTTTCAAGAAGAAGGAAGCCGGTTAATAAGGTAAATTATATTTTGTATTATAGATTTTTACAATAATAGTAATCCTGGTTACTAATTAAATAATAGATATTTATTCGTTTAAGGAATAAGCCACGTTTATTTGTTATAATAGTAATAATGGGCCTTCTTTTTTTAAGAAAATATATAATTTACAAGTCGGGTTCCACTATTGCGCACGTAGATGCACTTAGTCGAAACCCAGTTGTGCTCGACTTTGTTGAGGTACGGTGCATTTAAACTAAATGGATAACGACGGTACAACAGAGCGACCCTGGACTTCAACGTATCATATCTATTTTAATTTAAAAGACGAGGATACAAACGGTATATTAGAAATTAAAATTTTTGCGAAAAAATATAGTTAGTGATGAAGGCTGATATTTTGATGACTACCTTCCTGCTATATCACCAGATACTTTAATATATCTAGGTAGATCACGAAGATTATGTCTGACTTTAATAGATTGTGACCTCTGAGTTTGTTGCGATCTGAGAAGTCAGATAGAAAAATCCGACCTCATCTAGTTTTTAAAATATGGTGGAGTGTCAGTGTTAGTACAAACCACGGACTTATATTGGCTTGTGGTACAAACCTTTTTACAGAAATAAAATCATTTATCATTTTCACAGTGCGTGTGTAAAACTCGGTGGGTCTATGAAGACTAAGGCCGATTTCCTTCAAATAGTGTTCACCATATGCATTGCATTGGATGAGTCCAAATACGATACGTTTGTTGTATGTTGCAGCACCAGGCCAAGGTTAACACACTATTGTTTACCAACTACTTATCTATGTAGACCGAGCCTAAACTCGGAGGATCTACGATTAGCAAGGTCTTCCTGCTCCATCATCAGACCATTCATCACCATCTCAAGTCGACTATTCATCTAGACTGATTTAACGAGCCAAAATACGATATTTCTGTTGTACGTTAATGAGGAGTTGGTTATTCTGCAGACTTTCCTGGCCGCAACATCAGTTGTAGAGTACCACATAATTAGAGCATCAACTAATCTTAAAAGTATACCAAATTTTAAGTCGATTGGGCGAGTAATAGTGAAATAAATGACCATTGTATGGCCGAGATCCCTACACCAATCAGAAAAGAACTGATTATCTTCAACATGGCTGAACAGATTCTTATGAAACATAGCTAAAAACCTGATTAGACCAGTCTACAAATAAAAAAACCACATAGAAACCGAACCATAAGCTCCCCCCAAGAGCTATGTTACCACAAACAGACACACATCTACACGGAAAGACAGAGACATCAACTTATAACACCCCTCTTCATAAGTCGGGGGCTAACAAGATAATTCAAAAAGATCAATCATCAAGAATGTAATTAATGTATTACTAAAACTTTCTTGATATTACTAAAGTATGTAGATTATGTTAGTGAAATTATAAAAATAGATTCATTCGATTTTAAAAAATTGCGTGCTTATTAAAAATTCGTAAATGTATGTTTATGATCTTTATCATATAATTAGATAAATAAGTATTCGGGCCAATTTTTATGTTTGTAGATCAAAGGAATCAAATTTTTCAAATAAACTGTATCCCCGCTTTTCACCGTGGATTTTTGATAAATCGTTTGGGATGTGTTCATAACTTGACTCAAAGACCGATACCTACTCATTTTCGAGTTAATGGAAGCAAGCCGTAAAATCCACCCCTTCTTCTTAGCGTGTCGATAGCAATCTAAATGGACTCGGCCCAGAATTCGGCTACTTGTCTGGCGCCATCACCAGCGTCCATCGGTCGGTCATCGTCGTCGTCTGTTAATCCCACAGCGGGTTACATATTTTTCTAACCTATTAACATATTGTCACCCCCTAAATCCTGTGAGGGATTTTTTTTAAACTAAAAGTGTCATTCTTTATTATTTACTGAGCCAAATATTGCCAAGTTTCAATTATATTAACCAAATGAATAAGATTTTTCATATACACTGTATCCCCTCTTTTTATCCCCAAAGGGGTGGAGTTTTGAAAAATCGTCTGGGTTGTTTCTATAGCTTGACTTAAAGAATATTTATACCAATTTTCCAATCAAACCACGTAATAAAATACTCCCCTATGAAATTGACTATCCCTCTTCACCCCGTTAGGGGTAGATTTTCTAAAAACCCTGATATACTTTATTATTTATTTTGGTCTTACATACTCGTACTGAGTTTCGAGTTGAAAAGCGGGAATACAGTATATGAAGAATCTAAAATTAAAGGGAGATTGGGGGTGCAAAATGTTGTACCTATGGAAGATTTTTAACGCGCGGTCCAATTAACTCGAAACTTATTAATTTTGTCTGTTCGGAAACCGAATAGTAAAATAAAAAGCCATTAAAAAGTTATGAGCCAACAAAGATTCGTTTTTCTTGCTAATTTTAACGTAACTTAAGGTGTAAATAAGTAATAAAAGAACTGTAAAATCTTCAAAATCCAAATCCGTACCGACAAAGCTCAGTTATCGAAGAGTTCAATAAACTTTATTTGTAATTGATTTATGCAGTAGTTTTTTCATGAAACTCGATTTTCCGAAGCGATTTTCGATTATTTTTAACGAGCCTATTTGTTCGGAACGGTGTTTCTGTGCGTGAGAACTAGACGTTGTTCGTGTAGCCTAGCGTCTAACTGCTTATCACTGATACTAGTTCTGTCGGACACGAAGCCAGGTGAGACAGCGTGCTTTTTGGCCATGACCACCAGTGAGTTCGCGCTCGCGACTAGTTTACTCTTAAATATATGGTTCGAATACAGAACCTACTTATTTTTTAGAGTCGGTTAAAAACGAAAGTTAAATGATCAATAGGAGCAGTGGTGGCCCAGTGGTAACGGCCCCGACTTACGACTTGCAGGTCGTGGGTTAAAACCCAGGCAAGTGCTTTACTTTGTGCAAATAATTTTTCAGCACCCTTGCTCTCAAAACGGTGAAGGAAGACATTGTGAGGAAACCAGCATGTCCTAGAACCAAAAATTCAAAAACATGTGACATCTACCAACACACACTGGGATCATGTGGTAGATTACAGCCATTTCCTCTCAAAGAGATGAATCCGGTGTCTGAGCAGTGTGCTTTTGCACAGTACATGTGAGCAGAAGCACATCTGAAGCAACAACTCAATCTTGTTCCTTTTCATCGTCATCAGTCTCCTTTTTTTTTTTTTTTTTTTTTTTATTACTAAATGGGCCCGCTCTTGACCCCGATCACGCCTGATGGTAAGCGATAGATGAGGTCTATGATGGAACGAGCGTGCCCTTATCCCAATTTATTCGAGGTCGGCGCAACATACCTTTTTCTATTAGGTACTCGTCATCTCAATACTCCCCCCCTTTCTAACCATATCATCATTCACACAGTCCATCCATCATTTCTCTGGTGTTCCCCTACTCTTATAGTCATTGGACATTCATACTCAAAACCTTCCTAATTTTTCTGTATTGCATGCCCAATACCATGACAACTGACTTCCACACAACTTCTTAGTTACCGGTGCCACTTACAGACTTCCTCTTATTTACTCATTTCTTATTATATCCATAACAATAAAAACAACCCTTTTATCAAGGTAAATAAACTTAATGTTACCACCTTTTACGGCATAGCAAAAAAAAAACCGGTCAATTGCGAGTCAGACTGGCGCACCGAGGGCTCGTACAAATTTGTAGGCATTTACGGTTTTCGGATTTTTTCCTTTACTTGTGCTACACGACATTGTTTCTTGTCTTTCATGATTCTGGGTCAACGGGAAATACCCTATAGGTTTTAATTTCTGAAAATAAACGCCCGTTTTGATTGCATTGACTTAGAAGTTTGATTTTTACTGCTTCAAGGGATTGCAGACCTGATAATTCCACGCGTTCCTGAGAAAAGTGAAAATTAAAAACTTTTTTACAAAAAAAGAACTGACTTCCAAAAAACACTATAAAGAGAAAAATAACTTTAATTTCGGAAGTCGGTGGCAAAAAACTAAAATACACATCCAAAAACACCGACTACCGAAATTAAAGTTATTTTTCTCTTTATAGTGTTTTTTGGAAGTCAGTTCTTTTTTTGTAAAAAAGTTTTTAATTTTCACTTTTTAGTGGGTCAGTTTGTAATTTATTTAAGTTACAATAGCCTAATGTCAACTGCTCATCACCATTTACAAAATATTGCTTTTCCCGATGCAGGGACGTTAATTGTTGAGTTCTCCTAGTAAGAACCAGGAGAACTAGAGCTGATTGAGAAGTGACCATCAGCTCCACTTCACCATACGCATTGTAACGAGCATAAATTGCTTAGTAACCATATTAAAGTAATTGAATCGCAACCCGTGAAATTTATATTATTTATTTATCACATGAAATGTTTCCTTTGCCATTACAGTTCTCATCAATATAAATGAATTAATTCCAAACACAAGGTAGCTACTGTAAACTGTTGAGGAGTTCCCTTAACTGTCCTTCGTCTTCATCATCAGACCCGTAATGACAGTCACAACCCATGTAGGTGTAAAGTTCACATCAATACAAATTAATCAAGCCCAAACACAAGGTTACTGCTGTAAATCGTTGAGGAGTCCACTCGACTGTCTTTCGGCTCCATCATCAGATCGACTCCAGGCCTTCATTAAATTGTAGTGCTTCAAAATACTTAATGAAAAAATTAACCAACACACTAGTCGCTCCTACGATTTTCCCATGTTCCCCTCGATTTCACTGGGATGCCATCATCAGATCCTGGTTTCCTTATCATGGGACCACCCTTGGCATATCTCCTTTCCAACAAAAAAAGAATAATCAAAATCGGTTCATAAACGACGAAGTTATCCGGGAACACACATAAAAAAATATATATATATAGGGTCGAATTGAGAAACCTCCTCCTTTTTTGAAGTCGGTTAAAAAAGGGGTCTTGACAGACAGACAGATGGACAAAGAAGTGATCTTATAAGGGTTCCATATTTCCTTTTGAGGTAAGGAACCTAAAAATGAGAAAAAAGACATGTGCAATAGAAGAGAGTTAAACCACAATACTGAGTAATATCAGCTTCTAAACAGTATGACATTCTGTACTTAGAAATACCCACAAAAGCGCTTCTCATCATAAGTTGTATGTACTGGAATAATTGATATGAAAAAAACCTATATCAAGAAATCACACTCAAAACTAAAACCTTGATCTTTTAATATTTATTTATTTAAAACTTCAAGCACATAAATGTACAGAGGCGGATTTAATGCCATTGGTATTTTGTACCAGTCAACCTTTGGGTGATGCAGAGACATATCCTCACAAAAACACCAACAATAAAAACAAAATAGCATGGCGTGATGGCAAAGCAGTATGTATATTACTTTAGCACAGGACCAGCACAGCAAATCGTAATATTCAAGCAAGTTTAAAAATATGGTTTTCAATCTCTTTGATAAGAAGTAGGTACAAGGTTGTTTGTCCAACCTTCACAAAATAATCTTATTACACCCATAAAAGAAAATATCCTACAAAATTAAATGTCTGCCAAATTCAATCAAAAAGTGCAAAATTTAATTATATGTAGTTATAACAGTATGTAATATTTCTGGAACAAGTTCTTTTTTTCAGTTAAATTTAATTTCAAATGTAGCTTGTGTAAAATACATTTATTTAGCACAGACTGACACACAATACACCAGATACATACATCAGATAACTGTCCAATCCTTCCGAGAAACAAAGCGTGCTGTTGTTGTTGTTTCAAATCACTCCTATCTATCATCAGCCAAATATGGCACCTACCCACATAATGCAACAATTACAAAAACCAGTACAAGAAAATATAGATTTTAATAGAGCAATAATTGCCTATTAATATTTTATCACAAACATTTGTTAACTTGGTAATAGGTAATGTCGATCGCAATTTATCAGGGCCTGGGGAACACGTAACAATTTATCAGATCGCGGTCACGCAAGTTTAGAAAACGTTAAAGACATTTAAAAATATTACCTGGACATAATATAAATAAAACAAAGGTATGCTATTTTAAATACAAAGCTAATAACGATGAACAATATTATTATAACAGCATAGTTTGAAGTAGAAAATACTTACCAACATCCAACAGTAAAAACGAAAAACGAGCACCAACTTTATTGAGAGCCCCTCGAACTTCGAACTCTCGAAGACAGAGGAAAAGGATGCCCAAAACTACAATGCAGCAATTGATAGATAAAATTATTATGGATGAAAATTAATAAGAACAATGCAGTGAACGTACGTGTCCAAAGAGCACCTTTGCGGCATAGTAATTTAGTGCTCTGTGGTAATTCGAGACAAAGTGCACACGGACTGCAGGAGCACTGACAAATGACACTGACAGGCGTCACAGACAGTTGACAGGAGGCGGCAAACCATAGGCAACACTATGAAATATAGCAATTTCTAAGTTGACTAAATAGGCGATTTTAAATTGGCTTTTGAACATACTTATACAGAAATAGAAATTTTGAAAATGAAGAGAATTAGGGATGCAAGAGCGACCGAAACGAACTCGAAAACTTTAGCACCCCATCTCGCATGGTTTTCTTTTGACACAAAGAGATTTAAGAATAATTTAATGTCTTTGCTTTGACAAAAAAACAGAAATAGAAGTATCTTTCTAAACATAAGTAAAAAAACTTTGAGAAACAGCGAACTCGAAAATGTTTACACCCCACGTTTTTCCTATTTATTAAAAAAAAAAAGAGAAAAACTGCGCCCGTGTATTAAGCCCGTCACAGACGTAGCTATAAAAATATATTAATATGAATCATACATAGCATATGAGGGATCTTCCTTTTTTTTTTAACTCTTCCCTCGTCGCTGGATAGATGGCGCTGACCTTGGTAAGTTACTGCAAGGAACGGAACTTCACATCATTTTTTGATTATTTCACTTGGATGTAATTTTGAGATCGTAAAACGAAAGCAAACGAAAGTGTCAGTCAACGAGCGTATGTGACGTGACGCAATGTTTTTTTTCCAAGCGTTTTGGCTTTGTCACCTAGTAACGTAGTCAGTACAACGCCATCTACAGAGTTCTTGGAAACTATTTTTTTTTATACTCAAAAAGAAAACCTCTCATTACGACATATATTTTCTATAAAAAGCTATAAATAATTAACGAAAATTCACACAGTATCTAGGATAGAATTAGTCAGGCGCAGCTGCGTGTATATGGCGCCACTTATAAATAACTCATTACCTAACTGGTTATCAGAACTACCTTACAAAAAATTCTGTGTGGTTTTGAAAAAATGGTTGATATCGCATAGTTTTTATTCTGTCGGCGAAGTACCGCACACGCAGCTATAATATATATTTCTATGACGTCACCAAAATATGTCGACATACATATCTCGGTTTATTTTGGCATAGGACGATAGACGCATAGGACAAGGACGACCGCAGACCGAGTGAGGGCAAAATATATATTATAGTATAGCTCCCGTGTGTGGCAGCTTGCTATACTATAATATTTATCTCGCTAAATTAATATAAATTATAGCTACGTCTGTGACGGGCTTTACAGGCTTGCAGAAAAGAGACCAGCCACTGAACTGTAATCTATAGTACTTGTAGATTTTAAGGTCAGTGGAACCAGTTACCAAGACGTATTGGCCGCAAAGTGGCGCAAAGTCCCTTTTTGTCCTTCTAGAGTGGTCACTTTTACTCTATGTCTATGATATTTATAGTGTAAAATTATATAATCTATGGTTCTCACGCTTCGCCTGCTTCGCCTCACTAGATTGATTGATTTTGATTCGCGATTTGTAAAATATTTTGCCGCATTACTTCTTGGCGTTGTGAAAATAACTATTTCACAATCGAGGAGATTACCTGATTTCACCAGAAGAATATTCCATCATTTACTTTCCGCCCAACACTCACAGTTTGAAATTCTTGCCGGCGTATGATACAAACAAAGGTAACCCGGATTTCGTATAATTTTCTATTCAGTGTCTTTGTCTCTCAGTTTAGTATCGAAAACTTAAGGTTTTAGTTTAGTTAATTATACTAGACATTAGGAATTAGATTTTGAAATATTCAAAATTTTCATACTACATGCTGCATGCATGATATCTATCTTCTGTTTCCTGCGGAAGATTTACAAGTCATCGTTTCGTTTTATAATTTAAAGACAACAAAATTCGAGTACTTTTAATATAATTTTGATTAACGATGTCCTTAAGTACATTTTTCACTGGTGTTGGATCATAAGAATAAACGGAAACCAAATCGCGATTACAGAAAATACAAGAAAATTGAAAGGTTTGTAAAAGTGGTGCCTCATACTGGTTTTTCCACTGCTAGGCACGGCAACAGGTTGGGTTGAAGACACGGGACAATGTCCAACAGATGACAGACACGGGAACACAAAGGTTGAGGTATTTATGGATAGGTGCCGTCGCCATGGCCCGCAAGTGTGAAATCTAACAACAAAATATTAAACATCAAACAAGCTAGCTACAACGCTGAGAATGCATTACAAACCTCTCAATCAAACCATTTGCTGAAATGATCAAAAATAGTCTTTGACATACTAACAGTTTTGTGTTATTTCTTCAGGTGATATTTCAACATGGAGTCTGCTGGTGATTGGTGTTTGATAGAGAGTGATCCTGGGGTTTTTACACAGCTCATTAAAAAATTTGGTAAGTGGCACCAGATCCTGATCTCATTTTTGTATAATATATGAAAGTTCTTATATAATGTTGGATTATGTTTAACAGGATTATAATCCTGAATTAGGGTACTCACTTCAAGTTTAGGGCCAACAAAATTTGAATAACTGTCTTGCCAGCGACCAGTGCATGTTTGATATTTTACCTTTAAGAATAAATTCTCTAAATGATGGAAAACCACTTTAAAATCTGTGGCCATGTTTAGAAGAACAATGCAGTCACACAGACAGACATGAAAAGCGACTTTGTTTTAAAATATATTATTTACTCATCTCTAAATATAATATAAAATATAAATATTTTTGAAAAACAAAACATGATATAAAATGTTTTGTTATTGTTGCACCAGATAATAATAAACATGTAAATGTTTTGATACAAATCTCACTGTAATTTGTTTAGAAACAACAGATTTCAAGATTTGTTGTGGACTGCATTTACACGAACTTTGAATTATATTTAATGGACCTGTCGGTATGAGATGTGTCTCGTTTGGCATTCATAGTGTACTGTGTGTTTATGACACCTTAATGTATGGCTTAATATTATTGCACTTGGATTTTAAAGATCGGCTCGGCACCTACAGTAGAAAATCAAGCAGCGCAATAATATATAGGCATTCATTTATTTGATTCATACTATTAGTGAAAACAGGCATTAGTGTTTTCCAAATAACTCGGTAAATATGCAGTGGACCAAATGTCGCAAGATTCATACAGAAACATTAGTTTATGAAATTAGTCTGTAAAACAAGTCAAGAGATATGAAATGTCAAATAAGTTTCAAATCAACAAGTTAAATGCAAACGCAGGTTTTGATCCTTTGACAGAAAACAGAATTTCAAACTTATTTTTATGTGAATGTTTCACCAGTGCAAACATGCAGTTACTTTTATCTTGTTATGAGTTTTCTTTGTATATGATGCATATTAAAATACTGCTGTATCTAGGTACAGTATGTTTCAAAATTTGGTGCTTGCTTCGCTCGATTTTGCAGCCTATGTTCTCTTGATTTCTTCACAAACTAACTCCTGTTTCTGTAATAATGGTAAAAATAATCTAACCTATGCGTGGCGGGAGCTAAGCTTTTTGATCTCACTCTTGTTTTATGATTGGCATCTCGCAGTTCAACCTAGAAGGTTGTCTTCAGGCTAAGATGGTATTTACCTAAACTTATTATACCCCACCCCACTTACGTCAAATTAACTTCACGTATGTATAGTTGACATTTGAAAATATACGTAATTTTTAGCCTTTAGCCCCTCAATGGTTTTATGGAATAGTAACCATGCAGTTCAAACATTGGTCCCTCCACTAGCCAGTCGGGGAATTTCAAGATTTGTAACTGTTAAGTACTAGTAAAGAAAATGTTTTATTTATGTTTTAGGAGCTACTGGGGTTCAAGTTGAAGAATTGTGGACAATTGAAGATGGTATCTTCGAAACATTAAGGTACGTTCTTTTTTTTTAAATCTAGGAACCTTTTCAATGCTGTATAATAAAAAACACCTAAAAGGAGAGAGGGATATGGCATTATTTTTCTTAATTTTATTGGTGATTGTGCTATGAACATTAAAAAATTATGTTATGCTTATTTCAGGCCAGTGCATGGACTTATATTCCTGTTCAAATTCTTGCAACATGAAGAGCCTTCAGGCCCCATTGTCACTGACAGTCGTCTTGACAAAATCTACTTTGCCAGACAGGTACATAATAATATACATAACATATAAAACTTATTTAATTCACTATAGAGAACCCATTTAATTTTTAAATTATTAATTTCTGTTTTGTTTTAGGTTATAAACAATGCCTGTGCAACACAGGCTGTTATAAGTCTGCTGTTAAACTGCGACCATCCTGATGTGGACCTGGGACCAGAACTGAACAGTTTGAAGGAGTTTAGCATGTCCTTCGATTCGAGGATGCGAGGACTTACACTAAGCAACTCGCAGACAATTCGTAGTGCTCACAACTCCATGGCAAACCAGACTCTCTTTGAGTTTGATCCTAAAACTGCTTCTAAGGTATGCAATGTATTTTATTTAATTGTACTAAAAATGTATTTTTTAATTGACAATTATTTACAAGCTTTTGTACTTATTGTTTTTGCAATCTTATTTACACTAACATTCTCTGGGCATCTTGCAACTTTGTATACTTGTTCCATTTCGATGAATGCTACATACAGCCAGCCTTTGAGGAAATTCATAAACGGTTTCTGGTAATTTATTTTAGTTTTATATTGTAGAGCAAATAAAATTATTTCTGTTTTCTGTACAGTCATCATGCACAAACAATAATACAAAATGACCTTGATATTTCAGGATGACGAAGCGTACCATTTCGTTGGCTACATGCCAATAGATGGGCGTCTGTACGAGTTGGATGGCCTCCGTGAAGGTCCCATCGACCACGGGCCCGTGGCTCCAGAACAAGACTGGCTGGATGTAGTCCGCCCTATTATTATGAAGAGGATTAATGTGTATGTGTATATATATTTTTTCTTTTGGTTCACTTTTTTTTATTCAATCACATTGATTTATAATGACTAATTTTCATAATTTCATCTGAAAACTAATTTTGCTTTCAGCTGCAGCCTGGAGTCTGAATTTGTGGTTAATGGCAATAGGAGGCGAGTTTTAACATGAGACTTACCCCGCGCCCTAGCCAAAGCAGATCGTCGCGCTAGTACACGATCCACGCGATCGTTTGTATGAATTTTGACGTATAAAGGCGACTTGATTGATCGCACGAGTATATCATATTCATATAAAAGAGCGCGACGATAGCGTACTGGCGCGACGATCGCTTTCGGTTAGTACGCGGCCTCACTCACCTCTGTATCTCGCATGTATAGCCCAAAGGGAGCCCTTGGGAGTACAGGCCTGATGCTATGGTTCCCATTGTTGTAAATAGTTCACAAAATAGTAGTATTTAATATTTCCAGATATACTGAAGGCGAAATCCACTTCAACCTGATGGCCCTCGTGTCAGACAGGAAGATGATCTATGAGCGACAGCTCCAAGATCTGTTGGCGGAATCTCAGATGCTTGGCATGGAAACAGATGAGATGGAAAATGAAGTACCCCGACTTAGAATGTTGATTGAGTATGAAGATGTAAAGATGATGAAGTATCAACAAGAAATGGCTCGCAGGAGGCATAATTATTTGCCTTTCATCATCATGCTTCTCAGAATATTGGCCGAGGAGAAGATGCTGATGCCACTGCTCGAGAAGGCTAAGGAGCGTGCTAATAAAAAGGGCCCGAAGAAACAAAAAGTATAACACATGTCTGGGGCTGGAAAGCGGGTCCAACGCGCGCGAAGTTCGCGGCGTGACTCGCAGTCCAGCCCCTCGCGCGTGTTGCCCGCCGCCGAACATTACTCTTTAGCTGACTTAGACGCCATATATAGGGAACCCCAAGATTTATTATTCAATATAGAACCCCAGCACATATTAGAACAAGCCATGGTAGAATCACATGAAGTATTAGATCGATCTATTTTCTCGCACGCAGTGACTCGTAACAATAATATATTAGACTCCGATGATAGTAAAGACTTTTTAGGTGACCCTCCGCCACCGCCCGGTTTAATATCAGATAACATTGAAATTGAAGATATGGAACTAGATACGGACCTAGTGCATCAAATGGACCCGCTGTTGAATGTCAATCCGCCTGAACCAGATTTTGAGACGGACTAAATTATCAGCTTTTAGAATCAGTGTTATTATAACGGGCGTTAATTGGTGTAGTGAATTAAAACAATTAAAATTTAACGCTAATCTAAATTAAAATCGTGAATTGGATTGATGGATACTTCAAATATTATTTATGCAACCATATTAGGTGCGTAAATGTTTTACGTGTAATTAGATGATTCAGTTACACTTTTCATACGCCTGCTAAGAATTGTATGTTAAATATTAAAGTATTATTTCAATAAAACTGCAACGATAAAAATACGTACATTTATTTACTAACAATATTCGTGTATGTAACTTATAACTGAGCACAGTTACGTGTCAAGCAATCGTTCATAAACAATCGTGAAGTTAAGGCATTAAGTACAGTGTGGATTATTAGTGAACATTGCTTGACCATATCTTACTTTACATAGTGAGCTGTTGTTAGTAACGAGCTACCAACTCACAAGTGACTGTTGAAATTTAAACTAATTAGTTGTTGTATTGCAAATTGTTTGATGTTGATAATATCATAATGTTCGTATATGTGTCTGTATACATAATTATAAATCTCGTGTAAGGCATTACACGAACTTGCTGCTACACAGGTATATATCAGGTACATTGATGTGTATGTGCTAGTGGTTAATTACAATAGAGCAATGTGCAACCATACATATGTAATTGTTATACATTAAAGCATATAATATAATAATATTATATAATATTTCAAGAGTTAGTGCATTTATAAAATATGTAAAATGTAAAATAAAATTCAAATTCTCAGGCGCGGAATTACCGCGCTGTCATAATATTACGTTACATAAAAGTACTGTTGTCATTTTGTTTGCATCTTATCGATTGCTGTATAATAGTAATTATTTACATCTTATAACGAAAATTTACTTACATCTACATTAAACCTAATTAACGAAAGATTTTTTTATGTATCAAGTTTACATGAGTAATAAATTAATGAATTTGGGGTGTGATGTGGCACTTCAAACATAATCTAGCATCTGTTATTTACATCGGGGCACAGTTTACTGGTACACGAAGATGCGGTGGCGGTGACATGATCGATGATCTACGAGTAATTATTTACAGAGATAGGTACATATATTGAGCTTAGCTGCCTGCTATGTTCTATGTCATTACTTGGATTCGGAAAGCAATCGTTTTGATCTGAATATATTCTTTGTATTGTACGACTAAGCTTCGAGTCGAATATCGATTAAGAGTATCACAGATTAGTTGCTTCAGTTCAATTTCGACTAAAACGCTTGTTGAATGTTTTAAGTACTTATCGTTATGTTTGTGTCGAATCCAGGTAATGAGTGAACAGAGGCTGGATAAGTTGTGTAGTGGGGCGTCTAGTCGCGACGCTTCACGTGTTGGGCAGTAGGCCTTTGGGCTTGATCATCATAGTGGCGCGCTTCAGTGTGTAATCCCATCCTCTCCAGCGGAACCACACGATACCTGGAACACATGTAAGTGTTAATTACACATGCTACGAGCATAATACAACGGTTTTTCTGCCATTATTTGGTCTCCACACTACAGATAATCTCTTCCTCCCCGCGTCGGTATGGGTTTGCGCCTGTCAAAATAATGATCGCAACGTGCCGTGATCACACCATCAACTTGTCAGAGCTTTCCTTAAGGAGACATCCCAAATATTAAAAGTTGGTTGATTCTTTTACGAGTTTTATCTTATGCTAAGTAGATTGGACATGATTATGATTGTTAGTTGTCTACCTTGTCTGGCAGTGAGGTCTTGTGGATCGTGCAGGTAGAGCCCGTTGAGGCCGCGGCCGCAAGACTTCCACCACCATCCTCCCTTCAGCATGGAGGCGCAGTTCAACGAGGACCTGTCGTTATCCCTGTAAATAACAATTAAGCATAACTTCTACTGTGGGCAGTATCTCGCTCATGAACGAGAAACTCATTTGCTTCATATTATTGGTGTTGTCGTGTAGTAAGTAGTAGATAAATGTCGATGTTGTACAAATTTACATTGTATTTGAATGATTTGACTTGTAAGGTTAGCAGGTAGAAGCCGTCGGGGGTCGTAGGGTCGGCTGTGAGGAACATTGTTGTTCACCATTAGTATTTTGTATGGATGATATGACAGGATATAGGAGGGACCGTCAGTTAGGCGTTATCGTTAATCTGATCCCGGGCGGTAGTGTAAAGGACAGGCGTTTAATATCTGAATTAAGTAGATTAGTAGATATTGTTATAAAATATTGTTCTATGGTCTGTAATGATAGCTGAATGTTAGAATCCTATTGATAAGATTTTTTTGTATAAAACATTGTAAAATTATTGTTAGTGTCTTTGAATCTCTTAACTACTACATGACCTAAAGCGCGGTCACTGTCGGACTGCATAGAAAAGAAAGAGAAGCGCGATGACACAACGCTGCTAATGTATTGCAAATTATGAAGCAATTATCTATTTACAAAAATCTATTGTTTGGACTACAAAATTTAAACACTAGTGTTTTAGTATGCTGCTTGTAGAATAATCTGAAAAAAATTCAGACTGATTGTATGTATTACTATGGTTTTTATTGTAAAATGAAAGTTTTTAGAGGTATCTTCACGATTTTATTTTATCGTATGAAATTAGTTGTACTTATTATGTTTTCAACACACTATCTACCTAGCATATATCCTGAAGAATATCATATATTTTTCTGATTTTGTTTGTTCTACCGCAAGAGAAGCAATGAAAGTTTATGATCGATCATAAACTTTCATTGCTTCTCTTGCGGTTAGATCCTGTAATCTCCTTAAAATAAAAACAACTTATCCGGTAATTCATGTATTGTATAAAACAATAGCAATATTCTGTATTTGATTGATGTTAGTAATTTAATTTTTTTTAAAACACATTTCACGTGCTCAGTGCGAAGACATAAAGCCTTATGCTGTCTCTGTTATTTTAAGGCAAATTGTAGCAACATACATACTATTACTATTTATTTCAAGAACGTCACAAAGTTGCGTTTTTGTTTGAAGAATCGGCGTTTAGGCCGTAACAAGTCCACATACCTGTTGTAAGTAGAGAAGGGGCTGTTGTTGGACCCGTACCAGGGGTCGTTGAGGGAATCTCCCGCGTTTCCCTCGTAACCATCTATTTCAAGCTTGTAGTATTCCGCTTCCGAGTAAATCTTGAAGTGCGAATACTGTGCATACCTGGTTTGTCGGAAAACATTAGTATTTCTATAATTTCTTTGACCTTTAAAAAAATCGATTGTATCGCTAAGTCTTCTCTGTTCAACAACACAAGTACTCTTTATAAACTGTATTACCACGTCATTTACCTCCGTTTTATGAAAGCTCATGAATTAAAACAATTATAAAATCCTATCAAGTCATTTGATTGGCCGTAGTTATTATGTTCAACCACTCGCAACGTCTAACATAAGATTTCACTACGTTTTAAATTTTAGTGTTACTGTACTGAACTTAACACGAGTGTGTTGTACAATATCTAGTTCAGTATGTCGCAATGTCAAACTATCTGCCTACTTACAGATTAAGTTGATACTAGCCATAAATCCGTCAATCAATTGTGTAGTGAGTATCAAAGCGGGTGATAAACTTGTATATAGGTTCGCCTACGCTGCTACCTACGATGTAGCTTGTAAGCATGTGTTTCAATCACATCTCATAAATATCTCTGGCTCTTCGTTAGCAATGTTTTATTGTAGAATTTATTAGCTATTACATTTTTTATGGGCAATGTTTAGTTGATCTAGAAACTTTCGTTATGATATTGTCAAACTGTTCTAATTCCATACTGTTTTCTTCTAGTAATAGGCTTAGCTACCTTTTGTTACTTATAATCTATACAACAACTTAAGTAACATTACCAGTGTGCAGTTCCGAAATATCTATTTATACCTATTCATGTTAATTTAAATCTTATGTGAATGTCTTTAAGACATTATGACACGCACGACTATAGTAGGTACTGTGTACTACTCGGAAATCCTATGCTGCTAGTCTGCTTACCTCTTATTACCGTCGAAGTCTTCAAGTTCAACCCTGAGCATGTAGTCGTCGTTGTTGGTCAGCATATAAATGTTCTCGTTGCCGAGCCAGAACTCCTTGCTGGGGTCGCCGAACCCGTTCTTGTAGTCGTTCCAGTCTTTGTTGAAGTTCTCAGCAGGGAGGCCGTAGTCATCTCGACGGTGTATCACCTGGTTAAAAGAAAGGAGGTTTTATTTTCCGACCAGAACTACAATGAGTGGAATGCTGTCCATCTGTAAGAGTAGCGCTTTGGCGTTCAATTCCATCGCCCATAGTCGTGTAGTCCCGTCCACTGCTAGACATAGACCTCTTCCAAGTTGGTACCACAACGCTCCGTGGGTACAACCTTCCGCATCCAGTGTGTCCTGGCCACCTTGTAAAGGTCGTCGGTCCATCTAGTTGGGGGCATTCATCTCAGTACGGTACAAATCCGCGAAATAATTGCGCTAGGCAGTGCGTATACTCGCGGCTGACAGCTGTCGATCCACACTCGTCGGCTTTTACAAGCTAGACGCTTGAGTCTCACTTGTTTTTTTTGTAAATTCTTCGCTCGTGAGAGATGATTAGATGAGAGCTTGTGAGAATCCCTCATACAGTTGTTTTAAGATTTGTCAGTAAAAAGCCAGCAAGTTTGTTAGTGAGGCTGCTAGTATTCCCAGCGTGCGCCAGACTTAAATAAGAATAATCGTTGTGGACTCTTGTTTATTTTACATTATAATTAATGTCATAATCTGGGGGCACAGGAGTGCCCCCGCCAAGACGAGCCAAGCGAAGCGCAAGGGCACTATACCTACCTTTTCTCGAAGAGCTTCGTCGTTTTTTTGTACCCTTATAACTTTGGTTTAGATTATACCAGATAAACAAATTTCTCGGGATATGATATCAATAGTGAACTTATTACACATATAAAGTTTCAAATGCATAATTATTATGCTTTAGATTTTATTGATATCTAAAAAACCCCGATTTCGTAACTGACTGATGATCATCAAAACTATTAGGGTACTTCCTAAAGTCCTAGAAAGCAGAAATTTGGTATGTAAGCTACTATTGGTACATAAACAACAAAATAATTCTAAAACTTGGAACTTTTATCCCCCAACCCCTAAAACTAGGGGATGGAAGTTTGTATGAGACTTTCGCAAATTTTGATGCTGAAGAGGTCTGAAAATTGAAGGACTCCTTGTAATAAATAATAAAATATATAAGTATTTCAGGATTTTTAGTAAATCGCCCCAGCCATCTTTTTTTTTTTCATAAGCAACTTACAAAAAGATGTAAAATCCCACCAAAAACATTTTCATGTAAAATGTTGCCAAGACGAGACCATATGGCTCGCACTGTCAAAAAGTTATCAGATCTCATGTAGAACCAAGCTTCTAACTCTACACGCCCTAAATCTACAAGCCCTAAGTTCGCAGACTACACCTTAGTCAAAATATGTGGCTTGGCCGTTTCGCTGCCATCACATGGGCGTAACGTGAATAATTTATTCACTGTTCATTACTTTTCTGTTATACAATAGTTCTTGTAGAAACGAAACTACCAAGCCTCATATTTTGACTAAGGTGTAGAGTTTGTGAAGTTAGGGCGTATAGAGTTAGAAGCTTGGCTCTACGTGAGATCTGATAACTTTTTGACAGTGCGAGCCCTAAGTGGTCTCGTCTTGGCAAAATTTTACATGAAAATGTTTTTGGTGGGTAGTGTGTAAAATCCAATTTAAAAATTGTAGTAGATTTTCAATATTGTAGTAGTATTTAAATGTCATATTATGTAGGTATAGATGTATTAAATAATTTAATGTCATTAGCATCATTTTAATAATACTTAACTATCTTTTTAAAATATTTTACAAAAAGCATTTAAGAAATCAGAGTTGAAACACTTATTACTTTAAATACCTAATACCAGCCTATGATTGCTTCACTTCTGAGGTACTGTCTTCTCGTGTAGAGAAGGAATCAATGCGCATGATCACCACGCTTGCTAAGACCGTGTCTACTTGCTGATTATTAAATTGGCCACCGTTAGCCGATGGTGAGACGAAATTGACTTCCGGTATTCATTTATATTCCAAATTTCAAGCACCTGTATTTAATATAACAATATTTGTATTAATGTTTAAATAAGTATTCCAAGTATTTAAATATAGGTATTTACTAAGATTTTTCTTGTTCTGTCAAAGTAGAAACGATAGGATTAATATGATTATATGGCCAGTGTTTATGCTATATTTATCAACTATTAATTGCTGTTTTTATTAGTCCAAATATATAGCAAAAATCTGCACACTAAAGTTCAAGAAGCCATTAGAATGTGAATATGATAAGCAATATAAGCTTTAACTGTTAATTGAAACAGTAATTAATAAAAGCACTTTATTCAAGCAGTATTCAACAAAATTCTCGCCCATAGCTTGTCTGAAGCATGCTCTAATGGCGAATTGTATCACACAAAATACTTGAGATAAATATGAACTTATGTAGTTTTTTTATTACGTTGTTATGTTGTATTTTTTAAATTCAAAACTTTGGAGTCTTGATAGATGTGAAAAGGCGATAGAGAAGTCTAAAAAGGATATAAATGGAAACTGGTGTCCGTTAATGCACATAGGATTAATAAAAACCTCAACAATCTATTGTTTGTTAGGGTGGCAATTTGAGAGTAATGGAAACTCCTACAGTTTGTTGTCATTATTTTTGTCTTTACAATAAGTACGTACGGCTACAAATCAAGCTATTCATAACCAGTATAAGCTGACTTCTGACTGTACGAAAAACCTATACAATTCAAGATCAGCTAAAACTAGAAATGTATAGCTTGGTGTGTTGCCGTGTCTATACAGGGTTATTGGAAAAGCACCAATAACCTCTTAAGAGGTCATTGTACTCATCATTATGAACAACTTCTACTATGGGACCAAACCTGCTATAGCGAAAAAAAAAAAAAACAGCTGTTCCCTACATTTTTTTTCGCGATTTTTGCTTTGTTTTGTTTGTTTTAAAAAAAACGTTGCCCCACACTAGGAATTTCTCCTGTATTGTGGGTGCGTTTACAAACATTTAAACTCACATACACAAACAAAAAGCTTTTACTTTGTTCCCATAGTAAAAGCTGTTCATAATGATGAGTACAAAATGTTTTACCAATAAACCTGTATATTAACTTTTTCGGTCTTACTACAAGATGAGGTGTATCTTTTTAGTCTAAGCTTAAACCTTCGAGCTAGGTTTTGTGTTTCGAACTTTATGTCGACTTTGCTAAAGATTCCAATGCAAAAAGTGACTTTACTACCTACCGTTTCTAAAGTGATCCGTTTTGCTTGCACTAAAGTTTTACCTCGTTTTGTAATGAGACCGTTTACGACTCGTTTTTGTACGTATTTGGTGTCTTTGTAAACCTCAGTGTTCATACACACGAGCGGCACGCGTCAACAACAGCCGTCGACGAGTATCGCCGACTGCCGTCAACGAGTGTCGACGGCTTTAGTCGCCTCTGTCGTTGACGCGTGCCGCTCGTGTGTATGAACAATTGTTTTGTAATTGGGGCCGTTCAAGTATTACGTAAGCAGATTTTTTGCAATTATTAATCCCCTCGTCAGAAAAAGTAAGCAAAGCTTACCCCCCTTCCCCTCCCATGCTTACGTAAACATTGGTACATGCATTTTTCAATGTGTTCTGGTTTCTTTATTGATTCATGAGCAGCAATTTTAAGTCCCGGTAGAATCCCTGAAAATGCATTTCGTTTTCAAGCATCGACAAGTAGGGTTGCCATATGTGTTCAAACCAGTATCGACAAAATATTGTAGAAAATGCGAAAAAGTAAAAAAAAAAAATACTGCCGACGCGCGACGTAATCACCATCCAGACCTCCTCATCCCCCATGTCATCAAACATAAGCAAAGCAAAGACTCCTGCCCCCCTGTAGTGCTTACGTAGGTAATACTTGAATGACCCCATTGTTTGTGTTGATGATTTGTTCTCATACAATAGTGTTATCATGATTATCGGGTAATGTAAGCCAGAATTACTTTAAATTAAATCTACTTTTGTCTTAATAACAATTCTTTGATTTTTTACAAACTTGCTCCTACGCACCTGCGATAGGCCGCACTCCAGTGGTACCTAACAAAGCCACTATATACAAGCTGCCCTCGCATTCTATTGATACTCCGTACTACGCTAGCTAGGGCAGCTGAAGTTCAAAATGTTACCACTGACACGTGCGGTCTACTGTACGTCACAAAATAATACCACGCCTGTTTTGCCCGGCGGATTAAGAGCGTAGACGGGCTGCATTTTTTCCATACAAACGTATTCCCCTATTCTCTTCCTGGATAATGCCTCTAGAGTAATCATTTTTATTTATAAAAATCTAGGTCTATTGAAGGCATGCCTCTGTCAATTAAAAAAAAAAAAATTACAAAAATAAATATGATTTTCCGAAAACCTAAAAAAATGCCCCGTTTTAACCTACGTAATCAGACGACTACCAAAGAAAATTGAAAAGTTTTTAAGATAAAAACAAATGATAGGGGCATAGATCTATTCTTCCTTTAAATTTTGATACCAAAAATATTTTAATCGGCTTAGGTTTCGAGGAGAAAACAGGGGAATACGAAACGTCGATCGGTCATGGTTTTTTCTAGGTAACATCGTTCTGAGCTGCTGTTGTCCCTATCGCACTTTACGGCGGGAGACGAGAGAGAGAGAGACGGCAATGGTTTCTTCAAATACCTATTTCTCAATTCTCGCGCAGCCCGTCTACGCTCTTAAGCAGGTGTACAGGCGCCAGCACATCAAGTTACTACAATCTGTCAAATTTCTTTAATGAATTTTCAACTTTATCACTAAAGCAAAGTTGATTGGGAAAAATTGACAGTTTCGGGTAGCTAGCTTGATGTGCTGGCGTCTGTACCTTTAGCACACTCACGTTTCGTCAGTTTGCCATAATATTTCTTTATTCATTATGACAATGAATGATTTCTCAGGAGGAGCCACTATTGTCGAATCGAAGCGTTTCTAGGATCTAACCCCAAAAAAATTGTGTCAGCTTTCATCTTTCAAATTGAGATAGATTAGTAAGACGAAAATTCGGTATCCGTCAGTGCCGTGAGTGGAGAACTACATCATCATGACAAATATACCTTGCTCTATGTAACGTGCGGGTCTAACTCTTCCTACTAGGTATACGATTTCATGTGAAAAGCGCCACTCATCTAATTAGAACTCCACAATTCTAATTCCACACCGAATTTCGGCCATAGCAGCCAATCTCAACGGAGACTAGCCATCTACGCGGGAGATACTATAGTGCACAAGCGTGTGCGCAGATACTGGTGCGCACTCACTCTTCCCTTACTCTCATAGTCCGACCAGAGAGAGATCAGGCGCAGGGCCAACAGCTGAGGCACGGGGGTATCACAACGCCAACTTCCAAACTCTGGGCTGTTACTAAGAAATTCCTAATAGAAAAACCCAATATAATAACATTTTCCCCCGACCTGGGAATCGAACCCAGGGCCCCACACTTAGCAGTCGCGCTTGCGACAACGGGGCAGTTAATCAGTTATCTTATTATAGTTGTGGTATAACGTGGCCCTTAACATCCCAAAAGTGCAAAGGACGCGCTTCTTTATTTATAGGAGTAAAATAAACATAAAGGAACTTACAGTCCAGCCTCCGTCAGCGACGTTCTGCTCGCAGAATACCTTCAGGAACCAGTAGGTGGTCCCTCTGATCTGCAGGTAGTAGACGCCAGACTCCCGCATGCCGCCGTTCATCAGGTCCACGCACGAGTACCCCTGCAAAGACACCGGATATCATTGTAGACTAAATAAACGCACATTATGACCGCAGAGCATAGCTTTTCAATACATAAAAGTGCGGTGTGGCCCGCTTGCAGTGTGTGATGTGCGATGGTTCATACATATAAAATATACGCAAGTGATGTAGAAGGATTTTTGCAATCCGTACACTGCGCTTCACTCTACAGGCACAAGCAATAAATTATGAGCACATAAATACGTGCATTCATTTCAGCTATCTTTGGAAATGCGGAAATTATCATATGTGAACCCTGCGCCCGCTTTGAATAACTTTATAAATGTGCAACGTCTTACAACATTCTATTCGCATAGGCTATACTTTATTACCTACTAGCAGCGCCCCGCGGTTTCACCCGCGTAATTTTCGATCCTGTAGGAATATCGGGATAAAAACTATCCTATGTCCTTTCCCGGGATTCAAACTATCTCTATACCAAAATTTCATCCATAGATATCGGTTCAGCGGTAGAGGTAACAGACAGACACACTTTCGCATTTATAATATTAGTATTCGCGATGCGTTCGGAATGATAATTCACACACTTTAACTTTAATATGCATAATGAAGAGAATAAGCATTTGAATGGGTTCGAGGCGCGTACAAAACCTTTAGTAGGTACCTACCTACTCAAACAATGGCATCAATTTTAATACCACGTTATGTACTTATATCGTTACGCAATATTAATAACTTTCTTTCCCTTTTTGTACTACAGGTGGATTGATTACCGGCCCCTTTAAAACTTTCTCAAGATAATTGCCAATTCTCTATATGTTGTATCTATTTATTAAAATCTTTGAATGTTTGTCTTTTCTCATAGGTAGCTACACGTGCGGCTGTTTCTGTAACAGTAGGCTGTAGATGTAGACTGTTTTTTCTTTCATATACTTAGTTCGTTAGGTAGGTACACACAGTTTAGTTTTAACATAACATAACGCCACGCCTGTATTCCCCGGAAGGTAAGACAGAGGTGTAGGTACCTACCCCTATGCACCACCATTCCCCTATCCACCACCATTTCGCCTTAAAACTCGAACTGCCTAAACATTGCGTCTTAATAAATTCTTAATATTACCTACACTCTTAAACCCTTCGTTCAAGAGTGTAGGTCTGTATTCTTTCCATCCTAACACAAGCAAACTACTTACCTAATTGCTTAAATGGATTCTCCCCATATGTAACTAAGTAGAATAAGTTACAGATGATGCAATAAACACATTTTTTTTATTCTTGATCGAAGTCTTAGGAAAAGGAAACTGTGTGAGCACCTCCACACACCCCCCACAAGAATATCAAAATCCCACTTGTCTAATAAACAGGTTAGTCAAGATGTGTATTAGGTAATACTAATAAAAGTCTGAAATTAGCCGAACAAAATTAAAAATGAAGGTACCTACTCGTACATAATTATTGTGTTTAATAATTATGAAACTGGGGAAAGTTGCAAATTTTATTGACTGACAGGTACATAACAGTTTAAAAGCAGTAGGTAGATACTTACAGTTAAGTACTAGTTCTGTTGCAAAGTTGACAGAAAAACGCCGCTATAGAGTACGATAAAAAAGAGAGAGGTTTTACTAAACTGTCTTTTCAAGCATTAGTAAACATGCCTAAAACAATTATGCAAGAGTTTTTAGCAATTAGTAGATATCTAAACGCAACCGTTTCTAATGGAAATAAAACATCATTTGTGTAAATCTTAGGAACTCATTCACGCGATCTGGAATGCCAATTACGTCGGCATTTACGGACAGTTTAAATGACGGTTCATTAATATCTCAGTAGTAGATAGTCGGTATTGCCCAACTTACTGTCCAACTACCTTCTATGCATGGTACCGGAGTAAGTACCGGACGCGGTTGGTACCTACTTGTTATTATATTCTTACACATTTAGTTTCACAATTCATGTATAAAGAGACCATTTTAACCTTCCCTTCTACAAATATCTCGTATCTTATCTAATTAATGTTGCCATAGACACTAATATAATTATTGCTTATATCGCGAGCTCGAACTCACTGGTGGTCATGGTCAAAAAGCACGCTGTCTCACCTGGCTTGGTGTCCGACAGAGCTAGTATCAGTGATGAGCAGTTAGACGCTAGTCTACACGAACAACGTTTAGTTCTCACGTTCTCACGCACAGAAACACCGCTCGCTCCGAACTGATAGGCGCGTAAAAATATTCGAAAAGTGCTTTGGAGAATCGAGTTTTATGAAAAAACCACTGAATAAATCAGTTACAAATAAAGTGTATTGAACTCTTCGATAACTGAGCTTTGTCGGTACGGACTTGGTTTTGAAGATTTTACAGTTCTTTTATTAGTTATTGACACCCAAAGTTACGTTAATAAAAATAGCAAGAAAAACAAATCTTTGTTGGCTCATAACTTTTTAATGGCTTTTTATTTTATTATTCTGTTTCCGAACAGACAAACTTAATAATAAGTCAAAACTATATCAGGTTTAACTTTGGATGCACAATGTCAAACAGTGGAGTAATACTCTCTCGAAATTTGTATGGAAAAAATATCGACTAGGGCATCCCAACTTACCGGACGGACCGTATCGTGGGAAGTGAATATACCTACAGATATTGAAAAGCTTTACCAGCGTAGGTAATCCTAGTGATAATAATTATCCAAAAAAGGCGGCGAGCTAACAATAAACCATTAGTGGAAAAAAAGGGCGCGGCAAATGACAAAACTAATCTGATAAATCTTTGAGAGGTAAGTAGGTTCATTCATCTTAGTCGCGGAACTAAATCATTAATCTATCGGCAGCATTTTTTCCTAATAAGACCGTAATGAGACTGTGGGACAGGCATATTCATTCTTTAATTTACTAGTTTACAATACCTAACTGCTGACAGTGCTTTAGTCAGAATCGGTCACTTTCGTTACAAAACTATGTAGGTACTTAGATAGGTAAGTACCTACTTAGTCGTATATTTGCATCATCTTGATCAGAAGTTAGATAACTCTTTAATTGCTGTTAGAAAGAGCATCGAGAAACATTATATTATAGCGGAGATGGCAAGCCAACTTTGTATGGGAACTTCAGTGCGTTGACAAAAGTCAAAAGTCGAAGGTGAATTCATGACTTCCTGAAAGTATGTCGTAAAGCTAATTCGTTGAAATTTGAAAGTTTAATGGATACATAGAAATCCGTTCCATGATTGACTATATGGCAAATGGCAAAGCAGGTATGGACTGCACTATGATTAAGACGATAAGAACTTGTTTGGAAAATATTTGTCCATGAGGGTGTAGGTGTAGAGGTACTAGCTGGGTGCCTACTTTAAACCCTATGGAAGCATTTTTATTCTTGAGCTTTGACTAAATTACTGTGCGCAGGACTGCACATTACGGTAAGTCATAGGGTCCCGTTTTCAGTCTTTGGGCATGGAACCCAACAAATTACGTCGTATTTGGTTCGCATCCATCTTTCCTTAGCGGTACTCCGCGCCGCCGCCCTATCGGGAAACCATGTCTTTATGTAAACGACTTCCTATGTTAGCGTTACGGTGAAACTGCGGTTCCCAACGCTAACCGTTGACATTTTCCCTGTGATTGTTAACAAATCATAATGCACTATGTTGTACTCAGTGATTTATAGATATTATTGTGATTTGCATAAGCGTATCTAATACAAAGCGTTAGGTCGTACGACAGCTGCGGCCCTCAGGGGAAATGAAAGTAGGAGGTTTGTTTTCATCATTTCGTCTGACAAGACGGTCACGATCTGTCAGTCTTCTGACTAGGTAGGTACGTTACCAGATGTGATTGTTTTATGGTTCTTACAGCACACAATAGCAGTAAGAGTAATTTGTCAACAAGACGGTTTTATGGATGTTGTCCAATACTTATAGGTAATTAGGTACCCACCTACTATTCATGAACACAAATTGATTTGTCCATTTTATGAAGGAAGTTGTTATTTTGGGTTCTTTACGGTTATGACTTGTGTGATTACATTTAAACCTTAAAACAGAGATGGCGTTTCTTATCGGCTGTTTTGTATTTTTCGGAAGATTGAAGGCCTAATGAGCATTCAATCTGCTTCAGCTGTACTAAGTGCCTATGAGATAATTTAAACTTATTCGATTATAAAACGGAATGTGAGCTTTCCATAATATTCCTATTTAAAGTTTAGCCAATCTCACGTTTACTCCCTGTTAAAATAATGACCAATAGTTTTGTGAAAGGTTTAAAATTTATTGTGGACATCGGTAGCGAAGGGTCAATTTTTGTAAGAGGTAAGCCGGAGTAGATATCTTTAATAAGATCATTATTTGGCTTTATAAATGCAGACTGTGCCATTTTTCAAAGGGAAGTCGGGAGGAATCGAGTTGTATGGAACTTTCGCCACTGGTGGACATAGGCTCTAAGATAATCACACTAATATTATAAAGGCGAAAGTTTGTGAGTGGGGGTGTGTTTATATGTTTGTTAATTCTTCACACTCAAACGGCTGGACCAATTTTGATAAAATTTTGTATGGAGGTAGCTGACACCCTGAATTAACTACTTTTTATTCCGATATTCCCACGGGATCGTCATTTACGCGGGTAAAACCGCGGGGCGCAGCTAGTATAATATATATTCGCTCTATTAATCATGGGAAGTAAAAGATATTTAAGTCGAGAGTCTATTAAGGTACTAAAATCGTAGATTCAGTCAACTGCTCAACTGGACTGGAAACTTACCTATTGGTAAATTTATTGAAATTACAACACTCGAATACGTGGGTGTTCAATAACCTGTACGGGAAGTTAATTCGCAAAATTAATTACTTACCCTAAGTTAGGTAGGGGGAGTCCGGGAGAGTTTACCCGCCTTCGACTAAAATGCTCATAAATCGCTTTATATTTACAAAAAACTATTTTCTACAAATTGTACCCTAAGCTGCATTATTAAGCTTTATTTTTTCTTAAGAAAGTTTTATAAATCATTAATATTTTATGAGTAATTAACGATTTCTACTAAAGTGAGATTTGGCTAATATCTCCCGCCTAGGTGGGAGACTTGACCCCCAAGAAGGGAGACTTTACCCGGGTTTAAAACTAGGCAAAATAAAAATAATAAATTATAATTAAATAAAGAAATTTAATAAAAAAAACATGGCACATAATAATACGTAGTAAATGATAACACGAACTATATAATTTGAGTATCTTTGACATACAGGTAGTGAGGAATTAAGTACCTATCACATATTATATTTCTTAAGATAAGTAGTTGCGTTTAAAACAGTGAGTGTTTATAAACTTTTACCATTAGAAACTCTTTCTAACATAACTTATAACCTTATTAATAAGAACTTTCATAACCAACTGTTACTGCATAATAATTTCAGTCTTTCTACAGCAAAATATCTTAGAAATTTAACAATATCTTATCAAAATGGAGAAAAATCAAAGGTAACTTAGGTATCTTCATAGCAAACATAATAGTCTGAGCCTATTCTATCTACGTCATAACTAGATAACAAACTTACAAATAGTTAAACCTTAAAAGTAGATATTGCAAATCAGTTTAAAGTAGGACACCATGTATGTGGTCAGTAAAATAAAAATACTTTCAAAATTAAGAACAAAAGTAAAATTCAAAACAAAACCTTATAAAAAAATAATCATAATAATCAGTCTTCCTTTTTTAATTAGAGCAATCAGGACAAATAAACTGTTCCTTATCATCTCTTTTAATATTATTGCAAGAGAAACAGAGGGAGAGATTACCCTGGGTAAAGTCTCCTCCCGTCGCCATGGTAATGTCTCCCACCCCACGCCAAGCTGTCCGTTATTTAATTTACAAAAAAAACTATAATCTTTAAGCAAAAACTGTCTATCGTAAAGGTAACAAGGATAATTACACTAAGGATATGTTTGCATGACATGCTGGAATCTATGAACAGTAAACAACAGTAATCAAATATCGAAAATTGAAAAAATTTACTTTTGGGCATAAAAACGTGTTTTCACTTGTAACGTCAAAACGAAACTGCTGATCGCAACATCGCCGCGTGAGCTAGGTGGGAGGCGCCTATGAGCTGTGAGAAGTGTGGCAACGTCGCAATATCTAGTTATACAGGGATTCTATGATCAGTGGCTATTGTCTCCCCCCTGCTAAACTCTCCCGGACTCCCCCTATGTTGCGAAATCACGACAACCTGCTACAGTTAAGTTTAATAAGTGCCGTTTCATGTAGATTCTATTTAGGTATCGGATACCTAATAATTACTGGGAATTGCAGTGCGTATTAGTAAGCAATTTTTTTGTTAACATTGTTATACACGCCTATTCCGGTCAATTTTATTTATCCTTCGTATATCCTGCCTACGCGCATGAGACCAAATCTAACAAGTATAACAATATAACGTGTCTTAAATGAATAGTGGCGGTAAGAAATGTGAAGTATTTCGGAATGGTTGCAAACGAACAGTAACCACAACGTATGTATTCGATTGCGTTCGTAACTTAACGTACGTATTTGGAGCGACATTTTTTACACAGGTGCGAGTCGTGCGCGATAGGTAAACATGTTATAAAATGTTGCATCATGGAGCTCCACATAACCGCCAGTTCTCGTACGCTAAGAACAATAAACACTTGTAATCATTGGTAATTGTCGCATGGTGGGAAAGGCCGGTTTTTGCGCGGGCGCTTACAAAGGCGCGGAAAGCGCGGCCCGGTATATGAGTGTGATGCCGAACCAGATTTACGTAATGAGAGCCACGCAACTTTCCTTGCACGGAAATGTCGCGGTGTCTCAGCTTGGCGCTTTTTCAACGACAGACCAACAACAGAGCTTCGCTCTTGCGAAGTTTACCTACTGTTTAAGTATGAGCCAACAATTTTTAAGCGGCTTCAAAGTTGGTTTTTATATTTTTTGCGAAATGCTCGTACGTATATTTTTTTGGGTAAGAAACATAAACAAGTAAGTAGGTGCTCTGAATAATTGCAAAAAATAAACAACGCTACTGCTAAAGATGCACCGTTCGTCGATACCGGGGCAAGGGCCAAGATGTGACGTACCTAGCTAGTAATTAGCTTTTCAAAAGTACTTTGCCTTGAATCATAAATTCATTTAGAAATTAGATTGTTAAAACGTGGTGGATAGCGAGCGGATGTCATAAAATATTTGTACAATCTTATGACCAGTATAGACTGGAACTTATAGCCGTTTGGTCCGAATGTATATATTCCGGCAACTGCATACCAGAGCATGTATTGCACAGTAGGCATTTTGTGTTCCTTATTGCTAAACCGGGAGACGTAAATGGCAGTGTATCGGAGAGACTGTGTCTGCCTGCGTTGCGCACAACTAGACCGACAGGCGCTGATTAACATTCCGACAACAGAGCTTAAATACTAACAGTAACATTCCCGAGCCACCGCCTAGACTGACTGATTTGTATCAATCCGTAGCCGATGCAATGCCTTACTTCATCTAACCTACATCTAGACAAGAATCAATTTAACTAAGACGTATTGCTGCAGCTACTTGTAATCAACGTTTTTGTTTTGCATTATGATATTGATACACATACGCCTCAGAATAATTTCTTCTATACTGTCTGAGTTTCGTACAAAGTTGTAAAGCTGCGAGATTATCTTGTAAACTCCATTAATCATGGGCCAAAGAAGAACGTTTCAAAAATGTTTTTACCAAAGACAATTTCAATTATGATTAATAGCCACGGGACGATGAAACACGATGCTCCGTGGTACTTACTTTAATAAAGTTATATCATTCGCTCGGTTAGCACATTTTATTAATTGCACCTTTAAGATTTGTTCAGCGACAACGATAGGTGTGTTGTGTTATAATGAGTAATAATATTCTTTATGTAACTTTGACTCACTTTCACGTCTTTATAGTTGGCGACGATTTCCGAAGCGAAAGTGTTATTGCCGATGATGGGTTTGTTCTTGACGCTGGGGAAGATGATGCCGCCCTTGCGGCTGGCGGGGCGAGGGCTGGTGCTGCCGGCACCTGTGCTGGCGGGCGTCACGGTCACGGTGGCGCCCGCCGCGCTCCCGCTCGACGTGCTTGACGTGCTCGACGTGCTCGTGCTTGGGCTGTGTGCGATACGGACATTAGTCACCGTACAACCCTACACCCCATGCACCGAAACGATATCGCGTGTGTAGGCTATACGAGTAAGACACAAAATCGCCAGGGCTCGCTTATATATGTCGCATGGAAAACAAGTTATAGAATCATTGTAACAACAGCACAGTCGCAAAGGCACAATAAATTGGAAATAGAAAGATGTCACCTGTTGTTTAGTATAGTGGAGGGCGGGATGGTGGTGGCGGCCACGGTGCTGGTGATGGGATCGGCGAAGGGCTCGTCCACGCGGTAACGGTTGGGCGCGTACTCTACCAGCCGGTCAATGGTGGGGTCAAGGAGCAGCTCGGCGGGCACCGGCCGCTGCGCCAGAGTCGCTACGTCGTCCTCCTGCTTCTTCAACCGCTTCTCCACCATGTCTAAATTTTCGATGATGAGATTCGTCTTCAGACGTAAGTCGTTGTGGATCTGTCCGATGGCGCGCTCTTGACGCTGCGTCTGCGTGAGCAGTTCATCGGACTTAGGAACCAAATCATCTACGGAACTCTTTGTACCGACGACCACATCCCAAACCTCGTCCATCTTTTCTGAAACACTCATCATAGGGATAATTTTATTTACAAGGTTATCAATTTTACTGCTTTTTGTAACAGGAGCCTGCGTGCTCGTCGCGGTACGGTTCTTAAACAAACTGTTGACGTTAATTGACGCATCTTCAGGTTCAACTATGGCGGCGTGTACATCGGCCATCATGTAAAGCACTTTACCTAAATTCTCAGAAACGAGATTTATATGGAACTGTAATTTACGATCTACTGTCGACACGGAGCTTCTCAATTGGTCCACTTCTTTCGTGATTTCAGTGATAACCTCGGTATTCAAACCTTTTGCAATTTCTATAACGTTCAAATTAATAGGTTTCTTTTCACTGGCCTCGGCATTGATGTCATCGACTGGCAAAAAGTTGCTGTCGATCTGATTTTTAAGGCCTACCAGTGTTGTGTCGATGTTCGATACTTTTTGGTCTAGAGATTCCAGTTTTCGGTCGAGCAACTGTGCGTCACTTATCTTGTTTTTAATTTCGGCCTGTCTTTTTGCGGTGTTTTCGGTAACGGTTTCCTCGTTGTTTTGGCCTATGTGACTGAACAGTTTTAGGTCGAGGTTCCCCAGTTTTGATATGATAGCATCTGTTTTGTGTATGTTGTCATTTACTCTCGAGTCGAGTGCTTCTACTCTCCTCATTAAGTGTTCCACGGCCTTGTCCAAGTTTTCTATCCTTTGTAGTTTTGTTTCTAATGTACTCACTATTACTTCAAATACGTTGAATATGTACTGCTCTCTGAAACAATAAAAAATAAACTATTTTGAGTACTAGTTGAGTCAGATCATTTACCAATGTTGGGTAAACGCTAGGATAGTAAGTATGGCACAGAACACTTTTTTTATTTACTCCTATAAACCTAGTGAAATTGACATATCTGTCATGAGTTGTTATGCAAGGAAAGAAATAGAAACCTTGTATACGTGCTACAACGTGCGTGCCACAAAATGTTTAATAGTGTCATAGACCTACGCCTGCTGTAGACATGGCACTAACTAAGTAGGTACAAACTAGTTCTTGTTATTAGTCGTTTTATATTCTCTTGCGCTTGCGCAGAGACTGAAAATGTATGAACCTATAAAATATCATGTAGCAATTTGTTCCAGCGATTTCGTAAATTAAATGTCATGTCTAACAATTTTATGAGTTGGTGAAATAGGAAATATTTTTGTTGAACCTAATTCAAATGGCCTACGGCAAATGCTAGATATTATTACTAAGTTTAACGAGTTATTTTTAAACGGTTAGTATGTCTGATAGAGTCTTAGGTACTTACTTAGGTACTACAATATTGATACAGAATGACATAGCATTGACGTGTAATAAAAACAATACGCGTGTGTTTACTGACGGCATAATGTAAATTGGTTACGTCAGTTCTGTTAGAAGTCGACAGCATAAACCTAACGTAGAATTATCCTGAGTTTATAAGTTGATAGCTTTGGTCTATAGTTATCGATGAAACATCTTCTACGTCAACTAAAATAAACCATAAAAATGGTACAGAAAACAGTCGAAAATCAATAGAATCTCATTAAATTTGAAATTAATACAGTTAATTAATATTGTACTTTAATGCCTATCATTTATGTTAATAAACATGAATGGTATCGCTAGACGTGTTGATCCAACCAATATTTTATGCAATATAATGTATTAATGTGTGAATTATTGATCACGACGCGACGGTTTCAATGAAATAAACGAGTTTTATGATTATGTTTACGACCACTTTCCTTTTGATATTTTATTAAAATATCTACTTACTGAATAATTTTTGAGTACATGAGTAAGGCATACGCAGTTTTTTAAAAAGTTAGGTAGTTGCTTTACTCATAATTTTGATTAAAAAAAAAAACAGTGGCACTCCGGGAGTGCCGACAGAAGTGAAAACAAAACGCAAAAAGAATAGTTTGCCATCACTCACTGACATATCGGATATAAATTAAAACCGAGTACATCCCGAGGACAGCCGAACACATCCGAAGCGGGTATTTTTTTTAATCGTCTTATATACAAAACACGCGTGGTGTCGCTTACGGTAACAGTGGCGCGAGTTAGGCAGGATACAAAAGTCTAAAAAGTTAGTATTTTTAGACCTTTGTATCCTGCTTATGCGTATGAAGTTTAATTAAAATCGGTTCATTCATTTCGAAAAATAAGGGCTTGAAAGTTTGTATAAAATGCCGCACGGCGTAAACGCTCTTAACTAAATATCTATTTAAAATAGTTTGAGTCTAATTATAGAATCTAAAAAAAGCTTCAAAATGTCAAACGAAATATTTTATTCAAAAAACAGCCATATTCGTTGGTATGCTGGTATGGTGAACTACGCCGTAGCATAGTGTGAGCTACGCCGTAGCACAGTTTGACCTACGCCGTAGCACTCTCCATCCGTCTTACGAATTTTCGATCAGGTCACGTGTCCTGACGCGAGTTTAAAATTTTTTACCCATTACAAAAAAAGTGTACAACGCCGCTAAAGAAGTTTTCACTTCAAAAATTGGATAGCATCAGCGCGTACTTATACCTATAACATTAATATACCTATAAAATTTTTAGTTTAGCTATTTTCTAGTTTCTGTATAGTTTTAGTTATGTTAGAATTTAATTTTGTTATTTTTACCTGTATAAATGAATAGACCAAAGTGCCTAAAACAACTATTTACTAGATCATCCTATAGATTTAAGATGAATCGAAAACTTGTATATAAATAAATACAGTGACAACAATACATGAACTATGAACGACTTCCGAACCAATAGGCTATTTGACTGGTTTCTGATAAACATCTCAGATTATTTAATGGTGTCTAACGAGCCCATAAAAACCTATTACTTCAAATTGCATAATGTATTTCTTTAAGAAAATAGTAAATAAAAATGTACTGTTTAAATAAGCCGCCAAAACGCTATCTTTAACAATATGGCGTCGTGACGTCACAATACACGTAAACAAACGTTGAAACGGTCGAGATACTAGACAAAAGTCATCTGTTCTGTCAACGATAGACAGAAATTGACTATATCATGACGTCATCATAAGTTCAGCCAATCCAGACCGTTTTCGATTACGTGGCGCCAGATTTAAAAAGATGAAGTTTTTTCGGGATTTTTTTAATAAATAATACATTGTTTTGTAGTAAAATTAATGCAAATCGATTTTAAAAGCGATAATCTATACGAGTGTCAATAATTATGACCTTATTTTTTACATTGTCAAATAGCCTATTAAAGAAATTTGAGCAACGATATCGCTGATATTATAACTTTCGAAGGTAAGTTCTGCTAATATTGCCAATAGCAAGGAGTTCGTGTTCGGCAACATAAATTCATTTCGAAATCACAAACGATTCCGTTATTATATGTATATGCGGCCGCACCACATCGACCTAAAGTGAAGCGAGAGGCTATCGCCCGGTATTATGCAAATGCACTGTAAAGCCGCAGTTTGGTCAACCGGCCCACTTTAATAGTGTTTGCTTTACTAAATTGATCGCCTGTTACGACCTGTCCTATCCGCTACACTAACTTCCTGAAACCGAGACATTTACTAAAGTGTACCTATATACTAACGGCATTGAGTGTTGCAACACCTGCCTCCTTTCGAACGCATTATAGCTACCATATTCCCGGGTACGGCTCTAGAAATTAAATCGAACAAGTGTTGATTAATGAAGCATTCAGTGTAAGTATTTGGGTGAGCGGGTTCCTACTAGACGTGAAGTATTGTGTAAGTTGAGCGCGGAGGCATTCTGTAGATTGTTAACGATTGCTCGCAGTCCGCCGCGGCTCGCGTGATGCCAGTATTTTGCCATAAATCTAACTCCTGAGATAACAGTGATTGTGTTAATCAATCTTATTATTAACACGCGTGCCTAATTCGGTAGAGATTCCTTCACTTGTTGCGGGGCTAGGTATCTACTTTATTAGGTAACATAAACAATCACCTTAAAAGTATTGATTGTAACACTGGCCTGCAAAATGTCTATTTATAGCTTTCAGAAATTTTGTGATAAATGTTTTTTTTTTTTTTGCAATTGATGTGCCCTGAATACCTTACGACATTATATTAGTTAATAACATTGTTAAAACATCTATACCTACATTTATAATAAAATATTAGAATTAATATTTTCGAAAATAAATTGCTACTTACGAGGTTTGGAAACAAGTATGATGCCAAAAATATAGTTTTTAGAATTTTGGTCCCTTTGCCTATATGTCTGGATTTCTGGATGTATAAATTCCGGATTGGCACAAAAACAGCTAAACGGATTTGGATGAAATTTGGCAGACAGATACTTAGTTTATTACTTTTAATCTCGGTAGTACGTTCCCGTGATGGGATATTTTCTGACATCTACGCGGGCCAAGCCGCGGGTGAAAGCTAGTTAGTAATATAAACCAGTAATATACCTATAGCAACATTTTTTTAACGTGCATATAAGTTGAATATAAAATGTATGCTGTATGTAAAATAAAATTCCGATACAATAAAATGTTAGGTGGATTAGACGTATTAAATAAATGCTATTTTAAAAGCCTTTGTTAATTGATAACCATCTCCGACAATTAAAATAGATGGGCCTTCAATATTATACAAGAATGTTATGACAATGATTGTTGTTGTTTCACTGGTAAGTGTAAACTACGCCCAATTGTTTCCTTGTTTATGTAAAAAAATACTACAAAGCAATTACAGGGCTTTGGTGGATGTTGTATCATCACCCTAGGTAATCATCATGATCATTTCAGCCGAAAGACGTCCACTGGACATAGCCTACCCCAAAGCACCGCCACTTCGACCGGTTGTTTGTTTCTGACATCCACTAGGTAATAGTATTGGTATAATAAGTAGGTACCGGTTTTCAGGCTATCTCCATTTAAGATCTTCGCGGGATAAGAAACGTATGAATTAGATAACTACTTAGGACACAAAACCCAGGCAGTGTCGTTAGTAGGTAACTACAACACAACCTATAGATGCATCATACATTTAGTCTATAACGTTCCCACTGTTGGGACACAGGCCTCCTTTCTGTGACAGGGAGTGGGCCGTTAACCACCACGCGGGCCCAGTGCGGGTTGGTAGTTGGTAGATGTCACATGTCTTCGAATTTTTGATTCTAGGACATGCCGGTTTCCTCTCTATATAATACTAGCTTCTGCCCGCGACTTCGTCCGCGTGAAATTTCTTGTACCCCGTCGCAACTCGCAACACTTCGTATTCGCTTAGCGTTCTTTTTTATTTTTTTTTTCTTTTTAAAATTTCATTCTGACTTTTTGCTCGGCTCCTAAGGATCATAGCGTGATATTAAATAGCCTATATCCTTCCTCAAGAATTGGGCTATCAAATGCAAAAATATTTTTTCAAATCTGACCGGTAGTTCCAGAGATTATCGCGTTCAAACAAACAAACTCTTCAGCTTTATTATTAGTATATATAGATATGATATGTTCATGCCATTTTCAGTCAGTGAGTACCTAATTTTCTTATCACAGATGGCAAGAAATTTTAACAGAGAACTTTACTTGGATGCAGATTGAAACTTTCGCCTCTCTCCTCTTCTTCACTTACCAAATACAGATACGTTTTTATTTCTAGTGCGGAAAAATTATTGACGTGGAAGTTTTATATCTTTCCCATTTCTACCACTAGATAAATGGAAAAGATGGAGATGGGGAGTAAATTTAATCACTACATTCAAGTTATTGAGAATTGTAGTTGTAGTGATGAATAGAGTCATTCTCCTCATGTTCACGCTTAACGATCTCAGAACAAATTCCAATTACCCTAAAACTTCTGTCCCTAAATCGGCAGGACTAATCCGAGGGCAGAACATTCTTTTGCTTTAAGATTCGAATGTGGCTCAGGGTCCTAGTATTGTGTGGGGCACCGATTGCGCTTACAACCCGCGCAAACGCGTTGTGCAGACGACGGGCCATTGTCAAACGAATTTTGTTCTATTTGTTCCGTTCTTATTGTAACTGAACGTGCTTTGTCTACACGTCGCACCACGATCGACAGACCCACGTGCATTACTGATACCATTATAATGGCGAGCGGATTCGTTCGCAAGTTTGCGACAAGATTGTCTTTGGTTGATTGGAGGTCATTAGTTTATGGTAGGTTAGGTACATCTCGCATTCATAGTTTTGGTACGTTTGCTAACGATAGTCGTGATTTTGTTTATTTGTCTGTGATTTGCTATGAGTTATTTTGTCGTATTGAGAAATTGTTTTCAACTTCATTTTTGTTTTCATAATGACCTTTTGTTTAGGTACCGCATCTTAAAAAAAATAAAAAAAAACATTTTTTAATTTCAGCTTTCCCTTAATTAGTTAGTCTTGTAGTTCCGGTGAGGCTAACTAGCTTAACTGTAGCCAATCTCAACTTTACTATACTTATTTTGTCCAAAATTATGAAAATTATCAAAATGTTGTACAGTCACGAACATACCTAAGTACCTATGTATACGCTTGGCTTTATTCAAAGACGATTTTCTCCTTTAGTTTTGAATGAAATTTTATGTTATTACGAACAACGTATTTTCGAACCCCTATGTTTGTGTAGTGTCGTATTTCAACGTTGCATTCGTTATTTCACGAAAAAATCGCAATTGAAAGTTGCCAAGTGTTGACATATTATTACTCGTGACTGTACCTAACCTAACCTAAGTAATGGTGCCCAAGACACAAGGCCATGCCTAGTTTGGGATCAACGATACCTCCATATTGTAATTTTGAATTGAGAAATAAACGATTTATTTAAACGATTTAAATGTTTAATCCAGAAATATTATAAGCAAGGTGAGAAATTACGTTACGATTAAGATTTTCTAGTTCATTGTAATTGCGTGCACCTTATCAGACATTATGCCAACACGATAGTAATCGACTGGCATACCGCTTGATGTAGGTAGGTAAGTTACGGCCAACTCCACTACAAGGACTTTATAAGAATCTAGGTAATTATAACTAGTTGGGACTTACCTGCGATATAATCGACAATAGAGCACTAATATGTCAACAAGTATGTTATAGTAAAAACAACAAATATTTTCATGGGAATGACAGGGACCTTGCGGCAGGCCGTGGGATTATCGGCTGAGCTGAGCACATTTCGTACGAATATTTTGACGTCGACTTTGAGATTAAGTGAGTGAGCATTTGAGCAGTGAGCACTGACCCTCGTGTGACCATGTGGCAGCGCGGTGCCACCCACGCGCCGAGCCGCTTGCGTGTAATAGCTATCATTAGTCTAGGCTGCCGATACGAAGAGATATTTGATTTCATTACGTTACATCAGCATCTTTTACATTGACTTTTTGTTTATTGACAACATAATTTGAACATAAAACAATAGTGGTACCTATCAGCTCATGTTTCTCATATAAAAAATATTGACAACGTAATCTTAGAGGCCTTAAAAGTCACATGATAACTCAATATGCCCACGATAATGTTCTTGTATTACATTATACGTACAGTTTTATGTTTCTATAATATCGGGTCCATAGTTTTATGGGCGACACGTGTCGACCGGCCGCACCTGGCTCATATAAAACGTATATGTACTACATTTTCAATGTTTCAAGATCATGAGAAAACTGTTTGAGCATTCAACGCCGTCAGCTGAAATAAGATCACAATTACGAAGTCAATTTACATAACTTTGTGTTGTTACTTTTGTATTTTTTTTATTATAAAATGTGATACTCAAGACGATTGCCTAAGTAGGTATATTCAGTTGTTAATTGTTGTTACAAGTTACAACAGATATCGGCAATAGCAGTGGGCACGCTTCGTGAAGATGTTGACTCATGAGATTGGCCGATTTTGTTTGAACGAAGGCCTTTTATTGTGCTTTACAGGATTAGCATGAAGTCGAACATACAAGGATCCACAGAATACCTTGCCCATTCCCGTATACCTACTTGTGTGTTTCGATTCCCCCTACCTGTTGCTATCCTGGTAATCTACAGGGGCCCAAGTCTGCAATTTTTATAAATTCGTCATTCCAACACGATCCTATTGTCATTTTGCTGAAAGTTTGTAATCTGCTAAATTCATAATGATTGATCATTGGTCGGTCAATGGCACATATCATATACAATACTCGTAACGAATTAAAAGCAATGACTGCACAATGAGTTTCTAATGGTACTTAGGTCACTGATCAAAGGAACTGTCAAAATTTTAGCAGATTACCGCCTAAGTCAGTAATTCATTTGTCATTATGCACGAGATTACAATTCTATGCCATTTCTTTCAATGGAGTGCCAGTGGTTGACCATTGGAAAGTCATAATGACGCCATTATATTAGTAGATTACCAAAACTTGTCAAAATCAACAATTTTGAAATCAATGATAGAACATTCTGACACTATTGTATTAGCAGACTTGAGGCCCTGTGTACTCTCGCCACAAACCGTGATAAGTTACCGTTACAGAACACAGAGATGTTTGCTCAGACAGCTCACGCAGATATTCTCTCTATGACGTGCGCAACGCAACAGTGACTTCGAGCTATCCATTGAATTTCTAGGTATCTACATCTCAGGTAATATAGCGTATCAATTGTTTATCGATTTGTTTACGTTGATGAAAAACGAATTCAATAAGACTTTGATATCAATTTAACTTTCGTAGCTCATGTTGTACCTATGCGGCTACCTTTATCCGACTATTTAATGGTTACGATGTCATTGTTTATAACTTTTAGTTGACGTTTTTGTCGTACTTGGGATTCAGATTTAACTTTCTTTTTTTATGGGTTGGTAATTAAACTATGCATAAGTACTACAAATTTAACTTTACGACTAAATCATACTATGAAAAGCAGGTTTAATTGCTGAAAATAGATCACACTCGCAACGTTTCCTTCCCAAAAAATAACCTACTAATCCAAAATGAAATGTTCCTAATACCAGCACAGTGCGAGCAACGAGTGCTAGAATTTCAACGAACAAACGCCATTTTGTCAAACTAGAAAGTGAGTTCACACAGTAATAAAGATTTTTATATTTTACTGATGATATAACTTAACATTCAACATTTCTAGAAATAAGTGTTATTGTTTTAAGACCTGATTTGTTACGTCAGTAATTCATTTGATTTAAATACTGCTTAACATGATAGCCTGTATGCCCGAAGGCTTACGCAGGGATGTACCTTTATCACATTTCGCCAGTTATGTTCCAGTCCCATGTACAACCAAATAACACTTTGCCCGAACTGGGAATCGAACCCAGGACCTCATGCTCAGCAGGGCTCATGAGTAAACAAACGGGCAGCGCCTACGACCACTACCAGCAATTTAAATAGTGCTTGAAAAATACATATATCGGTGAAGTGTAGCAATTGGATAGTCTTTAACTTAGGGTTTGTTAAGAATTTAAATTTGGAATTAAACATTGATAGTTTTTTGCCCGACCGCTGCAGGTGGAAGAAAGTAAGCCGTTTCAAAATCGTTCAAAAAGTTGCTCAAACGGTTAATTTTAACGATTTTCCTGCTAGTGCAGAATTGTAGCTGTAGAGCCACGACCTTTATCTTTAAAAGAGAAAGAGCTGGCTCCATGCTTGTCGTCTTTCTTTTAACTACCTAGTACATAATGTGGACATTATAGGTACACATCATCTTCTGTAACTTTAATGTAAAGGTACTTTATACAAAGCATTTTCGAATAAAATGTTCATTACGTTATAAAAAACTTTATATTTTCAAGAGAAAACAGTTAAAACTATGCTGGGTACGCAATTTATGCTTGATAATTTAATATCGTAGTATTCCACCGCACCTCCAACTCAGATGATTTAGTAAGAGATTTCTGACAAATACCTATTTAAATAAAACAACATTTCCTGTTTAAGTTTAAGAATGTTGAAACAATAATCCCAATTTGTAAAACTAATTAGTCGATACTTACTTCTTTTTAATTTTACAACATAGGAGTTAAGAAATAAGAGTAACTTGTAAACTGCGCAAGTGGTTACGGTTATCCGAGGGGAACCGGTTTTTACAGTGCTCATAGACTATGCACTAACAACCTGACACGAACTGACGCAATTTTAAATGTACAAAGTATCTGTTGAGTAATATAGGATAAAAATTGAAAATCAAATTCCTCTCGGATATCCCATATAATAATAACACTGAGGCACCTGTCCTAGCGCCGACGATTAGCGAGGAGCGAGGCACCTGTTCTAGCGCGGACGATTAGCGAGAAGCGAGTAGAGTTAGCAACTAGAAACGAGTTGGTGAGCAACGAGCAGCGAGTGTGTCCGGATAGTTTTGTTGCTGAGCTCTGCCAGTGCGCGAGTGCGACGAGGAGACTTGCTGGTATACGTATGTACCCAGCGAGATTCTCTCAGCGAATGTTCTGCCCCCCAAACGAGCGTCGCTGAGCGAGTATTTTCATTGATAGCTCTTGTCACTGCGACAAACTAGGTGGAGAGAGAGTTCTCGCTGACAGTGAAAAAAAAACAGAAATAAAAAAAACAGTCGCGATTAACTACTTATTAATATATATGTTACGGCTAATGACCGAAGTGCGGCTAAACCTAATTTTAACCAAAGCTAACCTCGGGGTGCCCTTCGCTCGCTCTTGCATCCTACGTCGACGGAGCCCCGCCTCGCGGGGCTCCTATTTCTGTGCAAGGGGTTTAAAGGAACCTAACCAAACCGAACCTCGGGGTGCCCTTCGCTCGCTCTTGCATCCTATGTCGCCTCCCGAAATACACACGAACCGCATGTGGCCGGTTAAAACTAGGTGTAGCCGCACTTCGGCTATTAGCCGTGACATATACATCTCTTTTACTGACACGGGACTTAGGTACATCTATTGTACGTTTCCGAGAAAATGGTCAATACCTAGTCGCTTCTTTGACGGCCTTGGGACAGGTGCCTGAACACGATCAGCATTTATCTAAACCGCGGTCAAGACCAGACAGACACCAGACACCTGCTGCAGGGCTAGATAACAATGATGACACTGACAGCTGACAGCTTCTAGACGGTTCAGATGTGCTTGCGGCACACCCAGCACCCTAATTGCGTAACACACTTTCGATCACAACCTGAATTATTTTGAAGGATATTGCTAATCCATTGCTTCATAATTATGTTCGAAAAGTTTGTCTGGTCAACCACGTAAATACCGCAATGAATGTTGTTGATCTGTCAAAATGAAAGCAGCTATGTATCCTGCTGGTAAGTCACCTTCGCTACCAACCTGTTGAATGGCTTATGTTTTTTTTTATAATACCGTAGTCTGTACCAAGTGAAGAAGAGGAAATTGTCATGATCACCAAATCCGCAGTAGGATTGATGATCACAATTCGATGTAGCTTATCACACCGCGTTAAGAGCGTTTACGCCGTACGGCATATCATACAAATTTTCAAGCCCTTGTTTTTCATTTCTATAAACAAGGGCTTGAAAGTTTGTATGAAATGCCGTACGGCGTAAACGCTCTTAACAACAAGGAATAAAACATGTATTCTACAAATTATGTCTACTGTTATCCTCCTAACACAAATTGTAAAGAATAATTGTATCCATTGTAGAAAACTTCCCAAAAATGTCATAAAATTAACTAAATAGTTAATAAATACATGTCTGAAACAACGTCGATTAATAATGTTATAATCATAATAATGTTATGTTGTTTATGTATGATTTTGTTTATCTACATGTTTTATTCACGACATATTTTTGACAAGTCTTTGACAAAACTTGTTGAAAACAAGTGGGTTAGCTTACTACAATTTTTAGTAGGTAAACGCGTGGTTAGACAAGAGAACGTGACTAATCCTTTATATCGTCTTTTATCTATTTATACTAATAATAAAGCTGAAGAGTTTGTTTGTGTGTTCACGCTAATCTCTGGAACTATCTATTGGATTTGACAGCCCAAGCCCTGAGGAAGGTTATAGGCTATTTGAAATTACACTACGACGAAAAATTCGGAAAGAAAGAGAAAATTAAGAAATAGCGCGGGCAAGCGATGCGATACGGCGCGGTGGGTCGGGGCAACAAGAAATTTCACACGGATGAAGTCGCGGACAAAAGCTAGTTTGTAATTGTATTTATCAGGCACAATTTTTTTTGTCAGCTCTTGGTAAACATAACCATATCTACTATAACCTGTCCACAGAGTACCTGTCGAACATAAATGTGTTAAGCTTAAGTAGATTCTGTCACTCTTTCAAATAAATCGAAAGTGTCAAGTAACAAAATAAACAAAAAACAAACCTAAATATTGTTCTGGTATAAATATAAAGTTTGAAGATAATGGGATTGCTGTGAATCATGATACTTTAACTTTCTATCCATCCACTGACTTTAGAAATAAAGAAATTATCTCTAAAATAACGCCGCCATGCTCTAGCGTCACATTGGCAATGTTTCAGATATTTTAAGATCGTGTCGGCACGCTTGTTCTTTGACTGAGCTAATATACTTAGCATAATATTTAAAAAAACCGACCAAGTGCGAGTCGCACTCGCACACGAAGTGTTCCGTACCGCAAGGCATAAAACGCCGAAAAAACGTTTCTTATATTATACCCCTTTGAATTTTAACTTTATTTTTGTTATTTGTTGTTATAGCAGCAACAGAAATACATCATCTGTGAAAATTTCAACTGTCTAGCTATCACGGTTCATGAGAGTACAGCCTGGTGACAGACAGACAGACAGACGGACAGTGGAGTCTTAGTAATGGGGTCCCGTTTTTACCCTTTGGGTACGGAACCCTAAAAAACGAATACTATAAATTTCTCCTGTATCGTGGGTGCGTTTACAAACACAGATCTCACAAGCACAAACACCCATACCCGGAACAACGGAACAAGGCCAGGCAAATATTTGATCCGTGCGGGAATCAACCGCAAGACGTTGTCAATAGCCCAGAGAATGCGCCAAGAATGCTGTGAAAAACTTAACCAAGCACTTGATGAGGAAGTAGAATTAAATTATGACTTTATGGATAATAGACAAACTTTTTTTTCTCATTGACTGTATAGCACCAATTATACATCTTGCTATGTACTAACTACAATACCCACACTATAAACGACGAAATAAATGTATGTCAAAATACCTACTTGTAAAGATTTTTACGGTTGCCTATCACAAAATTAATTGTTGTAAGTACCTTCCTACAGTTTATTAAAAGCCTTTGAGCTTTAACCCTTAAATGCATAGTGATTTAGATGTCATCATCCTCATTCCAGCCGAAAGACGTCCACTGCTGGACATAGGCCTCCCCCAAGCACCTCCACTTCGACCGGTTCTGTGCTTCTTGCATCCAACGGGTTCCTGCGGCCTTCACAAGGTCGATGAAGATAGATCTACATCAATTTATTTAAAGAAATAGAAAGAGAAAAGGGACGACTATTAATAATATCTGTACTTATTATTTATTGAAACAGCTCCATATTCTAGGCGTGTCAGCAGGATGTTGTGAAAGCCAATAAAAGAGTCTACAATCTAAACTACTGCAAACGGTGCAGTTGTCGAGGTCGTCACAGAGAGCAAATGTTTAGAAAATGTAAAGTGACAATACAAACATCTAATTTTGAAAATAAAAGGACTGTAAAATGAATTTATATTATAATGTTTTTATATTATATTTCAAAATTACAACAGAATGAAATATAATGCGGCAAACAGGCAAATAAATAAGTGTAATTAACTCGACAGTTGAGTAATAAACAATCATAATATGGAAAAATTAAACAATTATTGCCGCGCTCAGTAATTCAAAGTGAACCTTTCGTCATATTTAAAAGCGTCTACTTGCTGAGTAAAGCTTGCAAGTAATTTCACGATTTTATCGATATATGATTATTACATCTCTATATTAGTAGATAAGCGTCCACGAATGATGGATTGGCTGCACTGTTGCAACTGTCCATAACTTTATCAAATGACAACTCGTCTAAAGCAACTCGTATTATAAGGTGTTCGCGACTCAAAACAAGTGGCCAGTGGCCAACTGATTAGGAAATATTTTGATATATTATACGAAAGGCGAAGGAAAATTGCTGCAATCTGATCATGTCGATTAAAATTCAGATTATAGAATTTAAGCTCACATTTAGTTTGTGGCGGCTGAAGGACCAATTTACATTTAAGAGAGCGGAACACTTTATGTAAAGGAAGCATTCCCGCCTAGCATCAGAATCTAACTACACTTACGAAATATCAACTACAAACGACATAATTTGAAAAATGTAACCCTAAATATTCGTAGCATTGTCGTAGGCTCGTAGCGCCTACTCGACCTATTTACCCGCTACGACTAGGGAGTCGGGAGCGCTACGCGCTACGGCGTAGGACAGTGACTCAACTTTTCTTTCCTAAATCCTATTTTGTAATCAGAATGAGGATATGAATATTTACTACTGTAATTTTAGTTTTAAAACCGGTTCTAGCATAAACCGATTATTATCTACTACGAACCAATCAGTAGGTATCGGACTCGTGTTGTTCTCTCGACGGGCGGTTCGATTTGTATTCATATTGGTAATTTATAATTATGCCCATATGTCTGTATTATATCACGTATTTATCTATTCAGAATATTAAATTGAGAAAGGGACAACTTTCCTGGAACTTGAGAACATGTATAATATTAATAGAAAGCATGTAAATATTACACAACCACAACATATTAATTGCCTACCGTTTAGTACATAATAGGTAGTTAATGGCGATTGTTTCTTAAAAGCCTTTCACTGGTTGTTTTAAAATAAGTTTAAAATTAATTCGTCAGTCGTTACTGCAGATGTAGGTACAAGTTAGATAAATCTTCGGACGTGTACATAAGTTAAACATTTAACATGACTGACGTATCTCGTCCAAGTATTCGTACCACGCCATAATTCTATCGCATAACGACTGAATAATTATATCTGATTCTGTTTAAGAATTCGGCCTGTAAGTTGACTAATACAGTCACACGACACAGATGTATGCGCCGCGGTATGAACTTAAGTTAAATTAATGTGCAGTCGCCTGCGCCCGCGCGCCCGTGCTTTACGAGTATGTTCAGCCTGCTCCGATTGTATCTTATACAACGTATCAGCGAACGACATGATTCTACAATCAAACAAATGGGTGATAACATAGTACAGTGGGGTTTTACAGCTGTCTACACTAACTTGTTGCGTTAAGCGCTTGTTTGAGCTTGAACTACGACGATCACGAGGAGATAATTGTGATAAGTTTCAGATATAGCTGCTAGGTTTACGAAGCGTAAATATTGTATTATCACGACGGGCTAGAGTTGGTAAGCTGAGAGACGTTGCCACAGCTTGCGTTGGCAAATGACAAACAAACTCGAACTCGACTCATTTTGAAATAGGATGAAGATCGTAACGAGTATGTTTGGAGCGGGTTCAACGTGCGATACAATCAGTTCGAAGTTGATTGACGGCTCGCGCCCGTTGGGGAAAGGGGCTTATGTAATGTCACATTATTAGTAGGTAGGTAGGTGAGGAACGTGTGTATAGCACTGATGTACAACGACGGCGCACGCGGCACCGACACGGCTCGTTAATATAGTTCACTCTCTTCGGAGCAAGACACTAATAACTGTGCAGTCGGCAGCTAGACGTGTCGGCGCCGACGCACAGAAAGTGAAATGACTGTATGTTCGTTCATTGAGCGCTTTAGTTACGTATCGACGAACAAAACGCGGCGGAGTGAGGAAAGTAATCTAGAGGATCACTTTAAAACATAGTATTACTTAGAAAACGTTCTATGTAGGTACACAGTCGTCGGTACTTAGATCGATACTGAAAATGTGTAGTCTCTACTGCCGTTATGACGAGTCATGGCGGTTTTACGATTATTATCTAACAAGATAATAAATCCTCGTGCAGTTTGACAGGTGGAGTGCTGATTATAAGAACATTTATACTATTAATTATTATTGAAAGTGGTTGTGTCGTATCATACCTACTATGTTTGTTTGAGGCTTTCTTGTATAGATAAGCTTCTAAATAATGATCAGTTGTTAAGTCTACATTATTAAGATTATTATCGCCTTTATTTAATTAAATTGCTTATAAATTACATTTTTAAATATTAGAACATACAACAGACAAAATAACTAAGGATTACTAAACCTAACTTAGTCCAAACAGTTCAGATAAACTAATTTTGTAATACGCCACTGACAATAAATTGTGTTTTGGCTAGGTTTATTTTAGTATCTATTTTAACATCTAGACCTACATCAATAAAAAGATTAATTGCCAGCGTGTAACTTAATAAATTAGGTGTCTATTGTATTACTATTTTCGACACCGTGCCATGTTTAGCTATGGTATTTAAGTATTTAATAGATATTTTGTAATGACAAGAGACACGTCCGCCAGTTATTACGGTCGGTAAGTACGTGCTCTATTATTTTTACATCAAAGCAACAATTTCACAATGACACCTGGGCCTTGGTTGACGCACTTGAGAGTTTTTTTTTAAATCGCTAGTTTTTCGGTGAACGTGTAACCCTGCGTTTACGCCAAGACGTGACGAGAACACATGTATAATTCTACATGTTGTACCTACTGTTTTCTTACTTCTTCCTTTTAGTTCTATAAAAAACTTGTCAAAAATGTGAACAGAATAGTTAAAAAAATATGTTTGAAACCATTACAATTGGTACATTTTTGAAAACATGTAAACTTTGTTTTCGTATGTTTCAAAAAACGAAAATAAGTATCGCAACTTGTTTGTGGTTGTAAACCTGGGTGAGAAATTGAAATGAAGTATAATGGGTGGGCACTTTAATTCCAAAATACATAATTATGCTAAATGTTAATAAGATTAAAATGTGGAAAAATAAATAGGGTGGCAGGGACAACGACGCGTAACCTGTTGTCATGGAGTCAGTACATGATTCTGAACATAAAATAATACCTTTTGGCCAAGTAGGTATTGCACTTTTTTATGAAACAGCAGATTTTTTTGGTTACCGACGAAAAATATCTACTCTAGGGGGTCTAGAATCAGGTGCTGAATTTATGGCTACAGTTTCTGCGTCGAAGTCCCTGCCAGCCTGATAGGTATTTAGCGTCGCCCGAACTATATGACCACTCACAAACTGTAACTCAGAATATAAAAGTTCTAATTCAATTTAAATTATCTAATTTCGTTACCTTCTCCTTCTAAACAAGTTTTATAAGTTCAAGATTTCAGGTGAAATTATCGTTTTCCTCCGGCCATAGGCACAGGTGGAACACCGCGGTGGTTTCAGCCGGTTTTTTTTTAGTCCGGTACGCCCCTCTGTCACCCCACGATGGACGAAGTCAATGAGGATTTCCAAAGCGCATTAAAAAAAAAGGTGTCTGCCGGCTCTGCCATACTACTCTATGAACCCATTAAAGTCCATCAATTTAAATAATATACCTACGAATGAATATAAATCCGCCGGCGCAGCATCAGCCTCTAACGTAAATGGAAGATAATTTGCTCACCGTAAAACAAAGGGCTTGTAATAACTAGTAACGAGAAACAATATGCGGTAACCCTCAAACAGATGATAACACTCTATAATTAACCGTGAGTTCAATTCGTATACATTGTATTGTTTATACTTAGTGCTTTTGAATTACTCATGATAACCTAGCTTATAGTTTAGGTAACAACAAGCAGTGCGCCTGCGCCCGATGCGATTTCCCAGCAGCAAAAATAACGAACTCTCATACCCCCTTTAGGGGATGGATTGTAAAATTTGATGCTTCTGGAATCAACGGTAAGGCTGTGCGTCGTCTGTCATTAAGTGAATCACACTATTATAAAGGCGAAAGCTTGTGTGTGTTTGTATGTTTGTTACTTCTTCACACACAAACGGGTGGACCAATTTTGATAAAATTTGGTATGAAGGTAGCTGACACCCTAGCTAGATTAACAAAAAGGATACCTACGTTTTATCCCGATATTCCCACGGGATCACGACTTAGGCTTAGCACGCAATGCGATTAAACGCGAGCGGTTTAGGAATAGCTGAAATCGCCAAACCAACTCGCAAAAACAAGGACGACAACGACAACCTTCAAGGAACATTATACGTTACATAACTATTACAAGTTATAAAATATATTAAAGATTCAGCTATTGAGCTCATTTTAGAAACTCGTTGAATTTTGAGAGACATTATTTAGACTTTTAGAGGAACCAAGGCAGCTTGTTTAAAAGTCACCTAGAACGTTTTAACTTTATGACGTCACTTGAGTTAAATGTGTTTACGACTTTTCTATATATTGCAACCGAATTTAGACTTTACGGTTGACGTTGTTACCTAGTAAATAAGTAAAAACCCTTTTGTGCACCTTTTCATGTTATATTGTACATATTATAGTCAGCGTAAAAAAAATATGCAAGACTAACCTAATCTAACCTATATATTGAGAAGAATTAATTTAATTGTCTACTATTATATTCTACATATTTTAGAGGTTGACTGTACAACCATACCTAAGTATAATCAGCCCATAATGTTCCCACTGCTGGGACACAGGCCTCCTCTCTGTGAGAGGGAGTAGGCTGTAATCCACGACGCGAGCCCAATGCGGATTGGTTTATGTCACATGTCTTCGACTTTTTGGTTCCAGGACATGCCGGTTTCCTCACGATGTTTTCCTTCACCGTTTTGACTGTAAAGTATCTGGATGAAAGAGTACTTATACGGGTAAAAAAAAACTTCTATACTATGCCAATATTATTTTTTAGACAGGTATAATGTGAGCAATCACTTTTTAACCGACTTCCAAAAAGGAGGATAAATGTTCGACTTTATGTATGTTTTATTTTTTTATGTATGTTCACCGATTTCTCCGTCAATTGTGGACCTATTTTGAAATTTCTTTTTTTGTTTGAAAGGGTATACTCTCGAGGTGGTCCCATTGTCATCAAGTTGGAATCTGATGAGAGGATCCCATGGAAATCGAGGGAAAACCTGAAATTTTCTAGGCAAACCTTTAGCGATTTAGGTATTTTTTAAAGTAACTTGAGCATTTGTTCTCGGAAATCATCATTTGGTAAAGTGGAGCTGATGATGAAGACCACAGATGGCCATCAGAACTACTCAATGATAAATTCGGGTTCTGATTCGATTACTTTAATATGGTTGCTAAGCAATTTATGCTCGTCACAATGTATATGGTGAGTGGTTGTTGAGGAGTTCTCCTGGTGATTACCAGGAGAAATTTTGTAACATGTGATGAGCAGTTGACATTAGGGTTTGAAAGGGTATGCTCTCAAATGGTCCCATTGTCACCAAGTTAGAATCTAAAAAGTGAAAAATAACTCGGTGCCAATAAACGAAACTGCGGAACCAGTGACACCGACTTCCGAAATTAAAGTTATTTTTCACTTTGTTGTTTTCGGAAGTCGGTTGTTTTTTTTTTGTAAAAAAGTTTTTAAGGCCACACTAAAAAGCACACTGAACATTTTTTTTAAGTATACTGGCGGGTAAGCTGCCTGTATCTATATTTAATTCTTTGTTGTCTACAGACTGTCCCTACAGATTACATTAAGGGCTGATGTTTCAATCGACCGATAATTTTTATTCGTGGAATAAAATTGACGTCTGACAGTTTTTGAACGGAAGAACTGTCAAAAATTCAAAATTATTCCTCCGGTAAAGTAAACTGGAATTGTTGTTATTGACCTTGTGAATTTCCATTCTATTTTATTCAGTAACAATTCACATTGCGTTCGGATTTTTGTATCATCACCAACCTGGAGTCTACCCGTGTGAGGTTCAGCAGGTCTTTCTCTACCAATGTAATGTAGGTACCTGAAACAAACAAAGCATTTCATCAGGTAATAGTTTCATATGAATTAAATATCATAACAGAAGGGGAATACAAAATATTTTACATGTAAGTACAAAGTCAAACGAGACTTGTTTTAGTGTATTTAGATAAATGTTTCATTAAAAAAGATTTGTAAACAAAATTAATCAAACAACTACACACAAATTATCATTTATTTAAACGGAACTCTTATAGGATCACTTTGTTGTCCGTCCGTCTGTCTGTCAAGACCTTTTGTCTTGGGAACACGTGGAGGTATCGGGTTGAAATTAAAACCATATACTCAGCTCTACAGTCCCTTGAAGCTGTGAAAAAATCAAATACCTAAGTTAACGTAAAAAAAAAGATACGGCCGTTTATGCCGCAAAAAACGTATATTTCGACACTCTCAAGGGAATCAAAATTTATAGGGTACTTCCCGTTGACCTAGAATCATGAAACTTGGCAATAAGCAAGATCATGTAGCACAAGTAAAGGAAAAAATCCGAAAACCGTAAATTTGTAGGTACATTAAAAAAACCCGTGATAAACTATTTACATACCTACAAAGTACGGAACCCTCGGTACTCGCGTCCGACTCGCACTTGACCGGTTTTTTACGTAGACATTCGTAACTTCCAGTTTACAATTAATTTATTGTTGAAGTCGATATCGTATAAAAAGACTGCTAAGTAAACAACATTTCACATGCCGTGTGTTTTCATTCTGGTTAGTTCATAAAAAGACGTTTCATAATCTGGTTAGTTACGACCATCCGATGATGATATATTGACATTGTAGTAACAAATTACCGAAACACACTGATTCTGTTCACAGCACGGCACTTTATATCGCATCGGTATTACTTACTCTTGGACTACCTATTTTTAATTGGATACAATTACATTCCATCGCTACTATCATTTATACGTGTACGTGCTTTGTACGTGTACTAAGTTGATTTTTAAGTGACCATTTGTAACAAAAAGGTCCTAATAAGTTTTTGTTTGCAATGGAATGTGAACTTTGTTAATTATGACATTCAGTTTGTTGTTCCATAACATAAATTGAAAATTACCTCAAATTGTTAATTAAAATATTATAGAGGTGCATAATGTACAGTCAACAAAACAGATAAGTATGCAGGATCATCGGATATAGTTGAAGTTTAATAAGAAACCGATGGATGTTTTCGAATAAAATTAATTTTTTTTAATAGAAAACAAACAGCTCATTTATCAAATTAAATTTCAGTCGACAACATCCATCGGTTTCTTACTAAACTTCAGCTATATCCGACGATCCTGCATACTTATCTCTTTTGTTGACTGTACCTACATTTCTTCGCATATTAACTATGTACTCTTGGACTAGAGTTGATCATTACACATTTATAATTTTCTCACACGTACTACACAGTTGATCCCTATGGGCCTTTGTACACACCACGGTTTCTTACGGTACGGCGAATAAACCGCGCCGTAGAAAAAACGTGTCTGTCAACAACTTTCCTTAGTGGTTCATACAACACTGACGATCGACCCGACAAAGCCGCGCCAAAAAAAACAGTGGCACTCCAGAAGTACCGACAGAAGTGAAACCTTGAAAAAGCATAGTTGTTTTATAAATATGTTTGAAGGTCATTCTTCCCAAGGAAAATGAACCGCGCGTTGATGTCTTTATAATGACCAAAACTTAAAACAGAGGTGTCGGTTACGGTAACAGTGTCGCGAGTTTAATGGTTTTTTCCCCATCTCAAAAAATGCCCATCGCGCCTAAAGAAGTGTTCACTTCAAAAATGTGTCTGTAAATAAGCTTCATCCATATATATACCACTGAGTGTAAAAAGGGCCATATAAGACATCTTGTTTTGATATAAACGTCGTTGTAGATTTTTTTTTATTGTAATCCAAACGTAGGTACCTAATAATTTTTTCTTAAAAATAATTGTGAAATAAAATAAGCCATTTTGTAAACTCGTTTCACAAAAAATTGTGTACTTAGCTATTACGGCAGCGGCGACCGCCCGGCTCGCAAGACAGTGTCCAACACAATGGAAGGAAAAAGATAAATAAAAAAATAACCGATCATGAGATTAGATGTTTTTGTAACGAACAATTAAAATTACTACGCAGGAATAAATAAGGTTTCAAAATGCTTCAGAATTTCCAGAGTCGATGATCGCGTCTATAAAGGTCAATAGACAACTATTGTTAATGCAGTAATTTACATTACCATCATCATCTGCCTATACTTTTCCCTACTACGTTGGGGTCGGCTTCCAGTCTAACCGGATGCGCTAAATACCAGTATTTTACATGAAGCGTCTGTCCATCTGACCTCCACAACCCAGTTATTGGGTAATACGTGATAACAGTTGTTAGACTTTCGGGCTTCTGTCTGACGACCCGTAACGACTATCAAACATCCACGAATGACAGCCTAGATCAACGGTTTAACGTGCTTTCCGAGACACGGAGGGGTTTTGGTATGTAAGATCATCATGGGATCCATCCACGGATCAACCGCGGTAAGCGTACCTTAACCAGGGGCCCAAGTCTTCTATTGCAATTGTGTCAGAATGGTATAACATTGATTTCAAAATTGTTGATTTTGACAAGTTTGGTAATCTACTAATATAATGGCGTCATTAGGACTTTCCAATGGCCTGACATTTTATTGAAAGAAATGGCATAGAATGGAAGGTAATCTCGTACATAATGACAAATTAATGACAAATGACTTAGGCGGTAATCTGCTAAAATTTTGACAGTTACTTTGATCAGTGACCTACCATTAAAACGTCATTGTGCAGTCATTGCTTTTAATTCGTTACGAGTATCGTATATGTTCTGTGCCAATGATCGACCAATGATCGACCATTATGAATTTAGCAGATTACGAACTTTTAGCAAAATGACGAATTTATAAAAATAGCCGACTTGGGCCCCTGATCGATAGACCCATGCGGCTGTCATTATTTACAAGGCCCAACAGCCCCATGCAGTAATTTACATCAAGCAGTCTAATTTATAGAAAAAGCACTTAGTGAACGTTAAAAGCTGTTATTATGCTATGATCTTATCGTATTCTCAGTTTTCAGTGTAATCGAAATCAAGGTTTCTTCAGTAATTCTAACGATTACAATACAATAGTATTTTTGACAGCATGCAATTAAGGCTTTTCGATTAAGACGTTTATTTTGAATCAAACGTTACAAATAGTACCTACCTAACTAGACAAAACATAATTACAATATTGGTTAGTACAGTCAACAGCCAAAGTAGATGATCAAAATCAGAAATTCAAAAGGAGTCAAAACTGATCACGAATGTAGGGCAGTTGTACTAGTATCTAGTAAATGTTTGCTATAATTTACAATAACATACTTTTGAATCACTTCGACGCCACACAGTTCTGACGCGAACTCCGTTCATTAGTATTGAATTTCTGATTTTGATCATCTACTTTTGCTCTTGACTGTACGACAAATTACGAAAATGGAGTACTACAGTGCGGCTGACGAGAGAATACGTTCTTGATACCTGTCAGTTATGGTTGCATACAGTCGGCGAGTTTGATTTTTATTAGCTGCGCGCGCGGCGCACCCGGTTTCACCCGCGTAAGTTTCGATTCCGTGGGAATATCGGGATAAAAAGTGGCCTATATGTTAATCCAGGGTGTCAGCTACCTTCATACAAAATGTTATCAAAATTGGTCCCGCCGTTTGAGCGTAAAGAAGTAACAAACATATAAACACACACACTCACAAACTTTTGCCTTTATAATATTAGTGTGATTATGATAAGATACCTTAATATAACCGCATTTGAGCTTTAAGCCCTTTTATATTATAAGTTATACGTTATAAAGTTAGAAGCAAAAGGTTACTTTGCTTCCTTTAAAGGTTTAACGATGTCTCAAGTCAATTAATTGAATTAAACAAATATGTTGACGACGTTGTGCAGGTTTTACTGTCAATAAACCATGATGGGCTATTCAATAATTATCATTAATTACAACTGCCGTCTTTTGAGTAATTGATGTTCATGTAGGTAAGTGTGATGGATTAATTAAGCTGTCACTGGGTTACGAAATGGACGGACGATATTGTTGCCGTCGCGGGTAGAACCTGGATAAGGCAGGACAGGAGCGTGGTGATTGGCACAAGAAAAGAGATGCCAATACTCAACAGTGGGTGAAGTCGGGCTGTGGATGATGATGATAATGATGGATTGCAAAATATCAAGATACAACGGCAGCGCTTTTTTGTAAAAATATCAAGATACAACTGCAGCGCTATTCTGTAAAAATATCAAGATACAACTGCAGCGCTATTTTGTAAAAATATCAAGATACAACTGCAGCGCTATTTTGTAAAAATATCAAGATACAACTGCAGCGCTTTTTTGTAAAAATATCAAGATACAACTGCAGCGCTATTTTGTAAAAAATATCAAGATACAACGGCAGCGCTTTTTTGTAAAAATATCAAGATACAACTGCAGCGCTATTCTGTAAAAATATCAAGATACAACTGCAGCGCTATTTTGTAAAAATATCAAGATACAACTGCAGCGCTATTTTGTAAAAATATCAAGATACAACAGCAGCGCTTTTTTGTAAAAATATCAAGATACAACTGCAGCGCTATTTTGTAAAAAATATCAAGATACAACTGCAGCGCTATTCTGTAAAATATCAAGATACAACTGCAGCGCTATTTTGAAAAAAAAAACAAGATACAACTGCAGCGCTATTTTGTAAAAATATAAAGATACAACTGCAGCGCTATTCTGTAAAAATATCAAGATACAACTGCAACGCTATTTTGTAAAAATATCAAGATACAACTGCAGCGCTATTTTAAAAAAATATCAAGATACAACTGCAGCGCTATTCTGTAAAATTGGTGAAGAGAGAGTGAAGTCATTATTTGGTTTCTCACCTCACAACATAGCGCTACGGGAAGCAATTAATGCATTTTATCTCCACAAGCTATTTTACTTCCACATATTATTAGGTAAATTAACTCTCTAATGGCGCCAACAACCTAATCATGTAACACCTATGGAAATCGGAACGCGTTTTATTTAACTTAGAATCACAGAAAAGTGAAACTGAATTTAATCACCGCTGAGTTAACCGTTGATTAGGGTGCTGTAAAAAAACGATGACGACATTTTTTGTATTGTGCATGCAGCCGATGATGTGCTGGACTAACACACTTCTGGTCCTGAGGGGCTAAGGTTAGATTGCAACACACCTATGTAGATAACGTATGCAAGGCATCATAAGTAACTGTATGGCTTTTCTATAGATAACATGCGAAGAAAGCTTAATTCTGCCGTATTTATAGATAAGGACTGACTACACATTAATTAGCAATGCTTCCTAGATCTACACGTAATGTACTATGGCGTAACACAGTACACTTGTTACTGTGCTTACATAGAAAAACGACATGCGATATAAAACTGCTCCGTTTTGTCGTCCTACACAGTTCTCTACATAAGGGGGATGCGCTAAGGTAGCCCGCAAATTTCAAATTTTAATTCACTTATGTTTTTTTGCAATTTGCAGGTCAGTGCAGGCCGCGAATGATATTTAGATCAACATACAACCTGATACAGATCTGCAAATAGCAAAAAACGTAAAAAAATTGGAATGTTGCAGGCTACCGTGTTGCGCCTTAACGCTTTACTTATGTGAAATACTTAGCCAACGTATATCACATAGTGGTTATAGTGTACTGTGGTAGGTAAAAGCGCTGCTAACCGCGTTTCGATTCGTGTGATATGATAACGATCAACCGACGCATTAGTGCATGCCAGTTGTATAATGAACGAGTATTTGTCTTTTGCCATATATTACGTACTCTTGTTTGACGGGTTATGTACCGCAGTCCCCGGCACAGGGCGAGCCAACGACCGCCTTATTTTTACTACTAGGTGACTCAATGATAGATAGCTACCACTCAAAATGAGTTGTAATCATAGACAATTTAACAATTATCGGTATAGTGCATTCCTGACGCAGTTACGTAACGTCAGATACGATGTTTTATAACATTTCGCTCTTTCTTAGCTAAGTGCGTATACGCTCATTGAAGTTTTGAGAAAAATGTTGTAAGTACGCCGATTTTACGTAATTTTACCGTTTATGAGGCTTATAAAATTATAAAACGCCCAATTTGAAGAATAAGGAAATTTACGAAATTCTTTTTAAAAATCTGTATTAAGTATGTTAATTCACAAAGTAATAACACCAAATTTTTCGTGTGAACTAGGCTTAAGTGAAAAAGGTCGTGTTTGGTTGTATCGTATCACGTAACAGTTTGCGTATTGCAGGCCAGCTGACGATTTGATCACGAATTGTAAACAAAAAAATAAACGAGACTTCGTGAGGCACGGGATTATAACGGGGAGGCCGGTAGTGCGGCCCCGGGGCCCGCGGGCGTGCTCAGATCGATATCTCCCGCGTGCATTGCACTGCACTGTCACGTCAATTAATTAGACCACTTTTTACCAAACCACATTTGATTGCAACTCTGGCGTAAGATCTGAAACACAAGCCTCTAACCTCTGCTCCGACATTAAAAGCATTGCAAATACGTTGCGTGCTCATATCACGGTAATTTCTCAATGTTCATAAAAAACCTAGCGATGAAAGTAAAACACTGCAAATCTCTCAGCTCCAGGCAGATTTATACAGGGTCAAGTTAAATTAGCTAGAGAAACTTCACAGGCTCGCACGTAATGAGCATCGTTAATAATAAAATAAAATAATAAAATGATTTGATGTTTTTTTGGGGAGTAAACGTCCGCTGATTGTTTTGTGTTGAGAAAAACTGTATTCTTTGGTTTTATCGTGTGTAGAAGATATCAAAACCTATCACATCTGTGAAGTTTACACCAAAAATAAATAGATTTGTAAAACTGATATTTCAAGTAAGTATCTACACAATAGATGCGGTCGAAGACCTTACAAAAAAAAACATCAAATTAATAGATACTTACCTTTTTTGTTTTATCATGTTTAGATATCGATACCCATAACATGTGCGGGTTTCGCTAGCTAATTTAATTTGACCCTGTAAAAGATCATCATCATCATCATCTGCCTTTTCCCAACTATGTTGGGGTCGGCTTCCAGTCTAACCGGATGCAGCGGAATACCAGTATCTTACATGGAGCGACTGCCTATCTGACCTCCACAACCCAGTTACTGGGTAATACGATACCACTTAGTAAAAGACATACTTTGTTAATTATTCATGTGTTTATAAAGTTTACATAATTAACTAAATAAAGACGAATGTAATCGGTTTCCTTACGGATTTTCCTCTTACATTAATTTACTTTCATTTTATTTTACTCGTAGGTAATTGCTGAACCCTGTTCCACTGCCCTATGGTTAACCTATGGCTAACAAGGAGTTAACTGTTGCAATGAGAAGGAAAATAACTTGGCTATGGAATTAACATGAAATTAACAACCTTTAATCCAGGATTCCACCGGATACCGGTAACGTATTCCTTAAAAGCAAGATAATCAAATTATCTTTTTTTGATGCAAAAATCTATTTAAGGCCGAACCCAAGTATGCCAAAACTGGTGATAGATAAGTAATACCTATCTATCACCAGTTTCGGCATACTTACTGGAGGTAGAAAAACCTCAATTTGAAACATAAATTTTAATAGACTTTAGGTATACAGGATGGCTGGGGCGTCGACGGGCAGCCTGTTATCATGGATTCAGTACATGATTCTGAAAATCTGAACCCTCCCTGCGTGGAATAAGCCGGCCATTTAAAAAATCATTGTTCTATACTTCTATACATTTGGACGTCGTTGGTAGTGCAGTCACGTCACGAGCACTAATATGTCAACACTTGGCAACTTTCAATGTCGTTTTTTTCGTGAAATAACGAATGCAACGTTGAAATACGACACTTTACACAAATCTATGGGTTCGAAAATACTTTGTTCGTAATAACATAAAATTTCATTCAAAACTAAAGGAGAAAATCGTCTTTGAATAAAGTCAAGTGTATACATACTTATGCTCGTGACTGTACCCAATGCACTTTTCTCTGGCACAGCTGTTTTTTTTTTATAACCAACCAAAAAAATTTATTGTACGGTATAGAATTATGTGCTGAGTTCATGGTTACAGTCTGCGCGTCGATGTCCGTGCCAGCCTGTATTACCTGTATACAACATTATTTCTAGTTTATGCGAAACCTGAAACCTAGTGTTTTAAATATGATAGGTAAGTTGCTAAGCTAAGTTAGTTTAGAGTTACAGCAAAACATGCGATTTTGCTTCGCTTACCGCACATTATACCTACCTACAAAGATTGACACGAATACCTGAACGAATCTGGGCTTAATTAATGGCCAACTATCAATATAACATATAATCCGCGTAGGAAGACAAATAACTAGGTAAGTATAAACGATTATGGAAATATGAAGATTTATTCAAGTTTTGTGTTTCGTGTGATTCATTTTATAAGGATCGGATGACCAATGTAGCCGTCGTGTCCTTGAATCGGTAGAGTTAAGCGTGCATACACGAGCGACACTCAGAAGCAACTGCAGCCGTCGAAGCGTGTCGGCAGCAGCCGTCAACGTGTGTCGGCGACAGCGGTCGATGCGTCGGTGGCTACCGTCCCTCGTGCATTTGAGCATTGTACTCGAATACACAAGCGACACGTTGTCGATAGTAGCCTCCGACACTTCGACGGGTCTCGACAGTCGATGGCTGCAGTGTCGACGTCGATTCGTGTCGCCCGTGTGTATTCTGTGTCTACTCTGTAGCAATCTCAACGTGTAAACTTAAGAATAGAAGGCCGATGTTAGGGTTGACAGCTCACTTCAAGCTCTCGACACCTAAGTTTTCACAGTGAGAGTTTTACAGAATAGAAAACCGATGCTAGGGATTGACAGCTCACTTCAAGTTCTCGGCACCTAACGACGGCCTATTAGGCGGCCGGTCTATTCTGTAAAATCTTGGCGTGGAAACTCCAAGAAGATTTGGATAGCCCAAAATGTAAAGCGGACGCAGTAGGTACTTTATAGATTATCGGCAATGTTGTCGGTAGGTACCTACTAGCACTCACTACAGGTGTCCCATTACATAATCAGCCTATAAAATGTTCCCACTGCTGGGACACATGCCTGCTCTCTGTGAGGGAGTGGGCCGTAATCCACCACGGGGGCTCAGTGCGGATTGGTAGATGTCACATGTCTTCGTTTTTTTTGGTTCTACGATGCAGTAGCGGCCCTAGGGCGGTGCGAGCGGTGCGACGGCACCGGGCGTCGTCATGAGAGAGGCGCTGAAATCAACCGAAATGCGACCACCAGGCACCAGTCATTGATGATAGTAGATAACTTACTATAAAGCCGATCGTCCCCAAGCAAGCAAAAGCAAGCAAGCAACTGCATATGCATATATCATAGGAACATGGTACATATAGGGGCCCGCGCCACGTTAAGATTTTGCACCACCTAAAAAAAATTTAAGAGCCGCCACTGCTACGATGTGCCGGTTTCCTCGCGATGTTTTTCTTCACCATTTTGTGACGAGTGGTGATGAAATGATTTGCACAAAGTAAAGTGCCTGCCTGGGTCCGAAGTTTCGAACCGACGACCTACAACTCGTAAGCCGGGGCCGTTACTACTGGGCCACCACTCCTCACTGGGCCACCTGCTGTCCCATTGAAATCACGCTATTCTATACTTACTGACAGTATAACGGTTCAGTAGATACTTTTTCTGGTGAGAATTGCCGTTCGATATCTGCATCGGGATTTCAACCCGATTCGCGGTTATTGATGGGCCGTGAGAAGGTTAATTATTCCCACCGTTGTTAAACATTTAATACTGGGAGTGTAAACATTTACAAGAAAACAAGGTAGGAGAGATACGCGTGTAACATGGAAACAGAGTTCATCGACCTTCTGCTTTTATTAGAATTAGAAAATTACATGATCAGCTGTTGTTATAATAGTTAATATCACACTAATATTATAAAGGGGAAAGTTTGTGAGTGTGTGTATGTGTGTTTATATGTTTGTTACTTTTTCTCGCTCAAACGGCTGGACCAATTTTGATAAAATTTTGGATGGAGTTACCTGACACCCTGGATTAATATGTAGTATACTTTTTATCCCTTATGCTCACGGGATCGACACTTATGCGGGTGAAACCGCGGGGCGCAGCTAGATTATAATAATTATACCTACTTACATAATTATTCTTAATATTTTTGAAGTGAAAACTTCTTTAGCGGCGTTGTACACTTTTTTTGTAATGGGTAAAAAATGTTAAACTCGCGTCAGGACACGTGACCTGATCGAAAATTCGTAAGACGGATGGAGAGTGCTACGGCGTAGGTCAAACTGTGCTACGGCGTAGCTCACACTATGCTACGGCGTAGTTCACCATACTAGCATACCAGCGAATATGGCTGTTTTTTGAATAAAATATTTCGTTTGACATTTTGAAGCTTTTTTTAGATTCTATAATTAGACTCAAACTATTTTAAATAGATATTTAGTTAAGAGCGTTTACGCCGTGCGGCATTTAATACAAACTTTCAAGCCCTTATTTTTCGAAATGAATGAACCGATTTTAATGAAACTTCATACGCATAAGCAGGATACAAAGGTCTAAAAATACTAACTTTTTAGACTTTTGTATCCTGCCTAACTCGCGCCACTGTTACCGTAAGCGACACCACGCGTGTTTTGTTTATAAGACGATTAAAAAAAATACTCGCTTCGGATGTGTTCGGCTGTCCTCGGGATGTACTCGGTTTTAATGTATATCCGATATGTCAGTGAGTGATGGCAAAGTATTCTTTTTGTGTTTTGTTTTCACTTCTGTCAGCACTCCCGGAGTGCCACTGTTTTTTTTTAAAATAATAATTTATTTAATTTAAAAAAAGTGACAACATAGCATTTACAGTCAGTGTGTGTGTTGTGTATATAGTTGACCAAAATCTCTATGATATTGACATAAGATTTTGTTCAATAGACTGTCAGGGGTGCTACACACATGTTCGGGTCGGCTGAATCAATTCGGAAATATTTGGTGAAAAACAAAGCCGACCCGAAGCAGTTACTACACATATTCGACTTTCATTCGGCTCGTATCGATCGGCAAATTTTGTTCGGCCTCTACCCTTGCTTAATCATGTACGGGTCGGCTCGACAAAATTCGAGCAGCTCGAACCTATATCTATGTACATATTTTAAATATAGCGTCCCGGTTGTGCTGAGTCATATGTGTAGCACCCCTGAGGCATTAGTAATATCGAAAGTAAAACATAATTATGCACACACATGACACACTCAGTGTCAGTGTGCATTGACACTGTTGATTACCGTGTGTGTAAGTACTTATAAGAAGTGTGCTGGGTGGAGCTGAGCGGAACTCGCTCTGAGGTCGCCGGCGAGCGGTGTTTACGGGCCGTTTATCAAACTCGGCAAGGTCTCAGCCACTTACACTAGGCTGCCACCCGTTATCATAACACTACACAATACTGGATCACACATCTTTCAAATACACGTATTATGTAGGTAGCTGTGGTCTTGGTTTCCATAGGTATACTTATAGGTACTTGGGGCGCATAGCCATAGTCAACATCATAGCATACCATAGATATCCGTGTAGCATACACATAATCAGCCTGTAATGTTCCCATTGGTGAGACACAGGCCTCCTCTCTTCTAAAGGGAGTGGGGTAATAATCCACCATACGGGCCCAGTGCGGGTTACAGTTCCCTGTACCGGCTCTGTGAAAACCTCACAGTACAGACCAGTTCCCGCCCCATCAAACAGATCCTACTTATGTAATTCCAAATTCCTATAAACACTACAGACTTCCAAATTCCTATACAGTCAGACCTTAATATCCGTATAGTACCGTACCGTTTACTTTCTGGGACAACGCGAAGCAATCTATTGATGTTGTTCTTGCACGTTAGCATATCGAATATTGATTTAAGAAACGTGAGAAACTGAATACAATTATTTTACGCCTACTGTTTATGTTTAAGCTATTACTGAAGTCATCGAACCGAGCGTCGCGATGGACGCTAAGACAAGCGGGAAACTGGAAACTGTCTCGGTATACCGGTTTATCTACTGTGAAATCATATGTGTCAATGACGGATTTATAATTATTTCATAAGAGATATGGCTTAATACACGTAACTAGGCCTGCGGTAGTGATACAACGCTTCTGGGCCAATTCTTTCTTCACTCGTGTTTCTTGGTCGGTTGAGTTCGCTTCTGGTATCCACGAGCCCGTATCGTTTGTGGGTTCGACTAGGAATGATGTAAAACTAACCAGCAATGTGTAATGTAAACTGTGCGCCAATATTTTGTCATATTTAGTAGGTACGCGCTGAAATAAATAATTGTTACTGTAAATAAAAGTTACTTGACAATGTGGCTTCATGCTTCGTTACTGTTGCTATACGGAATTGATATCGAATCGGTTGACACGCAAGGAATTTGATACATGCTTTGATATAAATATTGAATATAAATGTTCAAATCACCGTTATTATTTTATAATCAGCATTATAAAAATAGTAATTCTTTATGGTACCTATATTTCATTAAGTCTTATAGTTTATGGTAGACCTACAACTGGAGCCTATTTCCTGCAAAACATTGAACTGCAATTATATTTCTATGATTGATGGTATTAGGAAATTTTAACAATATAAAAACCTACGCCTAGTTGCTCGTAAACGGCATTAAACTTGATTCAATAATAAAATATTGCCACGATATAAGTAGGTCTTCAATTGGCAAGCTGTGCGCTTAGAAACAGTAAAATGATATTTATAGCTTTATTATAAGTAGTTTAGCACTAAGTGTCAATGAGTTTAGTTAAACTCGTGGAATAAAACTCTATCTTCAGACTAACGGGCTTTTGTCATTGAAAGATGAAAAATTGGATTTTAATTTGCTTTTAATCGTTTTAAAAGGTTATAAAACCTTTTAAGTGTAAACTTGCATCAGCGTCAGTATCATCCGATAAAAAGCTATCGTATAAGTCCAATTAAGTCCACATCGTATGAAGAAGCCTGTAATCTGGCTTAATTGCTACAGAAACAAAACAAACTTGCATACTTAATACAAAACCAACTGACACGAAAGATATTGTCCTGACAAAAATAAAATTGTTTTCTAGAATTCGGCAACTTTTCCGTCTTTCCTTATAGAACCTAATCATATCAAAATTTTGTTTTAAAATGTTGTGTGTTGTAGTATTACGAACATTTTAAAACAAAAATTTGCCAAATCAAACTGATTTGGCAAATTTTTCCGGCGTTCTAAAGTAATTTTTATTTTACAGATATATCATTTTACGGGTTTAGGTAGGTATAACGTATATTTCATACATAGTGGATAGATAGATACGTTTAATACCTATAATATTAAAGCAATCTAAAGTTAAGATTGCCTCGTCGAATCTTGACGCTGACCTTTATTTAGATCAGCCGCTCACTGTCAAACATGCAACGCTCGTTAAATTCTGATCTATCGGTGCATCGTTCGATTAGCCTGCTTCGATTCGATAGGTTATGCATCGATGTTGCATTCTGAATACTTAAGTTAATTAACGCTTAACGCCTTAAAGGTCTCTAGATACTTATTTCGAGATGCGCTTTTTTACAGGTTTCAACGTCTATTTATTTTTATAGATATCGGTATCGATCCTTTTTGTAATTTAATAATATAAAATGCTGCTCCCCTTTGCTTATCGATGCCTGATAATGTTAATTGCGAAGCTACCCTTCCAGTTAAAACCACTTAAAACTAAAAGTACAAAGCACTTAAAACTAAAAGTTAATATCTCGTAGGTACTTAGCGTCTTCTTTGATAACGCTTTACGCTTAGTGTACGAAAGTTTATTAGTACATTTAGTGGAATCACGAATTCACGAGTACGATAAGTTATACCTAGTAAAAAAATACGAAAAGCACTATAAGGTAACTCACTATTCAAACAAAAAAATGTCCTACTGTAGGACATTTTTTAAGGTAACTCAATATTCAAATTAAAACATGTTGTACTGTAGGATTTTTTTTTATTTTTAGTTACATTGTAGTGGTTTTCGTATTTATTAACTATCACTTAAACTTTATCGTACTCGTGAATCTACTAAGAATCTTTACAAACGGCTCCTGTTTTTAGAGAAAGGCGTAAAATCCGTTAAATTTACCCACGTTTGCCGTCTTGCAATCGAATTGATAATCGCCGCATCATGTAATCAGCAGATTATGAAGAATAGACGAAGATGGGGCCCGCAATAAGCTACCAAAGCGCCCTTTCTTATGACACGAAACGTCTTTATATAAAAAACCGGTCAAGAGTGAGTCGGACTCGCGCACCAAGGGTTCCGTACCATCATGTTTTTAATTTTTCATCGGCGAGGCCGTCAGAGAATTTTAACACTGTGCACTGCGGTGTAGCATATTGCAGTTTTATGTCAGCGCAATCTCTTGACCGATAGTGGAACTATCGTTATGTAACTTTTGTTGAGGATTTCTGAAAAAGTGTGCTATTTAGAGACATCGTTTTATTTTTCCTGTAATCTTTACATAAACCTCTATCACATAGAATAATTTCTCATTTGCAAAATAGTTGGGCAAACGTTATCTAAAACTATTCCCAAGTTGATAGCATTAGTAGTTCTTGAGATATCCAGCTGTGACAGACAGACAGACAGACTGAGTCTCACCATAAGGGTTCGGTTTTACTATTTTGGTACGGAACCCTAATAGAACATAACAATGTTTATCCATCGGTGCATTTAGTTAGTTATAGTCATTCTCATTGGTCATAGTTAAGATTTTGTACAAAATTACATGAATTAACCTTTTGATCGCCACACGTCAATAAATCAAAAACGTGCCCTCGGCGTCAAAGTCTGTCATGGAGTCGAACCGTAGCGTGCTGGGAACATTCTGGTTTGTCATCTATACATGACTGTAGCGGTCAAAAGGTTAATATTGTGTCACCCATGGACATAGCAGTTTCTATGAGTTATACGTAGTGCTGTCAAGTGCAAGAGATGTTAGACGGGACACAGATGACTAGCAAAAGCACTCTGCACAAAGAGCTAGATTTAAACGTAGCAATCTGTCGTATGCACTCAGATCTTGTAGTAAAATTGTAATAACAGAAGGTGTCTATGAACCAATCAGAGCAACGATGACGGTGGAATTTAATGAAAGCTCGTTAGAACAATAGCTTACGAATGCGTAGGCGTGCTATTCAGGGACGACTTTCTTAAATTATTATAAATTTTTGTCTGCGGCATAATTGCTTTGTGTACAACCTCTTCGACTAATATATGAATATATTTGCCTCGTCTCGTTGGTCTAGTCATCGTGCTACTGCTGATCATGAGGTTCCTAGGTTCGATTCCAAAGTGTTATTGGGTTTTTCCGGCAGGACCTTCTCAGTAGCAGCGGGCAGTCTGGATTTGTGCCCGGTTGATGGCAATAGGCACGCCACCTATTACATGAGACTAAAACATAACTGGTAAAATATGGTTTCTACTGTAGCGGATATCTATGGTAGGCACAATCTCTGCCTACGTTAGACAGAGGTGTGACTGACACCGCACCTGCATCCCCTAAAAAGTGATGCAGCCTATCCTTCGAGGAAAACAGGCGCGAAGTTATGTTAGTTAGGTATGTGGATAGAATGAATTAACTCCCGGGTATGCAGTCACTACATGAAAGGCGACCAGGGCAAAAAACGGCGGGTGGGTATTGCCGCGGGGCGGAGCTAGTAATTTTAATAAGTAAGAGACTAGTCGATACGCAACGCTCCGGCCGGCGACGGCGGCGTACGCGCAGGTTTCGCAACCGACCGACTCTGCCGCAGTACCGCACTCGCACGGATAACTCGATCACAATCTGCTTGATACCTCGAGTCCTCGATTGTAAACAATTGTTTGTTACGATTGAACGTGACCACTGCGCCGCCGACACCTTTGTTCAATTGTCGGGTCCGTTCAATATGTTTCTGCCTTCAGTCTACTGCCCAGTGCTCATTACACAAGCGGATATACACGGCTTTAAAACTAATATTACCTATAATCATATATTTAAGTAGCAGTGAGAATTTGAGATATGCGTGTATTTCCTTGGGGCTCGTTAAGGACATTAATTACTTTTAATGTGTAAAGTATATTTTGTTATGATTATGACCCAATAATGGAGAGAAAACAAATTAATATCTTGTTGTCGATTACATAATGTGATTGGAACAAAAAGTTCAACGTCCTATTTTGTATGAAAACCACTTTTTAAAACCAGTTCCTTAACTTGTATCTTTGAACAAGCAGAATACAAAATTGACGGTAGGTATAATAAGTTTGTGTTTACTCACACATGGCACCTGCATATAAATGAGATTATATTAATAATTACTATTAATAGGTTTATAACCCGGGGACGGGGGACATTATATCTAAATAATTATATGTAACCGCTTTAGATACGTGCGGACGGGTCCCACATGTGAATAAAAGAGGGCGAAGATTTTGCGAATATCGTTTAGTTTGTGAACGATAGTGATGGACAAACTCGGGAGTCGACATCGGCAGGTGGCCAGCGCTTGATACGTCATTCTTGGTGTGCTACCATCTACTTATACGTCTTCTTACACCACTCCCCAGCAGGACGAACTTATAGTACATAACATCTAGTATTTTAGGTCCTATAAGTCTGGTTCTTCTGTCCGTCGGTAAGACGAAAACGGTGACTATTTTATAATGTGTAAGTACAATAAGTACTTGTTTTTCTTGATGTTCGTTCTGAACCACCATCATGGCGTGCGCAAACGAACTCTCTACAAACACCACATCATCATCGACAGTCACATGAGATTTTAACAGTTGTGTCTCATTACCGATCTTAAATACATTAACTTTTTAATTTTTATTTAGTGACCCGAATTAATATTACATGCCGCGGCATGCAATGCCTTGCAAGGTGTGATTTCGAATTATTACTTTACAAAAATGGCTTCCGTTTAATTAGATATGAGGGCATAAGTGCATGCTTTATTTATGTAACTTTAAAATACAAATATTATTTCATTGACCGGTCTTTTTCATATCAAGGAAAAAAACGACAAGAACTTTTAATAAACGCATCGTTCAAACAAAACTATACTTATAGAGAGAGTAGATACAGCAGAATTTTGATTGACACTTCAGTCTGATCCTATTAAGATCTTCTCATCGATAAATTCGCTACAGGCTGCAAGGTGGAGGAGATTAGAAGTTTCACATACCGATATGAAATCGCGGTAGATATTTGTAGGAACGATAAAAGCCCTTTCCCTGTGGTGAAAGTTTGAAGTGGACATTTAGCGAATTGCCCGGTTTCACAATATGCTCTCCAAGCGTTTCGTAATAATAAATACCGGGAAAGGCATTTTATCAAGTGCCGCGTAACGAGGTTCGTGGAGTTTGACTGTTGCTCCGTTGGACTTATCTCAGCGAGTGCACATTATTGCAATCGGCTTCTTTAGATGTAATTTTGAACAGCGACGTGATAACTGTAGGTACTGGGTTTTCGACCGACCTTCAACTTTTTCTCAAGCACAAACTTTTGTGAATATGTACCGAGCTCATATTGGCCAGACAGCAAACTTGTAACGGCAACCCCGTTACAAGTTTGCTTCTTGCATTATTAGAAAAATAGCAAGAAAAACTAATCTTTGTTGGCTCATCACTTTTTAATGGCTTTTTATTTTACTATTCTGTTTACGTACAGACAACATTAATAATAAGACAAAACGATATCATGTTTAACTTTGGATGCACAATGTAAAACTGTGGAGTAATACTCTCCCGAAATTTGTATAGAAAAAATATCGTCTAGTGACACTTTAAGTTAGTATCGCCAATCGTAGAGGCTTTTTTAATGCACTCCGTCCACCTTGACCGAGTTTAACTCAGCGTCCCTGCACTATACCTCTATTGTTCGCACTTGTTCCCGTAAGGGCGGAAGGTAGTAAATCTCGCTTCTCTAATTAGAGGGTACTAACGAGTGTTGGCTTGACAACCGTTCCCTGCATTGTTGCTATAATATTTTCTAACGAGCTGCATTGTTTAACGTTTTTAAATACACTTAGACAAACCAAGGTTTACATTTTGATGTAGGTACGTATTTGAAATGCTAAATGGCTGACTAGCACATTGAAAGAATGATTGCTGGAGACAAATCCATGTCCTTTTGTTAAGTAGATGACAAGGGGTTACCCACCATAGCATAACAAGGCTATATTGTTCCCACTTTTGGGATACGGGCTTCCTCCAGGTGACAGGGAGTGGGTTGCAATACACCACGCGAGCCCAGTGCTGGTTGGTAAAAGTCACGTCTTTGATTTTTTGGCTCTAGGACATGCAGGTTCCTTCACAATGTTTTCCTTTATCGTTTTGAGAGCAGTGGTGATGAAATTATTTATACAAAGTAAAGCGCCTGTCAGGATTTGAACCTACGACCAACATCTCGTAAGTCGTGGCAGTTACGACTGGGCCGCCACTGTTCACCACCCACCAGAGCGGAAGCTGAATCAGAGCACGCCCGACCCGCAATTATAAAAGCCAAAAGCGAGCATGTCATCAAACCATTATTAATGGACATAGGACAAGGTCACTTTTCTCGTTAATATGCGCAAGAGTTCTTGTTCTTCTTTACACTTTATTACGCATCTGTTGATACAATGAATTTATAAAATCGCAGCCTTATACTGAACTGTGATCGACCATAAACTGCGTGAGCTATTAACTAATAGTCGTGTTTTCGCATGCGCAGCTGTAATCGTCATAATCTAAAGTATGCAGCCGTTCAATGAAGATGTTCTGAAAGGCCTGTTATTTACCTTCTTAACACATTACGACTACTGCCAGTTTTAGAATAATATAAATGCAACTAGAAATGAAGGCATACAACTGTGAAATACACATTAAAAAGCTGTGTCACCCTGAAACCACTATTTACAAGGAGTTCGACAGCGATTAGAATCAATGTGTACCGAGAACATGCTGTGAGTGTGTACAAGTTACGCGAATGAACATATTCGTCGACACGGTCACTTAAAGAATGATTGACACCAAAGAACGGCTTATGTGCACAAGCTATATATTCATGATTATTTATTCTGTCGTCCAGATTTAATGGTCCGTGTATTATGGCAGGCCGGTCCAAAAATAGAAAGATTAGAATGAACGCCGACCACCTTGTTACATTTTCAACAGCCGCCGCGGGCGCAGGCAGGTCGCGGTCTAACAAGTACCAATGCGTATAATTTAAAAATTCGCATTTTCTCAATAATCGAGCGGCATGTGAAATAAATTCTTATAATGTATATAATGGTATTTGTTAGGTAGATAGGTGAGATGACACCGTCAATCAAACACAATTGAGTTTCTCTGTAAGAAAAGTTTTATATTTTTTACTTACATGTTTGTTACACACTAATTACAAAATATAACATTAAATTAACTATAAAACCTTACCTGTAAGAAAAGAAACGACATTTAATGCTTATAATTACGATATCAATTCCTATTTCCTAACAAGCAAGTATTTAGCATTAATAGTTTTTGTTCTAACACAACCACAGATAATATGAAGGCGGGCGACATTACGTTTGCTACCGTAATGGCGGTAGTAGCGCGACCTTATTCTAAATAAAGAAAATATATTTTCTTTACATCACCCCCCTTGGGAAAGATAGTACTAACAAAATATTATAAAAGGCTATTATGTAGAAAAAAAAAATAAAATAAAATATATTGTACTTTTCTATACTTTTTAGTCCTCTTCGTCAAGTGTTGATGCTGGGACCAGTTTCGAGATGTGGAAAAAGTTTGACTCTGGTTTCTTATGGCCAGTGTTGATCCTGTAAATGGTGTTTGACAATTTTTCCACGATTTTGTATGGTCCGATTCTTAGTTCGTCCAGCTTTTTCCTATTCAGCTTGTTGCCATTGTCTACAAACACCATATCACCCACTTTGAAGTCGAACTGTTTACGATTTTTATCATAAAGTGTCTTGTTGTAATTGTGAGACTGAAGTGTATTTGCTAGAGCTTTTTTCCTGTCTTGAATCAAATCGGTTTCTGTCTTCTTTGGTTTTAGCTCATTTGGCAAAATCGTAACATCGGTGCCGTGTAGTAGATACGTAGGAGCGTATCCAGTGACAGTATGCTCCGTTTCATTATATTTTTTTACACAATTTTGTGCTATGGTTGTCCATGCTACTTTGGTATCTTTTTCGTTAATTTTGCATCTAATTTTATTTACCAATGTTTGATTTAATCGCTCATTTAAACCATTCGAAAAGGGTGAATTCACTGCAGTAAAAATGAGTGGAATATTGTTATCTCCTAAATATTTTTTAAATTCCTTTGAATTAATACCTGGGTATTGATCTGAGAGAATCATACCAATATTATCAGTTTCTGCAGTGTTCTCTACTAATTTTATAAAATCATTTGCATTTTGTGTTTTAGATGTCAAAATAAATGCATACCTAGTGAAATGATCTGATAGCAGGTGCAAGTACTTCTTTGTGGACCGAGAACCTCCAAAACCTCCAATTGTATCTATAGAACATATCTCAAAAGGTTTCGTGGCCGGACCCAAGTGTGACATCATTCCATATTTGTTTTGTTTTCTTGATTTGTTTTTTATACATACTGTACAATTTTTACAGGTTTTCTTTATATTGTTTGTTAAATTTTCTGCTGTATACAATGAACTTATTGTTTTTTGCATTTGATTTATTCCTAAGTGACCTTGTTCCGTATGTATTCTTTTAATGAATTGCATGCTAAATTGTTCCGATAGGATTATCTTATCTTTTTTCTTGACTTTTTTATAATAAACGTTGTGGTCTAATTTTAGTTTTTCTTTTCTGGACTGTATATATTCGTTTTTTTCTTGATCTTCTAAGATATCTTTTAATTTTATTAAGTTGACCACTTTTAATTGTTCCTCCTGATTTTCAGTGGCATCTAAGACTGGATTCCTGCTCAGGCAATCAGCTTCCAAGTTGTTTCGTCCTGGGGAATATTTTATTTCAAAATCATACTGTGATAGGTAGTATGTTAAATCTCCTAGTTCTTCATCAGTTCTTGATTTTATGTTCATATTCTCCAATGGTTTGTGATCTGAGAAAACAATGAATTTTCTACCTATCAGCAGATGTTGCCAATACTTCACACATTCTTTTATTGCTAGGCATTCCAGATATATAGCCTTCTTCCTTTTTTGCACTTCATTCAATTTTTTCGAGAAGTATGCTACAGGTTTTTCTTCCTTGTTTTCTTGCAGCTGTTTTAAGACGGCCCCCACTCCTAGTATACTAGCATCTGTATATATATGTATAGGTAATTTTGGATCAAAAATAGTTAATATTGGCTGCGAACATAATATTTTTTTCATTTCATCAAATGATTCTTGGCACGCTTTGGTCCAATCAAAGGCTTGTCCTTTCCTCAAAAGGTTATGCAACGGATCCAATTTTATAGCTATTTTTGGTACATATTTGTGATAAAAATTTATCTTTCCTAAAAATTGTCTCACATTTTTTTGTGTTTTTGGTGTTGGAAAATTCTTAATTGATATCAAGTTGTCTTTAAGAGGACTTACTGAATTGTTCTGTATTATGTGTCCCAGATATTTAACTGAGTCAGCTGCAAATGTGCATTTTGAAAATTTAAGTCTTAATCCTTCACTTTTAATTGCTTGAAACAGCTGTGTTAGATGCTTGACATGTTCAGAGAAAGTTTTGGAGAATATTAAAATGTCATCTATGTAATTTACTGTGAACTCTGCAAGTTTATGTTTTCTTATTATGTTACACATTATTCTCTGAAATATTGCTGGCGAAGTTTTCAAACCAAACGGCAAACATGTCCACTGAAAATGACCTTCTTGTGTGACAAATGCAGTTTTGTGTCTATCCGTGATACGTAGAGGTATCGACCAGAATGCTGAGTTTATGTCCAGTGTAGAGAAGTATTTACAATCCCTTGTTTTGATCATTAGATCCTCAATAAGAGGAAATGGTTGTGATTGTGGCACAACAATTTTGTTTAGGTCACGAAAATCTATGCACAATCTTGATCTAGTATTTTCATCTTTTTTGTAAGCTAATGTTACTGGAGCTGCAAATGGGCTATAAGATTCTTCTATCATTTTTTTTTTTAATAATTGTGCAATCTGTTGTTCAATTTCCTTTTTATCTTCGATTGTGCAACGATAGGGTCTTTTACTGCAATATTTTTCTACTATTAGATCAATGTGTGCTTCATAATCCTTTACTGTGCCAATGTCATATTTATCTTTTGCAAAAACAGATTTATTGTTTATTATTAAGTCATCAATTATTGCCTGTTTGTCATAATCTAAATGATGTATCCAAATATTGAAATTATCTTTGCTAATGTTTTCGTTAAAGTTTATAAGGTTTCTTTTGTCATTTTGAGAACTTACAGATTTTATTTCGTTTGTTTCGTTATTTTTAATTTCCTTAGAAATTTTGATTGTCTCTGGATTTTTTATTTTATTTTCTTGTATTGGAACTTTTTGACTGATTTCTAAATTTTCATTTTGAATTAAATAGAATTTTTTTATACAGTCAAGCCCGATTAGAAAATCGTAATCAAAATTATCTTGATCAATTACAAAAACATCAGTTTTTTTTTTTACATTGAAAATGTTTACATCAAGTGTAATTATTCCACTTGCTTTTTTAACGCCATTAATTGTTTTTAAATTAGTATTGTTGTAATTGCTTAATGTTTTATGCTTATATTTCAATAATCTTGAATTTATTAATGATACATTTGAGCCTGAATCATAAATTCCAAATACTTCAAGGGTATCATTCAATACTAACCTTACTTTAATTAATGGCGGCACTATTAGTTTTTTGGGTCTTCACACTGCAGTTCACATTCCAATTCTGAATTATTAACGAGTTTGATTTGTTTCTTTTCGTTTTCTTTGTTGTCTTTTGTTTTAAACCAGCATGAATCTTCCGAGTGATAGCGTACTCCTTTCTTTAGCTTTTCGCAAATGCTACAATTTTGCATCTTTTCTTTCAATGGCTTAATATCATCTTTCTTTTTCAGATACTTTTTCTTGTTAATCAAATGTTCTAATTTACCAATTTCATTAAATAAATCTTTTGTTTCTAGAATTTCTTCTTTGTTGATCCTATCTGTTATAAAGTCTGGCAAACCGGATGCAATTAGATCAATCAAGGTCCCTTGATCAATTGTCTTTCTTACTTCAAGTAGAAGTTTTTCCTTTTTTATGGAATATTCCAATAAAGATCCTGATTGATATTTGAAAGCTATAGCATATTTGCTACTAGCCCAACCCTTGTTTGCATAGGTTTCTACAAAGTTTGTTCTCCATTCTGACCATTCGGACTGCAAACTATGCTTAATCATCATGGAAGCATACCAATCAGTGCATGACTTTTCTAAAAATAATCTGAAGATTTCAATTTTCTCTTCATCTTCTACTACATCAAATCTGTTGCATTCTTTTTCAAAATTGTCCATCCATTGACATGCACTAGTATTCTTGCCATCAAATTTTTCAAGTACAAACCTGTCGGCTAATTTTTTTACACTTTGTTTCTCCTTTCTTTGTTGACTTTCAACTAATTTTTCCAAAATTTTCACCAAGTGATCTTCTGAACTGTATTTGTTGCTATTTGCCAATTGTTCTTGGGTAATTTCCTCTAGGTATTGGTTCTCAAATATCAAGTTTTCATCTTCATCAAAGTATGTTTTTGCCATATCCGCTGTCAATGTTATCCAAACACTTCTAGTTTGATGTCTTTTCTTAATCGTATTTCGCACTGTATTGTAAGCTTTTGAGGTGAGAATATGTTTGTGAAATGACGCTGCTTCATACTCCTCAGGGATCAGGAAAACTTTATCATCTTGTGTAATAATTGAGGTTATGGCGATGTAGTTTGACTTTCCGTCTTTTGTAGATTTTGATTTGAATACAAACTTTAGCTTCTCCATTTTCTTGATAATTACAAGAAATGTCGTTTTATAATGGTATTTGTTAGGTAGATAGGTGAGATGACACCGTCAATCAAACACAATTGAGTTTCTCTGTAAGAAAAGTTTTATATTTTTTACTTACATGTTTGTTACACACTAATTACAAAATATAACATTAAATTAACTATAAAACCTTACCTGTAAGAAAAGAAACGACATTTAATGCTTATAATTACGATATCAATTCCTATTTCCTAACAAGCAAGTATTTAGCATTAATAGTTTTTGTTCTAACACAACCACAGATAATATGAAGGCGGGCGACATTACGTTTGCTACCGTAATGGCGGTAGTAGCGCGACCTTATTCTAAATAAAGAAAATATATTTTCTTTACATGTACATAAATGTGTCTTAATTTAGATAAAAATCTTTGCTAATGAAATTATAACTAACGAAAATGGAGCTCTTGAGTATGAAGAAATAAAAATATTGCGAAGTAAGTTGTAAACGTAAAATTAATTAGAATACCAATAATATTTTTATGAGAACACGTATATGTGAAAAGTAACTGGTCTCTGATTAAATAGTATATGTAATATATAGCTATACTATAAGGCGGACGGGAGTTGATCGAGATCAGAACTGCCGCGGGTGATGCAGGTGTTATAGTTTTAATTAATAATTAATTAGGCTTCCAACCGCTAATAAATAAAACTGTGAGAATTAATTGATCATTTAGCTAGGACATACTGGTATCACAACTCTTACCAAATCTTTTCGGAAAAGGTTGACAAAGTAAAGCCCGGTTTCCACCGCGAGCGGAACGGACCCATTAATGACTTCGTTAAACTCGCAAACGCAACTGCATACTCGTATTTTCACTAACGGTGGAAATACAAGTATGCAGTTGACTGTTAACTGTTAATAGTTAACTGCATGCTTGTATTGTCCGTTCCGCTCGCGGTGGAAACCGGGCTTACAGCGTATCAAAAAGCTCTTCATAAATAAGATAAGCAGAAATCTCACATTTACGAGTTGCTAACTACCTCCATGATGTGAACGTAATTCCAACTGATATACTTAAGTTAAGTATGTACTTATATTGAATTTTAATGGGCGATAAATAGTGAAACTTCAATGATTAATCCTCATAACAACTTCAGCTTATAGAATATTTATGTCATCAAAATTATTTACGTGTCAGTGACTGTAATATGGTCTAAGATGTTTGGTAGCATGTACAAACAAAACAGCTCATTTATTAAATTAAATTTCAGTCCAGAACATCCATCGGTTTCTTAGTAAACTTCAACTATATCCGACGCTCCTGTATACTTAACTCCTTTGTTGACTGTACCTACTATTATGTAGTTTTTATGAGGTATTTAATGTTTATTTTCACAAATCTTATATCTAAAGTAAATAAATAAAGAGAATATATATATATATATATATTTTCTAACCGTATTTTTTTTTGTATGTGTGTTTGTTACGTTTTCACGCTATTAAGGCAAAACGGAGGCATATAACAATGTCTTTTATAATTAGTATTGTTTTAATGATATTTTATTTAGATGTTTTCGCTTCTAGAAAATTGAACATGACTTGTGTTGAGCATGCAGAAGGATATTTTTTTTATATTGTATTTAATCAAAAAATTTAATTCACTGGTAGACAACGAATAGCCTTTTTACACAAGAGTTCCTTATATAAAGAAGGTGAGCACTAAGGAAAGATTTTTGAAAATTCTTTCCCTAAAGGGGTAAATTAAGGGATGTAAGTATATAAGGCACTAGGCAGTTCGTCACTTTTGCCGAAGGGAAATGCCATCGGGCACACGGCTTGTATTACCATCAATTATTATAGAAACTCAATTTTCTATTTCCTCATTATATAGAGCGGCAGGAAACGGAACTAGACAAACGATAGAGAGTTGGTCTCGGTGGATTTAACATCATTACCTTAGGATATAACTAATTATACTACCGTTGCATGCATAATAAGTTATTAGGTATATTTATAGTACCTTTCTATTGTTAAATACGTTACATTATCGGTTATTATAATCTATATTATATTATTAGGCTTTTAACGACTTCATTTATTCACATTATTAGTAAAGGAAATGTTAGACGCTTTTTTAGATATGTAGGTACTTGTATTGTAGGTATTTTAGCACGTAATCAGCAACCAAGGTTGGTGATATTATAAAAAACTGGCCAAGTGCGAGTCGGGCTCGCACACGAAGGGTTCCGTACCACAAGGCAAAAACGCCGAAAAAAACACGTTTGTTGTATGGGAGCCCCCCTTAAATATTTATTTTATTCTGTTTTTAGTTATTTGTTGTTATAGCGGCAACAGAAATACATCATCTGTGAAAATTTCAACAGTCTAGCTATGACGGTTCATGAGGTACAGCCTGGTGACAGACAGACAGACGGACAGTGGAGTCTTAGTAATAGGGTCCAGTTTTTACCCTTTGGGTAAGAGCAGTTAGATTATATTCTGCTGTTATGTTCTAGTTTAAGATAACCCACAGTACTTGACCGGTATACGTGTGCTGACAGTCTCTAAAATGATGTTTAAAAGCAATGCAACGTAAACGCGACGAGCAATTAAGCACCTCTCGTATTGCAGTTACAAATTGTAACCTTTACAGGCCGAGGAGCCATTTGCATCGCTATTTACATTACATCATTTAAATTAAACTCTGAGGCGGCCTACAATGTTGTGCATCGGCGAAATATCACTCATTCCGATACAACATACTTACTTACAACTATACTTTAACTTCTTTATGTCGATGTCAATCTTGGACAGTGGATCTTTGACAGTCGTTACGGGTAGTCGGAAGCCCGAAAGTCTGAAAACCAGTCGTACAGTCAGATAGGCAGTCGCTCCATGTAAAATACTGGTATTCAGCTGCCTCCGCTTAGACTGGAAGCCGACCCCAACATGGTTGGGAAAAGGCTAGGCAAATGATGATGTCGACGTCAACCAAACACGTTATAATGCTTCTGATCGATATTTTATTGCTTTTTCGGCACTTCTTGGGCCACAGGTGTCGTTAATGCACAAACTATAAAGGCGGAAACAGACTTATAACACACCACGTTACGCGACATCAAAGAAGCTTACTCATTGGCCACGTTTTTCATCTCGTCGAGCTATATTCGTCAATTGTCCAATGAGTAAGCGTGGGATGGCGTCGGGTGTTACAAGTGTGCTGCGGCCTTAAGAATGTAGGTAGACTAAATAACGTTTTTTGGTGTTCAAACAAGAACATAATTAGAACATAACCTCGAAATAAATTGTTATGACACGTTATAAGGAACGTAAGTATTATATACATACGTATATAAGTATTAAAACACTTGTTTCTCGATGGCGATTGGCTGACTCTTAATCTCTCATTAAAACCAGTGAAAAATTAAATTGACTCATAAGTGTGGGGCCACTGTAAAGTGTGAAGCTCAAGGCGAAAAGGCTTATAGGGAAATGACGCTAACATATTGCAATCATTTATTGTCGTACTAGCTGTGCCCCGCGTTTTCGCCCGCGTGAATGTCGATCCCGTGGGAATATCGGGATAAAAAGTAGCCTATATGTTAATCCAGGGTGTCAGCTACCTCTATACAAAATTTTATCAAAATTGGTGCACCCGTTTGAGCGTGAAGAAGTAACAAATATATAAACACACACACACTCACAAACTTTCGCCTTTATAATATTAGTGTGATTGATCCCGCCATGGACCGACCCTTGTACTCTAATTAGAAGTCTCCAGTATCTATACAAGGCGTAGATTTATCTTGTTATGTCAAGTGAACCGATTACATTTAGTATTGTACAACAAACTGGCCACGTTCTGCAAGGAAGATAAAGTTACATTCTAAGCTAGTGAAAACAGAGCAGGTTTATATAAAACCATTCTCTGGCGCTGCGTGGCATTTAGCTGCACTAGTTATTCACCGGTGCCCTATATTACCTAACGTGCAAAGATACCAACAACCGCTTCCGCGTCTGCGAACTACATCTTAGTGGCCACAAATCAGTGGCAGGCGGGTGGAAGCTCGTTTGCGCAATCTACTGGTATGAGTGCAGTTGGCAAACACCGTCACTGCCTGTCCTGCGCCGGCGCAGCGCGACCGAGGGAAGCTACTCTCACCGATCCGACTGCACTATACTATACTCCCACCTAATACATACACAGCTTATACGCTAAACAGTGAGTTATTTATTACGTTTTTTTAACGACTATTATACCCCCCACGGAGGCATGGCCACCTCGAACATTTAATGCGCCAAAAGAGAACCTTAATATACAAGAAGCAATAGATCCTAGCAGACTATACCTTCAGATGAGCTTGTAAAGGTTACTCAGTCGGCTCGAAATTATTTATTCATATAACTAATAATGTTTCTTATCGACACATTTGTCATATATCACAAGTAAATATATCATAACATAACGCGAATGTGGTCTTTTACAAAACGTAATAAAACGACCACGGTTTTTCTACGAAGTAATTAGCACAGTAATGCAACTTATTGTGAAACATTTCGATAAACCATACATGTTCTTAGAAATATCAGTATCAGGTAAGGGCTCTACATAAGCCGGGTCATCGGGATTGTCTGAAAGGGTTACCGCTGGCCTGGAACATAAAGGGCTAAGGACACGGGTGGGTTTTAGTCAGTAAGAGTCTGACACTCCCTTCCGCTCCACCCAGAGCGGGAGGGGTCATTTGATGATTTCCCATACGCAAAAAAAAGGGCTCTACATAATTAACTTCGCACAAAATTAAGCTGCCAGCACGTGCGAGTGGTGAGTGCCCGTCATTACGTAAACTTGACAAACAGTCACTTTCGTTTGTACCCAAGCCGCAGGTTGGCCTTTACCACTATTAGTTATTCTGTGCCTTTACTTTACTAAGTTATTTCTTAGCAATGGTACCTCAAAACTGAGCGCTTCGCAGATCAGTAAACAAAAGCTAAACATTATTTATCTCGCTGTACATTAAGTTGAATAGAAACAATATCAGAGCAGAGAGCTCCAATCACGCGAGGTAACATTCACGACCTGACATTGGTTTTAGTTAGTAATTTATTCTGTAAAAATTGTGCAACACACTGAGCCGTCTATTGAGGCCTTAAGCAGGCATCGCGACAATGACCACGAAGCGAAAGTTCATTTTCATCACACAATGGCTTGGGAATTCATTACCGCTTCATCAAGAGAAATCTTTCTAAACTTTGCATAAATATAGCTCCGTGTGTACCTCGCACAGATTGTCGGCTTTACTTCATCTCGTTTACTCGTAGGTCACTATGGAAAGTACATTATAATTGTGGACATTAAACCTCAGTTCTTACTAAAAATTACGTATTGTAAACTGTAATTAGAAGAATAATAATTTAGGCTTTCAAATCCCACCGGGTATCATTAGATCGGGGACTTAGAAACTACGGAGTTGCGGTTCATAAAGCAAAGTGTGAAACCACTAATTATATGTTTGGACTTAACAAATACCTACATATAGTGTTAATAACTGTACATTTCCTTGATTAGCGGAATACCGAATATAGTGCACTACATAACGATAGGTAACGTGTGCAAAGTGAAGTAATACTGGTAATGAATGAATCGAATTCTGTTGGCGATTGGTAAACTAGACGCAGTGGCTTACACGGCATTTATGATTGATGTTATGAGCACAGCTATGACAATGCTTGTGGTCGGGTGGGTGCGGGCGCGGCACTACCGGCTGCACAACACTACGCACTTGGCCTCACGTCCGATGCTTGATACAGTAATGAGTTCCCAAAGCGTGAAGATTGCTTGGAAACGCTTTGTTCCCAACATCTTGATTAAAATTGAATGGCTTAATGTTCATTTTTGTTGTATATTTATCTTACGAGTATTTAATGTTATTTTCTGTAAATTGCGATGAGATTAGATTTATTTATTTACAATTACTGTTAACGCAGCTGCTTCAATCTATTGTCCTGACTTTATCTTGATGCGGTATCTCCTATATGAATAGGAAAGATTGTCCTTAACATCATTCGTCATGTAGGTAAGTAAGTACTTATGTGTATGTGCGCTCATTGAAATGTTTGTTTCGAAATGGCTACGAGTTGCCTTCAATGTTACCATGATTTAGGTACACTAACAGACATACATGTTGATTGATAGAACAAAAATAATTAATTTGATTCTAAGATAGAGCGACACATAAATTTGTAAATGTTACATTTATAAATACAACAAACGACCACTTGATTGGAAATCCGTTCTAATATAAAAACCTCTGAAGTTTGCTAAACAAGATTGAGTGCCCTTGACTGATCTGAATAAAACTAAATCAAGATTCACAATAGGTTATTAAATAAAATGTCGTCTGAGTAACGGCGAGACTGGACTTTTGCCGGAACAACATTCATATTTTATACCTATAATATGTACGATGACTTATATTTTGTCATATTTGATGCGCGATGAATATTTAAAGTTCTGTTATTATGTATTCAAGTCGTCGATGACAAAACTGCTCGATTTGCATGCGAATAACACGGGCAAATCGACTTCCAATCAAAATTATCGGAGAGTTATGATTTGATTTTAATTAACTAACGGGATTAATTTGTGTTGGTATACTATTTCGAAATAGGATTCTAGATCTACTAATTATACATATATTTGAATCTAATAGGACGCCATTATGTATGTCTGAATAAACATAAATGATTTATTTATTATAATATCTAAGAGTAAAAATCAAAATGATTTTTACTAGGTAAGTATATTGTTGGATACGTCTCAGGAAAATAAAATATGATGGAATTCAAACCGTAAATTCATTTAAAATTTATTAATCTGATTCATAATAGCAGAATTTATAACAATGATTCCTCTTTAACCTTTATCTAGGTAAACCGGCCAAGGACGCAGAAAATGCTAACTAGTTTATTCAGCCGAATCCCGCGCGGGATGCGGGACGTAATTCGGTCGCGCCAATAGTGTCAACTTGTATGGAGATGTATAAACTGGCGCGAAAAGTTGCGTAAAACGGAAGACGCGCATAGTCGCGTCTTACATCCCGCGCGGGATTCGCCACAATGTGTAGCCAGAGCTTTAGTTTCGAGCTTTTATAAATATAAGGTTGAATTGCAAAAATATAATAGGTAGCATTCAATTCGATATGACGCAGTTATAAAACCAATTCCAATGTAGTTTTATTTAACTTCACTGTCGTATTAGATTTATTTGTTTGTTTTATTTCACTAACTTGCAGACTGCAGATGTGCTGGTTCACAGGTGCCCTGTCCCCAGGTGCGAGTCGCGAGATCACAGCCTCCACGGCCAACCGTTTATGTTAACGTAATCTACTTTAGTTTTACAGATCTATAACTGGCAACTAAATATGAATAAAGGATGCAGAATTTATTATGTCTTGCCATAATGGCACTTTTGGCCGTTTTCTTAACGGACGTGTGTTTCGATCCGCTTAATTGATTGGTTATTTCTGAAGTTATACTCTGAGACTCTGAGGCAATTAAAGCCTGTAGCCCAATCGGTCACCAGCGGGCTACGTAAAAGGCGTTGTAGACAAGCCCTTAAAATTAACTAGTCGGTTAATTTTATGTTTGTTTTATTGTAGCATAACATTTTAAATTATGTGCACATGTTTACGTGATTTAAATTCAAGTATTCAGTTCTGTGTGTATACGGTAGTATACGGTCTTTTAGTTATAAGATTTGTCTTAAAGGTTTATATACAAATATAGTCCTCCAGACCGTATTTCGACCATGGTGGCCAATCTCAACAGAGACTAGCCTCCGGCGCGGGAGCTATTAGTGCACAAGTGTGTGCGCAGACACAGAAAGATTTAGGAAGGTACTAGAATAAAATTGATCATAAATCTTTTAAAGATTCAATTAATTGGTTATAAACGCTGTACCCTGTGGCATGTTAATTATATTTTCCTGCTCACGCTATAGACACGTACGTAGATCTGTCTACTTTTTCAAAAGTAGATTAACCAGGAAGCAAGCACCCAATTTGATTAAAGTTCAATAAAAAACTGAGTCACATTATAACGACAAGGAGTTTTTTGCTAATAAGAGGCAATGGTCGCTTTTATTTCCACTTGTATTTCTTAAAAAATGACATTGAAAAATTACATTTCATCTACAATGTTGCGATGGAATAAAATAAATAATAAAAATAAAATGGCAACATTTATTTTGTAATTACACTTTACAGTAAATCGTCATTTTTCGCCTGGTTAGGTACAGAAAATTCCTATAATTACCTACAACTTCGGACTTCGAACATTACCATGTTGTGGAAACCAATTTTAACATCGTTTCGTTACATTATAATTGTAAGCAATGTTGGTCATAGGACTGGATCAGGTTAGATCTGTAGCTACCTAGTTTCCTGGTATTTATTTAATCACTCGGATTGCATGTATTAGCTCGACAACATTATAATTTACGTGCTATATTTTAATGGCTTGCTTATACAAGTGTCTTGCGTTTCTAATGTTTAATTGACTAAATATTTACATGAATAATTGACTGTGATTTCACAACTACCGGATGGAAATTATTGAAAAAAGAGGAAAACATAAATAAATGCGGATATTTTGTGGTCACACTGCGTACACTGCTATTAGTTTATTACGCTTCGCTTGGGTCTTGTTAATCTTTTTCTGTCTGTCCATTAACTCGTTGGACTGTGCAGTAATTAAACATTTTTAGGTCTTCACTGGAAACATTTAAAATGTTTCTCAGTGCCTTTTATGTAACGTAAATGAGCGTCAGTTTGTGACGAGCCTGTGTTGACGTTCTCTCCATATTTGGGCTAAGATGAATTTTACATGATAGGTACTGCGTCCAACATGGGGTAAACGTAGATCACATTTAGCAATAATATTCAATAGTCTCGTACACGAAATGCGCAGACTGCATTCAATTTATTGTTTCGATTACCGTATTGCTGCAAATATTTCTATCCGAGCTCTTACTGCAAAGTCATTATAAACTGTAAAAGCAAAAGATGTATAATTTGTAGTGCTTAAGTCATACTAAATTGCTAATAGTTGGCACAATAGCATGCAAGTATGTCCGTATGCTAATTATCTTGGATTTACTTTCAAAAATACTCAAGCGTTTCAGTGTTAGAGGTTTCATTCTAATCCTATTAAAAAAAATGTGGCATTTCCTGCTTGACAATACGCGTAGTTTAATTAAAACAATCTCGAATCATCATCATCTCGAATAAAAAAAATAATTAAAAATTTAAAAACCCCCGACACCAAATAATAAAAAATTAAATAAAAAATTAAGGAATCCCTACAAAAAGCATGAAATAAAAGCTTTATTTAAAAATAAATTCTTATGGAAGTCGGGGGACCGTTCTGTGGACCACCTTCTATTATAGGAGGTCCCCCGACTTCCATAGGAATTTATTTTAGCTTAAAAACAAAATCAAAATCGGTTCATCCGTTCGGGAGCTACGATGCCACAGACAGACACACACACACACAGCCACGTCAAACTTATAACACCCCGACGTTTTTGCGTCGGGGGTTAAAAATGGAAAGGTTTGAGTTGTATGTAAGTAGATACTGAACCACGGCGTATTTTGTTATAACTACATACATTTCAGGAAATCTAGTGTCTTTAATCCCCATCATCTTTATTATGGAGTTGGGCGGGACATCTAGCTAGACGAGGAGAATGCCAATGGAGTAAAGCTGTGACCGAATGATGACCAAGGTTAGGCCAAAGAAACCAGGTCCTGGGCGCTGCGTTGACGATATCGTCAAAGTCGCGGGAAACACCTAGATGAGGGACGCACGGAATCGGAAAGTATGGCAGAAGAAAGAGGAGGCATACGGTATGCCCGGAAACACCAACTGTTGGGTATGCCGCATACCCAACAGTTGGTGTTTCCGGGCTGACATGACGATGATCTTCACTATCCCAGTCCAAAACAGTCGTACAAATATAAAGGTCCCATGCAAGTTTAAGCTTACTTTCACAAAACAAGGCGTCGTACCTAAAACGAGTGACCTTACCGCATTGATTTCCTTGTTGACTGTACTCATGTGTATAAGTATAGGTATGTATATCATTATATGCCGACTGTCAGCGTGTATATACAATTAAACATTGATATATGTACGAAGGTAATTAGAAAAACTCGTCATTGAACTAGATAGCTGAGCATTAACTACATTGTGATCATAGCCGTGATCGGATCACGTCTGTCCGACATGCTACCAGGCTTACCGGACGTGTAACTAACGTTAAATTATTTAGAGCCGAAAAATACTCTCGTTTGCAAAAAAGTTGTGCAAGGCCATATAATATGTCCGTTTAGGTTTTGTATGAGCGCAATTTTGCTCCATCATGGTAGAGCAGTCCATTAATGATTAAGGTGATCAAAAAGTAACTCATTAAACTAGATCGACCTTTGTCGTTAATCTAAGACTAATCATCATCCATCAGCATCTCATTGGTAAGAAATTCACAAATATAGGTACCTCTCACAAATAAACAGAACCATGTACCTAACAATTTATTAACCAAATGCAGGTGGGACGCTTAGGCACTTATAAAATATATCAATTCAATTCATAAGTAAGATAAGCAAATTACGCCTAGGCATCTCTAGTGGCGAGTCGTGAGGATGCGGGCGGCGCGGGCGCCGGTCGTGCTGGCTGCAGACTATGGGAATGGAAGGAAACGTGACTGCCTCTGAACGTGGTTCCACAATCATACCCTCTTTCATGCAACCGCCAACACAATTGTCTTTGATGCTCCTCGAAGGTCGCTCACTCGATTTCCATCATCATTAAAGATAATTTCCATCGAATCTGTTTCTTCACTAGCTCTCGTTGTAACGAATTCTTTATTATCAGTGCAATTCACTAAAACCTCTCAAAATTGTTGCTTTAGTTGCATCGCCATTTGTAATCTCTATTGCAAATAAGTCGAAAAAACTTTGCAACATGTCGATTCAAGAGGTCAGATTGCAATTAACAACTAATAACTCAAAACTTTTATGACCTGTATTTCCACAGATACATAAAAAAAAATAAAAGCATACTTAATTAATTATTAAAACTTTGTAAACTTTAGGTCAGCAACTTCTAATTAAAAGGAAGTATCTCCCATGTATTTTCACTGATTAACTAAGTATATATCTAAGTAGAATGTTATAAAACCTTAATGATTTACGTAAAAGCGATAACGGCTCATTAAGCAAATTAGTCATTAAACCGTATTAAAGTTGGAAGCGGAAAGTCGTCGAGCGGAACATTGGTGCACGATGAAAAACATCTGAAGATCGACAGTGTCAGGTGTCTTGAACTTCTACTTTTGTATAGAGTGCAACTGTGCAAGAATCTTTTGACGCCCGAATGACATTGAGAGGGGGGGGGGACGTTATTGGTTAGTATTTGTGAGATTTTCACCATAGTTGTATTGAGAAAAAAAGATGGCTGTGTTAGTTCCGATTTTAACCACGTGCCAAAAAACTTGTACCATTGTAGCTGTTGTTTGTCGTATTAGAAACGCTTAGGAAACAGAGGGGCAATTCTCGTAACTTTAAGAACGTTCACAGTCTGATCTCAGTCTCAATCTGCAAAAATACCTCTAATTTCTCTACATTTTGACAAGTTTTTGACATTTGTTTGTCGCCGAGATGAGACTGCGACTAGATTTTAAACGTTTTAAATTACGAAAACTGGCCTTCTGTTCTATTGTAATAAGTTAATGTATAGCTGTCATCCATGATTGTCACGCAAGCGACACGCCTGAAGCAAAGCTCGGCTCTCCGCGATAATTATCGTTGTCGCCATGTCTCTCAGTGTCACTCACATGACTATCGCGTTGTACGCACTAGTTAGCGACTTTGCTAACCATGTTTTCTGTTAGGAAACTACTGAGTTATGAACCTATTTGACAATCAATCCTTTTCCTATCCTAGCCCAACTATTTTGGGGTCGGGTCCTCATCAGATGCAGCTGAATACCAGTATGTTACATGAAGTGTCTGCCTATCTGACTTCCACAATCGAGTTACTGGATAATATGATACCTACCCCTTCGTGAGACTGGTTGTCAGACTTTAGGGCTACTGACGTACGACGTTTACGGCTCGTATCGACTGCCATAAAACCACACGAGAATTATAATCATTAAAGTCATCAACACAACTCTCTAAGATCAAGTACCTAATCCAATTGAATGACTATTTCATAAAATCTTGACATTTTACAATTATACTAACTTAACAAGTTGTATTACTGATCCTAATGATTATAATTCTGTAAATACATAAGTATTTGTTACGGTCGCGAATCATATTTTAATCAACTTAATACTGACTTGGCGGGCTACCTTATCGCGTCCCCCTTAAGGGGGAAGCGCTAAGGTAGCCCGCGAAATTCAAATTTTCTTACGTTTTTTGCAACTTGCAGGTCAGTTATGATTCGCGTCCGTAACAAATATGACTTTATAGAGTTATAATCATTAGAATCAGCAATACAAATCCTTGAGTTAGAATTAGCCTCAAATGTCATGATTTCATGAAATAGTCATTCAATAGGGTAATACGTACTTAGAGAGTTGTACTAATTATTTAAATGATTGTAATTCTATAAATAATTATTTGTTACAATTACAAGATATAATCTGAAAATGAGCAAAAATTTAAAAAAATGCGGTCATTTGTCTGACGAAGTCTGAATAAACTTTCGTAAAGTAAGTACATATTTACTTAGAAGGTATAGGCATTTTTTATGCATTATTTATTTTCATGCATGGAATTATAAATTCTTGACATTTGATATGTATATATATTGCACCTGGTGGCACACAGTACCTAAGAAGACAAAAATTAAATAATTATTTACTCGGTGTTGAAATCTAAATAATTATAGCAATTCATCTTCAACGTTTAAATAATTTAGCTGTGAGTATTAAAGTTTCTGATTTCCAATCATAATTGAAATTATAAATTAACAGGATTGAGAATAAATTAATACGATTCTGTTTCGATGATGAATTGGTGATTAATTTACAAATGCCAGCATGCTAAATAACATTTTTAGCCTCAAACTCTGAACTACAATAAATTTTAAATTATTCATTTATTTTATGTATATAATCAGATATGAAGACACAAGGTTTCCTCCGATTTGTTCTAGTTAAACTTTGTTTTTAAACTAGCGATAGCGCGTGGCTTTTCCTTCTTTGGATGTCGGTTTGCAAGACAGTAATTAAAAAAAAACATTTTCTATTTTATTTTTCTGGCACAGTTGATTGGTTTTATTGTGTTTTGATGGATGTTTGTATTACGTCTTAAAAACCAAACAAGAGACCGGATTTCGATTTTTTGTTTTACTCTTCTCTTTTGAGACTGCTTGAATGCAACACAATCATACTGAAAGCGCTTTGTAGTTAACTTAGTCGACTTTTTGTAAAAACCAGCATCAACTAAGTAAATGTTTGAATGTTTTGTCCTATATAGTCTTAATTATTAACATAACTTGTAGAGCATCTGGTTTTGGAACTTGCTAAATATTAAAATGTCTAAAATAAATAAATGCTCGATTTTCCGCAAGGTAGATATCTAATTTAAAAACCGGACCCGAATGATTCACTAACAATACCTATTCAGTTTGTTCAATAATATATTAGGTATATAGTATATAAATAACACGCAATAACACATCCGCTGAGGATTTAAACATATCGGTCTGCAATAAGTGTGAAACGTTATGGAAATACTTAGTAGCGGTGATGCAACAAGATTAATGGATGCTAGATGCTAGCCACTAAACCATTCTCTTATATCACTCGAACTAATACAATAACACGAAATAAGCTCCTTGAGTTTACCTAGGAAACTTAATTAAAACGAGATTGTTTTGATAGATAGCTGCAGCTTGTGCGTATTACTTCACTTTATAGATCTTAAGTTGAGAGAAACGTGAGCCTACGGAGGGAACCGACGACTTTTGCAACCTAAACGTGCCTAGTTACCAGTTACCAACACTGACAATAGGAAAGGCATTGCATACCTATACGTAACTAAATTACCTAGTCAATTTTTCATAGTAACATGCCAGTCCACATCACGTTGCTTTATGAGATTTATAACGAGTAGTACGTAACTTACTACAATGATTCGTTAGGGTAGCAACACCGTAAGCCGTGTGATGCTTCGGATCTTGGAAAGGGCATTGCGTCACGAGTTTGTCGTTTTCGTCGAGATTACGAAAGGTCGTAAGTTCGTGCGTAGGTCTGAGTTCGATTGTACGGCTAACCAAATGCATCTGGCACGGTGTCTGATATCGTATCAGATCATCCACGATACCTATGGCCGGTGCTGTGGCCGTCCTTGTCATGTGGTGCGTGGAGTAACTCGCCCAGAGGCTAGCAGTCTTGCCCGTACTACCTCGTAGTATCTACAATGATAAGAGATATCTAATAAATAGGACTAAAATTAATCATTTGCACCCAAACGCTAGCTAAGCTATGTCACTCATTTTGTGTATAACAGCGACTACAAAATCTCCAACTCGTCATGTCTTGTTACAGCACTAATCTCACAAACAAATTAATCCATGCAACACGTGTTTGCCCCAAACATTTGGCCATACGTGTCATTATTTTTCATTGCGAACAAACACGAAAGAAACTTATCACGAACTCGATTACCGTTGACCATGTGAAGATTGTACATAGATGTATACCTCTGTATATGCCTAGTTCACGAAAAGGTCACATACACACGTTCAGTACGAAGCTGTCGTGTTGGCCACTAGTAATTGAGAACCAATATACATGATTACAACAATGTTAATTGGGTACGATATAGGTAGGTACAACTAAAGTAGACTCCACAAATGGTCCTAATGACACTAATTTTCTAAAATATGCCTTAAACAGTTTCTGGAGCTTAAGTTCTTATTAACAAAATTGCAACTGCAATGAAAGTGGCTGGTTGGAATATGTGTTTTGCCAATGGCTATTTTCGTGTGCTAATATGGTGCAAATTGGCGTAATCAATAAGACCTTGTTTACTGCGTCGCAAACATAAAATATCTGGACAGTTTTATAATATAATGACCAATGGAAACATGTTCTGTAATTTCAATATATGTATCTACATTAGCACATTCATCATAATAATGACATTTTCATATTCCGGCTCCTGTGTCGAAGCAATCTTTTTTAGCAATCAATAAGTTATCTTCCAAGTTATTTTCCATGATTATTTCATAAATTAAATAACCCAGTTGTTACGCAGGTTCTACATACATCATGGTAGGCATATGAAAAGTGATAAAAACTATGCTTAGAAATATCTAAATCACCAAAATGGAAATGCGAAAGTATGAATACCTAAGGTAATAGTTGCTTACGGTAAATATGCAAGTTATAAGCACCAGGCACATAGCAATTACTACATTACTTACCTTTACTTTTGTTCTTGCATTCGCCGGTAAGATGTGGAGTTAAAAAAAGCGTTTGTAAAATAATAGAGGCAGTGAATTACGATTTTGAAATACTTATGTCATGCTATTCAATATTTATTAGTTAACAATTGTTACCTAATGTGAAGCAGTATCGTGCATGTGATTAAGTGACGTTCTATTGAATAAAGTTGATCGTAAGAGCTTGAAAATGTTTTTTTACTAACATTGCTACTGCAGTCAAGTTATGATGTACTAACTTTAGTTACCTACTACATTATTACTAGCATTACTACTGCAGCCAAGTTATGATGTACTAACTTTAGTTACCTACTACATTATTCCTAGCATTGCTACTGCAGCCAAGTTATGATGAACTAACTTTAGTTACCTACTACATTATTACTAGCATTGCTACTGCAGCCAAGTTATGATGTACTAACTTTAGTTACCTACTACATTATTACTAGCATTGCTACTGCAGCCAAGTTATGATGTACTAACTTTAGTTACCTACTAGATTATTTCTAGCATTGCTACTGCAGCAAAGTTATGATGTAAGTACTAACTTTAGTTACCTACCTACTACATTATTCCTAGCATTGCTACGGCAGTCAAGTTATGATGTACTAACTTTAGTTACCTACTACATTATTCCTAGCATTGCTACTGCAGCCAAGTTATGATGTACTAACGTTTGCCCGCGGCTTCGCACGCGTGGAGTTCGGAATTTATCCCACGGGAACGTAGATACTAGGTACCTGGACAAAAAGTATCCTATTATTATTATTTATTTATTTCAGATTATCTCCATATAGGTTACATAATTATAAACATGTTCTAAGATTCTAACCCTTGACTTTCGACAAAGATCTCCTCTAAATATTTCCAACTCTCTCGGTCTCTCGCCCTCAACCGACTCTGGACCAGCCAGCTACTCTTTTTTCGACGGCGTCGTCTTCTTAACGTTTCGCTTGGCGTCCTCTTGCAACTATTTTCGTTAGAAAAACAGTGCACCGAATACCAATATTTTAAGAAAATAATTTTAATATAAAATTTCAAAGAAATATTTCAAAATCATTGTAGAACCAACCAGCAATAAAGGCTTATTTTATTAATAAGGCATAAATAATTTGGCCTATGTGCCAAATTTCATTGAAATCCGATCAGGCGTGATGTTGTGAAAAGATAATAGACAGACAGGGTTATACGTTCGCAATATTTCCTAGTACCTACCTATGGATTTTTTGAGTTAAGTATAGAAACAAGTTAGCTATAGCTCAGGAAGTTGATATCCTTTTTGAATAACAAGCTAATAAGTAAGGTCACTTACTGCTACAGCCAATAAGCTATATCTAATAACCTGCTATTCAATATCCGTACAGGATGGTAAAAGCGTAATTGTTTATACATACACCAGAAGGCCAATTCTCGTAATTTAAAACGTTCAAAATCTAGTCACAGTCTCATCTCGGCGACCACTAAATGTCAAAAACTTGTCAAAATTTAGGGAAAATAGAGGTATTTTTGACAGATTCAGACTGTGAACGTTCTTAAAGTTACGAGAATTGCCCCTCTGGTTTTTAATTTTTAGCTCAAAATTTGTCAAACTATAGTTCGTTAGTAAGTAAGTAGTAGGTACTTACGTATGGTAGTCAATGTAGTCCGCGAAATTCTTAAATTACGTTTTTTGCAAAGTTGAGATGACAATAAATATTATCGTCGCTCGCATGACTAACTGTCATAGCTAATTTTTTATGATTTGAGTTAGGACAACTACATTTTTCTATTCATGATTCTTTCCATTTGTTTGTTGCTTTTCAAAATGGTTATATTTTGAGATCCACTTAACATAGAGATACGACGGTTAGATGTAAAGAATCACGAATAGAAAAATGTAGGTAAGTAGTTGTTCTTACTCAATCAGCCAAAAAATGAGAAAAATGAGATGGGACAGTTAGTCATGCGAGTGACGTTATGTTTTAAATTCATTTAGAGCTAAATGTATTTAGTGATTAATTTAGCGGGCTTTCTCCTTATGTAGAGTTTGACAAGTTCTGAACTTCAAATTTTCAATTCAGAAACCCGGTGTTAGATATTCACGAGCTAGTCCCATTTCACAGGCTAGCTTAGGAATTAAAATAAGAGGCAAAACAATGAGGATTTCACAACTAAGTACCTCTGCATAATAAGTGTAGGTACAATAATATTCTGGCATTAAAATCTCCTTTACATCACATGTTACAGTAACAAAGAGGAAACTCTGTAACGTTATTCTGTAGAATCAGTGGCGACGTGTGCATTACGCCTTAAATAGGCAATTTACGAAATATTGACATGCAAGTAAATATCACCTTAGCCTTGTGCCGCACGCGTGGACTGCGTACTGCGTACACGCAGGGCGCTGGTAGCAGCCTTCACACGAATCGGACATGTTTCTTCATATTTCGCAGCTTGATCCGGCATTTATACTGAGTTTTAAACGTCATTTTGAGAGCAGATTCATTACATTTAGGTCCTTTGGATAGAGCTACCGAAATAGAAGCTAACGTTTTAAAGAGGTTATATTTTTGTGTTTGAATACTTAAATATCCACCAATGAGCAACAGTAAAAATGATTTTATTGTAGACATGGTTAGCAGTTAGCGCCTATTTGTCATGCCTGAAAACTGTTCACACAGTTCAGTTTAGTAAATATTGGCGCCGATTCTGTTGTTCACAAACTAAGCTAAATTAAAGTTCATGCATCTTTTTCTTTCTATTTCATTAAGAAAAGGACAGAAGATAAATATTAGTTTAGTACTGTCAAATTAAGATACTCCATAGACGATTTAGTCGAGATTAAAAAGTTGGCTACTAAAAATACGTCAATTTACGTCAGGCGCTGACTAATTTGACAGGACTAAACTAATATTTATCTTCTGTCCTTTTCTTAATGAAATAGAAAGAAAAAGATGCCTGAACTTAAATTTAGTTTAGTTTGTGAACAACAGAATTGGCGCCATTACCTATTTAAAAAACTAGATGAGAGTGGTGGTTCCTATACCAACGACTGCGTGAAAAAATACCGAAACCAACTCTAGTATCTAGGTAGTCAGTCATAGTCCGAAAACTGTTCTTCATAGTCGGCACAGACTCGCAAGAATGGACATAATGTCCAAGTCTATTAACTACCTCTTAACCTCTATCTTGGGAGCTTGGGCAGACTAAGTGATAGATCACAATAATAATATAAACTCCACTCAGCTAGAAAGGATATCTTGATCGGGCTATTTAAGGAAACGGCGATAGATTCCATGAGTGATATGAGGTCTGTCATCACAGAAACTCCGAATTCCCAGAACTGAAAAATGCATTCTTGTTACACTACTATTGCGTTCCGTCCAATCTAATACATTTTTCATAGACGCACCCACGTATTGCCTCAAGCGAGTTACCGATACCTACACGAGTACTTACTACACCGAGCACTTTTACAACCAACTGAGCATGACAACTACTTACAATAAACATTTACGCCCGGAAAACTTTATTAAACACTTTGTATTATTTAGCCATTTTTAATGGTCCTTAAAATAAGCGTTTTAGTAAAATGCACAGAATTTCCTGGACATGTTTACGTAAACTTCCTATTGGCGATATAAAAAGTTATAGTTGGAGCAACGACCAAGCGATGTCGTAACACTCGTAACTTTACTTTTATAGTGAAAAGTGACAACTTTCCAAAGAATTATTGACACTCTTGGCTCCATAAAATAGTTTAAAGTATTGTTAATTTGCGAGATAAATTATATTTGTTTTTGATGATATACACAGACCTAGTAAGATACCAATATAGACCATAATTCAAATAACCCAGATAATTAAATTACACGAAGACAAGTCCTTTTTACAATGTTAATTGAGATTTGGCAGGTTTGGGCGAAAAACAATTCTTATTCACAATAAATGTAACAATATTACTGTTACCGTATTTCGGTTTACACCATGTGCATTGCATACTTTTTCTTGCACTGCAGTGTCGTAATATCGAGCGTCGATTGTAATGTCGTTCGTGGCTGGCTACCGAGTACCGACGGGGATCACCGAATACTGCCGACCTGCATCAGAACCGGCCTCGGTGTGAAACTGTCGCGGACACACTGTTGCCGATACGTACTTGTAATTAGCTAATCGCCCTATTGCACAATTAACCAGACCGCCACAACTGTCTATTTATCTCAACTAATGATTATTACGGCAAAATTGAAACAGGTCGAACATTAAATATAATTTCATACAGTTTTTCTAGTACCTATCGCAGTTCATTAAAACAGTATCGAGTATTTAGAATCCAGCGAGTGCTCTAGCGTGGGAAATGGGCAAACGTTATTTATTCACCGAATGTGTTATTATTCTAGAAACAAGACTAGATTGAATTGCTAAATAAAATTGATATGGCAAGGATTTTGCACTTGAGGTCGAAGCGACTGAGATACATTCAGAAAAACAAATTATTAACTTCAATGGTGTCAGATACAAATTACAACTAAACAGTTTTCTTCTCGGTGACGAGGTTACGCAGCCTGAATGTCTATTTTTTAAGGCACAAAAACCGTCGTAGTTGCCGGTCTCGTAAGAAGGCGTGGGCCGAGTGGCGTGGCTGCGCTGCGCTTGCGTGGCGGACTGACGGCGCCCGCGCTGTGCTTGCGTGAGCTGCAGGCCTGCAGCCTCATGTCAGCGTTTAGACAAGTTTTTGTGCTCTCGCAATAATTTAATTGACGCTTTCTGACATTATTTTCGTCGTTTTATTTTGACGCAAATAACCGTAACATCCCATCGAAACAACGAAAGGCCCATAGAACTTGCGTACGATTGTAAAAAATCCGACTGCATTGACGCAATGATTATTTAATTCCAATTGTTTTGAACAAATGGCACCCGTAGTAATTAGCAAGTACCTAATTAAAGCACTTCAAAAGAATTTAAAATAAGTTAATACGATTTCTCTTTCATACCTTACCTTGTATCTTGAATTTAAGTAAGGGAAATTGACGGCTGATTTGGAACATTACTTAATACAAGACGGCATAATAAGCATGGCGGACGGTTTGATTATCTAATAGTTACCCGGTGTCAATGACATCAATATTATAATGATAAATCAGTGACCTATTGCCTTTTACACTGCTAAGCGGGAATACTTTGAAGACATTGTTTTTCGAACTGTATCTTTGCAAATACTGTACTTACCTTATAACTCGGTTCAATTTTGCTAGTTATAGCACATTATAAGCAAGCGAAGCAGATGTACACATCAGGTAAACTAAAAGAATAAACCTTATAAAGGTTAATTGCTAATGTTAACATTTGTTTACAGAGAACTCTACTATAGTGCTTTGCGTGGGCAAGCGAAAATGACATCATTTTGATGACATCTTCTGGAAAACCGAGTGTCTACTTTTTTCTATTTCTTAGAATTGAATCAATTAGCCCACCGTATTCCACGCCGTGTTCGTAGCAGGCAAGGTCAGTCAACCATAGACACACAGTGAACCTATAAAAACTAGTCGCTTCCCGCCATATCTGGAAACTTGTATTTTGGCACTCGCGACTAGAGGCCGTTATCATTTCGATAAGGAGTGGCGCAGGCGACTCTCCATTAGGTTTACTTACTGCGGCCAATGCAGCAATGGAATGAAGCAAATAACTAACCCACATGCCTTCCACCAGTTCTAGCACCTTGTGCTCTACTAGTTATCACCAAACACTAATCTTTAACCTTTTACCATAGAAAATTCCAAGAAAAATCTCTTGAATAAATCACTTAACAAAAGAAAATATTTGTTAATAGGGTTATTAGCAAGATAACAATCTGGGAACATAAAGAATAAACTGTCCATTATTATTAAAAGTTTTAAACTGACGCTGATAAGCAGTACAAATACGGACCTAACAATTTTCGTACAACGATACAATCAAAATAACCTTCCTTGGCGTAACTTAGAGAACATAATTCAAGTTTTCAACAATCGCATTGTTATCGAATCTATCTCAGCACGGCGCGGGCGCACTGGGCTCGAGGTCAGGTGCCGGCGGCGGCGGTAACATCGCATACCAGAAAACAATGGACATTGTAGTTATTGTACAATTATCAGAAATATATGACCGCACGTCCGCACTCCGCGGGGCGAAGCTGACCTGCGAACCGGAGGAGCATCGAGTCAATGTCAAATGTGAGGAATATCTTTTATTTGTTTTGAATTGTATTTATTTGGTGTAACATGGTCTAGTTTTTCCATCCTTGAGCTATTTCTACACACAGTAGTTATGCTGGTACAAGATGACTTCTCGCTTCTCTTTTTTTTTTGTCAACGAATTGGGAACAATAGGTACCTACAGTATGAGTAGAGTTCCGGAACGTCCAAGGTCTGAATTTCAGCAAATTACCATCTACGACTTCATTTGACGGCATTTTTGTTCCTCATTCTTGGTGTGTGCTTACAACAGCAGCAAACACTTCAACTACCCACTGTTTCACAAACTTCAGCCTCAAGCATGTTTTAGGAAGTTAAAAGTGACTTCCTGTTGCATAAAATCTCAACAATTATTATTAGCCTGCGTTTTGTAAGCGAGTTGATAATCGTAATTCTAGAGATAATATAGAACAGGTATTCAAAATGTTACCACTATACGGAATGCTATAACTTAAGACAACGTGGCTACGTCCACCCGGTTCACCTTTTTGAAACACTGTGATAAATAATCGCCTACTTTTTACCCGACTGCGCCAGAAGGAGGGTTATGTTTTTCGAGTGTATGTATGTACTACTTATGTATGTATATTTCTTTGGCACGCTCTGCAGCCTAAACGGCTTGATCGATTTCAGCTTGAGAGGTGCCGTTAGATTCGTCTTAGTTGTGAGAGTGACATTGGGTATATCAAAATTGAAAAAAAAAATAATATGACCGATTTTTGGCGCCATAATGTCTTTAAAAAAAAAACTCAAAACCTATCGAGTGGGGTTTTAAAAGGTGATTACAAAAATATATACAACTTATATGGTTAAAAGTAATTCGAAGTGACAAATCGTATAAAACACGAACCAAGAACTAAAACGTCTGCGAAATCTTTCACATTTGTGAACTAAAAAGCTGGAAATAAATAAAGGAATAAAAAAAAATTAAAAACCCAACTGCGGTAAAAAACTTAAGTTAAAAAAAACTGAAAAGCTAAAAACAAGCCCATTTTAAATTAAATAAAAGTTGGAAGCAGGCGGGACCCATACCATTTTTGTTATATTTGCAAAGTCAAATGGGTCCCTATGGCCTATGCTTCCAACTTTTATTTAATTTAAGTTTTTTACCGCAGTCGGATTATTACTTTTTTATTAGTATAACAAAAACGTTGCATGCTTTACGCCAATCATATAACATACAATACACAAAGTCACACATACGAATTCTTTTTTATGGAATTGCATACAGGTGTTTGTCCAAATCAAGATTATCCACTTTTTGTTTGCGATAATTATAGTGACACGAACCGTTATTATTAACTAAAGCGGATACGGTCATGCCCATTAGGTACCTATTATTAATTTAATCGTTACAAGCACTGTGAATGTTGTCCGCACAACAAGACACAACCTTGCGAAGGACATTGTTCCAATAGTTCAGCTAATAAGTGCTAATTCAATATACACCAACGAGTTATATTCAAGTGCAATACGCAAACAGCGTTCACACACCAATTTGGGTGTGATAATTGCTTAGCGGTTAATTTTCAAGAACAATTAACCGTAACAGAATGTCGAATCAAAGAAATGTCACGATATTTAGAGAGATTGGGTAACGATGCGTTCGGTTGCGTTTGTTATCATCGCGGAGAAGTTCAGAGAAATGATGTCGCGGTGAAGAGGTCAAGGGTAGGCCGCGGTTGGAGTGTAAGGCGGCGCAAGCATGAACTTTGTGTAGCGATCTCGAAAGACACACGGGGCTCTGCTAATGCTCATCTGTGGATACTAATCAATATTGTGTAAAAAAAAAACAAATGGATTTGATAGATGCCATGACCGTTGAGAAAAGGTCGCTGAGTAAGACTCAGTGCATTGACTTTCAACTTCGAATTTTAACGGCTATTGTAAACACTACCTAGTACCTACATCACTTTAAAATTTTGCCAAACATTTCGTTCACTATTGACGATGATTTCATGCATCGATGATTTTAGAGATTTCAATTACAATGTCAAGCGTTGTTAACATTGTGTTGCGACCACAAGGTTGCAATGTCAATATCTAAGAACTGTCGGATCATTGATACGCAGTTCATTATAACCTATTATTAAAAAAAATTGGCCATGCCTTCTCCGGATTCAGATAATGTCAGCACACAAGATAATAAATCATACAAATTAGTATGTCCGTTATGTCCGTAGCAAAACATTTTAGCTATTATTTCCCAAGAAGACCTAGCAGATGAATCGTCTTTGTCGCGAATTATGTTCGAGTATTGAAGAAAAATGCATAACATCGTGAGTTACTCAAGCGGGTCAGTCACACAATGTCAACTTAATTTGCTGTAGCAGCCTCCATTCAGTCAGATGTCGGTCTCTCGAATGTAAAAGTTTAGATAATCTGATGTTTGAAGGTCGCCTGTTATGAAATGTAATACCCTCGAGCTTTATAAAACCTGACTGGAGCCTGACTAGCGGCCGAAGTCCAACCTGATCACATAATTGTGATTTATGTGTGTATTAACAACAACTGAGACACTGACCACTCTGATTGATAACGAAGCCGTGCAAAAGTTCCAACAAATGAGCGGAAGAAGCCATTTTTAAACGAGGGCTTTGAAGTGCGAAAGAGCTTTCTGCGTTTGAGGTATTGCGACAATTAGTCTTACAGTTATGGATTGTTGTGAACAAATAACGAGTGTTTGAACAATTGTTGGCACGAATTGTCGTGTCGGGCTCAGCACTAACACTAGTGACGAAATCGCCTTTCGTCGAACGCAATTTAAGAAATTATATTCGACATCATTTCGACAGTCTACTCGTAACTCGATTCTAGTTGGTTGGTCGGTTATATTTGTTATGTATTGGATGTTAATGACTTCGATGATGATGAACATTTATATATTATGTTCCTTTTGGAATTGTATTGTAATCCGGAGATTTATATAATTATTTACAGTAAGTGCAATGTGCAAGGCGAACGCATACATGGTGCTAAGAATTGTCATTTTTTCGTTCCAATAGTGCAAAAACAACATTTTCGTTTTTAAATAACTAAAGTATTCTGCATGAACAAAATCATAACAAAATAAGCATTATTACTTATTATCACAGTTACGTCAGGAAAAGTTTACGCAATGAAAAATCTATGAATTGAACTAACCTGGTTGGCATTTAACCGAGCCTTGAAAGAGCAGTTAAATCGTTACATTGAAAAGAAGGGACGATAAAAATAAACAGCAATATAATACCATAGCTCACAAAGGAGTTAACAACTACTGAAATTATATCAATAACATATTTTTTGCTCACAATCATTTCGAGTTGTCAAGGTACGTGGCAAATTTTTTAAAGACAAATTTTTACTAAGCAATTCGGCCTCGCTGTGTAGGTATTAATAAGATGTTAAATAGAGATAAAGAGAATTGAGTAATTAAATATGGCTTGTTATAAAAAAAACTAACGATATCAATGTTTCCGTTCACTATGACTTTAAATTTTGAGGTTAAAAAAGCTATTAGGTAGGTCGTAGTACCTACTCGTTTAGTGCTAATTTTTTTGTTCCGTATAGTTTACGAACGATGAAGCTAGGAATATGGTTAATGTTTATGTGCAACAAACTTATATTTGCATTAAGAATTTCAGATAACTTTCAAGATATGGAACAACAAACTGAATGTGACATACGTGACAAAGTTCAAATTCCATTGCAACCAAAAACTTATTATTTTCGTTACAAATGGTTACTCAAAAATCAACTTAGAATACATTTCGCTAAAGTAGATAACTGATTAAGTAACAATAGAATGTAAATTTTCTGAGATTATGAACACTGCTATAATTATAATTTAAATTGTAACATTAGATACGTTTTTTATCTTAGACTTATATTTGGCGGTCATTTGACCGTTGAAGTTTTGACAGAGTAGACTTCTCGCTGTAGCCTATTTAAATTAGAGACTTTTAGTTAAAATTACACATACACATGTTAATAAATTATGAATATATGCATTCTACACCAAGGTCAACAAAAACGAAACGGCATCAGTTATTATGAATAACTTTTTATCGTAGATATTATGTAGTGAATATGTACCCGTCTACAAGACTGCGTCTGTGCGTATGTCGCCGCCAACTAACTTAATCAGCCATTCAGTTAACTGCCTAGCCTTTTAAATAAACGGCGCTGTTCAACTAACGGCCTGAATGATATTCAGCCAATTCATCTGATACAACATTTAATGAACTGGCTGGCTGATGCTTAGGTCATTTATATAATAGGGTGAAAATGTGAGGAAAACATATGGAAATCATTTTAACCCACGGTTTCACTCGCATAAGTCTCAATCTCGTAGGAATATCGATATAAAAAGTAGGTATCCTATGTGTTATTAAACTATCTGTGTGCTAAATTTCATTCAAATCCGTTGAGTAGTTTTTGCGTGAAGAAGTAACAAACATACAAATACACTCACAAACTTTCGCCTTTATAATATTAAGTGTGATTAGGGTGGTTAACAAAATCAGTTGAAAAAAAATGACAGGCAGTTATTTCATTTTTCGGCTGTTGTTAAATTAAAACGTGAACCGTAATAAAAAGAAAGTTGACCGGTTATTTAATCCTACAATGTCAGTACAAAAAATACACAAGTAGCGTAATAAATGAATGGCCAGTAAAAATGTTGGAATGGGCAGTTAGGTAAATAGTTCGGCAGTTCATAAGATAGGTTGGAACTGTGATCAACCACGCGTGAGCCGAATGGTCTCGGTAACTAAGCCAGGCCATCTCGACCAAATGGGTTAGGTTATGTTAGAATAGTGTCCAAAGGAGCAGTGGTGGCCCAGTGGTAACGGACACGACTTACGGGTAGTAGGTCGTAGGTTCAAACTATACTTTGTGTAAATTATTTCATCACCACTGCTCTCAAAACGGTGAAGGAAAACATCGTGAGGAAACCGGCATGTCCTAGAACCAAAAATTCGAAGACATGTGACATTCACCGACCCGCACTGGGCCCGCGTGGTGGATTACGGCCCACTCCCTCTCACTGAGAGGAGGCCTGTGTCCCAGCAGTGGGAACATTATAGGCTGATTATGATGAGTGTCCAAAGGCGCGCGAGCGGTGCCGCAGCAGCGGCCGGCGCGCGCTACTTCCAAGTTAGATTTCTCACCGACTTATTCTAGCAATAAATTAACCTACGCATTTAAATATTTGTTATAGCTCATTTTTACATAGTTTAATGCTCAGTTTACTGCCGAACTTGGTAACAAACGTGCATTTTATATTTTTTTTAAACTACAATATATAACTGCCGCTTTAAGTCAGTCTACAATCAATCAATCGCCAATTTAAATGCCTGACCTAGGCAAGTAGTCGGACGTAAGTGATCCAAGTCATTTGCCTAGCTGTTTGATTGAATGGCTGAATATCATTGAAGCCGCTAATTGAACGGCACAGGCCGTCGCGCGTCTAATTAGCAGACACAATATAAATTTTATTGTTATCGGTACACATGGTGCACACTCGACGTGCGAAGAGTTAAGCCAGTTGGCTGCGACACGTACACCACTATAACATTATAGATATTTATGGCACCACAAACTGTATTTGTGATTCGGTACGAAAATTCCAACATTTTGAAAATGAAAGAGACTTTAAAAAGATAACTTAATTAGTAATTTTTTATTTGTTTTTAGGACATCAGTAAACCAAATAGCAAGTGGTAAGTATATTACTTATATCTAACTTGCATCGGGCGTCAGAACGCCGTGTTTTCCCATTGATATGATAAATAGTGACGGGCAAATGTCATATAGAAATAAAAAGAGTAAACACCTAATACAAAACAGCACAAAATTTCAGACAATTGACCAAATACCTAATTCACAATGAAAAACGAGAATTCTTCGTTATAATTTTATATTAGCACCAGCAAATATGTTGTTTATATATCGGAATCAATGTTTTAATGATTGTATCCATAGATATCCGTGATTGTATCTAAACTACATGGTTCTGTGACGTCAAAGTTGCGACTACACTGCTGCTACGGTCGTACTACGCTGTTGCTACGGTCGTGCTACGGTTCTGCTACGCGTCTCCTATGCGGCTACGACGCCTACGCTACGTAATCCTCGGTTCCTATAAACAAAAACGAATTGTTTTGCTTACCAATGGTAGCATGAATTATTGCCAAACTGTGCATATAAATAGATTCCTAAGCTAATTTTACCTGTGATAGCTACTTCCATATGGGAAGGTCTACTATGCAAAGCTATGAGGTCTTTACTTCATTATTAGTAACTACCCTCTACCAATAATGAAGCAAAGACCTCATAGTTAAGTATCTTGTAATTTTAACCAATAACTGCCCCTAAATTATATGATTAGGTACAGGTTTTGTTATATATTAGTGGAATACGCATGGAAGAGTCTACGCCGCATTTGTATTGTTGCGCTTCAAACCGGTATACCTACATATTAAATAAATGAGTCAACTGTTCTCCCCTAAACCTCGATCAAAACGTAATAAAAAAGTGGACGTTGTTTAAAAATAGATTAGGTTAGACTTGAATGAATATTATTATCCGAATAGCAGCCATTTATCTTCTGCAGTAACTTGTAAGGTATAGCAAATAGTCCAAAAAGGATAATTTAATAATTGGCCACCTTTGGCAGGTAAATTTTCTCATCAATCAGTATTTTTTACAGGATTTTAAAAAACCTAAAATAGGATGTTCTCAAATTTAGCTCTAAATACTTACTATGTTATCAATTCGACGATTATATTTATACTTTTTATTTTACTTACCATCTTGGCCTGTAATCTACTACAAAACAACCAAAAGTGTCTATTGGCTCGATAGCCATAAGAAGCTTATAAACAATCAATTATTTTTTAATAAAAATGAGTGTGTTAGGTATCTACGTTCGACTGCGTGGGCGCAGTGCCTCTGCGGGACGACGACGAGCTGCGCAGCTAAATATCAATTTATAGGTATAAGGTTATTTTAAGTACATTACGTGTATAGTCGTATCACCAAAGTGATCTTGTTTACAATATGTAGTCATCACAACACAATTAGCTATACTTAGTTACACTAGCGCCCTGTCCCTGCTTCGCACGGTTATTCAAGCGAAAACGAAGTAATAGCGGGGGCGGCGATGCGATGCGACGGGGTGTGCCGAGTGAACAAGGAAACGCGGACGAAGTCGCGGGCAGAGGCTATAAAAAAATATTATGAAGATAATTCATTTTCTCATACATTTTGTTTTTATTGATTCGGAGGCGCGCGGTACGAAGTTTGCTGGGTCAGCTAGTTAAAAATAAAAAAAAGTTAAAACGATAAAGATCTCATAAAAATGTAAGTAATACGTTCATAATATTTAGTCGAAAGTCAACAGTTTTGACGAGTGACGTCAAATTAATGAGTGACAGCCATTGACATGTATATTTGGTGACAGCAGCAATATTACCATGAACCATGCATATTCACATTGATTAATATTTCATTTGCATTGAAATGAAATGAAATGAAATGATGAAATAATGAAATGATGATGATGAAATGATTTTTATTTTTGTAAGTAGGTTTGTACAAACACTTTTACACGTCAATCATGTTTTTTTAAGACTAGATGAAGTCGGCGTTTCCTATCTGACTACTCTGAGAAGAAAGGCCGAAACAAACTCAGAGGTCACAGTCTCTTTTAAAGTCCAGACATAATCTTGGTCAGGTTATATGAAGACCATGTAGATCGATGTCTGAGGTGGTCTTTTGAGTATTTCACTTTTGAGTAGGTCATTGGTATAAAAATATCAAGTGCATACAAAAGAATCGTATTGTGTTGTGTATTACTTTCATTGACATGTTAATTTATGATCAGAGAGAGTTGTATTGTTAGTTAGATGTAGGTGATGTCATGATAAACAAGGTGTTAAGGGGCTTACAGGACCTAAACGTAAAAAACGCAAGTTTTAGAAACAATAAAAGTATATGATCGACTACAGTAAACAAAATCAGTAAAATATATGATATTCTTCAGGTTATATGCAAGGTAGACAGTGTGTTGAAAACATAGTACAACGAATTTGATACGATAGAAAAAAATCATGAAGATACCTCTAAAAACTTTCTTTTTACAATAAAAACCATACTAATATACATACAATCTTGTCAGATTATTCTACAAGCAACATACTATAACACTACTGTTTTAATTTGTTAGTCCAAGCAATAGATTTTTTGTAATTAAATAATTGCTTCATATTTTGCAATAAATTACCAGCGTTGTATCATAGCGCTTCTCTTTCTTTTCTATGCAGTCCGACAGTGACCGCGCTTTAGGTCGTGTAAAGTAAGTGGTTTATATTATAGCTAAGGACAATTACGTCTAAGGAAATCATTGTACAGACGCCAGCATATCAAGCTACTACAATCTGTCAAATTTATTTAATAGATTTTCAACTTTATCGCTAAGGCATTAGGTTCAAGGTTGATTGAAAAAAAATGTCAGTTTCGGGTAGCTTGATGTGAGCAGGTGGCGTCTGTACATAGGTAGTAAAAAAATCATGAAAGTTTATTGATTTCAATTGCGTATATTTCAGCGGGCTAATTGCGTAACACACTAACAGTAGCAATGGTTTTCATTTTGACAGTTCAGCAACATTCATTGCGTTATTTACGTTGTTGAGCAGACAATGTTTCGAACATAATTATGAAGCAATGGATTAGGAATATCCTTCAAAATGATTTAGATCGTGATTTGATTGATAGTGTATTACGCAATTACGGTGCAGGTTAACAACACATTTGGCTATGAGCATAACGACAGACATTACACAAATCCAAAATACATTCGCTTTGCTCCATTTATGTAACAAACGATCCTATATCAGTGCTCAACGACTAGTGCCGCCCACTTGCTTGCTTTAGATGTCATTCCAAGTTGAAATATGTCAATGGAAAAAGACATACGGCTGAGTCGAATATTACCATAAGTAGGCTTCCGCCCTACGATCGCGCTGGTTACGTAAAGCGTAGACAGTCACTAGCGATTAGCGACTGTGCAATACGCCAGTAAGTAGTTACTGCACTTTTGACTTGATTTGTGTTCGGAATAACAAATGGTTAAAACTGGTAGCAACCATTACAATCGTAGGTTCTGATTGAGACTAAAAATGGAGATTGGTAATTGGGAACTAGTATTTTAGTATGTTGCTTGTAGAATAATCTGACAAAAAATCAGAATGATTGTATGTAGATTAGTAGGTATGGTTTTTATTGTAAAAATAAAGTTTTTAGAGGTATCTTCATGAATTTTTTCTATCGTATCAAACAACACACTATCTACCTAGCCTATCCTGAAAAATATCATATATTTTTATGATTTTGTTTACTGCAGTCGATCATATACTTTTTTGTTTCTAAAACTTGCGTTTTTTGTGTTTAGGTCCTGTGAGCCCCTTAACCTATAAGCACATATTTACGACACCAAGCAGTTTTTAAATCATTCATTGGTTTACAGCACATTTTCCACCTCATCTCTGTTACGCTTGAACGAATAGCTTCGCGAATCGCGATCGCAAATGATGCGAAAAGCTGCCTCCGTACGGCTACGCCGGTGCATCAATCTGTTACCCACATGATGAGTAAATAGATGCGACATCGAGTATTGTTCAAGCATGTAATACCTAACTACTATCTGTTGGATAACGTCGTTCTTTGTAACAACACTATTACGTTCAAGTGGTTTTATGAACAGCCATAATACATAATTGAAACAAAATATGATCACTTAGGTTCCTAGTTTTACGTAATTTGTTGGAGAAATTCTACCACTGATAGAAATTGAACAAATCGACTTTGTGATTAGTCTTTCAAAAGGTTTTATTTGTTGTATGTTATATTATAATGACTCGGCTGAAAACTTATATTATAACTGGGATGGCGATACCTCTGACGAGTCACTGGATGTTTATTCTGCTTAAGTATTAGTTGTTTTATGGCGTCCTCTACTAAGAGTTTGTAAATACAGGTATTTACACCATTGCTTTTTGCGCTCACATATAATAAAGACAAACGTAAACGAAATTAATGTAAGAGACTATTTAAAATGAAAGCCTAGAAACGGTTTTTTTAACGAAATTACGTTAAAGATTTTAACAGTGTTGGAAGTTGCAACATTTTAGTTAATATTTACACATTGTACTACGGTCATTTTGACAGATCATCTGTCAGTTTTTTTGTGTCGCTGCTTTTTAGTAGTGTAAGAATCTAGTTTATATAGTTTATTGTAGAGAGAATAAAGATGTCTTCGGATTCGTATTCAAGGTATGTTATTTATTTAGGCGTGTTATTTATTGTTCTTCCTATCCCTCATCTCCTGGAAATCAAACCAACCTACAGTCCACTATAACAAAAGGGAGTCGAGCGGGTTTGCTGAGTGGTGCCACACACCATCAGCATTTCACACCGCCAACACCTCGCTCGAACAACAGACATGTCACCCACTCAAACAACAGATACTTAGGTGGTAAATGATCACACGGGCTATGCTTGGAGTTTCCCTGCGTGATCGAATCAGGAATGAGGAGATCCGCAGGAGAACCAAGGTAACCGACATAGCCCGAAGAATTGCCAAACTTAAATGGCAGTGGGCAGGGCACATTGCTCGCAGAACAGATGGCCGATGGGGCCGAAAGGTTCTGGAGTGGCGACCGCGTACCGGAAGACGTAGCGTTGGAAGGCCTCTCACAAGGTGGACCGACGACCTTGTGAAGGCCGCAGGAACCCGTTGGATACGAGAAGCACAGAACCGGTCGAAGTGGAAGTGCTTGGGGGAGGCCTATGTCCAGCAGTGGACGTCTTTCGGCTGAAATGATGATGATGATGATCACACGCCTGTTACTAAAACATAACATAAAATGTCCTGCCCTACGGGTTCGGGTTAGGCAGAGGTGTACCCTTAGTACATCCACATTTCACCAGTTATGTTGAAGTCCCATGTAATAGGGGGCGAGCCTATTGACATCAACCGGACACGAATGCAGACTCCAGGCTGCTACTGGAAAAATGTCTAAGGGAAAAACTCAATAACAGCTTGTCCGACCTGGGAACTGACCCAGGACCTTACGTTTATCAATCTTGCTTGCGACCACTAGACTATTGCGCACGCGTGCATTTTAGTTGCGAATCAAGACGATCCTGATTATGCAAGTCACGGTAAGAGACTGTATAGTGTACATCGCTTACATACCTGCCGCCTGTCACGGCATAATGATCGGTACCCTTTACTGTGGGCCCCGTGACCCTATGTCGTAACGTGTCCCGGAACTCGGAATATAACACGTAAGTTTAGAAAAACTATCGCAAAAAGAAGCTCTTTGAAATGGATTCTGCTTTTGAGCAAACATCGTTAGTCGGACGGACGCTGACACTGCACACTCTGCGTACGCGCTGCATATTCGTAGATGCTGCGTGTAAGGACGCGTCTACGCCTTGACTACGCTGAACCAAAACTCCCAATGCGAAATCGTCTTAAACTTATTAGTTAATAGATAGCCTTTATAACTAACTTTAAAGCGACTTTAACTTTTTGGGATGGGAAAAGACCATTGAACTCGCGACACTGTTACCGTAACCGATACCGCGCTACATTCGGATGTATTCGGCTGTCCTCGGGATGTACTTGCTTTAAATTGATTATATCTTTTGAAAGGCTGAAGCGATTGCGATGAAACAAAGACTAATCACTACTCCGAGTTCTACACTATATTTGAGTATAAAAATGAACCATATTGGTTTGGTACTTTTTTCGTTGAACCTGTTCAAATAGAAAATCTCTCACATCCAAACAGACAAAAATTCCAAAAATTTATGAAATCTTTTGGTTATCCTTTAACACCACAACTATTTTTTTTGATGTTTTCAATGTACAGAAACGCCTCGTCTACAGATTTATTATATGTATATAGATAGAAGAAGATATATATAGATAATTATGTCAGTGAGTGAAGGCAAAGAGTATTCTGTTTTGTTTATATTTATTTTATTTTTCATTTAGACGATTAAGAAAAAAATTCACATGTACTTAACTCCCGGAGTGCCAATATTTTTTTAAAATCAATTTGCGTTTTATGACTGCAATTTTATAACTGTAAATATTGAAGTTTACAAAAAATTAAAACTCAGTTGTATATTTTGTAATTTGATTGAACTAAATAATTTGTAGCCTAAATAATTTATATGGTTAGGTACCCTATACATTATTTAGCATATGCATATCTTTGATAGTAAAAGGAAAAGGGCACATTATATTTAGCAAATAAATTACATACATCAATACTAAAGTTTATACATTTAAATAAATAAATGTTCTCGGTTTGGGATTAAGTAAGTCTCACATTATTACTTACATAGGTAATATTACTATGATTGGTAGATTGTCCAAAGAGATCGTTTGGCGCACAAAGACACCATTCTCAACAGCGAGAATGATATACTTAATTGACAGAGTTATTGTTAAAGAAATATCTCATTCAAATTTGTTACAAAAATTACAACACACTTTAATGATATAACATTTATACACATAAAGTCTAATGGAGAACGTTCAACGTGTTTGTATGCTTATCATCATGCATCTAGGTTAGCGAGTAGGTATGAATCTCCTAATTATAAAATAAACAAATGTCTTGGTTCGGGTGACAGGCATTCGTAAGTACCTGCAGAACAAACAGATCAAAAGGTAGGTGCAATAACGTACCTACCTGGTATGTTATTATAGGTTAGTAATAAGCGCGGGCTGTTTGGAACGCAGTTGTTCCGAAAGGTGATACAATCAGTAATATCCTTGTTGGCAGTGTCCTTGTTATAGATAGATACGCCAGTGTTTGAGTGGTCACAGCCGACGACATCGTAACACGCCCAGACCTCTTCCTGTATCAACGTAAGCCGACATTGACATTTAGACAGAACAGAGGCCCCCACCTCACACACTGGTCCGCCAACAACCTACGAAATGCCGCTTGCACTGAAAAATACTCTTTGTATAATATATTTTTAGACCAGTTGCAAAGTTCATACTGCATGCCATACATTCGCTCGATTAGCGTCCTTGGCCGGTCGACTGTCCCTTCGAGAACGGAGATGCGATCGCGACTTGCGAACGCGTATCGAATCCAATCATTAGTACTTGAATGGAAGATGTCTCGGGCGGCAATTAATTACTAGGCAGTATATGTGTACCAATAACACCATATGTTGTTAGGAACTCTGGTAGTGGTCTGTGGTTGCTTTCATTTGTAAGTAGGTAGTCGAAGTAAGCAATGAACGGAACTGTTATTTGTAGATATTAGAGCTCGTAATTAGCGTCAGAACAGTAACAATACGGGCCTGTGACCTTGATCTCGTTTCGAGCGCAAGCTGCGCCTCTATCCACCTGTTTGTACTTGGAGCTTAGAAGGAACCGCCCAACAACATACTCGTTCTAGAAAGGCTACTATCGGCTTATTTTATGATAATTGTAGAACACATTATAGACTTAGATTCTGAAGGTGTAATTAGTGTGACCGGAGTAGACGTTACTGGCTGGCAGGGAGTATTATTAGACTAAAATTTCGCATTTATTGCATAGTGTAATAAGAGCAATTTAGCTGAATATTTGCGATCGAAATGGAAGTTTCATCATCGTGGCCCGAGGCAGCCGCATCGGCGCGCAATGGAAGTGCTCGCCACTCGGCTGCATTGCCTTTGTATCGTATATCTTGCATACATAATTATAAAGACAGATTAGTATTAGGCATTATTGGCCGTCGCTTGACGCCGCTGTTGCGTTAATTTTATATAATTTTGTTACGGCAAGAACGATAGAATTTCAACAAATCAAATGTTATAGTCTCTAGACGTTCCGATATAAACGACTACTTACTTACCATAACGATAGATTAAAATATCGGACGCTATAAAATTAAAGTAAAACAACTTAGAAGTGGAGCTCATTTTTATACCTACCGTGTCTGACCAATATTTCGAATTGAACAATGAATATCCACAAATTGGCTTACAATACGGTAGAGGAAGTGAACGCGGCCATGATATGGTACTTACACGTTACCATAGATATCCGACACGTTACTGTTTAAATGTTTGCTGCACGAGTACCTAGGTAGGTACTACAAGTAACTGATACGAATTATAGAAAAATGTAATGAATCAACACGACAAGCGAAATGCCGCGGGAGAATGTGGAAAGCGGCGGCGATTTGCCGCACGCATCTCAGCATGAGAACATTTCAACTTAGTCACACATAGATCAGGCGTAACTGTTGTTTTGTATTCATTGAATTTTAATATCAGTTAGGTTTAAGCCTATTAATTGGTAGGTAAATATTAAGACTCTTTACATGGTAAATTAATCTTTTTCCCTAATGAAAAGTACCTAAGCAGTAAGTTTTTCTTGATAAGTGGTACTTATAGTTGTGCGAGTAGGCAGTTCAATTATAGGATTATTATCGAGTGTTAAGTATTAGACTTACTTAGACGGAAAAATGCTAACAATAGGTGACTAGCTGTATATACTACTGCTGTATTTATGTGTGTATTTTATTCAGGGTAGATTTTTGAGATGGGGCAATAAGGGCAGGTTCCGATGTAGCTACAGGAAAACGGTCTTAGGAGACTGTCCTCAACTTTCTGAGAAATTTTGATATGCGTTCACAAATTCTGAAAAATAATATAAATATGTTTTCCGGAATGTGAATTCAGAATGCACAAAAATCCATCCGGTATATTAATACTAAGACGAGAACATTGTGTTCGCATTCATAATTTAAATTGAAGAAATATTTGTTGTTGGGAGAAACTGGTATTCTAACAATGTTTTTATTCGATATGACATCATTACAGGTCTTAGGTAAAAAAAACATTAGTTAAAACAGGTAAAATACCTATACACCGTGTTCCGGACGATAAACATAAACTTTGAACATCTGTTCAGATCATGGAAATAAGCATTTTTAATTATGGACACATTAATGAATTCTTGTTTTTTATTTTTTGTTAATTTTCATACAAACTAAATACCTTGACGTAAATCACCCGATATGCATGCCTCTTACCGAATTGGCAACGACGTATTTTCATTCATAAGATTTTGTGGGCTAAGACTTGTCATAACTTCTTACTGCATAGCTAAATAAAATACAAATATCTTTGTAACGGCCTTTATAAGTACTACTTCCTTTTTAGAGTTCCGTACCCAAAGGGTAAAAACGGAACCCATTACTAAGACTTCGCTGTCTGTCTGTCACCAGGCTGTATCTCAAGAACCGCGGTAGCTAGACAGTTGAAATTTTCACAAATTATGTATTTCTGTTGCCGCTATAACAACAAATACTAAAAACAAAATAAAATAAATATTTCAGGGGGGCTCCCATACAACAAACACGATTTTTTTTGCCCTTTTTTGCTCGATATCAATAATGGCAACAGGTAGGCACTTGAAATATTCACAAAATAGGTACTCAGTTGTATTTTTACTTTAATAATAAATAATAAAATTAAAATAAAATAAATATTTAAGGGGGCCTTCCATACAACAAACGTGTTTTTTTTCGGTGGCTTTGCTTTGTGGTACGGAACCCTTCGTGTGCGAGTCCGATTCGCACTTGGCCAGTTTTTTTAGATTTAGGTAACTTGTAAAAGCTATAGAAGCGTTTGACAAAATTTACGGATAACGTGAAGAATACGGTGCGGTGTATATATTATATAATCTTAGGTAAACGTAGCGGTATACCTATACCTTTGGTACAGCTACAGTCGAGTTCTTTGCATGTTCATGAATCAAAAATATATAGGCAATGGTAAGTTTCATAAAACTCTAAACAGCTGGTATTGCATGTACAATTGTACATGCTAATAGTTGTCACAATATTATGAACTTTTTTGGTGTTCATATATTTTTGAAGCCTGAAAGGGCCAATATATTAATGAAATCGACTGTACATCTGAATTAAATACTGAATTAATTTACGGATTTTTAATTATAAAAGATTGACTCACAATTTTACGTGGTTTGTAACAAGTTTCAGATTTAACGACGTGGGGTCTTTTTTTATAATTAATCTAATTTTTTTTTTTCAATAAACTCTTTGTCATATAAATGTAGCGTTAATGCGACTTTTGATAATCGACAAGATCCATTACTTTTGATTGGTTTCCTTGTTTCAAAAGAATAAAAAAATACCTAAGCATAGTGTGTAACAATGTTGTTCCTAGCCAGTAGCCTACTGCCTACTGTCTACAGCCCTATATATTATGTCTTTACAGATACAGTAAAAAGCTTGAAACTTGAATTCCTAGGCATTATAATAGCAGTACCTAAGTCTTAGGAACGTTTTTTTTGGGTACCAAATATCTACAAAACTGAAGAGTTTGTTTGTTTTCTGGTTGAACCCTGTGGAACCAGTCAGATTTACCTTCGTTACCTTCTCCGATTCACTTACGGACAAAAGATTAGTTCGGGGTTCGAACTAAATATGAATGACAACACGAAATTACTGTTAAGTATCCCTTCTCCCAGTGTGTTTTTTCCCCGTTAGAAAATGTTTTTTAATCAGGAGTAGGTTTCACTCCGCAGATTCGGACTTCTTTTGGACGGGCCCGTTCATTCGTTGATGGGTTTAGAGAGTAATGCCCCCGGAACTTTTACGATGATTACAAAATTAGCCAGTCATTATTATTGAACAAAATTAGCCAGTCATTATTATTGAACAAAATTAGCCAGTCAACAAATTGGGAGTGGGGGCTAACGGCCCAGCAATGCAAGAAGTGAATTACTTTCCTTTCTGTAACAGCCGGCAGATCACGGAAACAACCCTTGGCCTCTGCCTTGGCTTGACTCAGGTATTCCCCCAAACTGAATAAAATGTGTAAGACAATCAGTCAGAGTAGCTGTCTTATCAATACAAGCAATGTAGGGATGGTAATGATGGTCAGAAACAGATAGGCGTAGACAGAGTAATCTATAGACTCATGGTATCCGTGTCACCGAAAGGGACAAAAAATTCCGGCAATCTTCATCATACTATCATTTTTACAGCTTATTACACTACACCTTACCATTTTCACAGTTGCGCAAATGTATGATTATTGAATTAGGCACGATAAAGATCTTATTTTCCGTTTAATCGCGGTGTAGTTTTTATTGTTTCATTCATAAACGTCAAACTTGTTGTGCACATTGATGTGCTTAGCCGACACGCAGTAAGGGACAGAAATATTCTTACTCTGTCACTTTTCTTTGTTAATGACGTTAACATATTTCTCTTTTTCTTGTGCGAATGAAAAAGAAGATATGCAGCAGTCTATAGTTTACTCTGTATACGCAGTCTATCTGTCTTTAGGCACCTGCCTAAAGACAGATAAAATAAATACTCTTTATTATACACCATAAAAAATACAGATATAAATGTAGAAGGTGATGATGATGGTGTGGAAAATGTAGTAGTATGTGATGTGTGTGCCTATGTTACACATAAGGGTAAGATAAGGAATTTTTATGTAAAGAGGAATTTCAAAGTGCACGGATGACAGTAAACTGAGTATTCGTTACCGATGTTGTATGGACCTTAACAAATAGTGTAGGAGAGAGGAGAGAAAGGTTCTAGGAGAAAATGAATAAAACAGATGAAAGAGGAAAATAATATATCTTTCTATATAAATACCTAAAAATGAATCGCCGAAATGTATGTACGCGCATAACTTCCGAACGACTGCACTAAATTGGATAATTCTTTTTTTTTTGTATTCGGTATTGCCAGGACAAGATTTGTATGAAAGAAAATTTCGGAAATTCGAAAAAATAATGCACCCTTGGGAAGCTGGGCCGGGCTGCTAATAAAATATAATAATAAAGAGGTAGACCAAAGCCTGAACCTGTTCTCAAGGAAAACATCGTGAGGATACAGGCAAGTCCTAGAACCAAAACTTCGAAGTCATGCAGTGACATCTACCAACCCGCACGGGACCCGCGTGATAGATTAGATTTTAGCCCACTCCCTCACGAAGAGAGGAGGCCCGTGTCCCAGCAGTGGGAAGATTACAGGCTGATTATGCTTATGCAGACCAAAGAATAGATAAGTGAAGCTGCAGGTGGTGAACAATGCAATGACGACTCATGAAAATGTATGAATGAATATTGGGATAAGAGCAGGGGGCTGCCGACTTTTACGTTAAAAACAAATAGCACCTATACTTACCTACCTAAAAGCGTGATAGGCCTAGAGTCACCCACAGGTCACACCACACAATGCAAGACCAGGAAACAATCAATTCAAAATACTATTTGATACTTTAATCATTTCCCATACATTAAGATTTTATGATAAAATCGACCTTTAAAGTTTCGTATAGGCCGTAAAGAATCAGTTATAGAATATTAATTATGATATACCTACTTATAAATGATTGGTAAATAGATATTTATGTAGGTAGTTTTTAAAGCTGACAGTCAGAATGGTATAATTCATTTATTTTTATATAAAATTCTATAATTAAGGAAACGACTACCGAACAGCGCTTGACTCTTTATTGCGCAATTAACGAAAGTGAACATTTTATTTTATCATCATCTTAATAGATGTGTCCCTCCTGAAGTCCTCAGCTCATTTATGAGAGGTTAAGGATCCAAATTTTCTGATTATGAGGTGAATTATTTTATGTATGAACATCATAATATCTAATCATTGGTATAATTTATTGTTGATAACATAGTATTGAGGAAATCGAGACGTCGCGAGTCGCAACGGTTCAGCTCCCGTTACAGAGATATATTTATTTTTTAATATGACATCTTATTTTAATTAATTTTTTTTTTTTTTACAATCTGCGACTACAGTGGCTCACACACTTGTTAAAGTTCAACTACTTTTGCCATTGACATATATATTACTAGCGTAAGGACCGGGCTAACGGCGCGACTAAATGGCACCAACGCGCTGGCCCTAAAATGACGGTTTTAGGGCCAACGCGACTCAGTTGACAGTGGTGCGCGCGAACTTCGAACTTCGAACGAAGAACTTCTATGTAAAATGTTCAGACGGGCGTATCCTTACTTTTGAAATCATTGACTTTTGCATTTTTTTTTTTTAAATAACTTGTAAATATGTGAGCACCATGTATCTATCACTTATTTGATTTACCTGTCTTTGCTTAATTTTTAATTCTTTTTACCTTTTGTGGTAGACTAATTTTATTATGGGTGCATCGTGTTCACATATAATTTTTATTATGTATACAAGACCTTGTAAAACATTTTAAAAGAGTAACGGTGGAGTTTCTTGCCCATTCTTCTCCATACGAAATCTACCTTTGCGAATGGGCGACTAGAATCATTTCTATTTAGTTTATTTTTGACGTTCAAAAGTGCCTTTAATGTGCCTATTTGAAATAAATGATTTGACTTTGACTTTGACTTTAGAGGGAACAGCGACAAGTATGAAATTATGATATACCTACCTACTAGGACTCTCAGAGCACCACTGTTGCTGTCACAGTTAGGTACACCGAGCTCCAGTAAGCGGATTTGATTATCATCGTCAGCACCTTTTGATATGATTTCGCCAATTATTTCAAAACTGGGCCGATGCCGTAGTATTTCATTGATAGCGCATTGACGCCGTTCGGTTAGTTGTCGTACTTGACAACTTTATGCACAAAAGCTTGCGCGCGCACATACTCTTGCCTCACTTGGGACGGCCAGCCGAGTATCACATAATACTCACTCAATGTTAAATGAATCTAAAGAATATGAGGTGCCATGACATTCCAAACATCGAAACATTACCTACATGTAGCCTAAGCTTATGTTTAATCACTGTTATGCAACGCAAAGTACAGGTTTCAAAGGGTAGCGCTTAATTATGAAAAGTGACGTGATAGTTTCGCAAATCACTGCAACACGAACATATGATTTTGAGGTGGGCTTTTATGAAATGTTTGATTACATTTTGCTGTGGGGATATAAACTAAAGAGATCAGTACAAGATATGACTTTAAGTTACAACAAATCAAACAGCTATTACATTAAGGGTACCTACTGACCTGTTTCTGACTGAAGATCTAGATGCGAGGGTGAGATTCCTCTGGGGCAATCGCGGCACCGCGGAGGGCGCCGGCGGAGTTTGGGGCGCGGGCGGGGAGGTGCGGGGCAGGCGACCACCCGCCGCCGCCGCACTCGCCAGCAACACCACCATCCACCACCTGGACATCACGATATCACGATATTACGCACGGGACGCGCGACTCACGTTTCGGAACGTACTGTCACAACAGCCACTCGCCGACTCACGGCGTCGTACGCGCACGCAACGACGTTCACTTTTGTTGTGCTTGTGGTGGCGCCCCACTCCGATGAAAGTGGGCTTTCACTGGAGCCCGCAGCGCTGCACTGCCGCCGCGTCGGCACTTCGGCAGCCGCAGAACGCTGCCCAGCTCTCGACTGTCACCGACATTTTTGTATTTCTGGTAAGTAGGTATGCCAGAACAACTAGGAATTAAAGGATGCTGATGGAATAACCTTCCTTTATTCCAGAAGAATGGAATAGTTAAAACTGTGCGTGTTCGTTGTGACAGCCAGCGGTCAGGCTGTGTGTCTCTGTGCGTAGTGAGAAGCATTAAATAGTAGGAACGGGCGAAATAATTGAAAACTACGATTTTCATTTGATGACCTTAAGATGGATAGAGCTCATAGAGCTTCTGTTGTTTGGACCCTGAAGGTATGAATTTAGGCCATTGTCTTGTACGTACTTATTCCTAAACGAGAAGTAGAAAACTAGCAGGCAGACGATCAGATTAATACATTATAAAACCTGATATACCTACTTAACTATTATTTTATCTGTATGGAGAGCGCCTTTATTAAAAAAAAAATACGAAATAAAAAAGTAATTTAAATAAATTAAAACGACTTCAAAAATAAATTAACTCAAAATTATGAAATAACTTTAATTTCGGAAGTCGGTGTCTCGGATCTGTATTTTATATTATAAGTAGTTTTAGTTTTTTGCCACCGACTTTCGAAATTAAAGTTATTTCATAATTTTGGTAATTTATTTTTGAAGTCGATTAATTTTTTTTAATTACCTTTTTATTTCGTAATTTTTAGTATTTGCACTAGAATTTGACCAAGGTTTTGAGATGTTTTCCCTTAGACGCTACACCCGTAGCTCGTATCAATAAGCCAGGCCGTCACACTTACTCGTATTAGTCCATATCTTGAAAATTACTGGATCGATTTTGATGAAACTTGCACTGTTCCCTAAGTTAAAGTAAATGTAAGCCAATAAAAATGGTCACGATCTGATTAATAGTTGCGGAGAAATGCGTAGACGAACATACATACATACATACGTCTTTAAAATTTTGTACATTTGTTTGGAAGTCCTAATAGATTGTCATAGATATGTGAATATAATGCAATTCCAATAATATTACATACATTACGTGTCGAATTGATAACCTCCTTTTTTTTTGAAGTCGCTAAAAAGAGGTTTGGTTGAAGATGAAAAGGTTAGATACTGGCCGTGAATGAATTTGACACTTGAATATTAAAAAGAATTTACATGTATTATGCTAAATAAATGAATTAAAGATATCGTATGAATAGCAATTATATATTGGAGCAGTAAAATGATTATCATTGATGAGAGTGATGATTTTTCATTAGATAGGTGCCTACCATTTTAATAGCAATTTTTTAAATGAACACATTACGTTGTCTATGCTCATATTATCAGTGCCGGATTAGCCCATAAGCAAATTAAGCAATAGCTTAGAGGGCATCCCGTCTCGTGGGGCACCATAAGGCAGGAACAGCACCGAAACAGTATTTGCTAGCACATGAATGGCAAAGCTAGTTATCAGAAAGATTGCAAGACCCAAGAGTCACTCTAGAGATGTGCGCCAATCTTTACAAATCGCTCGTCGGTGTTTTGAAAAAATACGAAATGACTAGTGGATAGGAGGGCCTACAGGCGTGGATTGGAATGCTTAGGGCACCAAGTAGTCTTAATCTGGCACTGATTATTATAAGTAGCTACCTACATATTTAAGTGTCTAACAAATGCCTAGATTTATGTTAACAAAAACCGGGCAAGTGCGTGACGCACACAGATTCCATAGTTGTTGTGATTAAACTTCAAATTAACGATTTTCGGAGTTTTCCTTTAGGTACTTGTGCTGTGAGACCGTTTCTTGCCATATTCATGATTCTACGATTTATAATCATGAAATTTGGCACTTCACCATTGACCAAGAATAAGAATCTAGGTAAACGGGAATTATGTAGGTTTTGATTAATTAATAAAGAGTATCAAAATACTTATGTCGCATAGCAATTTTTTTTATTGCGTTGACTTAGAAGCTTGGTTTTTTAGAGCTCCAAGGGGCCGTAGACCTACGTACATATTTGATATCAATTTCAATTTGATACCTCCACGCGTTCCTGAGAAAACGGGTATTGACAGACTGTCAGAGTCAGACTGATATGATGGACGGACGGACAGACAACGAAGTGATCCTATATGGGTTCCGTTTTTTTCCTTTTGAGGTACGGCACCCTAAAAAGATTTCAAGCAGCTTTTCATAAAGGTTTCGCTGAACTATCCCAGTCAAATGAAATCTAGAAACAGTTTGCTCACTGAAATTAACCTATTTAAGAAAACTGAAAGAAAGAAAACTAGGTTTATTAAGTTCACGTAAGATACATTAACTTTAAATGACTCTTTCATTGAATATGATTGGTAGACGAGATAAATCTAAGTTTCATATATATAATCACACTAATATTATAAAGGCGAAAGTTGTGAGTGTGTGTGTGTGGGGGTGTGTGTGTTTATATGTTTGTTACTTCTTCACGCTCAAACGGCTAGACCAATTTTGATAAAAAAATTATGGAGGTAGCTGACACCCTGGATTAACATATAGGCTACTTTTATCCCGATATTCCCACGGGATCGAAACTTATACGGGTGAAACCGCGGGGCGCAGCTAGTTCTCAATAGTTAGGTTTTTTATTGCAGAAATTAAATTCAATTGTTTATAATTTGTAAATAGGACATAGCTAGATCAGGGGACCTTTTTCTATCTGACTACTCTGAGAAGAAAGGCCGAAACAAACTCAGAGATCACAGTCTCTTTTAAAGTCCAGACATAATCTTGGTCAGATCATGCGAAGACCATGTAGATTGATGTCTGAAATGGCATTTTGAGGAAATCACCACGCAGATTTGAGTTGACCAGTCCAGTCAGTGCAAGCATTTGTCAGTAGGATGGTGTAGCTGAACTCAGGGGGTCTTCTCCGAAGCGGTTAACCACGCTATCGGCCGAATGTTCGGTCATTTTCTACTACCATTAATTTCCTATATTGACTATTGGTCCCGACCAAACTGTGCCAATCCGAACCTTTTAAGAACCCCCCTTTTTTACCTTTTTTTTTTTAATTCATAGTAGGACAACAATATTCGAATCAGAAAATGACCGAACATTCGGCCGATACAGTGGTTAACCGCTTCGGAGTAGACCCCTTGAACTTGAGACTGAGTAGCGACATCTCTCGGAAAACCTAATAGAGTAGCGACATCTCTCGGAAAACTTAATAAACAGACAGACTGACAATAGCTTCCCATCGGCAAAAAAATACAAAGTTCAATATTATAAGTAATCTTTCACCTTTTAAGGGGATGAATTTTCTAAAATCCTTAATGCCTACCTATTTTTTTACTTAAAGTTAAGTTAATCCTAAAGTTTCTTGCTTCTAGCGGTTTACTTTGTGCATTCATTGCCTGTCAGTGAATGAATTTAACATTTTTCGAGTTCCGTACGTCCGAATGAAAAGACAGAACCCAGGAATCACTGGTGCTTGTCTGTCCGTCTGTCACAGCCATTTGCTCCGAATCTAATTGACCGATTACCTAAGTTATAATTTGGTACACATACAACCTACCTATGAATTTCTGTAACCCAAATCCACCGTAACGTACTTCAATCTTAAATAAATGAATTTTTAGTATGGGGATCACTTTTGGGAGGAAATAAGTTTTTTTTTTTAAGTTTTGCAAATTTTACCGTGTGACATATCAAATGAAAAGGCTTACTGTGCATCATGTCTAAATGAACTCATATGTCCTACTCTCAAAACAGGCAAATCATATAATAACTCCCTTGCTTGATTCGATCATTTATAGATCTCAAAAAATATATGAATATAATACTTAAATGATCTATAAATTACTAACATCCCACGGTATTCATGCGTGCTGTATAAGTAGGTATATCACTTACCCTTGACGGAGGTGGCAGGTTGGGTTGAGCTGGACTTCTTTGGTAATGACTGGTACTGCACTCTATGTGTAACACACTTTCAATAATTACAATCTGAATCATTTTGAAGGATATTGCTTCTTAAAAGTATTCGAAAAAATGTCTGCTCAAAAGTGTAAATAACACAATGAATGTTGTTGAACAGTCAAAATGAAAGCGATTGCTACATTACCCCCGCCGAACTCCTGAGTAGCTATAGAGGCTAGACAGACAGAAGTGGTAGGACTGATTATAATACCTACGCCTCTGAAGACATACTTAGGTATAATAATAATTGAACACGTACCTACACGTTACAGGCAGTCTCAAAAAGCTGTAGGGAGGTTACACACCGACAAGATCAAAATTAAAATGAAATAAAATTGTATTCAGTAAATAGGAGATCGGTAAAGTATCACTTTTACACGTCATACTATATCAAAAATATATTTAAAAAAACTTAAAATAAGCAAGACGGACAGTAAAAAGAGCGAAATTTCCTCCCGCTCTGGGTGGAGCGGCGCCACCCGTGAGGTAGTGTACTTGGCCCTTTTTTTAACGTGGTTTCCCAGTTTGTGTTAAATCGTTAATGAAATGTATGAATTCGAAAAGCAATACATCAATCTCTTAAAAAACATTTACAACAATAGCTCCCCAAACATTAAAGAAATAAATACTGCTGGACCTACGCTCCATTGGCCAAACGTACCTACACTTTGACAAAACACACCATTGACCAACCGCCACTAACTCCTTCATTTCTGTAAATATGCCGAGCACACAATACTGAGAAATCAAATCACATTCCAAGAGCATAAAAATAATGGCTTTCGTTTCAAAAACCATTATTGGCAGCAGTCGGGACCCATACCTACATACATATACAGTTCGCGTCAAATAACTTTGCCGCTCTGAAGTAGGCAACAAATCACCTATGAATAAAACCAGTGCGCATGGCGTGGGTTGGCGCGGCTAGCAAAGAGCGTAGCTTCAGAGCGGCAAAGTTATTTGACGCGACCTGTACCTACATAATACTCGGGGCATTGAGATGGACATGAGTTTGGCAATAAAGTGATCAAGGTATGACCAAGGATCTTGAACGTACTGCGAACGAAATAACAGAATTAACTCCTTGAGGTAACAACCAGTTTACTCACGTGAATCGTCACAGATCCCAAGCATCGCATTCTTTTGAACTGATCGCAAAGCCAAAATTCGTTTCCATTTGTGTAAGTTTTGTTTTTATAAAATTGATACCCATTTTAATATAGTAAGACAACCCCATCCTTTCTATTTATAAAATTAAGATCCAATACAGACCGAGCACATTACTCCACTTCTTGTTAAAAATAGTATAGCATGATGTGATTTTGTTATGAAAAAACTTTCAAAGAATTTCAACAAATGTCAACAAACCCCATAATGTCATAAATAAAACCTATTTAATAGTTTTATAACCTCTTCGTATGCGACAGTACTTTACTAAATTACGAGCTGATCTGACCAACGCGCAACGGGAAAAAAAATCCCGTTGGAAAGACTAGTCTAACCATCAATCTGACTACTAGGAAAAACCCGAGCGGGAGGGGTCATTTTATGATTTCCCCGCTCAAAAAAAAAAAATGGGTACCAAAGAAACATAACATTGAAACTTTAATATTTATTCAAATAACTTTCAATAGACTTTACATATTATGTGCATATTAAATAATTTATCGAGAAGCAATAAAATGAAAATCACTTTTACACAAACCGATTAAAATAACTATGGCGTTATAAGCTTTGGGCACTTGGTCTTCCTCAGATAGTTCTTTCCGGAAGGCATAGGCACCACGGTGGTGCCCTGCGGAAACACTTTAGGTATCTGGTCTTCGGGCACAGTAGGCAGGACCATGCAGTCATCTCCGACCTGCAAATAAAAAATTAGGAATATTAGCTTGCTTCTTGTCCATAAAATACCAGGCCACTCAGAAAAGTATTACGCAAAAAGTTTTTATGTATGAGAGACTGGCCAGTTATAATCTATTTTGAAAATATGATTATTTGTAAGTAAAAATAAGTACGTTCCAATTTCAAAATTTCCCTCCACATAGTTTGCGAGCAAATTTAAATTAATCGTGTCTCATTAAAAATGGTTCTGCGCCGGGAACATTTTCGCGTTTTTACGATTTCAAGTGTCGCCTGAAACCGGAAAAATCGTAAGATAGACTTCTAATGGCATTCATGGATGAAAGCCCTTCTAAGGCAACCGTGTATCGTTGGTATAACGAATTCAAGCGCGGTCGACTAACTTTGGGGGATGAAGAAAGAAGTGGTCGCCATTTGCCGTCTGTTACAGAAGAAAACGTGCTAGCAGTGAAAAATTTAATCCCAAGACAACAGGCGAGTTACGTAGCAAGAGATTCAGCGCATATCGGTTGGATCGGGAAGCCTTCACGAAATTCTACACGTGCATCTTCGGGTGAGGAGGATACTTTCATGCTGGGTGCCGGCACAACCTCACCGATGCTCAGAAGCAGGCCCGGGTGGAGTGGAGCCGTGATATGATAAACAAATTTGAAGCAGGCTCGTCTCGGCGTGTTTACGACATCATTACAAGTGACGAGTCTTGTATTTATCAACACGATCAAGAAACGAAGCGCCAGTCGACGGTTTGGGTGTTTCAAAACGAATCAACGCCTACCCAAGTGAAGCGATCTAGAAGCGGGTGGAAGATTTTGATAGCGAGCTTTTTCAATTTGACTGGCTACGAGGTGTCAATTCCTTTACGGAACCAAAGAAGCATCAACGCTGAATGGTATACTACCAAATGCTTGGCAGAAGTTTTCTCTGTTGTGAGCAACAAGCGACCAAACACAGGGCTCCGCGGGCTACTGCTCCACCACGACAACGCTCAAAACGAGGGACTTCCTGGACAGCACGCCGGTCAAACTCCTGGGTCACCCTCCTTACAGCCCTGCCCCCTGGCACCATGTGACTTCTTTTTATTCCCGAAAACCAAAAATCTGCTCAAAGGGATACAATTTTCGTCGCCGGAAGATGCGCTGTCAGCGTTCGAGCAGGCTGTAAACGAGATGTCTGCAGACTGGAAAAAGTGTTTCGAAAACTGGTTCAGACGCATAAAACTTTGTATAGAGGCTAGTGGAGAGAAACTTTGAAAAGATTTAATATTTTTTTTTTTTAATTTCGCAAAACTTTCCGAGTGTCCCACGTTTAGGAACACTATTTTTAAACAGTTTCTATGTATTCCATAGTGTAATATAGATTATTGTCTTAGCTCGATTCCGTTTTACCACCTATTCCAGTTTTCACTAAATAAGTGTATCAAGACCAGAAATTAATAATGTTGATTATCATTAGTCGTTTTAATATCATATCTACCTAGTATTAATTTTATCGATCAAGCGACAAGTCTCTTAATTACCTACAATTTGATACGGCAGTAAAATTACCATGAAATTAACTAGGGTATGGAAATGCTATGTTTAAAGCCAACTTGCGCGTTCATGGCTTATCCTATATAACTCACTCAGGGTTTATCAAATAATTAATCTTGCGTCACCATAAGAGTTAGAGGTAAAACTTTTAAATATTAAACACACCGATGTCGGAGAGTTAAGTCGCTAAAATATGGGTTAGCGTTAGTAATGTCAAAATAAATTGACGTTAAGAGGTAGCACTATCTGAGGATAACTTATTTTGTATTTTATATTATTCGACATTGTATTAAGTGAGAATTCGTTACTATATTATTAGTTATTGTTATTATATTCATGAACTCATATAAAAATAAGTACAAATTATAAAAAAAACTTCACATATCTTTTTTCTTAACTGACGTTTTCGTCAATCAATAACAAAATATCCATGGAACCCACACACAATATTATGATTAAAATGAAATGTCATGTTACAAAATACAAAGAAAGTATTAAGTATAGTAATGTAGTGTAAAAAAGATGGGTATAAAATTTCCGTTAATTCATTTTTGGTCGTATACGTATTGGAAACCGCATACAATAAGATTAAAATGAAATGTCATGTTACAAAATACAAAGAAAGTATTAACGTATCGGTAGTGTAAAAGAGATGGGTATACAATTTCCGTTAATTCATTTTTAGTCGTAGGTATACGTATCAGAGCAATCCTTTGAGATTGTATCTTTTGAGTGGCTACTTTTACAAACAAGAGGCTAAATTTACAATCGTTTGAGAAGCTTACTAAAAGCTGACGCATTCAAAAGCTCAAAGTTCAAATGTTCCCTCAGCGGGAACGCAAATCTAGGTTAATATACTTTGCTTATTTCCACAGTAATATATGATGTCTTATTAAAACTACGTGGAAGACAAGGATGTTTGTCAATAATTCCTTTTGCACATGTGGCTTTCCTGCTACCTCATTAACGGCATAACTACGTAAATGTCTAATAACTGCTCCCAAATTACGATGTAGTTTTTTTTACACACTTCCTTAATAATCTTGTCATTATATGACATTATAATGTCAAATAATGACAAGATTATCAAGGAAGTTATATATACCTACAATTCGCGTTCTTTATTAGTGGCTTTTGTCGACAAGACATTATTCAGATTTGTTACAATTGTAATGCCAATCATGTCATTTGGTTGAAATAGGTATTTTATTTTGATAAATAATCTTATATATTCTGTGAATGTGAGGATATCGCAGGCCTGACTGTAGATTTGTTGACCATTTTTTATCTTGTTAAGTACCAGTTACATGTCGACAGCCCCACACTGTCCTCCCAATTAACACTGTAATTTGAAAACTTTGTAAAAGCCAATTATTTTAAAAAGATTAACTGGAGTTTCTTGCCGGCTCTTCTCTATAGGAAACTGCCAATTAGAACCGTGCACCTAGCTTCTGATGTTCCATAAGTGCCCATGTAGGTTTATGAGTAATATTTTATTTTTATTTTGATACAACTGACCATAAGCATAGGGAGGCGTGAACAGGAATACTCATCACTTGCACCCCACTCAAGTAAGCTAAGGTGTGCACCGCGCAGTTTTAACGCTAAGAATGTTAAAGCGAATCCTCAGCGGCAACAAATGTAGCCCAAGCCCGAAACACCGTATAAAATGTTTATTTTGTTCACAAGTTCACGTTTAGGGTTGGGCCACGTTTATTGCAGCCGAGTGTATGTATCTAATAAGCATAAAATTAAAATTTAACCAACCACCCAGTCCACAGGTGTAGCGATTTTGGCGTTATCAGTCAACTGCAAGGAGTCCAACACACGCAGTATCTCACTGGAAAGTGAAAAATTACATATTTATAAATAATACCATACTCAGTTATTAACACCAGCCTTTATCAGCGAAAGAATAGGACACTTAACATCATGTCTTGCTTACCCCTGGACGGATAGAAACGGTGGATTAGACTTCCACTTAATCGTCCGTTACTTTCCGTACTGTAATATAATATAACATATCATCACGCCTGTAATCTCCGAAGAGTTAGGCAGGAGAGTACCTATGTTACACCCACATTTAGCCAGTTGTAAGTCTCATGTTATACAATATACTGGGCACGCCTATTGCCATCAACCGGGCTGCTACTGAACAATTTCTGATAGAAAACCCCACTTACACTTTGCCTAACCTGGGAATGGAACCTAGGAACTCATGTTTAGTAATAGCACTTGCGACAACTAAACCAACGAGGCAGTCAATACTATAATATTCACAGCTAAATTCTGGGATGTGGGCTCTAGGTACTGTATGAATACTAATATATAATGCTTTTCTGTGCGGGAATCCAAGTCGCAACGCGTAACTCGAGAAGACAACAGCGCAGCCACCAGCCACTCTCCAGCCTTGTTAGCTACTGCGCCGTTATCTACTGGTTAGGTGGCGATGAACAAGCAAGAGTTTTAGAATACAAATTCTGGTATTGGATACCGCATTGTTAACATTATATAAAATGTTTAAATAATGACAACGTAATATTAAGTATATAAAAGTATAGCAATGACTAAGCGGAAGTACCTATCATGAACTACTGTAACAATATTTATTCAAGTGTTATTACTTTTATAGTCTCACGCCACAAGTTTCAATACTCGTTGGCTCGTAATTTTGTCAACATTCTTCATCCACTTGGCCGACAATGCGATAAACCATTGTCCAATAATATAAACGTCTTTAAAGATAAATATTATCGTAACTACTGATAACATGACAGTAATCTACAAACCTAACAATGGCATCTTGTGTCATTTGTGGTCATAACTCATAATATTTTATGTGTTCATAATACTTAATTCTTTATTGTATATCATAAAGAAATTCAATAATTCCTGTTGTTCTTTATTGAAACAAATGTGATAATGTGTAAATTAATAAGCAGGTTAATCAAGCGTTGGTATTGAATTATTATTATTATATTTATGTTGGATTCAATACCATGATAACTGCATTGCAACCCAAACCAACTTATGAATGGAAATGGCAGTTCCGAAAAGTTAGCATATTATGTTATTTAAACGAAAAATATTTTTGCGTTTGAAAATTACTTAAAACCAACTTATGAATGGAAATGGCAGTTCCGAAAAGTTAGCATATTATGTTATTTAAACGAAAAATATTTTTGCGTTTGAAAATTACTTATCTTGTCGTTCTGCTACTGTACTGTCACCAAGAGAGATAATTTTGTTTGAAAAAATCTATCGGTTTCTTACTAAACTTAACTATATCCGACGACCCTGATTACTAATCTCTTTTGGAGGCGGTACATTCAAACATTGTCACTCAAGCAGTGTCTTAATCCTAAACCAGTACTAAAAGAAATGATAAACAACACTTACTCAAAGTTTCTGCCTGTAGTGGCTGGGTAAAGAAAAGACAGCCTGAATTTCTTGGTTGGGTCAATGATGAAGAGAGCACGCGCGGTGAGAGGAATTCCTGAACAATCCACTTCATCTTTGTCCACCATGCAGAGTTTCTTGGCAATCTCTCTATTCTTGTCTTCAACTATTGGATATGGGAACTTCTCATCCTCATTGCAACCTGTATAGTATTTAGGATTTCTTTAGGCAAGATGAAAAACATATTAGCATGGCATGTCTTAATCTAAAATATAATTGATTTTCTTACTTTTTTGTGTTAAGTAATGATACTAGTTCAAACAAACTAATTTATACAAATTGGACTAGGTAATATTTGTGTTTTTTGATCATCATTTGGAGAAAGATATACTACCTACCTTCACTTGGTGCAATGAAAAAGAACAAAGAAATTATCAGCAGCTGCCTTCTTTCATTGACAAACACAAGTCCAGACTCTGAAGTTTGGACTTGTGTCTGTTTAATGGCAATAATTATTTGGAATTATGGGTTTACCATACATCCTCAATGACATACATCCTCGATGATGGTATTACAAATAGATTCTATTTCACTGATTGTTGTTCAATAATATATTCATGTTGGTCTCACTGACCTGACATTGGCCTGTCCAAAAAAAGAAGAAAAAAGTACTTTGTTTTTTTCGAAATTTCCAGGAAACATTCAAATTTTTCTTTAAATAAAACCAGCATTGGGACTATTACGAACATAATAAATTAAAAAAAATACCCAAATCAGTCCAGTCTTTCTCAAATGATTGCGCTTGCTGACAAGCAGCATTTCATTTTTGCTTGTTGTTTTTCCAAAAAAGTCCTTAGCAGACACTCTCATAATTATTACGTCCGCCCCACCCTACTCTTAAGTTATTATTTAACAAATCGTTGTTGCGCTTGCCAAAACCTCTTTCATTTATAGTCAAGTTTCCAGGGGAGACAATAAACTAAATGAATGGATGAACAGTACATTTTATCATTTTCACTTGTATCTCAGTTCATTATATAATATTTTTTGCCACCATACTGCATTTTTAATTTATTGACAAGTCCATCAATCATTAAATAAAATAGTTTATTGTCTCCCCTGAAAACTTGACTATAAACACAGAGGTTTTGGCAAGCGCAACGACACCAACGACGAAATACTGTTAAATACAAATTTACAAATCTCTTTGGTTAAATATTACCTGCAAAACACTGAATGTCTTTGCACCACTCCACGTGAGACTCAATACTATCACAGGACAAGCCAACAACTTTCGTGTTGCGCTTTTGGAACTCTGGCATCAGCTTCAGGACTCTGGCCAACTCTGTAGTACATACTGGAGTGAAATCTGATGGGTGGGAGAATAGAATACCCCATCTGGAAATTATACAACACTTTATTAGGAGGCGAAGAGTTTGAAAGAAACTGTAAAGAAGGGTTTGGGGAATGAAACCGGTAAGTGTTTAACTTACCGGTTTCATTCCCCAAACACTTCTTTACAGTTTTAAAGTCGTAATTAAAACATTTTAACAATCCGTGAAATCTCTTATTGAAATCCCCATTATTGCATTTTGACTCTCGGTCTATAGCGGAACGAGTGGGAAATAAAAAGTTCCAATCGTCATTACTGGGGAGGAACAAAACTTTTTTTTCCCACCTGTACCCAGTGGGGACGACCGGGAATAAACGGACGAATATAATTATCCTACGAACATTCTGTACCTATCTATGCAAATAAATGATTGTTTTTTTTTTCAACTTTTGTCCAGACTGCTTTGTGTTCAGTAAGTTGTGTAACAATACAAACACGGTTTGATACATTCAACAGAAAATGGCGTTTTTAACATGTCTCTGTATTAATGTTTTGCAAGTGCAAACACACAGTTAAGCACAATGTCTAAACCCCAAAGTTTAGATGCACAAGTTGACTTATGCAGTAATGTGATATGATACTTTGAACCCTGGTTTCTTTTTACCTGCAGGTATGTATGTTGTTTGATTGACATTTATAGCAAGACATAAGACATAGTTGGCATCTTCACATATTTCATGAGCCAAATAAAGTCTAACAAAGTCATTGCTAATCTGAAGTTTATCTGACCTTAAGAATATAGGCAACTAAAGGATTCCGTAACAGATCAATTTATAAGACAATTATTTCATTTAGTATTTGCTACAAACATGGACAACCAAATGTGGACAATGAAAATAATGTGTAAAACTTGGTGCATGTTGTAGGTGTAACTATAGATTGCTCTGACAGTTACTTTTTATAAATTAAATAGTGTTTTTGTAAGTATACAAATAGCGCCGGTTTTAAAATGATTGTATGTAAAACTTACGAATCTCCAAGATGGTTAAAAAAGTCTATCTCTCCAATGGTCGAGTTGGCAGTAAAATTAGGAAAAGGATCTCCTAACAGAAACATTTTCAGGTTAGGTAAATATTATGCGCTCAATTTAATTATAAAGCGCGACGGCCAATGTATTTCACTTCTTTAATTTTCGCTAGATAATTCTGACAAAATATCCACACAAGATGACAAATTCCCAATAAAATAATTTTACGAATGAAAAGTTATTCGGAATTTAAATATTTTTTTTAATTCCCGCCTGCTGCCAACGACTCACAGCCAGTATGTAATTTTGTTTTCTGCATTCTCTGCACAGAACATAAATTATACTCCTGTGTCTGCATTGTTGTTATTTGATTGGATTGTTCGGAAAGAACCACAGAGCATGTAACCTCTCGGAGTATTTATATTCTGTGGCATCTAACCTTTGAAACGTTCTGTCTACGCTTTGAAAGAACCATCATGGTTGGCACAAAAAGGTATTGTCTCTGGCATAATATCATACTAAAAATAAAATAGTGCTGCAAGATAGGCCATTTGGTAAAACCTTAAGGCGCGATTACATTATCCAATTTTAAGGAATGCTAACTAGGAAATCGGCAGATGTAATCGCAGTTAGAACAGATTGGATCCAATTTAGTGGAAATTGGAGGTCCAATCTTTCTACTTCCTAAATTGGATCCAATCTAGGATAGTGTAATCACGGCGCTAACAAAGAAAAGTTTAGAAGGCGAGACGGCGGGTAGCGCCATTTCATTTCCACAGGAAAGGGATAAAGTATTGAGTTATTATACGTAACAGAAAAGGATAAAGCTATACTATTTCTGTCTCTCAGTGCGTGCCCGTTTTTTCAAGGCAGCTACATAAGTAGCCAATTTTAAATTTAGGTTTGAAACCACCTTATAGTAAGAAAGCTATAGAGAAACGGGTAGCGTGGCCACACATGAGACAAAAAACTAACATAACCATAATGTATATAGAACTCAGTGATACCATAAACCTAACCCTTTACCCAGAATCAGGGAGATTGAAGTATCACGCAGTTCCAACCCGTAGCGGAGCACAGATTCTGAATAGAACGTGGCATGGAGCGATAAAATAATAATAAGTATATAAATTATATTAAATACGATTGTGATATTTATACATAAATATTCTTCTACGTAGTTATCAAGCTGGGTAGTTAAAAGGCTCGTTATACGATCGGATAACGAGATCGATGGTTAATTTATATCAATGGTTCATTATTGTATATTATCAAAAGCTTAAAATTTTAGTTCCTCGAAGGCTACAAATCAAGGGTCCAAAAATAAAAACATTACCTGAATCTATCCTGAATAATCTATACAAGACAAAGTATAATGATTACAAAATATTATGAATACGATAATAATAATATATTGATAAGATTGTGATTATTATATTGATAAATAAATAATATAATGATAAGATTGTGACGGACAAATAGGAAATTCCGCGACCCGATACTAGCAACACTGCATTTTAGGTTAATAAAAACATTACTTTGAATCGCGATTTTAAGTCTTATAACCACTCATAGTATAACAAAAACTGATACTGTCACTTAATTAAAACAGTTAACACACAGTACATTGTTCTATTAACCGAAACATTTATGAAAACTTGAAACTTACGTGTGAAAAGACAATCCTGGTATTTGCCGCTCACAATCGCTTTTACAGTTAAGTACACTACACCGCATTGTATTATAAGTTAATCTCGGCTTTAAAACAATATACGCAAGCAAATATATTAGTAAATTATGTAGAAAAGTGCTAAAATAAACATTACAATTCCACAAAGACGAGATATCTGTCAAAGTTTGTTTAGCTACACGAGTTGCTGGCCTTGAAAAAACGGGCACGCACTGAGAGACGGAAATAGTATAGCTTTATCCTTTTCTGATAATTGATATAACTCAATACTTTATCCTTTTCTTGTGGAAATGAAATGTCGCTACCCGCCGCTTATACTTTTCTTTATCTAATGCCGCATTTAAAAGCTTATTACATCTTCCTAAATACCGGATCCGATATTTAGTCGTTCATATATAATACAGGGTTAATTGGTAAAACATTATCAATCTCTTAAGAGGTCATTGTACTCATCATTATGAGCAACTTTTACTATGGGACCAAACCTGAAATCGCGAAAAAGCTGTTCCTTACATTTTGATGAATTATACGAACATAAATGTAGGGAACAGCTGATTTTTTTTTCGCGATTATCAAATTCTTTTGAATTCATTCGAACATAATTTCTGAAGTCATCTGGTTCTAAATAATACTACGCATAATACGCAATAATACCCATCTCGTTCTTTTTCTCTTTTTAATTTCTGTGGAGCCAACCGCTAGGGCTACGCTAATACCAATGTTTTGGTTTTTCGTTAATATTGGGGTCATTTCGACACATTTCTTTTTAACTCGACACGTCCGTCACTCGTCGCTCGTCCTTACCGACTGATTCAGTGTCCTAAATCAGTAAACGTGTAATCAGGAGCTCCGGCGACTGAATTTCTTGTCCTAAATCGGATCCTAAATATCGGGTCGGTATTTAGGAAGATGTAATAGCCCTTTTACACATTCGTGCGAACTGCGAGGCGAATAGCGAGGCGAATAACGAACACGCATGTGTAAACAGTGCGCTCACTATTCGCCTCGTGGCTCGCCTCGCGATTCGAGCGCTCGCGTTGTGGCTCTCGTAACGCGTTGTCAAATACTTCACCCCGCGAATGTGTGAACAGTAGTTCGCGACGGCCCTCGTATACGAATGGTTCGTCGAATCGTTCGTCGAGTGACGAGGCGAATAGCGAACACGATTGTGTAAATGCGGTATAAGGAAACCACCGTTTTAAACTGTGTATATCGTGCTTTATACGCATTAGTACGTTTCTCGGTATTAAATCGATTGAAATTAGAAGTACATCACTATTCATCCAATCAATTGCAATCAATGGCGTCACCATCAATGACCCAACCCGCAACGTACAGTTTTGTAGTTTTCAACTTATTTATACCGAGTTACAATTTAATTTTTTGATTTGAAAGTGTAACATCTTCATACGGTAAGTAAAATATCTTGCAAAAAGCATTTATATATCTATATTATCCTGATAGCAAGTTACTTGTGATCGAACTCTACACAAAATGGACGTCAAAGGTATTGTGACGTGATTATGTAAAAATACTTATCAATATTGGCTATAACTGCACCGGTATGTAGATTAATTAAGGTTGTATTCAGTGTTATCCATTCTGGTGCATCAGACACCCTCGTATGTTCCTGTATGTGTACATTTAAATAGAACAACAGTCACGACGGAAACGAATAGGAAGGCATGTTAATGAGTGGCGGCGCACAGGCAACCGCCTATCGCGCTATCGGTGCATCTAGAGAGATGTCTTTGTTTTTTAGCATCCTGAAAATCACCATACGCTTTTATTTACATGACCCCTTTTGGGGTCATTGCCCTATATCGTGCCTAAGGAATGTAGTTCTATTTATCGTTTTAAAATGCTTGTATTTCATTTGCTGTGCGAGTTATTCACCTACATTGTAACCGCCTACACTGATTAGTCAGATGCTAAATTGTCAAGTGCCTACATAAATGTGTCTCAGATTGTATTTACATTTGACTGTGACTATTGTTGTTTATATCATAGTATTCAGAAGATGATATATTTTTAATATAAATGTAATAGTAGGCAGTACCGAAATCTTTTCCATCTTTAACCATCAAGTTTGGAGTAATACTTAAGTAATATGTAATGAATACATTCAATCTAATTAACAACAAATGTTGTCATCAATCAAACAATGACTATTTGTAATATCAACTATTATTACATATTTACTATGCAGTGAAATCATTCTTGTGATACCTTAAGCAGCTAGCTGCTTCAGCGAATGTGCATTGTTTTACATACAGCCATTATGTCTGCTAAGTGTAATTGTGTAAAATTATGTGACTATCACAATTAAAATAAAAAACAAACCACTAATTTTTTAAAACATGTTGTTGAAACATCTTCAAAGTTATAAAAAAAGTGATTGTAGATAAGTAAGTAATTATTGATCAATATTATTATATTATGGAAACAATGGATTTAGAATATCCATGCAACAACAATGTGAAATGAACCACAAGCTATTGATAAACTATCATCTATTTTTGATGGTAACATTGTCAATCTCTTGCCCTTGACTTAAGTAAAAATATAGTGATCTTCCGTTCAATATATAGCGATCTTCCCCTTATCCTAAGTATATATATAGTGACTAACAATGGCCCGCGGTTTTACCCGCATATGTTTCGATCCCATGGAAATATTGGGATAAAGAGTATCCTATGTACTTTCCCTGGACTCAAACAATCTCTACCAAATTTCATTTAAATCGGTTCAGCGGTTTATGTGTGAAGAGGTAACAGACAGACAGACAGACACACTTTCGCATTTATAATATTAGTATGGGTAGATATTTTTATTTTGTAGATTTTCATTAAAGATTAATGGCGTATGGAACATTTGACGTAAATATGGGAAAAATACAGTTTTGACTAAAAGTTTAAATTGTTTATGATTATTATTGTGTATTTTAAAGCTGTGCTTGTCTTATCAATAAGTTATTTTGTCATGAAAATCAAGGATAAGTTCAGTGATGTTCCAAATTGATTAAAATTTATGCTTCATATGGAAATTGACATCTTGATTACTAAAGCATTGATTTGCATGTGACATGTTGCATGTTGCATCCGCCCGCGGCGTCGCGCGCGTCGGAAAAAAACATCCTTTGTGAATGGCCTACAGTCGACATTCACATTCATTATAATAGGATGAGGTAACCGTCATCAAATCAGCTCTATTGATTTTATGCTCTGTTCTGAGGTTATCTCATCCAAAACGCTTATCTCACTTTGACCAGGTTGATTCCATCTTGTTTGACATCATCCAACAGTAACACTGGTTTTCTGTTAACAGTTTCTATTCTAAAACTCCTCTGCTCCAATGATTATTGGCCCTGAATGCTTGTTGGCCTAATCATTGCAAATTCAACTTCTTAGACATGTCTTTTGGCTGAAATGATGTTGACAACAACTGTGGTTCTTCTACAGACTTCCTCAACTTTTGCTGCTGTACTTATTGAGCAGTAAGTAAATTGTATTAACAGGACACTGAACGAAACACAGAAGTTTTGTTGTTATTATGTATTATTGTAATTACAGGGTGTTAATGCCCCGCAAACTGTTAATCAGTATTTTCAGAGATCCCTATTAAGTGCGGATATTATAATAGTTGACATTTCGTTTCTGCCTTTTGAAATATTATTTTAATTCATATACCAAAGGTCAACAAACTACTCCAGTGAAAGGTGATGACGTTTATTTTGTAATGCTGTTGCCCATACTCCAGTCTCTGTTGCACACAATCGCATTTTAAATATCAAAACCTAAGTTTTATTTTACAATTGTATATTATTTATAATTTTATAACGAATACAAATAATGAGTCATGAATGGTTTTTTCTGTGACGCTTATGATCAATTTATAACATCATGTTTATCTCTGGATATTTACCCCTCATAATATTACTAACAAGCAATTATACTTATTAGGCTAATTATTAACATAAAATGTTTCATTAAGGATTTTGTTGAGAATCAAAATACACAACTATTATTATTCCCTGTTAATATTTTGTTATGTCTTTAATATATAAAACATGCCTCACTTGTTATGACTTCTTTGTGCGACTTTTTCTATTACCTACATACATAACACGTCTTTTTCTCATGCTAATCACCATAAAATAAATTATTTATTGTTACTGCAAATGTTTCTTGTGGCTAGCTAGTCCATTCAGTTTCTTCTCATGAAGTCATGGATGTTGATATTGAAATCTTGTATGTTCTTCTCATACATGTAATTTATTATTTTATGTTAAGGCACATAAATACTCATTGTGTCTCGTCTATAAAAAACAAATGAACAGTTGAGGAGTTTAAGTTGAATTATAAGGCATTCATAATTTTTAAATTTTTCTGGTATGAATCTTTGTGTCATTGTTCTTAAATAGGGCATGACTGTGATGTTGTCACATGCCCTACATTTAAAATAAAATACAAGTTGTGTAAACAAAATGCTAGAGCTGCCTGAAGCATTCTTTTCTTTGTTTTTAAAAAAGCTTGCGTTATATTGCTATGTAGTATGGATTCAAAACCTTCTGATATTCTTACAGGTAACAAATTTTACAAGCAATCTGACTTAACACAGCATTTGTTTTGTTCCAGACTACTTCTTGAGGGTTGCTATGGTCAGAGAATCGCTGCGGTGCTTTAGAAAGAGCGAGTAAAAGTTTTCATCAAAGATAACTGCTGAGAAGTTACCAATCATTCGTGAACATGCAGACGATCAAGTGTGTGGTGGTAGGCGACGGTGCCGTCGGTAAAACGTGTCTACTCATAAGTTACACAACCAACAAGTTCCCGTCTGAGTATGTGCCCACTGTGTTTGACAACTATGCTGTCACTGTCATGATAGGAGGAGAACCTTATACACTGGGTCTCTTTGATACTGCAGGTAAATATATATTTTTTTTGTTTTATTGTGTCATTCAATTTTATAAAGTCACCAATGTTTTTGCCCATTAGGAAATATGATCAGAAACAGATAACAATATTGCCATCCTCCTTAAGAACAGATGACCAGATATATTTAGTTACATACAGAACATATTGATAGCAACAGTTTGGTCACGTGGGCAAGAGTGAAAGTGACTAAAGTTTCAGTTCGTGTTAAGGCAGCCAATGATATATTTTAATTGTAAATAGAAATCAAGACTTTCTCTGAAAAAATCATATTATTACTTTGGTGTAAGTAACTTATTGATTTGCTGATAACTTTTTACTTTGTATGTTGGCTACAGGTCAGGAGGACTACGACAGGTTGCGACCGCTAAGTTATCCACAGACGGATGTTTTCCTTGTTTGCTTCAGTGTAGTAAGCCCCAGTTCATTTGAAAATGTCAAGGAAAAAGTAAGTGGATATTATTAATGGTTTGCATAGCTAAACACATTGCCCATTCTAATATTACGTATATTTAAATGTCAATTAACATTAAGAAACAATATTATTTAGCTCAATTTATTATGCTAATAAAATGTTTCAACAGAATAGCTTAAATCAGTAGCAGCAATTTGCAGACTCTTTTGTTATTATAAATTGTGTCTAACATACTCATTATGTAACATGGTTCAGTACTTTTTCAAAATTTATTGAAACCATAATCGTTAACAGCTGCTAAAAGTAACATAAATAGTAAACATAATTTAATACTACCTAGACAAACCTAAAGGCTGATTGATGGAGCTGTATATTTTTAAATAAACAGCTCCATCAATGTGCCTAGTCTATTCCCAACTATGTTGGGTTTGGCTTCCATTCTGATGCAGCTGAATAACTAACAGTATTTATGTCATATTACATCGGTCTTACATGGAACGACTGCCTATCTGACCTCCACAACCCAGTTACAGGGTAACACGATACACTGGTTATCAGACAGCTATCATTGATAAATCTAATTCATTCATGTAATTTCCAGTGGGTGCCAGAAATTACTCATCATCAACAAAAGACGCCTTTCCTCCTGGTGGGCACTCAGATAGACTTGCGGGACGACCCAGCCACAATGGAGAAACTGGCCAAGATCAAACAGAAACCCGTATCTTTGGAGCAGGGCGAGAAACTAGCAAAGGAACTCAAGGCTGTCAAATACGTCGAGTGCTCAGCGCTCACACAGGTATGGCCCCGTTACTCTGAACCTTGTTGAATGATTTCAATAACTAGCTACTCACCCCTGCTCTGTACAACATTGTTCTAATTGATCTAATTCTTTATAGTATTATTTTAAAGGTGTGTTTTAAATATTACGCCTTTTATTAGACATTCACACATGAACAGTTTAACTGAAAGATGACTTGTTTTGTTTTTCATTACACTGGCCAATCTTTGGTAGACAAAATGTTCTATGAATATTTACCTAAAACACGTCTCTTATGTTTATAAGGAATGTGTAATAGTTGTCATAATAACGTAAAATGAAACTGTTGGCAAGTGATGGCAATTGTCTTTGGCTTGTTGTTTATATTGCTACCTTTCTGTGGAAACAAATTAAAATAGTGACCAAATTAATAAGTTTCAAATATCTACAGAAAGGAACATACTGTTTTACTTAGTCTAACTCCATGTAGTTTGGATATCTGCACTTATAATCTCGAACCAAAGAATACTTAATTCCACGAAAACAAATTTTAAATGCTATATCAGCGCAGTTTTGAAATTTGTGCAACAAAATCTTTACCTCCCAATTATTTCACAATACTAAACTCATTATTATTCAATCAATTTCGTAAAATATTCAGTAATCCATACTAATATTATAAATTCGAAAGTAACTCTGTCTGTCTGTATGTTACCTTTTCACGCCTAAACAACTGAACGGATTTCGATAAAATTTGGCAGAGTGATAGATTGCATCCGGGGAAGGACAGCGGATAGTTTTTATCCCGATATTCCCACGGGATCGACACTTATGCGGGTGAACCGCGGGGCGCTGCTAGTATAATTATAAATTAATCAATCCGTTTTCTATATTTTTAATTATAACATTGCATAGGCGTGTATAGGCCACTCCGAGTAATTAATAATATTGTATTGAATAGCAAATATCAAGTAGCAGTAGTCGTGTAAGATATCTCTTGTTCCTGTTGTATCAATTATTAGCCACGTTAAGGCCTGCCTGATTATTTGCTAGTCTATATCATTTTCATTTTAACGCTTAACAAACTCCCCTTTGACGTGAGTTTACTCTTTTTTTTTTTTTCAATTACGGCGGACAATGTCATGGGTACGGGCATTTCGTCTTGGAAGGTAAAAGTAAAGTTTCTTACAAATTGTTCCCTCGTTTTCCAGAAAGGATTGAAGAACGTGTTCGATGAGGCCATACTAGCAGCGTTGGAGCCCCCAGAACCTGCCAGGAAAAAGAGATGTGTACTGTTGTAAAGTCACCCGGGCCCCGTACGAGCCGCCCCACCACGACGCGAGTGTGCCCGTGAGTGCCGCGTGACGACGCGCCACCCGGCCCTCCTCACGCGTACATTTTAGTATTTTACCATATAATATTATTCATAACGAAATGGTTTTTGAACAAGTAATTAATTAACTTTTATTTATGATGTTATAATGATTATTAAGTCTTTCCGGGATATATTCAGATATTTTAGTCGGAATTATATGTGTCGCTACTACATTTAATATCGTTTAATGAAATAAAAAAGGGAAAATGTATTTTAAAAAAAGGGATTGTACTCTGTTTAAACATGAGTGGTGTTCTGGATTTTTTATAGAACGAATAGCGATCGTGATTTAAGAAAGCAAACGAATACTTTTATAATAATTACTGTAGCTCAAACACTGAAGGAGCTATTCTAGTTTAGACTAGAAGAAATTACAGTAGCCTCTGCAATGAATAAACTTAAACTGGGGGCACATTTACTATTTCGTAACGTTGGTCGATCTATTCCTTTTCAGTAGGTAACGTTTCGATTCATATCGTCGCTCGATAGTTACCCATAAACCCTTTCTAATATTTATATAAGCAAATAGAAACTTAGCTTATGTCGAAACGCAAATCTATCGCTATTATAAAGTTATTGAATGTGTGTTGCCGACAGTTCCAATAGTAACTTTTAAAGTTACCACAACAAATGTGGTTAAATACTAAATTAATTTGTATTTAAAGCTCTTCTAAACGTAACTTTCATCGTATTATATATTTTAACAACCAGGCAAAATACTTACATAATTCTTTCAAAATGGATCCAAATTATCTCCAATCCATTATAGAAGGACTGAATTCTTCACGCTCTAGTATAGTTAATCTTTAGTAAAAAATAAGAACAAAGTCATTACTGCGACGTATACCTATGATACGCGTCACCGCTGAGTTGGATCGTACGTCTGCGTACATTGTACAATGAAAGGGATTCGGAGCTTGTTTGGATTAAGCTAAAGCAAACTGTTATTAATGCTTTTATCCATAAACTTAATAGTAACACCACACAATATATTTGAACCGTAAGTATTTAATTTGAATGGCTATAGGCTCGCCCCCTATAACATGCAACATAACTACTCTCCTTCGGGGAATGCAGGCGTGATATCATGTTTTATTTTGTTACATATTTACGGTTCATGTGGAACCAATTAAGGCTAACAGTTAAGGCAATTTAGATAATTTTCTTTCCCTAGTTATGATGGGAATGATTTCATCCGTCGCTAATAAAGTAGGGTAATAATTTAAAAACGTTCAATCGTCCGACTTTGCGGACTAGAAAATATATATTTTTTTTTTTATTAAATTCATTCTTTCCTTTCTGTAGTTTGACTGATATGAAGAAATTGTACATTAACAATAACTTTGTATTTATAGCATAAACGTAATGGTATTGATCGGATAACGAAATTGTCTATGCTGGCTGTGTAAGCTGGAATCGATGAAGCAACTTCATGCACAATATTTGCTAAGCACAGTGCGTCTATGTATTTTTATAAGTATTACTTGGTAACATACTAACTTTTATTAAAATCATTATATTTTAATTAATACAACGCCTGTCTCAAGGGACGAACTTCCACGTATGTGTTTTATATTATTTCGATGTGTTCTAAATAGTTTTACAAATAATTTTGATACAAAACACTAAAGATTTACTTAACACCAAACTACTATACTTAGCATAATATTCTAAAAAAAAAACAAAAAAAAAATGATCGCTAGAAACTCGTTATTTCAAACGATAAAATAAATCGTAGAGTTTGTGATGCTATACAGAGTATAAATGTTATTATTATACAAAATAACGAATCATGCAATGAGTTTGGACTGATAATTACATAAATTCATCATTCCATGAAATATTTTTGCATTTATTGAACATAAAATTCTTTGGAGTAAACGGTATAGTCGACCTCGTAATTGCTTTACCACCCTAAGGTTGAATGCCACTTGCACATCATAAAACGACAAGGTCTATTTGTCTTTGTGAGTTTCAAGACTTGGAGTCCATTTTAAGACACGACGTTAACTCGTGAGGTGAATCGGCCGACTTTTGAGTTTAATATATAACTTCCCTACTTATATTCACAACTCAAAAGAGAAGCGGCAGATGACGTTTAAAATCTAAACCACACACGAGTTGCAAGCCTTATTTGAAAAATCTTGACACTAACTTCACTTTATTATATATTAGAAAACGCAATGTTCTTATGATCCGACCCTCATCTTTTTATCGCATGGCAGATCGTTTTCGTAGACAGAGTAAACTATAGACTGCTGCATATCTTCTTTTTCATTCGCACAAGAAAAAGAAAAATATAATAACGTCACTAGCAAAGAAAAGAGACAGAGTAAGAATATTTCTGTCCCTTACTGCGTATCGGCTAAGCACATCAATGTGCACAACAAGTTTGACGTTTATGAATGAAATAATAAAAACTACACCGCGATTAAACTGAAAATAAGATCTTTTTCGTGCTTAATTCAATAATAGTACATTTGCGCAACTGTGAAAATGGTAAGGTGCAGTGTAATAAGCTGTAAAAATTATAGTATGATGAAGATTACCGGATTTTTTGTCCCTTTCGGTGACACGGATACCATGAGTCTACAGATAACTCTGTCTACGATCGATTTGCTCGCAATTTAAGAGTTATTAATTTCTTAGCAAATAAATTCTTTTGAATGAGTTTTTAGATGAAAGATTTTATAAATAAAAATATTTTTTTTACTTATTTATTATTTTAATGATCTATATTTTATGACATTTTAAATAATTTGACTCAGAGTGACATCATACATTATTTTATTAATATTCGCGTGATGATCTGTTTTACCGACTTCAAAAAAAGGAGGTTATCAATTCGTATGTATGTAATATTATTGGAATTGCATTATACTCACATATGACAATCTATTAGGGCTTCCAAACAAATATACAACATTTTATAGACGTATGTATGTATGTTTGTCCAGGCATTTCTCCGCAACTATTAATCGGATTGTGACTATTTTTTTGACGTGACAACGTCTTAAATTAGGTTGCGGCTGGGAGTCACTTATGAAAAAGTGTAACGCTCGGTAACGTTACGATGAGTCACCAAACGAGAGAGAGAAAGACGTTGTCACGTAAAATCTTCGCCCGTAAAACCGACTTTACAGGCAACCATTTTTTATTGGATTACATTTACTTCAACTTGGAGAGAACAGTGCAAGTTTCATCAAAATAGATTCAGTAATTTTCAAGTTATGGACTAACCTTTCAAATGCCGGATGACAATGCGCAACGAAAGCGCTGGGTGCCGCGGAAAATGCTACCCGCGCGGCCGGCAGACTAACATCAACTTATTTTGAGCGTAGATGTACGTTCCGGCATACGAAAGGCTAATACGTTTGTAAGTGTGACGGCCTGGCTTATTGATACGAGCTACGGGTGTAGTGTCAAAGGGAAAACGTCTCAAAACCTTGGTCAAATTCTAGTGCAATATTTACAACAAAACTATTACCTACCTACTTATTACAAACAAATATTCCAGTTTTTACTTAAAACTAAAAATTACGAAATAAAGTAATTTAAAAAATTAAACCGACTTCAAAAAAAAAGAAATGAACTCAAAATTATGAAAAAACTAAAACTAAAATACAGATCCCAAGACACAGAGTTCCGAAATTATAGGTATTTCATAATTTTGAGTTCATTTCTTTTTTTTTGAAGTCGGTTTAATTTTTTAAATTACTTTTTTTATTTTTACTTTCAACATCTCTAGCTTTCTGACAGTTTTTGTTGTGCCTACGTATTTTATTCGTTTGAGAGAGTAAATGATTATCTTATGTTCAACCTTATTGAAGTTTCTATTTACCGGAAATTGTTATCAAAAAGGTGGTAAAGTAATTACGCGGTCGACTATACCATAGTTAAAACCCACGCTGAATACGAAAAATACTAAGGGCGGGTTATTCCACGTCCACTTGACGCCCGCGTATATCTCAAAAATGGCGCTAAGTATCGTCAAAAAAATACGTTGTTTCACAAAATTATGGCCATGACGTACGCCAAATAACGTTTGTTGTGTTAACTAACCGTTGAAACAACCGGCCCTTAGTGACAAATAATAAATATGCGATAATTATCTCGTGATTTAAAGACGGTGCGTATTCTGTATTATGAAGCTTCATTTCATCATAAGTGCGTATTTAACCAACTGCAACTGCTGTGCTGCGCCAACGCACTTCAATTATCGTAACAAGACATGTTAAAACAAACTAATTATTATTACTCTGAATACTATTGATTTATAATGATTCATTAAATTATATAATGGGTGCAATTAATGATTATAATAAAGTAAAATAATTATAAAACATCATTACTGACTTTGGGGGCTAAATATTATTATCAACTATAGCGAATATGCATGTACTCAAAATTATAACTACATTTTTATGTACATACACTCCCGGACACCTGAATCGAGTCACCCTGCATATTTTCGTTTGAAGGTCTCTATCTCGAGATCTCTAAGAGAGAGAAAAATACGCGGTTTGGAAGCCAGTCACTCACGATCATTTTCGTCTTGTTCCAAATTTGAAATCGGAATTTAAAAAACACAGTTTAATTGCAATATGTCGTCTTTTCGCATTTCTCTAAGAGCAAAATTGGCGTGGATTTTTAAAGTAAACAAAATAACTTGTGTTACCTCCAAGAGCATTTACGACGCCCATCTAGCGGGTCGGCATGGAATTAATTAATGCCACTATGACCTGCTTTGGAAGGTTCTCCCATGCTACCAAGATGACAGTTGCTCCTGCAAAGTTTCTGGAGTGTTTGTTAGTTCGTACACGCCTCTTCAGCTCATCCCATAAGTGCTCTATTGGATTCATACCAGGGCTTCTTCGTCATGCAGGTATTGTCGAACAATTCTTGCAGTGAGCGCGCCCTTGCATTATCCCGAAATTTTGTCAGTAAGTCAGCTTCAAAACTTTTTTCAAACATCATTATTTTGATATTTTAGGCCTTTTAACATAAATATGCACGGTGGCACGATTTAGAAGTCCGGGATTGTGTATAAGCTACTGTATACTTTTTTACGCATGGAAAAGGTGGTAATAAGTTTTCTGAAATAATATTTATTTAGCGTTCTTTGTAATTTACAAGAGCTATGATTATTTTGTATGTTTATGCATTATCAGTGCAGTTATATGTTCTTTGTGTCAAGAAGTAGTTATAGGTGTATATGGAATAAATATATAATGAGATTAAATTTTATGGTTTTATTTTATTCACTGTAAAGGCACATACACATTACAGTTCCATCTTTCCGCATTGCATCGCGTTTCAATATAAAATGCGCGGTGCGGCTCGTCCGAATAAGCGTTAGCCTTAATTCGACATTACCTGAATATTGAGATTTTAAAGATTTCTTGCTGTTTTAATTTGTCTACCCTTGATCTGGTGGGAAAGTTGGAATTTAATTCTTATGCACTAAGTAAAGTTCGCGTCAAATAACTTTGCCGCTCTGAAGTAGGCAACAAGTCACTGCGCAGTAGTTTAGGCGGGTTTTAGAGTCGCGCTGACCACACGCTGACCGTCGGGGCTGACAGCCGAAACGTATGAACTTCTAGGACCGTCAGCGCTGAGCGGTCAGCATTACTCAGAAACGGTACCTTACTACATAGCATAAATATTGACCCATCAGCGCTGACCGTCCGCGTGCGGACAGCGTGACAGGAAAACCAGCCTTAATCCTGTGAATACAACAGCAGCGCGGATTGGCGGGGCTAGGAAAGAGCCTAGCTTCAGAGCGGCAAAGTTATTTGACGCGAACTGTATAAAAAAGCAAAAATTTACATATTGGCATTCTCTTTTGTGTGCTTATTTTAGGGTCTAATCACACTTCGTTTTATTTGTACGCTCCGTCGACGCGCTTTTTCAACTTTCGAAACGAAGACTCGAAGTAAATTAAAGCGCGCAAGCAGCATGCAGACGACGAGGATATAAAAAAACGCCGTGTGCATATGTAATTTATATCGTCATCATCATGATTTCAGCTGAAATACTTCCACTGCTGGATATAGGCACAGGTGCTTGGGGAAGCCCAAGCACCGCCATTTCGACCAGTTCTGTGCGTCTCGCATCCAGCGGTTTCCTGCGGCCTTCACTCCAATCCCTAAGTATTATTATTAGTCTGTGAAGCTGTTTGCGAAAGTTTTTATTTCCGAGAGGCTACGGTAATGAGTCGACATGAATCGGCACAATTGGGTGGCAAAATCTAACATGTTTTGACAATTCAAAAGTGCCTGTACAAGGTTTAATTGAAATAAATGATTTGAGTTTGAGTTAATATATATTTTGTCGTCCATCTGTGCCGACCCGAGGAAGTGTGTAGTACTCTTGGCGACTGCCAAACATTTACGAATGAACCACGGCTAAATAAGGACAAGGGCGCTTGGTCAAAGATCTTTGATTACACTCTGCCCACTGTGTGGGGTACTGTACAAATTAACCCACAAACAAATTATTTTTCACTACCGATGGACGTATTTAAACTTTTTTTTGACATGGCGTTATCCAAATCGGCTCTACCTCAAAAGCAGGATATTTTGAAAATTCCAAAAATCTTGAATTAAGAGCCGGCCATCGCGACACAACTTCAATCACTAAGCTTTTCAAAACTTCGGCTTACACTACGAAATACTAAGAGGCTGTCTCCACGAGCGAGAAAATCGCGGCGATATAGTATCGCCGTGCCATCAAATTTTCACCGCGATGATAGCGCCGTGTGGAGACACGTTCTAAGAGAGAGACGACGTCAGTGGAGTGTATACTGTACGTTATGTATTTACATTACGTGGCATGACGATAATATCGCCGCGATTCTTTCGCTCGTGGAGACTGCCCCTAAGCTAAGTTAACAAAGCTAAACTATAATGTTATCTATGTGGATTAAATAACCCGACGTTTTCAACTAAGGTCTGGGAGCGTTATTTAATAAAAATTGGTATGAAAAAATACGCAACAGCTGCGCCTGTACCTATTCCCTTAGGTACTTACCTAATCTATTCTATCGCCCCACCAGCCAACGGAATGGAATTAGTAAGTACTATATTGGCCAACGGTACCTTTACCTGCCAGTATTTTAATTGATGTACCTACTCAACATACGCACATAGATTTTAAAGTAAAAGCTGATGTTTTGTTGTTCTAGGATTGATATTTTAATGACATCTTTGACGTAATGATTTTTTAGTGCTTTTACTACTATAACACCCTTTTTATATTTTATTAATCAGTCGTTCCGTTTATTTTAAACTTAGCGCAACGCTTCAAGTAGTGTGCTATGAAAATTTCAAGTTAATATGGGCGACGGTTTAAAGTTATCTAAAGGTTGGTCTTAATTATTTTAGTTGTAAGTTGTGACAAGAATTTGAATTTACGACTCTGCAAACACCTCAAGCAACCCATGACCTTTTAACTTCTATAATACTAATGATATATTAAGACGAAAGCGCCAGGGTAGCCCGCGAAATTCAATTTTTTTTACGGTTTTTGCAATTTGCTGGTTGTACGTTGATTAAAATATGATTCGCGGCCGTAACAAATATGTAGGTATTCACAGAATTATAATCATTAAAGTCATCAACACAACACAACTCTAAGACCAATTAATCCCCAAGAATGACTATTTCAGGAAATCTTGACATTTGGGGATTATACTAACTTAACAAGTTGTATTACTGATTGTAATGATTATAATTCTGTAAATACATATTTGTTACGACCGCGAATCATATTTGAATCAACGTACCTACACAAACTTGAATTTCGCGGGCCACGCGCCTCCCCCATATAGAGGTAGATATCGCACTAGCGCGCGCAAATTGTTGCAGACAAATTCAAACAATTGTTGTAGTTTCATTTAGTCCACTAACAGCAGCGAGCAACACACTACAGATAGCTATCTCTTTCTGTGTCATACGTTCCGTATTATCTATCGCCGTCGCCGCGTCGGTACTTTGTAACAGAACGTCGCTCAGTATGAACGTAGCGTATCTTTCCTTTATAATATCATTGTATAAAACCTAAACTGATGTGAACTTATGCTAAAATAGCGGAGTAGTAGATATCTATCTCTACATTGGTGTTAAATAGTCCGATGATCGTGGATGATGCCGATGCGATGGTGACAAAGCGCCCTGGATTATCTATTCTGTGGCCCCGGAGTTAGAGCGGGGGAATAACCTATGCTGTTTTCCCAGCAACGAAAATCATCAGATTTGCCCCTCACCGTACCTCTTAACATACTTAGTGCGAAAAGTGTCAACAGGTAGATTTGTGCGAGATCGCTGAATATCCACGATCTGCGGTGCTATTCTTTAAAAATCTCACCGTGAAAACTTAGAGGTGAAGTGAGCGTGGAGTGAGCTGTCAATAGTGTCAATTCCTAGCAAAAACAAACTCACTTCACCAAGTTTTCACGCTGAGATTTTTACAGAATCGACCGGCAGTAACATCTTGTCGTTCACACTGTTGACCATTGGAAAAAAAGTTTCATTTTCGAAACGAAGAGACTTTTTTTCCCAAACGTTCATATGCATAGTTCAAGAGTCAAGGTGTAGAAAAGTGGAGTAATGGATGACTTTGAATTGATGATGGATTTTTAAAATGCTTTAATTACGACTTTCAAAGCAAATAATTAACATCAAAATAAAATAAAAAACTTTTTTACTTTACAATCAGTTGGTACAGACAGACCTACAGTAAGTAAGTAGTAGTCATTGTTTTACAATAAGTTAATACCATAATTATTTACGTAATTACAATTAGTTAAGAAACGTGCCAAATAAGTAGGTACACGCTAGCACATCAAGCTACCCAAAACTGTAAAATTTTACCAATCAATTTTGAACCTTATATTTTAGCAATACAGTTGAAAAATCTATTAAAGAAATTTGACAGATTATACGTAGTAGCTTTATGTGCTGGCGTCTGTATTTTGTATTTTGTATCACAGGTATGAACGTTCGTGTTCGTCAACACCATACTGTGGGTGGACCTTCGATTAATAATGTTCGAAGCTGTGGACGAATGATTTTTTTTTCCCGATCGTCAACTGTGGACGACAAGGTGTTACCGTGTTACTGATCGGGAATATTCAGAGATCGCACGTCCCGAATTCCGAATAGTCCCGTTCGTAACTATTGGAGAAACGTGTTTTAAATACCTACTAAATTATGTAAAAACATCTTTGTGACTATTGTAGAAACTTAACTAGTTGTTAATTTTGTAAAAAAAAAATGCCCTCTTGTGCCTTTGGAAAGTGTTCGAACAATTCGAGAAATTTAAATAAAGCATAAGGTAGGTGCTTATTGCTTTTTATGTCTAAATTAAGTACTTAATGGATACGAGCAACATCTCGTACCTAGGTACTGACAAGTTTTGGCCGTTGCAGTAACTGTAAAATGCCAATGGGTAGGTTATATTGGCATTTCACAGATAATGCATCGGTATTTAATTATTAATAATCACAATTATATTACAGATAAGCGTCATAGGAGCTCCAGCAGTCTAGCTGGGGCCGCCTTAGAGGGAACACGTTCCGAACGGAAACTGCTTGACAAGAATGGTTCGTTTATATTTCATAACATTACCTGCCTACTGGAGGCACATCTAGTAACATTTTATTTAACTTAGCCATTATGAAACATGATTAGTTCTATACATAATTACGTATGTAAGTATAGTCCTCTTCATTGTATCCGATTACAGCGACCCAAGTCTCAGACTAACTTTATTTCCTTTCAAGATCTCTCTGACGACTATCAGACAATGTCATCTTTACAAGAACGGTTACGCGAGTAGTTCTAGTAAAGATGACCGTCTAACGTAGATATCACGACACTTCTAGTTGTTTAAATTAGTTGAGCTGCGACTGTAGTCGACTGCGTGCCATGATCGTACGTGAAGACGCGACGCGGTCGCCTCTAGCTAGTCACTCCGACGATAAAGAGTGGGCGCGGAACGGTAACGTGGTTGGTCGGACTGTTGAAAAATTCACGGTAGAATGCTCCATCTGTATGAAAAACAATAATTCTGTTGGTGGGCTTGAATACGAAGCAATTTTATTGTCGCTCATCGCACCGCTTCCTTGGATACCGGTGTGTGCAAAGCCAAACTTATACCTACTTAACCTGCTGCAACGTAAATGCTAAAATACTTTTTTTTTTTACTAGCTTCCATACCGGAGTTAGAAGACCAGTTTTCCATAGCTGAAGTGCGATGCGACGACCTTCAGCAGAAAATCGATCTAATCAAAACATTAAAAAGGAAAAAGAAACTTAAAAAACGGAGGTACCACCCTGCTATAAGCCGTTTTTTTTCTTTAGATACAACCGAACTAAAAATATCGAACCGTATGTGAGAAAGCTATAAGAGTAGGGGAAGACCAAAGCAACGATGGATGGCCGATGGACTGTGTAAAAGATGATAAATATGGCTAGAAAGGGGATGACTACCGAGATGACTAATAGAGGAGAAGTAGAATGGAAGAAGAACGTATGTGGCACGGGCACCCACCCCAAATAAATTGGAGTAAGAGCAAGAGAATTATGATGTCTCTCAGAAAAGTTTTCTCACACACACGGTTCGATAGGTATTTAGATCAGTGTTATCTGTTCGAACGATTGATCGTTAATAAACTGTTTTTTCCTAGTATGACCAGAATCATAGACTCGCCTAAGACACCAGAAAACGTCCCTTTTATTACTGTGCGGACACAGCCGAAAAAAAGTAAGTACTGCTGAGTAGGCTGGATTTCTCTCTGTTTTGTATGTTGTCGTATCTAGTTGCTCGTGTCGTGAAGATAGAAAAATATACTTACGACAAACCCGACTGTCTGGAATAAACGGTCTTATAGCTGATCACGCCGTGGTCACAGCTCCATTTTTATACAGCTATGTCGTGCCGCGCTACTTTTTACCGTAGGTAACTAGGTAGGTCTGCCGTCTGCTTCCATAAACATCATCACAGTACATGTATAGGTTTAGTGGTAAAAGTGTAATTGTGTCTGCCTAGTTCCGCTATGTCCTCGCACAGCACACTGCACGGCGGAAAGACAGCCTTAATATTTTATGAAAACGATACAAGTTTATATTTTAGTACCTATCTAATTCTATATTATTCGTTTTATCTAGATACAACTGAAATGGGTCACGATTTTAGTAGCTTGGGTAGAATTCCTTAGGGGGTTTTAGGAAGCTCTTATTATGCACCTATGCTTTTACATACCTATAAATAATTTGATTATTTGCACCTACAAAGGAAATGAGATGCAGAACCTGCTCTGCGTCCACTGCTATTGTTGTACCAGTTCCGGGTAGTTCGTGTTTGTATTTTATGACTACTGGCTGCTGGACATTTAATAGCTGTACCCCCTCAATACTTTCGTTTAGCATAGGAAAATTCGCTAGTCTTGCTGATTACAGAGGTGTCGCAGCAAGCTGCGAGACTACGTCGGCTGGAGACACCCCCTAACCCCACGCGAGGCTACCTGGACCCTGCCACCGTGGAACAGCACCGGATGATCGGCCAGGTGCGGGGCTACAATAACACCTTCAAGAATCCGCACCAGGAACGCACTGGGGTATGTATTCCTACGTAGCAGACGTACCTCTTGATTGCTAGAACTTACTTAATTTCTCGAATTTACAGGCTCTATAGAGTGTTTTGTTTTATTTGTTTAGCATTTCCAACCAAGCGCGGATCATCGGCCGTACTTAAAACTCAAAAGGCAACGGTCGCATGCTGACGGAGACAGTGAGTGTCATTTTCCAGCTTATAATTCAATTAATAACATTTTCCAGCTTATAATTCCAAACGACAAAGCCGGTTGTTCAGGTTATTTACGCATGTTATGTCTGTACTTAGCTATATTGTGTTTAGATAGTTTTGTATGTCTGTCTTTTCTTTTGTGACCGCCTTAGCATAAATGGCTTGACGGATTTTGAAGAGCGTGGTGTCATTAAATTGCTACCTATGCTATGCATCTGCGAAGTCTCAAAAGCTTTACTTTTAAAATTATGATTAATGCCTAGCCTACTTTGTTATATTTTTTGATGGCTACATTTTGTGACCGTAGTCTAGTTGCACAAATGTAATTGACTTTGCTTAGTAGTTGCACATTGTCCCACACAGGTATGTGTAGCCAGGGTCGTCTACCCAGCGAAGGGATGGAGGTAGCCTGCGGACAGGACGATATCGTCGATGAATATAGCAACTTCGACGTCTATAACCGACCGGCACAGTAGTAAGTTTATTCTTAGCTTTGCTTGTGGTCTTGTTGGGGTACTGAAGTTGAATTGGACCTAAAGAATAATACTTCGTGGACTATTGAGCGATTTTTTATGTGTTCATCTATTTGAATACGTAGGGTACTGTGTTTCATTAGTATGCCTATGTACCCATATTCAATTTAATCACAAGAAACAGTTTTACGTAGGTATTACCTACTTAGATGCATCCCTGTATGAACCTGGCCCCTGGGTTGCAACTCTGCGAGGTTCAGTCTCTTTCATTACAATGTTGGTTTTATTGTATGGCAACAAAGTAAGGTTGCCAAACTCTGCACATCCTAACACTACTCATCATTTATCAGCAGCCCCGTTGTCAGTGGTAAGAAGCCTGCGGAAGTGCGCCAGGTAAAACAAATAACTCACCGGCGAAGGCACGTCCCCAGAGATGTCCTACCTAAAGAAGGTAAAAACAACGTAAACTATGTAGTAGGTACACTAGTCGTTTACTACCAGCCCATTGGTGTCCCAGAGCCGGCAAAGGTATCTTCTTATACAGAAAAGGCACGAGCATTGATCACCACGCTTACGCAAGGTAGATTGGCGAATAAAGATCGAATTTACCTACTATAAGTCCAAGATTTCCTCAAGATGTTTTCCTTCACCGTATGTTAGTAATGTCTAAGATGAACTAATAGTAGTACTTGGCTAATAAATGCAAATCAGCAGCTCAATATTACAGCCCTGTTTGCAACGTTGTATAAAGTTCCTCGAAAAAGTTCAAGCAGGCTCTCCAACAAAAAAAAAAAAACCGGCGGTTGTACAGTGGTATTCTTTTAAACTTCTATGCCGGTTTGAACAGAACGAGTGGCGGATCATTGGCGTGGACCACAGGGCGAAATGCCGGCACCTCGCCGCAAACAGCCCATCCACAAAAACCTCCAGGCCGCGGGTACTTGAATTTCCATAACTTATAACACGCCATGAATCATGCGTCTTTGCTACTAGGAAGATACTTAGATCTGAGTGGTTAACTTTCATGCGCCCACTGCTGGGCCACAGGCCTCCTCTCCGTGAGAGCGAGTGGGTAATCTCGGGCCAAGTGCAGGTTGGTAGATGTCATGATATGTCTTAGAATTTTTGCTTCTAGGACATGCTGGTTTCCTCACGATGATTTCCTTCACCGTTTTGAGATCTGTGGTGATGACATAAATTACTGAGAAAAGCGTCTACGTGGATTCGAACTCACGAGCTACGATGCGTAAGTTAGAGCCTTACCACTGGGCAACCACTGATGCTCATGCCGTGATGAGTACTTTATCTATTTGTCCTTTGAAGACATTTACTCCGTAGTTTATCCCTATATGAACACTAAATACCCAAAAATTACTGTGACCGTCGACAGGCCGAACTAAAACGGGTTTCTAAGTCCTGTTCCCGTGTTCAGTATTAATGTAGAGACGCCAGCACATCAAGCTACCCGAAACTGTCAAATTTTTCCAATCAACCTTGAACTTTATGCTTCAGCGATAAAGTTGAAAATGTATTAAAGAAATTTGACAGATTGTAGTAGCTTGTTGTGCTGTGCTGGCGTCTGTACTTTACAAGAAGGACGTTGATATTGCTAATAGGATAATTATATTGCTCGTAGGACGATTTTCTGAGGACATTTTGCTAAAGTGTCGTTTCGATTAGGTATAAGTAGGTCGTTTTGCTACTAGGACCATTTGATACAGAGGGGTCCTGTCTACATGGTTTACACTTACTCTTAAGGAAGCCAGTGCGTGTTACCAACTTCTAAGAAGCTCGGAGTCAAAATTAGTTTAGCAGAATCATTGTTTCTGTTGTTGTAACCACAGCAAGCCAGCTTATGGAGGAGCGACCGGTTGTTGAGCTGTTCAACAAAAACCGGAGCATCCCCATCCCCGCCAGCTTGCGGCGACAAGGCACCGCCCCCATGCTCCCCACGCCCATGAACCCTGTGTCACAAGTGCCACTGGAGAAAAAGCTCAAAAAAGGTAAAGTCTCCAATCAACACCAATAGATAAAGACAATTTAGATAGAGGTTGTCAAATATCTTGGTAGCACAGTTTAAAGTCCGTGTCACGAAAGAAGTCTCGTAGACGTGGCGCCACTGTCGTGGGACGTAAACATAAATAATGATTTATTTATTTATCTTGACATCATAACAGGCAAATAACAAAAGGCACATTCTTCTTTATAGAAAGGTGTGTGAGGTAGGAGGGTTGTTGCAGGACTAGGAATGTTGCTATGATTAGTTCCACTTATTGCCGCGGGACTTCTTTCGTGAAACGGACATTAAATAGAAATATCCACACCTACTTACTTTCTTCTTTAAGTCGAACACAGAGCAAAGAGCTACGAAACAGATGCTTAAAGTGTACATAACAAAAAGTAGGTTGACATGAGGCTATGGTTTCCAGGAAACAGTCTTGTGTAGTCACATAACGGCCGGAATTTTACGGCTGGCGTACTAACGTGTCGGTTGTAGAAGACTGCCTTAATTTTTATAACGGCTTTCATATAGTGGTGCTGTCATTCTAATGACCTCTTTGCGAATTGGGGCCGATGTAGCGGCACTGCTTTTTATGAAACTCAAGCTTTACCACTGGCATATGTGCGATTAAAAGTTGGGAACAGAGAGAGCTGATGTGATTCGTTGTCGTTGATCGGCATGGGATTTGACAATAACTAAAATAATATCCTCATCCATCGCTTTCCATCAGACGTGATCGAGGTCCAGGTCAGGTCCATTCAGCAATAATAAAAATATGAGTAGGTTTTCTTTAGTGGACAGCCACAGGATGATAATGGATTTACTTATAATAACCATCGGGTTATTAATTAATTATATAAAAGTCTCTATCCATTGAACTTGGCCCTGCTTTCTGCTGTCTGCAACGTGTTTTTTTTTACCTTTTGTGTAGTGGACCTCAGTGCGTTTTCACCATAACGTTAGTTAAATATGTAACTTGCACTGTGCACGTCATAAAACAATTTCGAAGCAGTTTGAACTGTCAGTGGTACCTACTAGGAATTATTGTTAATACATGGAGTGTACCTAATATAATTATTATAAACCTTTCAGTTCGCAACACCCAAAAGTCCGACGATGAATGTTGCGATACTCTGGAAACCGTACAAACATCGGTGGAACCTAAACATGTTGTATGTACCTACCTTCTACATCTTATAAATACCGAATCCTCTATTTTTTTTTCTACTTAAAAAACTAAAAGATCAGAGAAACGGACGCAGTGTAGAAATCGAAAAAGGGTCAATAAAATACCCAATTTATTCATGGAACCGAGAAGTAGTAAGCAGTTTTGATATGGAAGTATTACACCTTCCGTGATACCTGCTCTTACAATTGGGATCCTGCCGTTTTGCCGAAAAGATTTTGCCAAAATTTCACTACCCAAACCAATTTTCGCAACCTTTTATTATACCAATGCAATGTCTGGAATAATTTTAGTATGCACATTTTCATTTGGTCAAATTTTTACTTGGCAGAATATTATTAAGGATAATGTCATTTAGGCATTTGGTCTTTAATCAAATGATTTATTACGGCAAACAATCTTTAGACAATAAACGTTTGGTCAAACGATTTGTTATGACAAAAAATATAAAGGCATAAATAAGATTTTTTGAGATTTTTTTTTTTTGGGAATTAAATAATTAAAAAATGCAATTTTATTTTAAAATAATCATTTATTTAATACAAAATATTTGTAACTTACTATTTTAATTTTTTTGCAATGGACATTATCGAGAACCGAATTAGTTACGTGGTTAATTATTTAAAAAAAAATGCTTAGGTTAGGTTAAAACTGTGACCTCCTACGCACGAGCCGAGCGAGCGAAGCGAGCGGTGCCGCGGGAGCGGCCGGCGAGTGCCAGAAACGACTAAATTATATAGAAAAAAAATATGGAAAAAAGAGATTATTTTTAACAGGCTATCGAGAACCGAATTAGTTAGACGAGGTTAATTATTTAAAAAAAATGCTTAGGTTAGGTTAGGTTAAAACTGTGACCTCCTACGCACGAGCCGAGCGAGCGAAGCGAGCGGTGCCGCGGCAGCGGCCGGCGAGTGCCAGAAACGACTAGATTATAATTATAGAAAAAAAAATGGAAAAAAAGTCTACCCGAAACTGAACTAGTTAGACGAGATTAATTATTTTAAAAAATACTACCAGAATACTTAATATTATTATTACCTGTTTAGAATTTGTCCCAAGTGGAAAAAACACCCTTGTAATAAAACGTCTTCAAAGTTAGATCTTATGCTTGAAATGGCTGCCTTAAAACTGCGAAAACTGACGATACTAAATATTTGGCAAATGTAATTTTGCGTAAAATGAGTTATTCCAACTGAAATATTTGACTAAATAAAAATTGGTAAAAGTACTAGTTGGTAAACAAGTTATTGTTTAAACGTTTACTTGCCAAACATTAGGTTTGGATTACAATTATTTGTGAAAAGATTTTTTCCTAAGTAAGAATTTGGCAAATGAAATTATGCGGAAAATTGTTTGGGAAGTGATAATTTGGCAAAATCTTTTCGGCAAAACAAGGGAGACCCCTTACAATTATATACGCCGGAGCCATCTAATCTCTGACTTTTAATTAGCTGCAGTAAAATGACATCTTCTGTGTCACTTAAATGGCTGAAATTGGCGTCTTTTTTTTTTCGCGGCCATCAACCACATCTTGTTTTTCTAGTACAGAATAGTGTACAAACGAATCTTATATGACATGCATATCTCTAAACTCTGACCGAAAATAGTTATTAAGAAGTGTCATTTTACTGCAGCTAATTAAAAATCGGACTATAGGTACTTATGGGAAAAAGGGTAGGTTAATAAGGGGTATATATGATAGCGTATATATAAATATAAGTGTCTCAAGCAGTCTTACCAAGGGGTATCGTATGACCCAGTAACTGGGTTGTGGACGTCAGATAGGCAGTTGCTCTATGTAAAATACTGTTATTCAGCTTCATCCGGTTAGACTGGAAGCCGACTTTAATATAGTTAGGACGGGGCTAGGCTAGTTGCTATATTACTCTGTATTGATGTTTGTCAGGCGAGCACTCATCATCCTCGGCGCGTCAAATACCGGAGTCGTCGGTACGAGATGCCGACCGTGGCTTCCCAGATGAAGCAGGCAGGCGTGCGGAACTACTACGACACCGCCATACACACCAACATACCGTTTGTAGTCAGCAAAAGCACCGCCCCCTCGCACAATATCGGCGTTAACATACAACAGGTACTTAGAACTTTTTTTCATCTTTAATTCAGGCACATTACACGTAATTTTGTTAGTATTACTCAAACTACGTTAGTTTATTTGCCTAAGACATACCTAATACGCACTTATGACCAAGGGTGGCCATGGGCCGGTTGCACCACGTCCGGTTAAGTTGCGGTTGACTTATCTGTCTAAAGTCGGTATAATGGATAAAATTTAGAAACTAATATACAACTCAAGGACCACACAAGTTCGTATTTTTTTAATTAACCTTTTTGGGGGTTCCGTAGCCAAATGGCAAAAACAGAACCCTTATAATTTCGTCTTAACGCTGTTGCTTCGTATCGCTTATATCTCGGCCTTTTTTTCGGTCGGTAAAAGCAATACTGTGCAAGCGTAAATACTCGTATTCATCCTAACTACGGAGCCATTCAGTGTGTGGTCTGACACGCCCTTGGACTGTTCTTTTAGGGTTCCGTACCTGAAAGGCAAAAACTGAACCCTTATAGCATCACCTTCTCGTCCGTCCGTCTGTCTGTCTGTCTGTTAAGACCCTGAGACTGTTATTCAATTAATTTGCCATTTCTAGGTGTTAAATGGACTCAAAATTCAACAACCATTATCAGGCATTCCACTGACTATCGCACATCACATGGGTAAGAAACATGTTTGTTATTTCGAAAGTATCTCCATAAATACGATGGACGCACACCTGCCTTCCAGGCGATATAGGCACGTGAGTGAGTGGTATAGGTAATGGCGGATTTTGTTCCATCAATTTCTTAAAAACTCTGTAGATGTCGCTCTCGTACTTGTCTACTGCTAGTCCTAAAGCAAAGCACCGTTACCCTCTTATTTCAAAACAAGGTTTTTCTTTAGATCAGTTTTGAAAACCACCGAGTCAGTTATTGAATTGAGAATCGTAACTGTTATAGAAATCCAGTTTTTATTTTTATAGGTACAAAAATGACAGCTCAGTTCGGTGCTGAGTTGTCATTTTAGTAAAAACTTTGCCTAAATCAAAATAAAGTTTGAAATACATAAACTGGCTCAAAGGTTAAATTCTGCAACTAAAGTTAGAATTCGTTTTGTAATAACACGGTTAAAGTTAGTTAAATAATCGTTCTTGAGAAGGCCAATTCCCATACCTACTTAAAAAAACGTTACAATTCAAGTCGCAGTCTCATCCCAGGGATAAAGAATCATGGCGAGATCCTTAGGGGCTGCCTCCACGAGCGAGAGAATCGCGGCGATAGTCTCGCCGCGCCATCAAATTTCCGCGGCGATGAAATCGCCGTGTGGAGACACGTTCTAAGAGAGTGTATAGAAATACATGGCACGACGATAATATCGCCGCGATTCTCTCGCTCGTGGAGGCAGCCCCTTACATTAATTTGTACAAAAAAGGGTTCATTTAGAGGGTTCAAAATATTTTCCAACGTTAAGAATACTTTACCAGGAGTAGATTGGTATAAGTCCTACTTAAGTATCATATTTTTAAAACTCAGCAGGATTAAAATATTTCGAATTAATGAAAATATCAGTTTTTTATTTCATCTCGTTGCCCATTATGAATTTATAAAAAAAAATGACAGTATTTGACATTAAGTCAAACCCCGCCTCCCAAAGATTGAAAAAGCTAGATTTGCCCTCATCGTATTTATTCACAAGAAAAAGTGTCCATACTGAGAAGAGTGGGTTCACACATTATTAGATAGCGTTTCTATGACAATCAAGTGTAGTCACTGCGTCATTGTGTATCAGAGGTGTCAAAACGAATCAGAAATGCGACTATGTTTTAACGCGGCAGGACGAATCTAACGATTTAAATCTTTGCCACTGCTGTTTACACTGACAGCCGCCCATTCGTTCTGAAATAATGAGCTCCTCGTGAAACTATTTACTTTTGACATTATATTTTTATTTCGGGGTTACAAAAATCTTGCAAATGCCTGAATATACTCTTGAGGCACCCAAGAGTATAAGAATTAGAGTTCCAACTTCTCTAAACATCTTTATTTTTTTGTACACATCCTGCCATGATTTTTTCAAAAACTTGTCAAAAATGTAGGTAAATTAGACGATTTATTGTTAGAGATTAAAATGCGAACGTTCCTAAATACGGGAATTGTCTGCAGAAGCAGCAGACTCGAATATTGATCGAAATGGAAAACATTTGAAACGCTCCATTTGCACATAAGTAGGAATACGTTTAACAAAGTAATTCGTTTATTTATGTTTCAGGCTTGGGCCACGTACCCAAATACGGTTCGAAGAGTACCACTGAGGTGAGTCTAAAGAGTACCACATCACTCCTTCAACACTTGACGACAAAAACTATTTTGTAATTTTTGTCGACGAATACACGCACTACTGTGCCACATACTTAGTAGCTCATAAATCAGACGTTTTTGCTACGTTTGAGATTACGTGGCAAAGTGTGAAGTTCATTATTTTCATAGCGAGATGGGCGGACGACATTGTTACATCGCGGGTAGAACCTGGATGAGGCTGGCACAGGGGCGGGGAGAATGGTACTCGAAAAGAGAGGTCTTGCAGTTGGTGAAGTCGGTTTTTCCATTAAATTACAATATCCTGTTGCACCTAAGGGTTTCACTAGCAGCATTCTCTGGCTATTCAAACTGCGATCACGAACGCGCGCATACCAAGCATAGCGATTATGGAACACCCCCAACTTGGCCAATTCAACCAAAACGGCTCTATTACAATTGGCTCGCGACTTCTACTGCCAGTAACCAGACCCTGGTTGCCCTGCTAAAACTGGTTACGGCAGTAGCAGTGTATATGTACTTAGTAATTTTCATGAACCAGGCTCCCTTAATATATTTCACCTATGTTACTCGGGATAACGCAACGCTTCTAATGATACCACATACATTGATATCGGTTAGGCCGTTTAGAAGTTATGGTGGATTAAAGAAACACAAACATACATGAACCCTGAAAACAGAACACTCCTTTTTTGGGCAGTCGTGTAAAAACTGATCTCCCTAAGATTAAGATTTAGGTTTGTCCTACAATGCGACTTACCTTACTGGGCTTTTTTTATAATAGAGCGGTGCTTATTTGGCACACGGACATAGGCGTTGATAGGGGGGGGACCGGGTGGGCCGTGCCCACCCTAGAATGGCCTGGTGCCCACCCTAGGATGTTTGGGGACCTATTCGAAATTCTAAGCTGGATAATGGAGAAACGAACGACTTACGGTAGTAGAAGGAACAGTGGGGTTTTAGTCGGTAGGAGTCCGACATAACCCTCCGTTCATCCCAGACGGAGGGTTTCCATGAGGAATTCCTAACGAAAAAAAAAAAAGGTTAGGGGCCAGGCCCCCCCTGGAAAAAGCCCTAGATACGCCAATGCACACGGATAGACTATGACCTGGATAACCTGTATTAAGACATATTATTTATTATGAGCCTGTGTTGTCCCATTGCAGGGCAAAGGCCCGGTCTACTGCGATTGTGGGCCAATCCTTTAGGAAGGAGTTCAGCACATCCCGTCATCTCATTCTGGGCCTGCCGCGCAGTCGTGTCCTGCTTGGTGGCTTTTGCATATTGCTGCTCCGACATGCGACAGATATGGCCAGCCCAGTTCCACTTTAGTCCAGCAGCTGTGCAGCCAGCGTCCGCTATTTGTGTTTTGAAACGAAGTATAGAATTCTTAATGCATGCGGTCTGTGAGTTTGACACCTAGTATACTTCGTTCCATAGCCCGTTGGCAGACTCCCAAGTGCGGACTTTTGGCGCTTTGTAAGAGACCATGTTTGCTCTCCGTAGGTGAGGGTGGGAAGCTTTCGTTTTAGTGAAAGCGAGAGAGGTCCTTTCATGAGATGTTTCATCGACCAATAGTTCTTCCAGGCGTTTTCTGTGCGGCGAGCGACTTCTTTGTCCTGTCTCGCCTGGAAGGATACTATTTGGCCGAGGTAAATGTACTCATGGACATACCTATTCAACCCGCACACCCCCAGACAGTAGAACGATATGCTATTGAATAACGGAAGCTTAGTTGTGCGAGCCCAACTCGCTCTTTTCCTTTTTTACCCGACTGCGGCAGAGCCCAAAAGGAGGGTCATGGTTTTAATGAAGTAAGTTGTCTAAAAATAATGTACATTTACACAAGTTCGCTGCGCTTCCTTATTAGAGACAGCAACCGTCGCTAGACCACCACAGGGAGATCAACGCGATCCGCGTGGGCCGGCGCTTGGTGCGACTGCCGTCTTACAAGTACATCTCGTACAACCGGCTGCTGAACCTGTACCGCGAGGGGGATGGCATGGTGCCTCGGTTCCTGCGCGCCATCGCCCGCCCGCACTACTTCTACACCTCCATGTACAAGTGAGTGATGCACTGACAGGTTTATGCTGCTTGGATACAAGTCTCGGAAACCACTATGCTTGATTTCATTTAACATATTATTGAGGTACGAATAGTCATTTTAAAAACAGCCTTTTTAGCTTTACGGATTCTGATCTAAATACCTACAATGAAGTTTTCTTACCGTCTCTTAGAACGACTATTGAAAGCTGTTTAAGCTGTGGTTTATCACTCCCGTCTTTTTAACTACGAGAACCCTACATAGACTTTGCGTTCTTTGGATTGGAATGAATGGATAGTTGAGACCGCGAAATTTAAAATTTTCTTACGTTTTTTGCAATTTGCAGGTCAGTTGATCAAAATATGATTCGCGACACTTTTCCATAAGATATTGGTTCTTATGGTAGAAATCTAACTTAGAAAGATGTATGAATGAATCTTATGATTATAATTTTCTAAATATGTACCTGTTATTGTCGCGAATCATATTTTGATCAAGATACAACCTGACACTGACCTGCAAATTGCAAAAAGCGTAAGAAAATTTGACTTTCGCGGCCTACCACTACCCATTCACCTTAAACGAATATTTTCAAGTGTGTATTAATGTTTCAAGCAGTCTCGCGACAAACCGAGAGGACTTTGATTGTGCCACGTCGAAAGGCCGTGGTGGGAGCCACGAGGCCAAGCAGAGCCTCGCAGAGTACGCCAGCTTGTACCGCGAGTACGAACATATAGACAAGTGCATCAAGGAAGGGAACGGCGAGCCGGAGCTAGAGCGACGCAAGGAAGAACTCACGAAGGAACTAGCAGCCCGGGAGGAACATATTCGCAAAGTGAGACAGTAGATTAGCTTAGGATATCCCGTAGCTCCCAGTTTCGATAATAGTGACCGAACATTGTCACTAATCCCTGTAGATCAGCAACTTGCCGTTTAGACGACTGTTAGTCAGCATGTTTTCCTTCTGGCAGGTGGTTCAAGAGTATCGAACAACAGGTGAGCCGGATCAGCCACTACGAGCATCCGCGTCTACGGCCGAGGATGGCTACCGGCACTCGAGCTTCAAGATTGGAGACAATCAACAGTAGCCAATTCTCGCACCTTCGTCAGGGTCTCTTCGTTTAAAAGTTCCGCCTGACACAACACAAAAGCCCGAATACGCAGTTTGTGCTTCAAAAACGTCGTCGCTATACCCAATTGAACGTAGTCGTCGGTCAACTTGCTATGAGATTTGTTAGAATCGAGCGGCTGAAATTATATGTAGAGCGTCATCGAAAAAAATATCTAAATTCGTGTTCGAGATGTAAAAATGGTAAAATATCGGAAGAGGTCATAGGAAAATCTTACATCGTTTCTGTGTTTGTACCTGCTCGTATTGTTGTACTACATTTTGTGGAATGTTCTTTGTTGGTCTTCGTACGTGTGCTTAATACACAAATAGTCATATTCAAAACTTACAATATGGTCGTCGTCGAGGTTGTATTTTATTTACTTACCTTTTCTCGCCGTTCCACCTTCTTCGCATTGGTCCTATATTTCAAAGCTTACAGCTTACCTCTATGAGTCGTGACTTTAATAAGTTTCGTGTTATGCTTTCTCACACGCGTGCCAGCTATCTTATAATCGGAGATAGAACTGGAAACTACGCTTAAATAAGCAGATTCATGCACTGGCTTACAGACCTACGAATTTTAGTACTTCATTCATTTCTTCAATTACTCCAATTAAGTTGTAGTCCATTTGTAAAAGATTGTCTACTATTGTAGTAGTCGTAGTCCAAACTTTGAACACGCAATGTGCGTAAGTGTAATCGAGATAGTTTAGCTGAGTAAAACTAAGTTTCAGCGCTATTATTACATGAAAGTAGCGTCAAGCGGTAGATTGATTGTTCGAGTTGAATTGTTCATAGGTTTCGGTGGACGTTTTTAAGTGAACTTTCTTTTGAAACTGTGCGTTTTTAGTTACTACGTCGAGTTTTTACTGAACAAAAGTTTCGGGAAAGCTCCGTTTGGACTCGTGTCGGAGAGTTGTCAAACCGCGAGTACAAGTCACTCGGAGAGAGCCTGGCAAGCGGCCGCGACGCGTCGTCGGCCCGTCGTCGGCCCGTCGGTCGTCACGTCACACTCGTCACTGCACTTCGAACGTCGTTCCTATTACGATACTCGTCTAAGCTTAGCTTGTTAAGGACGCTGAATAGTTTAGTACATAGTTCTGGATTTCTGTAGGAGATTATATTCGCTATGTGTGAACTTACGGATTTGCATCAGACCTTGTCAACCGATCCCATATTGTTGCCCCTGGGATTGGCTGGCATTCGAAAGCATTTTTGATTGTTACGTCGAAGATAAATTGTAAATGTTATGACATGTAATCTTTCTTGGCTGCGAATAGTAAACGTTTGTGAATGATGTCGTAATGTAAAGAAGTTTGAATACATTTCCTTTGACTTTCTATGATTTTTTTATTAATTCCTTTATAAAATAAAAACGATTGAAGGGAATAAGATATGAATTCTACTAAGCAATGTGAACATACATCTAGGCATGCAATTGCAGATCGTAATTAGATAGGTACTATAATCCATAGAGATAAGTCACGAATATACACAATGTATTATACCTACTTCTAGTGATGCAATACGTAGCTAAGATTTATCGATATATATGTAAGTAATATATAATTTTTAACACATTTTATTATGTACACATAGTTAACAACAACGAAGAGTTGATTTACTTAAATTCCATAACTTAACTACTACTAGTAACTAGATTTAAATAGATAGACTTAATAGTATCTAATACGATAGTTACAATAAGGTATTTGATAATCATCGACAAACATAACGTTTAAGTTGCTCGTTAAAACATATGTAACTCTATTTACACAGAAATAATAACGGTATCTTATTATTTTGAAACTTTCTCCTACTACCTACATTCATAAAGATGATCTATAAGTGGCACGTCGTTCCTGGGAAAGGAGAAGCATGCACTTTTTAATGACATTTATCATCGTTATAGTAAGTAGTCAGTTAATCTAAACATTTATAATATCTTTAAAGATCAATTATTTAACTAATAAATAAAAATATAACTATATTTATTTCATTAACAATAATAATGAAAGTGATTGAAGTAGATTCTTATTGTGACTGACAAATAGTGTCGACATCTACATTTATATTCAGTTTTTGGAGGCAAAAGAAAAACTTTAATCGATGAAATTGTGATACGTATAGAAATATGTATCAATAGTGCGATACAAGCACGCATGAATAGAAATATCGCGTGCGTATTTACAGCGTCAAAAGCCTACCTGCTCATGACAACTGGAGACGAATACTAAACACTCCAAATGAATGAGATGAAGTCACACCATTGCACGTAATTCTGTATTTAGCAAACATTTAATTGCGCGTATCGGTAGAGGAGGGAAGGTTCTCGCCGTCGATCTTGTGGCGCGTGGCCTGCATGTAGGCCTCCGCGGCCAAGGCAGGCCAGGCATCTGCAGGGGCCCCGGTGGCCCCGGCCCCGGCCCAGGCCTCCGACGTCGACACCTCCGCTGGCCTCTCCACGCTCTCTGTCGCCTTTGGCGTGCACTCCAAAGACAGAGATTTCGGTGTCTCAATCCTTTAAAAAGCAAATAAATATCTGTTGCCTTGAAGCGCCTTATTTTTTTTGAAGTGGTTTAAAAACCATACAATGGAATTAAGCACAAACTCCTTTTTCTGAAGTTAAAACTCAACATTATTTGCAATCAACATCGGCTCTATTTTGTGATAAACTCTTTCTACTAATATGAAGTAGGTACTTAGAGGGACAAGGTGCGGTGTGGGTTCTTAGAGAAAAAATACCTCACGCGTTCTGGTGACTGCATGGCGTCGTTAGTGCTGGAGATCTCCAAGTCCTCGGCGTAACTCATGTGCAGCTTCTCACCCTCACTGCGTGGCTCTTTTTCTGAACAAAATTATGCACAATTTAGGTCAGGAAGCTTATTGTTTCTGTAAGGTAGGCTTCAGAAATGGAAAGAATGAAGAGTTTACCCAGGAGAGGAACAGAACGAACAAGCAAAAAAGGTCGCATGTCAAAGGACACCCTTTGATATTATTAATTACTAGCTTCTGCCCGCGACTTCGTCCGCGTGAAATTTCTTGTTCCCCCGACCCACTCCGTCGCATCTCATCGCCTGCCCGCGCTATTACTTCGTTTTTGACTTTTTTTCTTTTTGTTCGGCTCCTAAGGTGATGTTAAATAGCCTATAGCGTGATGTTAAATAGCTTATAGCCTTCCTCAAGAATTGGGCTATCAAATACCTACAAAAAGATTTTTTCAAATCCAACTGGTAGTTCCAGAGATTACCCCTTATACAAACTTTACCTCTTTATAATATTAGTATAGAAGAAACTGTCGCTACGATCCTTCCTACGATCATTCTCTTTCTTCGTTTCTATGGCTCACGTTTCTAAAGCTTGTTCAACTGATTTCCATCGGTGACAGCTTCTCATTGTTTTATTCTGGTCACAAGGGGGCCATTTAAACTACAGGCACATAAGGGTGCCTAAAAAGGCCACTTTGGCACAATCATAAAATGATAACATTATGAATCCTATTGGATAGTTAACTTAACTGTTAAGTTAATCGAATCAAATCCCATTGGTCAAGGATATTTCAGTTATTGTTTTTTGTCTGTGCTAAAATACCAATCAATCCCATCCAAATCCAATCCCAATCTCTTTGATTATACCTACGTTGTGCAGCGAAAAAAAGAAAAACACGGACTGTCTTCGCCTTGTGTGTCACGGACTGTGTTATCCTTTTATGATTCTGCTAAAGAGGCCTTTTAGGCCCCAAGATCTTATTATTCACTCCAATGTTAAAAACAATTCGGTAAACCCATGTTCATGCATGCACCAGTCTTTAAGTTGCATTACCTAATTTTCCATTAGGAAGTTCACCCTCACCAGCTACCGCATAAGGGTGCACTTAGACTGCGGTCGATCGATGACACAGTGACATATTTTGAGGCGATCAATATCACTATCGATCGACCGCAACCTAGTTGCACCATAACCTATCAAGCGACCAATGAGACCATTAATTATCTATTAATGGGACACAAGCAATCAGCTATGAACAATCCCTGTGCCTGTTGATATTCGCTCTCCTGGGGACCTGAAAAGTTAAAAATAAAACAGCACCGTTACCATCAACATTGATGGCAGACTCCGGCCAGCCGAGCGAGTCGCCCTCCACATCCACGGGTTCGTCTTCCGCATCATAAGGGCGGGGCTCTCGGGGCCGCTCTTCCCGTCTCTCTTCGTCGAGGTCGTAGCCGAGCATGCTCTCGACCGTGTGGTGGCGCTTGCGTGTGCGCAGCTTCAGCCGGCGCTGCCGGTTGGCACGGATGCGCTGGTACGTCTGACATCAATGAAAAAGATTTTCATATTAGTTATCAATTGCAGGGTGAACAAGTTAAAATTAAGAAATCGCATCGGTACAAAATTTGAATACGCTCGCAGAGCTCTCGTAGTTTAACATAATGAACATGTGGGTAGTGCTTGGCTTTGTAGAGCATCGTCTCTGTTAATCATGGCTGTTGAGTGTCCTTCTAAAGCTCGATGAGTCATGATAATTGAGTCTAGTACCTCCCAGCGCGCGTCTTCGTCCTGGTGGTGCAAAGAGTGCTGTGGAGGCGCCGGCGTATCGCGCGGCAAGGCGCTAAGGCTGTAGAGGTGCTGCAGCTCCTGCAGGAAGTGCGCCTGCGCCACGCCCGGCCCGAGCCGCGCGCCGCACACGCCGCACGACGACTTGCGCTCACCGTCCGCTGTACAAACATCTATAAGGCTAGAGTCTACTTTTAACGCTTCGGTCTAACTCTTAGGGCCGTATTAGAGAGCCTCATTCAATACCTACTCATATTTTTTTATAATATATATAAAAAAAAATTTTTTTTTTTTTGTTTGCCAACCACCAAATTGCTTTAAACTAGTTTTGAGTAATTACCAGTGACGTTCCGTAATACGCGCCTAGTATGTGATCTGGATTGAGGGCCCATTTATTTAACCCTAGCGAAACGAAATAAGACTTACCTACAGGGAAATGATTTAAAAATAGTAAAAACTTAAAGCAAAGGACCATAAATTTCTTAAACGTGAATTAAAACTATTATGATTAAATAACTTGGGCCCTCAATCCAGACGCGTGCATAAAATGGCATAGCCTAAATCTCAGTAAGTACTATCTCTGGGTTAATATTTTTATTTAAGAATTTCTGAAATATTTTAAGAAATTCCCAAATCTGTAGAATATGACATTACAGATTTATGGCGGTATGTCTATGGCCCTCACTTTATTATTGTCTGTACTGAGGAATCTGCAAAACATTAATTTATCTGAAGAAATACATAAATAAGTACGACTTTAACATATTTTACTTAGATACCTATGTGAATTAGTTAAAAAGAAATAATGACACAAAAGTTAATTGTTAAGAAGTTAATGAAAGTCGCATTTAACTAAAACGTCTGAACTGAGAGCCCAATATTTTAGGCTTTATTGACTAGGCTCAACCTCATAGATTAACGCAAATTAGAATAAGATTTTTAACTATTTCTTAATTGTAACATATCGTCCGTTCTTCTAAATGTTCTTTAGGAGAAAATTGAATTTTAACTTTTTCTAGGAGAGAATTTTGTCGGGTGACCACAATGTTCATAGTAAGTAGGTAGTTTTACATCTTGTAAAGCGCAGTCGGAAAGTCATAATATTTGCAGCTAAAAGTATTAACCTATTAACTATATACAATTTTGTTTTCTTTATTTTGAATGTAATTTTTAATTAGTCCTTAGGATACTACTACGGGCCTAGTTGCCTAAAGCAAATACTAAATAATAAAAACTAAATATAGGTATAACTTTTAGCATCAAAAACAATCTACAGCCACCTCCGGATTTCCTTTTGAAAGCGCATTCTTTTATTTGCTCTCTTGCTAATAAAGATTGTGATTGCCATATTTTATCTGCAAGTAATAGTATTAGGGCTTAGAGTAAGAAAGCTATAGAGCATCGGGTAGCGTGGCCACACATGAGACAAAAAACTAACTTAAATAACATTGGCTACTTATGTAGCTGCCTTGAAAAAACGGGCACCCACTGAGAGACGGAAATAGTATAGCTTTATCCTTTTCTGTTACTTATAATAACTCAATACTTTATCTCTTTCTTGTGGAAATGAAATGGCGCTACCCGCCGTCTACACTATTCTTTGTCTAATCTAATCTAATAAGATCTAGGTACTAAATACCTTGGTATTGAAATTGATAAAAATTTTAATTGGCAAAAACCACATATTAGTAATCTTAAATCTAGAATACGCAAACTATCTATCATAATATCTTCAAAAAAATTAGAAACCTAAAGGACAGAAAGACTAACAGAATAGGTTACCTCGCTTTATGTCAATCAATCGCTACTTATAGCCGATAACTTAGCTTAGGCCAAGGTATAGTTCATGGCATAAAAGTAGATCAATCAATAAAGTCCACTTATCGCAGTACATACCTACAACAATGCTAGATCGGCCGCCCTTCCATCTAGCCGCTAGGTACAGTCACGAGCAAAAGTATGTATACACTTGGCTTTATTCAAAGTCGATTTTCTCCTTTCATTTTTAATGGAATTTTATATTAGTAGGAACATAGTATTTTTGAATCCATAGATATATGTAAACTGTCGTATTTAAACGTTGCATTCGTTATTTCGTGAAAAAATCGCAATTTAAAGTTGCCAAGTGTTGACATATTGGTGCTCGTGACTGTACCTACTTTACACTTTAATTACTTGTTCGCGATCTCCACTGGTGAAGGACTCATCTGCTGCAGCGGTCCTTAGAACGCGGTCCAGTTTTTTTAGGCAAGTAGAAGGAAGGTACATACGTGAAAAGAAGTCGTGTGAGTCAGTGCAGGTTGGTGCTGGCGGTGCATCGTCGTCCTTGCAGGGGCGCGGCGAGGCGGACGCGGCTGAGCCGGGAGAACTCGTGTCATCTCGTGCCGCGTACGCGTGGCGGTACAGAGGCGGCGTGCTGCTGTCGTCGCGGACATTCTAAGTTATGAACAAGAAGTCATTATTTAATTTAGCATAGTTTTAGTTATATAACAAGTCCCTATGAAAAGATGCCGCCCCCTTATTGCGCCACGGCTAGGCTATGCACTTAGCTCCGCTTTGTATAAAAATGTTGGCGGGGTGGTCCACTGCGATACCCGTAGTAATCTATCTACCTACCTCACTTCACCATCTGCCTAGCCTTTTACCAACTATGTTGGGGTCGGCTTCCAGTCTAACCGGAATAAATAAATAATCAATTGGATAATGTAAATATCTAATTGAATTTAATAATGTGTGACTGACATTTAATGTAGGTATAAGTGTAAAAATTAAAAATCATTGATTCAGTACAATGCGTAGGTAGGCGCTATTGTGTTTCACACAAAATCAATGTCGGCTGTTGCATCGTTTGGATATGTGCCTGTCATGCATTCAGTGCTTTAGGCTATAATAACGTTACGATAACGTGTTATAGAATAGGTATAACGTTTCTTGTTACATGGCTTTGTAAGGCACGAAGTGGCAGCGACGGATTGTTTACCTATTATTATTTTACTAGCAAAATGGTAAGTAGGTACACTCCGTACACTGCAGCAACCAACAAGGAATTTTGGCCAGGAAGTTGGCGGTGCTCGAATTACGTTGACAAGTGGCGCTGTTGGTAAACACTTGTACAAATTGTTTTGTGAAATGTATTGAAAAAACAAGTTTGCGGCGTTAGTTTAATTGGATCCCTGTAGAATTGTAAAAAAACTGTCAAAAAAGCAGAAACTCACCCTTAAAGCTTGCCCGACGCTCTGCCCGAGAGCGTACTGCTCACCAAGATGCCTGGCAAAGGCCTTCCCCGGGTAGAGGGGGTGGAAGGCGCCCCCTATGGGGCGGAAGGCGCCACAGCCGAAGCTCTGCAGCGCAGGGTGCAGGAACTGCGGCGCCATGTGGTGGAGGAAGCCTTCCATGACGGAAGTTACACTCTAAACACACAGGTTTTTTAAGCCAACAGAGATTCTTTGAGAGAAATACGCCAGCAGGTAATAATACATTATAGTTTTGTAACAGAAGCGTTTCCGCTGCTAAGAAATGTTCGCACTTGTAGGTACATCGTTTCTAAACGCCCAGCATGTAGGTAACATAATACTTGCGGGTACTATCTCTTGCATATACACTACGGTATTTGAAATTGTTTTCAGAAACAATTTTTGTTATGTTCATCTCAATAATTTCAGTACAAACTAACCATTAAAACAGTCTAAAACTATTTCATTAACGCGACAGGTCGTACAAACTACTTGCGCCACAAAAAACATTTCCACAGAAAGTGGTTATCGTAACGGTTTCGAGGAAATAAACAAAAAAAGCCGAGTTACAGCCACTTAACCACACACGAATAGACAAGCTGTTTATTTTGAAAGCGTTCATAGCGTCGCGGAGCGCCCGTTTGCGGCGGAAACGTAGCGGAGGACAACGAGAACAAATAAACAACACTACTCATTGCTGCCGTCATCACAAATCTTCTCCCTTATCGTTTAATGTAAAAAAAAACCTACATATTTATAAATTAAAGATTTTTTGGTTTTTAAAAAGATGAGTATGTAATTGCCCCGCCGCCCGCGCCGGTTCAAAGGCTTTTACAGCATTGATGAAGTTTACTTACTAAGTGTCGGCGTTTTCATTATTTATTCAGATTTTTCTACAGAGAGTAACAAGCACCTATCTAGAGCAAATAGTTTCCTTATCGCTCTAGATAACCACCAAACAGTCAAAATGAAATCGACAAACAGCAAATACAGCCGTCTGCAGTTTTTGTCCGGTTTTCAAAATCTTACCTTACCGAACAAACAGTTCAATATTCAATGATTAGCGGTAGGTACAGTCACAGCCATTCCTTTGGCGCTGGCCTCTGGGCTTTTGTTATTTGGCGATGTGTTTCAAAATCAACTCTCAGATATGAGAACTCGCATTACCTTCCTTTGAGTTACATTCGATCATACAACGCAGGACCGATATATTGCTTCGGTTGTGTTTGTTTAGTTTCCCCAATATGACACACTTTGCTAAGTATATTCCAAAATTGTGTTAGTAAAAATATGATTATTTACGGTTGTGGACTCGTAGCGGCCTCGATGTAGGTATTATCTGATACCGCCAACTAGCTTAATTAGCCTTTCAGTTAACAGCCCAGCCTTTTTAACCGACTTCAAAAAAGAAGGAGGTTTCTCAATTCGACCGTATATTTTTTTTTTTTTTTTTTTTTTTTTTTTTATGTGTGTTCGCGGATAACTTCGTCGTTTATGAACCGATTTTGATTATTCTTTTTTTGTTGGAAAGGAGATATGCCAAGGGTGGTCCCATGATAAGAAAACCAGGATCTGATGATGGCATCCCAGTGAAATCGAGGGGAACATTCGAAAATCGTAGGAGCGACTAGTGCGTTTGTTAATTTTTTCATTGGGTATTTTAAAGCACTACAATTTAATGAAGGCCTGGAGTCGATCTGATGATGAAGCCGAAAGACAGTCGAGGGAACTCCTCAACGGTTTACAGCAGTTACCTTGTGTTTGGGCTTGATTAATTTGTATTGATGAGAACTTTACACCTACATGGTTGTGACTGTCATTCGGGGTCTGATGATGAAGACGAAGGACAGTTAAGGGAACTCCTCAACAGTTTACAGTAGCTACCTTGTGTTTGGACGATTTACAGCAGTTTTTGTTGGGCTTACTTCATACGGTTCAATATGCCAAAATGTTCAGTTCGTACAATAATAATACCTAATTAAGATTGTAGTTTTACATAGGACGACCACTACCTACTAGTCATGCTGATGCGTCAATTTGAAACCGAATTTAAGTTGAGTAATCGCGTCATTTCTAGCAATGCTCTTTCGTCGTGTGGCCTACTCAATAATTAAAGTAACTTGAGCATTTGCTCTCGGAAATCATCATTTGGTAAAGTGGAGCTGATGATGAAGACCACAGATAGCCATCGGAACTACTCAATGACAAATATTTCACGGGTTGCGATTCGGTTACTTTAATATGGTTGCTAAGCAATTTATGCTCGTTACAATGCGTATGGTGAGTGGTTGTTGAGGAGTTCTCCTGGCTCTTACCAGGAGAACTCCTCAACAATAAACGTCCCAGCATCGGGAAAAGCAATATTTTGTAACATGTGATGAGCAGTTAACATTAGGCTATTGTAACTTAGATAAAAAAGCTTGTAATTACAAACTGACCCACTAAAAAGTGAAAAATAAAAACTTTTTACAAAAAAAAAACAACCGACTTCCAAAAAATACACTACAAATTGAAAAATAACTTTAATTTCGGAAGTCGGTGTCATTAAACGAAAATGCGGAACCAAAGACACCGACTTCCGAAATTAAAGTTATTTTTCAATTTGTAGTGTATTTTTTGGAAGTCGGTTGTTTTTTTTTTGTAAAAAGTTTTTATTACTAAACGGCGCCCTTCAACTAGCGGCCCGAATGATATTCAGCGGATGCGTCTAATACAACATTTAGTCTAAGACACATTACTAGTGAACTGGCGGGCTGGCACTTAGGCCGTTTTTTATTTTTATTTATTTAAAGTTAATTAAAACGGTAAAACACCAGTTACATTAATTACCAGACAATAATTACGTTCACAATAAGATAATTTAAAACTAACATGAAACAGTGGACTCCCTTGCACACTTTCTCTCACAGAACTCCAGACTTATAGGTACCTACGCATAATTTTAATCCATTCATCCGCAAACATCACATTCAGGGTTGGTAACCAGAAGGGCATTCAGCACCTTCAGAGTAGGTACCTACGACAGATTCGGGATTCGGCTCTGGACAGTTTTGGATGGCAGTTGCGCAAACAGATTTAAATACAATAGGGAGACCATGTGACGAAAATGTTGAAATGGGCAGCTAAGTAACCAGCTGGGCAATTCATAGGTAAGGTTGGAACTGTACCTACCTAATTAACCACGCGCGAGCCGAATTGACCGCAGTAACTACCTATATTACTAATGCTCATGATTATCGTTGGCAATCCGCTCCAATCAGCGCCCCATCTGATTCACACATAGCACACATATATAGATCACAAGTTCTCAATATCATCTGTCCGTTTGAATCTGCAATTAGTCCAGCGGCGTAATGGCTTAAGTCAGTCGCTGTAATCAATCGGGGAGTAAACACTGTGTTGCTTTGTGCCCGATTTTGACGTCACAGACAATTTGGTCACATCGCTACAGGAAACACGAGGGTAGCTACTGATCTAATTTGTAAACTAAATCAAGCCAGTTATGTTTACCGCCTTACGATTCAGTAACTCACGATCACAGCCTACGAATTATTTTCATGATAATATCTCCTTTGTCGCCAATTTGAATCCAAAATTAATTAAATGAGCTCATCATCAAACATCAAGAGTCACAACCTTGAAATACATGCACTGACGCTGATGTAACGAAAGCATTCATCAAAAGAGATTCGCCACCCCCGCAGATGCAATACGCAGTGTGTGTGATAGAGATGCTCATGAGATACTCTAATGATCTATGATCACTTATGGGGATTCAAAATTATTTTCAAAGAGCCTGTTTAAAAAAAACAAGGGTTTTAGTTAAGAGTCTGACACTCCCCCCTTCCGCTCCACCCAGAGCGGGAGGGGTCATTTGATGATTTCCCAAAAAAAAAAAAAGTGCCTGTTTAAGGTTCGCTACGACCAGCCGGTCGATTCTGTAAAAATCTCACCGCGAAAACTTAGGTGAAGTGAGTTTGTTTTTGCTAGGAATTGACACTATTGACAGCTCACTCCACGCTCACTTCACCTAAGTTTTCACGGTGAGATTTTTACAGAATATCACCGCTGAACATTAAATATAGGATGTTTAGAATCATTTATCAGATAATTTACTTCACTACATTGGCTTTTCAGCGACTGCTTTATTTCTAACCGAGTAGAAAAGCAGTCGAAATAAAAGATAATACCTAACGATATGTCGTTTAACTCTGTGTTCGTCCGCACCGCAGTGTGACCGCACCCGCGCCACCTACTTACGGGCAGTTGGGCCGCGTTACTTGCAGCTATCTATTCTATTGCCGCGACGTGTAAACACTGGGAAAAGAATAGTATGGCCGGAACAGTAGGCGATAAACACAACCAGTGTAAACGTTATGAAATGATACATACGGTGCATTCCGTTTAATTGTACTTGTACGTATTTATGGAACACTTCTGGGAGTTCTAGAATATTGGCTTGAAATAATATCGGCCACGTAAGTTGTAGATTGTGAGAGTACTGAGTAGCGTTTGTTATTGTTACACAACATTACTATTCCGATTACCTATTAGAGCTTACGTTGTTGTATTGAATAAAAGTAGATACCGAAATATTACCTATGTATTCCTGAAAACTGAAAATTGTGTCATCAAAGAAATATCCAGACATATATCTAAGTGTTGCATGTTAATAAAATTTAAATCGTTAAGTTATGTTGGTCAAAGTTGGAACTTGCTGTTCTGCGAGGTGCTACGTGCGCAGTTGAACGCCACGTCGCCGACGCAATCTATAAATATACCTCTAAATCAATAATAGTTCTATTAGGTCGTTAATTCTATCGGTGCAATATATCAGATCGTAGTTACCAATAAGTGGGCAATAAAAGAGCCGACATCGCCTGAAAGAAATACGCGTGCTCCTGATTTATGCGTGATAGGAGCGCGGCCGCCCCTTTTTCAATAAGGGTCTGATAAGAATCATTGCCCATCCCCGCGTGACGACCGGCGAGGCATGCAATTAAATCGCATTTTTGCAAGTCTTACTGAAGTGCATAAATTATAATTATTGATATTAAAGTTAAAACTGCACGACAAAATCAAAATTGAGTATAATCACGATCAAATAAGTAATAAGACTCTGTAGAGAAGGCTGTTTTGTCATTAATTTGCTCAGAATGACTCGTGATTCACCGTTTGTCATATTAAGTGTTCTATATTAAAAGTGCATAAGCATCTACCTACCTACTTCATCATCATCCACCAAGCCTTTTCCCACTAATTGCGGTTGGCTTCCAGTCTAACCGGATGCAGCTGAATGCCAATATTTTACTTGGAGCGACTGCCTATCTGACCTCCACAACCCAGTTACTGGGTAATACGTTAGTCCTTGGTAAGGCTGGTTATCAGGCTTTCAGGCTTCGACATCCCCTAACGACTGTCAAAGATCCACAAATGACGGCCGGGACCCACGGCTTATCGTACTTTTCGAGGCACGTAGGGCCTGTCTCGGTATGAACTTAGAGATGGTCATGCACCCACGGACCGACCGCGGCAATTCATTATTTAGCATTACCTATCTTTTTTATAAGCGCTTTTTAGATTTTTCTGAAATTGGTTCGATTTTAATGGATTTTTCTCGAACTAAGGGCTGATTTTTCCAGCGCCAGATGATTGTATCGCAGGAATAATTTTGAATTTTTGACAGTCCTCCCATACAAAAACTTAGACTTTTATTTCACGAATAAAATTTATCTGTCGATTGAAAAATCAGCGCTAAATAAAATATTTTAGACTGAATTCCTTTACTAAATGGGCTTTTAATCTTGATCTCGAGCTCGCCTTGTGGAAAGCGATGGGTGAGGGGTAAGGTATACGACGAAATAAGCGTACCCTCCCTTCTGGGTACTTCACAGAGCACAGAATCGTCGCGCCGCCGCTGCCGCGCGCCGCCGCCCGCCGCGCACTATGGAAAATCGAGGTCTGTTTCGGATCAAAAATCGATAACTTTTTTATTTCTAAACATTATGATATGTTATAAAATTTTGCGCAAATATAGAAATGCTATTGGCTTCAAATGGAATGTATTTTAATATGATTTAATTTTATCGTACATTAAAAAAAATAAAACAAATTTAAAAGTATCAAAAGTGACCGTTTTTAATTTTTTTACAATCATCGATCATCGATCGAGAGCATTTCCTAGCATGATGGTAGGTAGATGACTTTTGTTATAATCCTTATAGCGGGATTCTTGTGAATCTTCCAAAAGTTGACCAATAGGAAGCACTGCAATAGGTATGCTTAATAACACTTTCTCCATGAATCAAAATTTTGTGAACTGATGATGGCATGTAAGTACCATTCATTATTACTAGCATAGATCCTGGCAGCCTCCATAGCATAGGTAACTGCCAAATTTTTCAGTATTTATCATTACATGAAAGAGCTTGCAGAATTATGTAAAGTCGTTTAATCAAAATTAAATCCACAATCCACTCACTCACTCACAAGTAGACATTTTGACGAGTTAACAAAACACGTAAGTATTGTATTTGTAACAATCAAACGCAGACGTGATTGTTACGAATACAATACTTACGTGTTAGACGAGACAAAATAGTGGTAATTGTACAGATATAATTACCACTATTTTGTTATATAGAATTAAATGTAACAACTGTTTTTAAGTTTACCTACTATTTGAAATATTAGGGTAGTGTGCATCTTGTTAATTAAATTTTTCCAAGGCGAATTTTACAAAAAAATAATAATTAGGTATATTATTTTATTGAAATAGAATTAAAATACAATGAACTGCGTCGGACTTAAATGAGCAAGACAAGAAATCTACACTGAAGAGATGGGGTATCCATTTCTATGTACCTACTATGAATTTCATAACCGATTAGTACTTGGTTGTTTGTTGTCGATTACATTACAGCTTTACAACGACGTCGACGTGGCATTGATTCCATCTCACTCCTTTCCAATAGAATACAAACTTCAACAAATGCGTCGTATAAAGTTGATTGACGATATGATATATTATATATATATGTTTATGCGACGATATCTTCACGATGTGCTACCAATCCTCTATAGAATTTTTAAATCCGGACTATAGTCAAAATTTTAATTAAATGCAGTAAAATGTTGCTCCTGATTCGGCCAATATACAAAAAATTCCACTTCCATCATCAATCTAACCACTGGGAAAAACCACAAAAAAAAAAGCATTGTCTAAAGACTAAAGTTATTGATCTCTTTTTTTTTCAAGTTATATTTTTTTTATTAGTTAACAGAATGTTACCTAATTATCATTTTTAAACTAGAGTTATGACGTACATTTTAATGTAGTAAATTATTTTTTTAACTGCAATTAATTGCAATAATAACACTAGAGCGAGTCGGACTCGCGCACCGAGGGTTTTGTACCATCATAATTATGTTTTTAAATTTTCATCGGCGAGGCCTATATTCGTCAGAGAATTTTAACATTGTGCACTGCGGTGTAGAATATTGCAGTTTTATGTCAGCGCCATCTCTTGACGGATAGTGGAACTAATGTAACTTTTATTGAAGATTTCTGAAAAAGTGTGCTATTTAGAGACTTCGTTTTATTTTTCCTGTAATCTTTACATACATAGAATTATTTCAGATTTTTCTCTTTGCAAACTTCGGAGATAAGGGAGGGAACGGTAATTTTTTTTTACATTTTTCATCAAAATTTAAAAACTATGCTGCTTAAAAAAAAAAGAAAAAATGTTTGAGAATGTGCTCTGCGTTCTTTATGATACCCCACATGCCCTAGTAGTCCCACTACGAATTTTTCAGACCCCCTTTCAGTCCCTGTTGCAAAAAATATACATATATTTTTATTCCTGTCTTATTTGCAAAATAGTTGGGCAAACGTCATCTAAAACTATTCCAAATTTCAAGTTGACAGCATTAGTAGTTCTTGAGATATCCAGCTGTGACAGGTAGACATACAGACAGACAGCCATAAGGGTTCCGTTTTACCATTTTGGTACGAAACCCTAATAAAAAGTAATGAATACCACGAAGTGACTGTTTCTAATTATATGACCACCACAGTACCTACCTATATTTTATACGTCATTTCTGTCTTAGTGCGAGAAAACGGTGACACTGGTTTGTAGTAATAGGCTATTTGACAATGTAAAAAATAAGGTCATAATTATTGACACTCGTATAGATTATCGCTTTTAAAATCGATTTGCATTAATTTTACTACAAAACAATGTATTATTTATTAAAAAAATCCCGAAAAAACTTCATCTTTTTAAATCTGGCGCCACGTAATCGAAAACGGTCTGGATTGGCTGAACTTATGATGACGTCATGATATAGTCAATTTCTGTCTATCGTTGACAGAACAGTAGGCCAATTCTACTAATTTAAAACGTTCAAAATCTAGTCGCAGTCTCATCTCAGCGACAAACAAATGTCAAAAACTTGTCAAAATGTAGGGAAATAAATGGTATTTTTGACAGATTGAGACTGAGATCAGACTGTGAACGTTCTTAAAATTACGAGAATTGCCCCTCAGATGACTTTTGTCTAGTATCTCGACCGTTTCAACATTTGTTTACGTGTATTGTGACGTCACGACGCCATATTGTTAAAGATAGCGTTTTGGCAGCTTATTTAAACAGTACATTTTTATTTACTATTTTCTAAAAGAAATACATTATGCAATTTGAAGTAATAGGTTTTTGTGGGCTCGTTAGACACCATTAAATAATCTGAGATGTTTATCAGAAACCAGTCAAATAGCCTATTATGGAAAATGCAGCTTCTAGCAGTCGCCGTCGAAGCGTCACCGAGCTCTGTGGGATACTACAATGAGAATACAAATAAAGATGATGACTAAATCATTGATATATACATTAGATTCAATGATGAATTGATTAAAATAAGAACATTATCTTTTGATCTATAAGTATTGCCTGCTGGATGTCGGTCGAGATCACTGACGTGATGTGGCGGTGAAGGAGGCGGCCATCATTATCTTGTCAACCGGAAGACGTCGCCACATCGACCGCTCCTGCGTTTTCACATCCATCGGAATTCTGAGCGCAGCGAGATAGCTACATATCTAGTTTTTTTTTTCAACTATTTTAGTAACTGTTCATGAAGAACTAGCACTTTTTGAATAGATGTGATAAAAAATATTTATGATGTCCATGAAGATCAATCTTAGATAAAGGGCGTCCACTAAGAGTGTATCTACTATTTCATTTAAAAATAAAAACACATATTATTTGAGCGATTTGTGATATTTTTATTGCATTGTAAAGTAGACAATCATGTTCTGATACAGTATGGAATAAAATAGACAGGCTCTTTTCATGAAATTTCCGATGACTTTTTGACAAAGATGTGGTTGTATCTCACCGACGCGACGATGCGTTGGATCTCGGCCTTGAGCTCAATAATTGTTTCTGGTTTATTCGCATAAATCCAAGAAATTTACAAAACCTTAAAGAAAGAAATCGCACGGCGTTAAATCGCATAATCTTGATGGCCAGTTGACATCAGAATTTCGTGAGTGATGATTTGAAAATCGTTGCTGCAATAAATCGATTGATTCATGCGGTGTGGCACCGTCCTGCTGAAACCACAATATGTCGTCCAAATCCATACCGTCTAGTTGAGGCCACAAGAACGAAATTCCGCAAAGTTTGCGAGTGGTTTCAACGTAACTTTCCCCATTTTTGTGATGGGTTTTCACATTGACTTGAAATCATTGGGTTTTCACAATGATAAAGCATTCTTCTTTTGTGTAGAGCTCTATTTTTTTTAATAGTCATTTGCACAAAAAAATAAATAAAGAGAAGAACATAACTGCTGCTGCTGGAAGAGATTTCTTTAGAAATAAGCATCACCTTTCTATTTTTCTGTACTTTTTTCTTCTCTGTTTATATACGTATGTGTGTATATAAATGGTTAAATGAATAAATAAATTACACAAAATTTAAATAGTGCACTCATAATGAGACATTCTTTAAAAATGTATTATTTAATTGTTCAGTAAACGTCATAGTTCGTTTCGTAAAACAGTTGTAAAAAGACCCTTACTACTTAAGAGCCTATACTACCTCAGCTAAAATTCACTCTTTATCTCGCTCGCACGATACTGCTCGCGGACTGTGTGAAAGCGAGACAGAGTGCGGTGCTGGGCGGGAGGCAGCGCCAATAGTTTAGGTATTTGCTTTTTACGGTGAAAATAAAGGTAATTCCAAAAAACTAACTAACATAAGACCTGCTTTGTAGTTAGTTCAGTTAGTATGCAAAGTTTCATGATCTAATTTGAAGTATTTTTTGAATACCAGCGGTTTATTTTTCGGTTTGGAGGTAACTTTGGATTTTTTTTCTATCGAGAAAATTTTATGGAATCGTGTTTTCGTCTAACATAAGACCTTACATTAATCTTCAACTTTAGCATATATTTATTTCAAAATTAATGCTGCAGTATTTTCGACATAACGGAGGATCATGCTAAGCCATTTGAGGTAGTATAGGCTCTTAAAGAAAATACATAATTATACTGTTAAGGTTAATTAAACTGTAAAAAGTATCCAGCCCTTTGTCCGTTTTACACACACAGACAGTATGCATGCGTTAGGCCCTTTGTACGCAGACGTTTTTCTTGCCGTGAAAAACTACAGTTTATCCGCCGTGTGTAAGCAATGTCGTTATTGCTGTATCCAACTATCCATGGATCACTATAGAAGGTTGTTGACGGATAAGTTTTTTCTACGGCGCGGTTTATACCTACGCCGTACAGGGGGCCTAAAAAGGCCACTTTGGCAGAATCATAAAAGGATAATATAATGGACAGTTAACTGTTAAGTTAATCGTATCAAATCCCATTGGTGAAGCATTTTTCAGTTATTTTTTTTATCTGTGCTAAAATACCAATCAATCCAATCCAAATCCAAATCCAAACCCAATCTCTTTGATTAACCTACGTAGTGCATCGAAAAAAAGAAAAACACGGGCTGTCTTCGCCATATTATAATTCATAATGTTATCCTTTTATGATTCTCCAAAGTGGCCTTTTTAGGCCTCCAGTAAAGAAACCGTCATCATCATCATTTCAGCCGAAAGACGTCCACTGCTGGACATAGACTAGAATCATTTCTATTTAGTTTTTTTTTTTGACGTTCATAAGTGCCTTTAATGTGCCTATTTGAAATAAATTATTTGACTTTGACTTTGACATAGGCCTCCCCAAGCACTTCCACTTCGACCGGTTCTATGCTTCTCGCATCCAACGGGTTCCTGCGGCCGTCGGTCCACCTTGTGGGAGGCCTTCCAACGCTACGTCTTCCGGTACGCGGTCGCCACTCCAGAACCTTTCGGCCCCATCGGCCATCTGTTCTGCGAGCAATGTGCCCTGCCCACTGCCACTTAAGTTTGCCAATTCTTCGGGCTATGTCGGTTACCTTGGAAAGAAACCGTGCTGTGTAGAAAAGACCTTATGCCGCTTCCTAACCAAAAGCGATAGTCGCGCGAGAACGTGATCGTCGCGAGGTCTTCTCTCAAAAAATAGTTTGTGCTCAACATTATTTGGTATTTGGTACGGGTAACAGTCATGTAAATCCACGTCTTTTATATCTTCATCAGTTTTTAAATGCTTTGCTTTACCACGTCACGAAATATAATACCTTTTGAAGCTGAGGCACTGAGCAGAGTATAGCCTAGGAAACTTTATTTAATTACTTGATAACCAAGACCCAATTGCCTAAACCTTTGACCAATGTCTAGTTGACATCAACCTTAAACCTTCTTAGTGGCCTGGCCATTTTTAACCGACTTCAAAAAGGAGGTAGGTATTGTAGTTGACCCGTATGTATGTACAATGTATGTAGGTATGTCCACGATTTTCTCAAAAACTAATGAACGAATTTGATGTTTTTTTCATTAACGTAATCTACGTACTTTCAGGAAGGTTTTAGTATATAATACATTAGGTTATTTACGAACATTTCTAAGTACGAAGTTATATGTATAAATGTACTGCAACTCCGGCATTTCTATGCGAATTTTGATGATTCTTCTAGTCGGTGTTTTCAATTCTTCAATGCAACTTAGCTTGGCACCGCTTGGCTGCAATTCAATCAATCTATGTATTGTTTTTAATGGATAAGGTATGTCTCAGGGGTGGTTCCATATAAAGGACATGGCTAAATCGATGTATGGACGAATCACCAGCAATGTATAAACATGGTACCTAGCAATATGTAATACTGAATAGCTGAATATTAATATTTCATATAAAAAAAGTTACAGGAACTTTTTATATCTTTACAATCCTGAAAATAAAATCGTGTAACTCCTACGTCAAAAGGCATTTAAAAAACTGCAAACAAATGACATTGCTATGAACTTTTACCTAGGCTTTAGGATGTATCTGCGATAATATTGATAATTGTATTTTTGACTAGTGACTGGGATATCTATGCTAGCGACCCACCCCGAATCCCGTTTAGTAAATATGTACAAATGGGTAATTGCACCAAAAAACGTAATACAACAGGTATTCTACAATTCGCGCAAAAATCACTCCCCGCACGCGTGAAACTCTTGTTAATCCTAAACTACTTTCCAAATGAGTTGAAATAAAGACAGTTTTCAGAGACAATAAATAATATAAATAAGTGGTTGAATAGCTGAACCTAATCTATGGTGCTCAGACCTGATCGCTCACCGAGTCGCAAAAGTTCCGCCTTGGAGTTTGCCAAAGAGCGATGGAACCACAGATATAGAGATACACCTAGATAACGCAAGAGCAACTACTTCACGTGCCAAAAATCGCACCATCTTACGTACAAAAATCGTAAGCCGCCACTTTCGCGCTCAGTCCTGTGTACTGCTGGTTGGGTGAGCGTGAGCGCTGGCGCTAGGCCCCGGGGGTGGGGGAGACGGGTGCCGCACGCGGCGGCGTTTTTGAATATGTAACGTCATAGTAGGTAGTTAAAAAATGGGCACGATTGGTTTTCATACAGATCGTGATACTTGTTATCTAGGTCTATCTATATCTATGGATGGAACGCAGCATTCTGGGTGTAAAAAGACAGGACAGAGTTCGGAACACCACGCTGCGTTCCAAAACGGGCATACTGGATGTAGGAAAGAAGGCTGCCAGGCTCAAATGGGATTGGGCGGGTCACATCAGCCGTATGCACGATGACCGCTGGGCAAAAGCCGCCACACAATGGGTGCCTGAAGGCTCTTACACACAGGCGCGACGCGACAGTGCGACGCGATTCTGCGATATATGTCCATAGAACAATTTCTATGGAAACGCGCGCGACACTTCACACAGGGGCGACTTGTCGCGCTGCGACACCGTCGCGGCGCGACGAGTAGCGCTACACCGTGTAGCCGCGATATCGCCGCGACACCATACTAAATGTTCATTTAGTATGGTGTCGCGCCGCGATTCGCGTCGCGCTTGTGTGAAAGGTGTTGCGGCGCGATAATATCGCAGAATCGCCAGGCGACACGTCGCGCGACAAGTCGCGCCGGTGTGTAAGAGCCTTCAAGATGGACGGCGCCGCCGAGACCGGTCCAGAAAGAGATGGCGAGACGATCTGGATTTAATATCTGAAGAGGAAGATGATCCATGCTACCGAATGGGCATGTAAATGTAAAGAACACACTGTGTTTAAAAATCATTTTATTTAACTGGTGGAAAGCTGGATGCGACGTTGGTAAATTCTGCAACATTGAATCGCTTCTTTCCACTGTATGGCGTTGTATACTTCTCACAGAACGGCCAAAAGATATGCACACCATTATATGGCCAAATAAACGAACATCACTAGTTGCTTCTGAATTCAGCAGTTCATAACAAGGATGACAAATGTTGGCATCCCTTGGAACCTGGAACAAACATAATTACCTTAGTACCCACATGAATTAACTGTAACACCTACACATTTGAACATTATGACATCTAAAGCAACCAGTCTGTTGTAGTCGTGACGTGTTGTGGTCGTGATGAGACGAGATGAGTCTTTCTGATTCATTGCCATTGAGTTCATTATGTATTTTGAGAAACACTATAAACTACTTGAAGTCACATTTGTGATGTTTATTATATTTATTAGTTCTAGAATGATGCTAACTGTAGATGACTTACCTTGTGACTTACTCAATTGTCAACCATCGTGCTAAGATAGTGAGTAGAACAGCAGACAATGAAGAGGTGATATCCGCCGCAGTCTTTGCGTGGCTACACCCCAGTTTAAGCATCTCATGATGAACTGATTGCAAGTCAAGTTCGTGTCGAGTAGCGAGAGGCTACGTAGTCGCGCGAGCACACAAAATAAGTCCATTATACAAGGATCCAAAATAAAAAATCACAACAAACAAGCAAACGGCAGTGCGTTCAAACTAAACGACGAAATAAACGTCAGATGTCAGACATCTGACGTTTATTTTTTTCAAAGAGATGGGATTGAAGGTCGAGTGAAACAGAATCGATAAAATAATCGGATGGGTTTAAAGATAAAAATCGAATTAGTTTTTGTCGACCACTATTCAGTTAATATTTTTCGACACAAAACAGGTAGTAAGATATAAGTAAGAGAAATAGGGAGTAAGAGAAATAGGGAGACGAAGAAACACATTCCTATGCTTTCAGTTATTTTTATTTGATTTTGATAGAGTAGAAAAGAGTGGAATTGAGTAGAGTCGATTGTCACTTTAAAAACAACCCGAAAACTCTGATTGCCACTTCTTAGTTTCAGAAAATAAATTGTTTTGATACCTATTATCAAAAATCGATATAGGTACAGTTTCGGTTTGTCATTCTGGAAAAGCGATATGACTCCTCCCTAGCTTGCAGTACTGTATTATTTCCCCTTAAACTTGTCATGTTAATCAAAAAAAGCAACTAAGATACTTTTTTATGTATAATAGTTCACGAAAGTTCTAGGAAATTATTAAACACTAAATAATTCATGAATGAATACTTAAAAATTACGAGTTAATGTGAGATTACTATACATGCTTGAGGTAGTCATTTAGCCATCTCCTTTGATTAAATTTGCTTGGGTAGTTTTTGAGTTAGCTTCAATAATACGATTTTAATCACTCAGTTTATATTGATGATGTTTTAACTGATATTTACACAGCAAGTAGTGTTACTTGAATTTGTGTGAGGTAGATACCACTAAAAAGTGAAAAATAAAAGCTTTTTTATATACTAGATACTACTTTAAAGTTATTTTTCACTTTGTAGTGTTTTTTTTTTTAAGTCTGTTGTTTTTTTTAATGAAACGTGAACCTATTTCTTTTTAATTTAATTGACAGTGTCTGTCAGTGACACATGAAGGCTGAGGCTTTTTGTACACGGCTTTGGTACGGCGTATAAGCTGCGCCTAAAAAACGCCAAGAAAACGTGTCTGTCAACAAGTTTCTGTAGCCATACATCACTGACAACCGTGCCTACACACGGAATAAACCGTAAGTAGTTTTTCACGGCAAGAAAAACGTGTATTTGTACAAAGGGCCTATTTCTGCGGTATTAACTATACGACACAAATGCGTACTCGGTAACGGGTAAAGCAGGTTCTATCGTGCAATGAGCAGATAAGATTAGCCCTTAAGGTTACGAACATATTTTGGATGTGACAGTACAATATGCTCAAATATTGACTTAATCAAGATTGTTTTTACACCCTGTACCTATAGTAGATGGAGATTCTCAAAAAAAAGTTGGATAAAATCGCCAATGCAGATAATTGAGATATTCAAAATAATTACCATTTAATCAAAGACATTACGGTAACACTCCATTGTTTTATATCCTGCGCCCACCTGAAGGTTCAAAACTGAAAAAAAGTTTTCAAAACTTTTTGTTTAATGGTTTTTATTTCAAGATGTAGAAAAAGTAACTGTCTGAAATACAGGAATCAAAAATATTTGTTTTTTTTTTGTTTTTACAAACGATGTGTGTCTTGGTATTATTATATTTTATAAAGTATGTAATAAATGTATTCTTTTTTGCGTAGTGGCAGGAAAATCTTTAAGGCTCTTTTCCAAAATCGTCTAATATCAAATGGTATAACATAATAAACTCACAAGCACAACGTTAGTAAAAACGCAAAAAAATATACATATGAAACGTAGCTTAATTAAAACGATAATAATCTACACTATTTTATTAATGACGTCTCGTCGACGCTTACCAACGAACTCATTCATTCTTTTTATTAGAGCACCATTTGTTATTAAATTTTCCAATCGAACATACGATTACCAATTAATTCATTATTTTCAGAACACCGCCTGTCTTTATAAATAAAGATATTTATTTTTTATTTTATCACTTATCAACACAAAAAGTTAATCAAAATTAATAAAAAGCTACAAAGCATTTAAAGATAGTACCTACTAATACTTTTTTACTGTATGTTTAAAAAGCAGTAAAAATACTGGAACTGTTTTTTTTTATTTAAACAGGTTGTTTGGTAGAAGGACCGACACAATTTTCTTAAGGATAGGAAGTGTCATATTATCCTAATTTTCGACCATAACACATGTCGTGTCACACATGTCATAAGTATTACGGCAGGTAATCGAGTTAAATAATCATGTTTCTTTCTAATCACCCAAAATATCATCAAAACTTTACTTTTTTGTTTGTGCTTACCTATAATAGAGCGCAATGATACTTGTTGTGATCTGCAAGAAAATGACTTGGGTTCTTTCAAAGTCGTTAAAATGTGTTAAGGAAAGAAAAATTTCATGAAATGAAAAATAAAATTTTGTGCTAGCAAATGACATCCCAAATCCCTTAAAAAAATGTGTCGGTCCTTCTACCGAACATTCCGTATAAGTAAGATTAACACAAAGATCGTATCAATATTTTTATAACAATAGTTATGGCGATATAAACCGAGTGTTTAAAAAACTGATCTAAGCAGGCAACTAGTTTTATTCCTTGCACTTTTAAAATATGATGGAGATGTGCCTAATTTTAAATCATTTACGTGTATTTTTTTGATGATCCATCCAACGGATAAAAAAAGTTCTAAAAGTATTTTACATTTTAAAATGTGTAGTCCTGAAAAGAAGATACTACCGACGTACCACATTAATTAGTTCATTAATTAAAGAGAAGCAGAACCTTTTTATGTCTATATTCGTCTTAACTTAATGTTTTACGAAAATTGTAGTGTGCACTTACAATTTTTTCGTTTAAGTATATAATATCTGTTTTAATGTTTAAGTTAGTTAGTTTTTGTCTAAGACACGCGAACAGCTTTGCGGTAAAAATATCAATGAATGCTTCCAGAATAAAAAAACAAAATAAATAATATTTGACATACGTTTAAACCTACGAATCGAATAATACTTCTAGCCAGTGCCTTTTGCTAAAGGCTTCTAGCCAGTGCCTTTTGGCTAAAGGCTAGAACACAAGGACACCACAGTACTTACTTCAATTAAAGATCTATTGAAATAATTTTAAACATTTTAAAGTTATATTACAACTATTTGTACGTAAAGTAAGAAAAACATAAAAATTAATTAATTAAAGGCGGTTGGATTTGTTTTCAGCATTTTATGAACATCAAAATAAACTTAAACCGTCACTTTTAACCATATCCTGTTTTGTTGTTTAGCAAAACATGTTATTTAAAACATCAACCCGTTTTTTTATTTCCTTTGATATTTTTTAGCAATATTTTCCAAAACGTGGATATTAGTAGAGCCACGTTACAAAAGTTTTAGAACATGCTTTATTTTAAAAATAAACTAGCTTCGTATTTTATTAATGATTTTTAGAATAGATAAACCAATTATTTAATTGTTCTCCACTCAACAAGTTGGTAGCAATTTTTTTTTATAAAGTTACGTAACACTTTTCACAAAAAAAAGTAAACTATTGCACGAATAGTATCGCAAAGTTCTTGTTATTTATTTAACAAACTTTTTTAACTTCACGTGTGCTCATACATTTGACAATAAAAAAAACGACTTACCTATTAAATTCCGCGACGGATTTGCGTTTCGTGAGTAAAAAGCGAGAACGCGCGGGCACGGTATTTATCGCAGACGTGCAGAGCGCGCGGCGGCGACAGAGCAACTGCGGTGCACGCCGCGCGCTGGGCGGGCGTCGCGAGCGACACGCCCCACACCCAGAAACGAGAAAAACACAATTTTCCTACCATCTAGAAACTTCTTAGAACTTTGAATTTATAAAAACTTTATCTTCTGTTTAAATCATTATCGTAAATAGTGGCTTTCAAAGGCAAACGTAGCCAGAGTTAACAGAGCATGTAGAATTGTCTTCCTCAAGGAAGTTTTGCGCTGTTCCACGTTTAGTGGAACAAAAATGCTCCATGGAATTCATTTTTACAATGGCTGCGTAGATACCATAAGAAATTGTTGTTGCTTTCAGATTAATAATAAAAATATTAAAAGTAAAATGACACACATTTTTCTTTTAAAATCTCAATAAAAGTAAGACATATTTTAGTTGAAATATAGATGTAACAGATTACACTACATGCACTTCATTGCGAATATGTTAATCTTCATCTCTTTGTATAAAATAAATACAATGAAAATTGTGTGGCAGAAAATTGTTAGAGAAGAGATAACTGGGCGGAGCGTGCGACCACTCCCAGTTGGAAAGCAGGATTACTCGGGAAAACAAATTGATCCAAAGAGGATTTACTTTTTTTTTACTTTTTTTCATCTCGCTTCGCACACCGTCATAGCTGTACTTAAAACGAAACGATTTCATGCTGCTATAGAAATATGCATTAATTTTAAATCAAAGTTAAATGGTTGGTGAAAGTTATACCTGCATTGACCTGCAGTCTTATTCAATATCGTCTAAAAGTGATCATTCAAAAATACAAATCTGCCCGGTTTTAAATCCACAATGTCGTTAAAAGTGCTTCGGTAACAGTTACAGTCAAGATGTTACACAAATCTATATACATATAATAAATTTGTAGAAAAGTGGTGTCTGTACAATGGAAATATATAAAAAAAAAGTAGCAGGGGTTGTTATTATATCGATGCCGAACCCGAAATTGTAATTAATTTTTTTTTTGTCTGTTTGTCTGTTTGTCTGTTTGTCTGTTTGTCTGTTTGTTTGTGCACGCTAATATCAGAAACGGCTTATTCGATTTAGATGCGGTTTTCACTAATATTTTGTAGTAGGCTTAACTTAACATTTAGTGTTTATTTCATGTCAATCGGTTCATAAATAAAAAAGTTATGTCAATTTAAAGAATCACGGCGAACATTTGATAAGGTATTCTATCAGAGTACGTACACGCCTCGGGCCTGCGCGTCCGATCTTCGGAACTACTGGACGGATTTGAATGATTTTTTTTTGTTGTATAGTTATTATGGCTGGACAACATTCAGGCTATAATTTTTCTTGAAAACTTGAACACCTGATGCAGAACCGAAACAGACCAGCTTAACTATAAGAGATACAAAAATGGTACCATAGCAAAAATTTTTCCACGTGATGAGGATTTTCTGCTGAGAGAATAAATTTGAAGATCTGGAACACCTGATGGGGAACTCCAAGAGCCCAGCTACACTATAACACATAGGAATGACGTCTTAGTAAAAGTTATTCGGTCTGATGGGCATTTCCTGTTGACTTATAAAAATCTAAGATCAGAAACATCTGATGTGGAAATCAAAGCTATCACTAATTTCACCTCCACGCGGTGAAGGCGGTAACAGTTTAGGACTGATTTTCGATGACGATGGTATATCATTGAAAATTTGACTCTACTGGCCAAAACTCCCATTTATTTATTTTTTACGTAAAGAAATGCTCATGCATTGTGCACTACCACGGGGAGATAGTGCAGTTATGTGGGACTCTAACCCACTAAAACTTCACTGTGTCCTCCTCTGCCGCTTACGGCGGGAACATGGGCACGCGTTAGCACTCATCCGTGAACCCGCCGCGGCTGTCCGTCACCGGACCCTCCGCTGGGGAGTACTCCCCATCACCGGCGCACCAGAACACATAGCACGCCGTGACCACACCAGGGACCAAACCAGCACATGGGCGCCAGACGATCCCGTGTCTGGGCACCCTTGGTAGGGGAGCAGTCACTTAGATTTTAATTGATCAGGTATCTTCATAATAAAACTATAACCATGCCTAGAAAGAGGTCAAATCTTTCCCAATGTTCCAAAGGAGCTAAAAGATTGAGGATCATAAGATCCCAAGAATCTACCGAAGAGCGTCAGGAGAGACTTGATGCTGTTTGAGAACAACAGGCTGCAACTCGCTCCGTGGAAACCTCTTCGGATCGCGAAGCACGCCTGCGTTCTCAGCGTATTTACGCATCTACATCCAGATCTCTAGAGACCAGTGAAGAATATGATGCGCGACTGACCGCTGATACGGTGAGATTATCATACATTGTTCCGAACACGCACACAACAAAATATTCATAATCAGAAAGTGAGAAAGAAAGAATTGCTGGAGTACGGCATGAAGAGACAGATTAAGAAGAGCGCAACGAACGTTTGAATTCTGATCGACTTCGACATTCTCTGAACAGAATGTCGATATCATCTGAAGAATCGGATGTGTCTCAAGATATAGCCGTAGGGCATGGCGACCTTACTTGGGTTGATAAGGAACGGAGTGCATTTACGTATACTCCTATGATTGACTACGCCACATTTCCGCCATCGGAGGTATGGTTAAAAATTTTACTTTTTGTGAAGCTGTTAAATAGCAAAAAGAAACAAACGGTATGTGTTGCTATATTGAAATATTACAAAATCCTCCAGAAATATTAATATCACTGCTAATCGGTGACCATCACAGTCAAAACATTTCTTGGACAACATACGTTCGTACAATAATGCCTTTCAAATGACATCTTTTGTTGCGAAACATATTTCAGAAGGCTCATTTATGCCAACATTCAAAGTGCAAGGCCAAGTTTACCACCCTATTGGTTCATTATTGCCTGAAAATGACGTCTCGAATCGTCTCGCGCATCCCGTTGTTATCCAGTCCCCGGGTTCTTAGAATTCGACATCAGACGTTTCAGATCTTCGATTTTGACTACCCCGTTGTCGCTGGCATAAGCAACAGGATCCGCGTACGAAGTCGCGGGCAGAAGCTAGTATACAAATAAAAGTGTACGGCCTCGTAGCAAACTGCTACGAGTGCGAAGCCCTACGCTGGCCCGCTACGCTATGACTTACACATTTACCTCTTTTATATGCGCTGAAATGATCCTCGTTAGATCACAGAAACGCTTAAGAATTAATTCAATTTGACTCTAGGGTCTACACCGAAGTGTGTTCGGCGCGGGCTCGGTGCTACGCCGCCGCTACGGAGGTGCTACGCGGTGCGCTGTACTAACGAATATTTATATTTTTCTTATACGTCAAGATAGTAAGATGTTTTATAATTTATCATTATTTAGATATAACAAAAATACATTTATTGAGCATTCATGCTACTTTTTTTTCATGAAACAAAAGTTTTAAATTAATTTATAAAATATTCTTAAAGCAATCCCTACAGTGCAATGCTTGCCGTGGCGGTAAAAAGACACAACGTGTAACCTTACCGCTAAGAAAAGTTATACGTAAAGATATAAACGACTAGTTCTTGGTCAATTTGATCATTAATAAACGCCAACATGATAATCAAATACCTCTGAATCTCATTAAACCTTCAACAACAATGATTGTAATAAAATTGTAGTCATTTATTACACCACTAGCTTAAGAGCGGGCAATAAAAATGAGAAATTATTTTTAATAATATTGCCGGTGGGCACCCCCCTGCCAGTGACGTAGCACAATATTTTGGCGCGGCTAATACCGCCCCTTATTACGGCATTCTTTACCCGCTAGTGCCTAATAATAGTGGCGAGACTTACTTTACGAGTTTTCGGGATGTTTATGCCAGATTAAACGGCCCAACCTTTGAGAAAGTTTATGAAGGTAAAGTCTTTATGTAATTTTTGTTGAGCAATTAATAATAAATAATTGTAAATTAAATGGAACATACTTAATTAGCAATAAAACTGTTTTTTATGTCGATGGGGCCTTATAAAAGAAACATTTATTACAGACTATGTTTTTGTAATAGATGATTAAGTATTTCTGCCAGGCAACTTTTTGAAGCCGATGTAGATGCCTCGCAGAAATAATCATCCGCCCGTCAGATAGTTTTGTTGTAGGTACCTTCCATCATTCCATGTCACATAATATTTGTGCCGCTATTTTTATTAGTGTGCGTTTCGATACAGTGTTCATGCCTTCCACAGATGATTACATATATTTACTATCTACTTGAGAACAGGGAAATCTGATGTTATGGCCAAGTGTCCACAGGAATCTGACCTACTTGGAATCCTTCCTACATCGCCAATATCAAACTTGCGTGCAAAAAAATCAACCCCGTGCTCTGTATTTGAGACGATACAGATCTGGAAGTAGGTACCATGCAAACTGATAGGTACTTAATAAGCCGCACGGAGTATGCGGTAACTAATGTTAATTGAGATCAACATCCTGTGAGGAGCCGCGAGTGGTCTAGTGGTCTTACAGCCTCTCCACAGCCTGCGGCCATGACGTTACATTTGTGGTGTAATCGCTATTGCAATCGTGACATTGTACTTACCACAATTAACATGGTCGTTACATTCGACAAGCATCGATTACTCCATATTCAATTTGGCTACTATAATAGCGTAGTTAAGGGACAAATTATAAAATAATATACATACAAAGATATAAATATATATACTCATAGTAAAATCAGCTTCTACGTAAAAAATAGTGTAGCCTCCCCATAACATGCGATGAAATGTGATGATATAGTAGTGATGTCACCACACGAGGTAATTTCTGAACAAGAGACATATTTTCCAGAGGGAGGACAATCCGGGATCGCTGTGACGAGGCTTGGAATGCAACACGATTATGAAACGCCATTTGTCAAGTTTTTATTGGGCACCCTTGAGCAGCGTCTATTGTGGTGAACCCTCAGCCCCCTCCCTCCCGACCCGCGCCGGACCCTCACCGCGTGGATGTTAATTCATAATTTTTATAACTTGTTAACATTTTGCGGATAAAAAGGGCACCGCTGCAAACCGCGATTACTGTTTAATTAAATTTCATCCACCTTTTATGATAAGAGCTACTAAAAAGGCCATCGATATTAGTTAAGGTTACGCTAATAGAAAAATGTTTGGCATACCTACCTACTACTTATTACCGATTTGTTGGTATCATTTTTAATTATGGTATGATGTGTATTTCTTTGTAAATAAGTTTTCGCTTACATGAAATTATATGTCATGCAAACCTAACCTAAAGCAAGTCATTTAAGCCCTAGGCTCTAGCCGGGCATTAATATTGTACTGAATTTCATTATGACCCGCTGGTCAATAATGTGATTTGAATATGGAATCACAACTGAGAAAATCGTATGGAATAATTAACTTAAAAACAATGCACAGATCTCGTGCCTTTCACGACCTTCGGATTCATTGAAAATTAATTTAATACCTAAATTTAAAATATTTTTTTTTTAAAAATCTCAAAAATTAGCTAAATGACACCCACAAGACCACGACCAATCATCCGAAATCTACCCCAATGTAACCGTCGAGAGATGGTTGTGTTCAAGATTTTTAAAAATTTCCTCACTCACCTTTCGCCGGCCAGCCACGGCCCGCGGGCCGCCTCACCCCTACGCGCCTAGCGCCTTCCGCGCGTAGCCCAAAATACTGCTTCACAAGCCCACCTTAGCACCTAGAGTCTAGACCGTAAGAGAGGTCCTGTTTTTTTTTTTAATGTTGCCTAACTCAATACCCCAAAGGCTTATTTTTTTGATATCACATTTAGTTTTGACTTTTTTATACATTTTTACATTTTCTAAAAAAGTTTTAATTTTTCAAAAAAAAAATTCACTATCTTGTAGCCCTAAAACTCACGAAGCCCTAACCAAATCTCACTATTTCGTAAAATTCCGGAACCAGTGAAAAAGCATTTTCAATAAACTTTTTTTCTATTAATGTACAGGTCGACCAAAGAGTTCTTCACTTCATAGGTGTTAATCGCCGGTGACGAACAAATGATAGATTGCTGTGGCGCTTATACCCTCCGCCCGGAATTTGGGCTTATTGACGATATTTTATATTATGTTGCGTTTTTTGATTTTTTTTTAAATCCTATTGTGTGTTATTATTTGACCCCGGTTAATTAACAGTTTTATAAACTACTAATTCGATAATCAAATTGGTTTTTGTTACTTCGCAGTAGTTTCTCCTTGGGGATAAACGTGTCTTCGTCCCGGGCGAGCTTGAATCCCTCACAGTACTCAGGATTCTAATCTAACTCCCTCGCTTCGGTCAGGAGTTAACTATGAGCTCCCTCGGTGCGCTCGGGAGCCCTAGAATCCTTCGTTGCGTTCAGGATTCAAAATAGCGCCCGCGACATAAAGCACTGCTTTATCCCCTTAGTGAATAATCTACTATTATGTACTTTCAGTAAATCATTATTTAAAGTCCGTTGGGGAATGCATAGCGACTACCAAACGAGACAAGGGAGGAACGACTACATTTTTGTCACGAAAAAAATCTCCCAATTAAGTACTAACACTGGGTTTGGTTATGTGTGATAATATATGTAGTTAACTTTATTACAAAGCGGTGTGCCTTCTCATTTTAATATATTGCAATAATAACTGGCAAAAGTGGTGCGTTTGATTGGCGTGGATATTAAACCGTCCCGGCACGCCGCAGGGTGGTTGAGTTCCGGCGGTGCAGCCATATTTCGCGTCTCACCGATCAAAGCGGGCACGCCACAACAAACGCACACTTTAATATCAGATGCGCTGCCTCCACACACAAAACGACTACAAAATGCAATAAGTGCCTATGCTATCAGATATTCATGAGGACCAGGATACCTATAGATCGCAAAATCGATGCATGCAAGCTATTCCATAATGATGTGCATGGCGTATGTCAACTTGTGTGTAGTGTTCTACAATATATTGTTAGTTTGATTTGATACAATTGGCAAAGTAATTATGTAACTTAACAAAAAAAGTATTTTGGTTAAGTTACATAATTACTTTGCCAATTATGTCTCCATGGATCGAATAAAAGGAAAACAGCCGATTATATTTAAAATACATCGAGCCATAATAAAAGAAACAACATATATTTTTTTAAATTTACATTTAACTTAATCTATTATTTCACATTTAGTTATGTTCATGAAAAACACGTTAATGATTTGACTATACATAAGTAACTTTTTACAACTGTACAAGCCGGTTGCCCGATTGGTTTTCCCATCGACAAAAACTTCCACTCAAAAACCCTAAACTCTCAAAGCATTTATTTCAATGAAACCATTCAGGCACTTTTGAATTGTCAAGAAGTCGGCTAGTCAGAAAATATGAAGCTAGTTGCCCATTCTAAAGCGTAGGTACCTATGGAGAACAACGGGCCAGAAACTCCATGGACTCTTTTAAATTATATTTTTACAAAAATATAAATTAAGTACATCATTAATGTTAAATTTATAATTATAATATGTGAGTACGATGTAAAAATAGTCGTACACATTGCGTCCAGAATACATTAATGTTAAATTTATAATTATATGTGAGTACGATGTAAAAATAGTCGTACACATTGCGTCCAGAATACATCAAATAGTAACAATTAAAATTCCGTTTTTTTTCCTTCAAATTCAGGTCACGTTTCCTTCGACCATTAAGCCCTAATGCGCAATCGCAAAATCATGTACATTTACGCGAGTGACATAACATATATCCGCCACGGCCATGAAGCTGACTATTTTTTTTGGGTTGAAAATGGTCCAACAATCGGTACCATAAGGTTTTACTAACGCGGTATGAAATTATTTTTTTTATTCGTTTTTTTTACAGCTTAGATTAGACATGCTCTAACTTTGAACTGCTCCACTACTGGAGCTAAAACTAACGCCACCGAAACTATATGGAAATTAGGTTAAAACACCCAAACAGTTCAAGAATTCTACAATTCTACATATAGAAACAAAGTTTTGCAATCAACTTAATGATCATTTAACTAACTTTTTGATTAATCAGTAAAAACAATATAAAATCGTCAGGAAATATATTTAAAAAAAAATTAAACAAAAAAGGGTGCTTTTCACCAGTAGTCTGCCACATACTCGTAGATCCGCCTTTGTGCATCCACCCAGCTGCTTATCGGCCATATGTGATACAGTGACAGTAAATTGAAATCTAATGCGTGACACTTAAAAAAACAAATTATAGTTTTTACCATTTTACGTAACAGTTTTTCGTCATTTTAGTAAAAAAGATATTAAGTAAGGATTCGAGTGGTAGTAATTTTATACTTTTATAGCAATGTCTGCACTGTTTATACGGAAATGAAGCTTAATAAAAAGGCTCTCTACTGGTGTAGGGCTGACTACTGCGTGAACATACAGTATGGAAACCACATTATATGCAATAACCTATACCACACTATCGGTCGCAAAAAATTAACGAAATCGATCGCGAATAAAATCAGCTGTTCCCTACATTTTGAAAAGTTATGCAAACATAAATGTAGGGAACAGCTGATTTTTTGTGCGACCGATTTCGTATTTTTTTTTGTATGTCGTCAGAAAAGGCGATAATTAGTATGTGATATGATTTATTGCATAAAATGTGGTTTCCATACTGTACGTAAATACAGTATGGAAACCACATTATATAACCTTTAACACCTAACCTAAGGGTCTTAGGGTAACCTTTAACACTGAAGATATTTCTCATTTTCCCATATCCCTTCGCATGTCGCGTGTACAGGGTATGCACCAATAACAATAGAATTTCTATTGTGTCTGCTAATTGGACATGCGACGGAACATTGGAAAAGATCAAAACTATTATTATGGGAATAACACAAGAGAACTGAGTTTGAAGTTTCATTTTATGGCTTCAGGCTTTTTAGAAATTAACTTAGGACTATTATTAAAAATGTATATAGCAATTTAGTGTAGATTTATATATTTTGCACATTAGTAAATATAATTAATGACTTCCATACGCAAAATACGCGCTTGGGGACGGGAGTTGCGGACACCAGCCCGTTATACATACAATAATTAATGACGTGATCGTGGAAGAAAAAGCAAAAGGTAACGTTAAGGTAAGGAATTGAATTAAATAAGTACTAACTAAAATAAGTAACCTTAATATAACCTAAAAGTAATTGTACCTACAATCTATAGTAGAAACTCGAATATACGAATCAACCAAAACTCTCGAGGTTCTTAACCCCCTGGGCCAGTGGGCCTACACTAAGGTACATCTGACCGCCATCGATACGATCTGTAATGAAAAACAAAACATAAAAATGGGTAACTTATTTACTTAGTAGTTGCTTGATTTTATACCTAGTTGTAATTTGGTATTTCCATTAAATCAAATCAAAAGTTTGGTTCTAATCCCACCGTTTTGTATTGAAGCTTGACAGAGAAAGCTTCAATACAACGGTGTCAAGGGAATCCCATGTGCGTTTATAGAAACGCACATGACACGAAGCGAGGTGGCGATTATCCGTTTTGCTGGAAAATCCGTCCAACACAAAGCCGTACGTTGGTACGCTGGCTCCGAGTAGTGATGTGATACTTCACGCCATGCCAACCAAGCCGTATTATGACCCCACGTTTGATAGCGACCTCTGGACGAAATCTAGATTTTGATCATTCTTGTTGGATCACAACCAACATGGTCAAAATCCAGATTTCTCGGTAGTTAGAATGCCTCTTGTATACGCTTATATAAACAAGGTCGTGTGTGGTTAAAGCCTCGCTCTCATGCACGAGGGTGTGGGTTTTCGAAGATATCACTGATATCGGTGAAGGAATACATCGAGAGGAGACCTGGACTTATAGTTAATATAAGTCTTAAAATTGTCAACCCGTCTTTAGCAAGTGTGGTCAATACTCGTGGCTTCTCTGTTTGAGAACAGGCCTTTGCTCTGCAGTGGCATAGCATATAAGCTGGTATATAATTATATAACAACCAATATTAATAGTTAAGTAAGTACAACATGCATTGACACAGAATGAAAACTACTTACATTTGTAGTAACACAGCAACAGCGTCCAGGTGAGACGTGGACAAACTAGAAGAGGCGCCTCTTCTTTATGATGGGTATGTAGGCCGCCTCAATGATGATGTGGTGTAGGATGACGTCGGACAAAGCCCTGATGTAGGGCGGGTCGGCGCGCAGCATCTGAGCCAGTCTCGGCGCGAGGTGGATGGCCGCCGGGAGGTGCAGGAACAGCGCCGTGGCCGACACTGCGCCCGCGCACACGAACAGGTTGTGCACGCACGGCCTGTCTGGATCTATACCACGAACTGTTTAAAATAAAACAACAAAAAATCCTAAGGTAGGACTCTCGTACAGCCCAAATTGCTAAATAGATAGTATTCTATAAACCTAAGTTTTTAAATGAGACTTTTGGGTGGAAACTAGAACTATAAAATACAGAAAGATTGTCCATACTACCTATATATTTTCAGCCATTGGAACAGCTAGAAAACCATAGTTTATTTAAAATAAATATATTTATATAATAAACCAATGTTTGTTATTGCCGGCCCTGAATTAAACCAGCTCGCATAGATGAACCCAAAAAGGAGCGTCGATCTATAGATTATATCAACAAATAGCACTCACTGGTTCTGTTATGCTTGATCCAGATCCTTATGTATAGTTCGAGGGTATCGCGGTAGCATTCCGTCAGGTCGATGATGGCGCCCAGCGCCTCTATGACCCGAGCCTCCGTCAAGCCCACTTGAACTGCCAGAAATTCAGTTATCTCCAACGTAGTCCATAGTGGCATACGGTAATCTAAAATCAAAATATAGTGTAAAATCTTTTGGGGAAAATGTTCAAGCATCTTTTATATTCTACGAATAAGTAATAAGTCAGATAATGTAACTGCGCTAAAAGGAAAACCAAACAAAAGTCGTGTCCAAGTTATCTGGGCTTAAAGTTAAAAGTCGTGTCCAGCGCGTCATCAGTCGGACATTTTTCTTGCAAGCGAGCACACGTCAAATCTTCGCGTACCTACGTTTACGTTTTTATCATTGTACACTACAGCTGTGAATCATCATACCAGCATGTGTCGTGAAGTGGTGCAGGAGCCATACAAGATTAAAATGTCCAGAGAGATCACTTTACCTAAGTAGTAGAAAAATTATAATTCATAGATGTTCAAATACGTTATCAAACTGAGACGGTCAATCAATACTATGCAAAATGAAGTCAGTTAATTTTTTACCTAATATAAAAGGTTTTTTTTCATCTTGATAAAATATTGAAAAGTAAATCCATAAAATTTAGATATTTTTATAATAGTTAATTATAGATAATAATTTATCTTTATTTCAGACATACGTCCATACATTTTTACAAAGAAAGCATTAGTAGGGGGGTCATTGTCAAGCTTAGAGTTTTTTTTTGCGAAAAAACGAAACACGTGATTTATAAAAATCAAAGGTATATTATGACTCTTACTTTAGATTACAACAAGAGTGAGTATCAGTCTGAGATCAATAATTCGAAAAAGGCGATTTATAAGGAAATAACAATATTTCGGTTCCACCGAAAAGACTAATATTTCCACCGAGTGGACTAAAATATTAATTATTGACAAAAAACACAAAACAAAAAGTGATTAACATCTTGAACAAAAATAACGTTAATGCTATCTTCACATAATCACAAACAAATCAGTCACATAAAAGCATTCAAAAAGTAAATAAAAAATGTTTTGTGTCTGTCTACCGAAAAGACAATTCATTTCGGTGGTCAAAATATGTCTTCATCGTCAGAAGACCAGAAGCGTTCAATCCGTTCAGCCAGAGAAAGGGGGATTGGTGGCTTCTCTGGTTTTGACGTTGACGTATCTGAGCTGCAGCAGTGATGGACTGAGCTCGCCAATTTTCAATGGTTGCTGCATCGAGCCACTTGCAATTGGACTGGACCATCGGCTTTCCACTGGACTGTGCATAGGTGTCAAGATTGGACTCAGTGAATTCATCCTCTCGGCGGGAGCTGGTGTGTCATTTCGAGTAGGACTTTGCAGAGGAGTCGTCAGGACTGGACTTGATAGAGTTGGGACATTATTTTGGATTGGTCTGGGACATAGTGCTATGTCAAGTTTTTGCTACCTACGTGTTATCGTCTCTTTTTTGCCAGATGTAAGATGACTTGATTCATCGTTAAGCAAATATTGCTGTATGTTATCTCTCAATTCCTTGTCCTTCTTAGAACCTTCATTCCTTTTCTTTTTTTGTGCTTCATTTGCATCCTTTCGTTTCTTGTTCCGTAATCTGTGTAATCGCATTCTGTACTTAGCAAGTTTACATTCTAAACTCATCAACTTCTCTTTCAGTAAAACATTTTCTACTTTCAACCTTCTTCTGTTTCTCACTGCAATACGTGCACCCATTTCAGCTCTTGATGATACTGAAGTTACAGGACTCGATGGCGGCGTTTCGCGTGCAATGTACTTTTCAGCTTCTTCTCTGCGTCTTCTTGCATCCTCTCTCCGTTTCCTCCTCAAAAATTTTTTTTGCACATCTGGTAAATCTTCTAGGTACAGTTTTTTTCCTTTCGGCTTTCTTCCGATTGTAATATTCTCTGTCCTTTCTTCGCTTTTCTTCCAAGGCTTCTGGATCCTGTTTAAGTTTTTCACGCGCCTATGAGAAAGGCGCGTGAAAAGTGCTCAGTGTTTTTTGCTCACGGCATCGTTTTTTTTTTCTGGTTATCGGTAAGTTTACTTCTTGTTTTCGCCATCGCCCGAAAAATCACAACAAGCAATGCACACAAACGAAAAGAAAGTAAAGCTGTGAAAAGGAAGAGTAGGAGATTTTGTTAGTAAAAAAATTTGCATAGGGGAAACGACGGTGCTTATGAAAAAATATTATTTCCGTTAGAAATGCATTACAGGTACCAATCATTGTTAACTTAGAGTATGAAGCTATGGATAACTACATTAACTACAAGTCGACATGGTGTAGAAAGGTGTGAGGGAAGTGGTGGTTTAAAACATATTTACTCATAAAAATAAAGCGAAAATGAAACAAAAATAGGTCAATATAGTCTTTAACTGATAAAAACACCAGTAATCAGAAGCAGTTTTATAAGTTATAATAACTAAATAACCCACATTCAAGAAAACAATCCACCCGGTGGACATCTGTCGTTTCGGTGGACAAAAGTTCCACCAAAAAGATTTCCACCGAATGGACTTTTTTCGCAAAATCATTCATATCTTGCGCCGTTTATAGGTTATGTCAAAAGTCAAGGTATATTCATAAAGTTTAATTGTTTAACTAGTTATTAAGAATGTTTGATGAATTTATAGTGATTTACTTACAAAAATACAGCAGTAACCGGAAAGACAACTCAACTTTGACACCACTAAATATTTTCCTTAGTACATCAAAAACGTTTTCTGCGTACGAGTCGCGGCAAAATGGCCTCTGACAGGGATAGTACGATATTGGCTGCGATCAATTTTACGTTCCGTTCCATCATTTGACATTTACTTAATTTTAGTCAATATGGAAAGTAATGCCCACCGGAAAGACAAAAAATGTTGTGACAAGATTAAATGATGCAAAAAGTGTGTTTTATTTCTATCAATTTTTTTAATATTTTTAACGTTAAAGGTAAAACATACGTAGATTAGGAAAATATATCATTTTTTTTAAATAATAAAAAACACGTATTTATTTTAGGCTACATTCTATTGACAGGTAGAATCCGAACAGTCCACCGAAGTGGACAATTCGGTTAAATGGTGGTGGTTTGTAGTAAAAAATAAATAAATTTATAGTAAATTTGTTACACTTGGTCTAGTACGTTTCGTTTACTTTATTATTATGATGTAAAATGAAGACGCAATTATTAAAAAGTCTTAAATTATTCCTACGAACAGTTTTTTTTAGGGTTATGACAATGACCCAGGGTTGTTATTAATAGTACCTACACACAAAAAAATAAAACAAAGTTATCTATTTTGCTTATTTTGTTTCCCTGCCGATCCAATTCGGCAAAATAAGTGAATTGCTGCAGTTAATCTAGAAAGACAAGGGTATGACTGGATGCCGGTGGAAACCAGCAGAGTATGTTCCGTTAATGTTGACGATATATATTTTTATAAATCATTAAAAGGATTACCATGTTACACAAAACTGCTGTACCAGTTTGTACAGTATGTACCTATTATTGACTTGATCCGGTGTTGTGCTTAACATCGTCCACGTCGCTATGACTCAGCTGTCATAGCAGAAATTGCAGCACGCGCGCGAACCATCCCGGCTTTCGTTCTGAATTTAAACCAATCACCAAGCATGTCTTCTTGTAAACCTCGGAAGCTATTAGTATTTTGAATCATACGTCATTTTGGTTTGAAATAGGGCCACTTTTTGTGTGGAATTTGTTCTGAATTAGACTTCCTGACCTATTTCTTATTCGTAGTTTATATTCCTTTTACTGCGGATCACATATAAAAGTACATAACTATAGTAGTTAGACGACTTAAAAACTATGTTAGTAAAACTTACAAACTAACCTAACAACAACTAATAACTATACGTGGCTCACTGGCTAAACACATGTTGGCACGTGCCTCTGCACGGTGACTGCACCCAGTGAAGGGGATGTCCACCTTGTCAAACAATGTTTTTAGGATGCTGTTGGAGCTTCCGCGCAACCTATCCATTATTGACGCCGCGCTCTTTCTGGTTATGGCATGAAAATCGTCAACACGTCCGCGAACATCTACATCCTAAATCCATTATTATACTGATAGCGTAGGACATTGTAGGCCCTCCGCGTATACTTCACCGACAAAGCTGTAGGTTTGGCAGTAGGCCTTAAAAAGATACACCTTCACATCCCTACTACAGCATTCAAAACTGCGGGCTAACACATTGCACCGAATCTGATTTGATCACTCTGATCAAATCTGCATGATCAGATAAATCTTCCGTGACCACATGTCCTAGGTACTTCCCTTGAGCAACACGCTGCAATGCTGTTTCGCTGAGTAAGAAACCGATGGTTGTTGTCGAATGGAATTTAATTTGATAAATGAACTGTTTGTTTTCTATTAATAAAATTAAATTTTATTCGAGAACATCCATCGGTTTCTTACTAAACTTCAACTATATCCGACGATCCTGCATACTTATCTCTTTTGATGACTGTACCTATCGATGCATGTTTGCTATTGGAAAACCACCATTTCCGATTACTTGTTGTTGAATGCGTGTACAGTCACGAGCAAAAGTATGTATACACTTGGCTATAATCAAAGACGATTTTCTCCTTTATTTTTGAATGAAATTTTATATTAGTAGGAACATAGTATTTTCGAACCCATAGGTATATGTAAAGTGTCGTATTTCAACGTTTCATTCGTTATTTCGTGAAAAAATCGCAATTTAAAGTTGCCAAGTGTTGACATATTGGTGCTCGTGGCTGTATGCCCATGCATCGCCGCATAGGATTCACATACAACCAGAAATTTCCGAAGTGCTCAGATTGATTGATTGTGATAGTTGTGATGCCCCTAGTACACGCGGCGACACATCAAGCTTACATTTCCAGTATACGAGTAAGCTGACTTCTCATTGTACTAAAAGCTATACCTACAATGCGACGTCAGCTAAAGCCCGTCATAGACGTAGCTATATTATACAGGGTTATTGGTAAAACACCAGCAACCTCTTAAGAGGTAATTGTACTCATCATTATGAACAATTTTTACTATGGGACCAAACCTGAAATTGCGAAAATAAAATCAGCTGTTCCCTACATTTATGTTCGTATAACTCGTCAAAATGTATCCCTGAACAGCTGATTTTTTTTTCGCGATTTCAGGTTTGGTCCCATAGTAAAAGTTGTCCATAATGATGAGTACAATGACCTCTTAAGAGGTTGCTGGTGTTTTACCAATAACCCTGTATATTAATTTATCGAGATCTATATGTATATTATGGTATAGTACCACACACGGGAGCTATACCATAATATATATTTTGCCCTCACTTGGTCTGCGGTCGTGCTATGCCAAAATATACCGAGATATAATGTCGACATATTTTGGTGACGTCATAGAAATACATATATTATAGCTGCGTGTGCGGTCACTCGCAAATTTAATAAACATAGCCATTTTTTTTAATCCGTTACTTAATTTAGGGCTGATTTTTCCAACGCCAGATAATTTTATCACAGGAATAATTTAGAATTTTTGACAGTTCTTCCATACAAAAACTGTCAGACATCAATTTTATTCAAAGAATAAAAATTATCTGTCGGTTGAAAAATCAGCCCTTAGAAGAGCAACTCGGTCACACAGACAGACACGAATAGTGGCTTTAATTTATAAGATATAGATACGTACCGAGTACACTGTATACGTGGGACTCCATGTTCACGATCTCCGCCGTAGAGTGGTGGATGCCTGCCTTCTTGAGACAGTTCCTCACCCGGTAGGCATTCAGCGGCGCCTGTAAGTCGCTCATCTTGGCCGCCAGCAGGACGCACGACACCGTCAGCAGGTAGAACCGGGTCGTCATCATGTTAATGTACCGTTCCCATTCTTCATTGCCTGATGACAAAACATTTCCTACAAATCTGAAGGTACCCTTTAAGTAGGGTCAGGGACACGTTTCGTAAGTTTTTGAGGTTAGGTTAGGTTAGATTTGGTGGTTTCACATTAACTAAAGATGTTTATATGAAATTTTTAGAAAAATATGTGGTAAGGTGACTGCTAATACTTATCCTGAATATTGCATATTGTAAGATCATCATAATCAGCCCATAAACATGCAGAAATAGTTCACTGTTAGTTCAAGTTCAACTGTTAGTTCAGTCAACTATATTTGTAGCACTTTTTTTTCTCTTTTCTATTTATTCTAGTGCTATCCTTAAAATGCCAACCGCACTATATTAACTCATTGACCACTAATGCCATGATCAATTTTCCTTTGTTGCCCTAGTTACTACCAATCTTACTACCAGTTGTAATACCGTTAATTTTGATTACCCTTCCTAATACTCCAGTATTGAGCTGTTAGAAGGTAAAAAATAAATAGCCCGTGCTACCATAAATGCCTATATTTTATTTAAAAAAAAATAATTTTAAATACGTACAACACACATGGATTAAAAAGAAATATTTGGATTTGCTCAGTGTTTTCGGTATGAGACACAGAACAAATAACATTCTTGAGGGCTATCATGCCAAGTTAAATAAAATCATAAATAAGAACAATGACGTTATTGCGCTTAAAGCATAGACAATATCCGACATATTCAGATGCAGTTGTTAAATGCAGAAATCTCAGTAGGCTACGCCCTCGAGAAATTGCGCTGATTTTTTTATTTTTTATAATAATATAAGAATAAATTGTTTAAAGTTCAAGATTTAAAGAAAAAATAAATTAGTTTAGAATTTTTCTTTTTTAAAGTAGGTATTTACGGTAGTAACGCGGGCTTTTTAATTTTTCCCTTCTAACAGCTCAATACTGGAGTAGTAGGAAGGGTAATCAAAATTAACGTTATTACAACTGGGAGTAAAATTGGTAAGTAGTCAACTAGGTCAACAAAGGTCTATTTTGATGGCTGGGAAGATTTAACCCTTAAAAAGGCTTTTTGATTAAGTAAATGTCTTGTATATCTACTCACTACGAGTTTCTTGTAAAAAGATTTGGACGTGACGAGATATATATCTTTCCAATAGTCGGCAGGCACATCCGGGCACTCCTTTACCGTTCACACCAAGTATGGAGCTTATAGACCATGACAGCCTTCTGCCAGATTCCGATGTTAACAGAATCGTCATCCAGCGGGCTTCCTCTTTAACTGAAAATAACGAATTAACTATTCAATCGAAATTGAAATGCTGTTCGTTGGAGCGACGTCGTCCTCTCCTAATTTGGAAATTCAGGAATAACAAAATGGTCTTGGTTTGGTTGGTTGGTAATGGTGGTTGGTTGGTGGTCTTTTTCCGGTTATCCCGAATTTTCAAATTTTCTGGGCCAACTTTCAAATTTGTTTTTCTATGACGAAACGAATGTTTATATAACCAGAGAAAATTAATATAGTTATTAATAAATACATGAAGATATACGCAATCTTATAAAGACCTCTACTTACACTACCTAATTGTCGCACCCTTGCCGATCAATGTTTAATATAACTATGTCTCTAGGTACTTTGGCTGCATGCTTGCTAACTTAAATCAAGTCTTAACGCTAAAAATCAAATATTGAATTTTTCTTATAGCTTTTACCTAACGAATACAAGTAATTTTTGAATTAGAATTTTACGTTTTCTATGAATAGTTGTCGAACATTAGTTTTCTCTGAGAAAAACTGACGATAAAAAAATCAACCCTAACTAATTAATACAATGTAAATTATGAATCAACAATGATTACCTTCTTCCTCGTATTCCTTTAATAAAATTTCTAACCATTCATTGCCTGCAAAAGCAGAAAGTTTTCTTGTTGTATCCATTTTAGAACACGGGCCGACACTGAATGTGAAGACTTTTCCCTTCTGAGTTTTAACAACTTAACAGCTATCCACTTTCGTATTATATTTGCTATTTTTGTATGAATTAACGCCATCATCCATAGACAACTACGTATTTTTTGTTTTAGTCAATGTACTATTTATGATAAATTAATCCTCTGTTTTCAGTAATTTGAATTTGTCAAACAGTTAGACCGGACAGGCGTGTTCCAAAATCAAATTGATTGTCATAGCCTCTCGCTTTGGTCATATCTATAATTTCTATTTTTAAATTGTTAAAGGTTCAAGCCTGTAGTTTTTATGTCATATTGATACAAATGAGTTTTCATTGTTTACATTTGGCTGGTAAACGAAGAGGGGCTTGTGACTTAAGGTATCTACAATTCCGAGATGGGCTGCAGACTGCAACCACAGGCGAAAAAGCGGCTAGCGGCTGCGGTTGACCGCAGTTTTCATAGAGATACATAGAAACCAATAGTGTCGCTTGAATCTGCAGCTGCAGTTTGCGGCCTGCGGTCCATCTTGGAATTGCACCTTTAAGTATTAAGTGTGGCCGGGCCGAACAATCAGGTTAAGCTACGCTGACCTGGTTACGCAAGTTGTCCGTGGATGGGTGACCATCTTTACATACCAAGACCTCTCCGTGCCTCGGAAAGCACGTTAAGCCGTTGATCCCGGCTGTCGTCGTCGGCCGTCCGCACTTTTCAATATGTTGATATCAGAAATCGATAAGTACTTGGAAACGAAATAAAAAAAATGTTTAAAGTATTAAATACAACGCTTAAGGGGGAAGCTTCTTCTAAACATGAAAGCTGAGTCGCGTAGGGGCTCGATTGACCCTGGAAACGAAATCCTTACGAAAACTCGACAATTACCGTTTGGATGGTAATTGTTGTTTCACTCATGAAAAGCGAACTGAACATAATATCATACATGTCAAGGGGACGTAATTTTACAGAAATTGTTCTCTAACGCATTGGAGGATGTGTTTCAGTTGACTTGCAGCAGATGCTGGACGGCCTTGTTGATTCTTCTAGGCGCATTGGTCCGAGAATACGTTCTTTCCGAGCAAACTCTGCAGCTTGGTAAGAACAACTTTGAGAGGGAGGCTATCAGAAGTATTCAGATGGATTGGGAAGCCTCGTCGTGTATTGCACAGAGCCAGCTAGGTCTTCAATCAGTGCGTCGTGCCTGTTATGACTTACAGTGCCGAAAAGTGGAGACTCACGGTACAGCATGTCCATAAATTTAAAATCGTTCATAGACTTATTAAAACGGGCTATTCTTAGGCTCTCTAAGGTGATCCGGCAGAGAACCAAAGCTGTCGACATAGCTCACATAATAACCAAGCTGAAGTAGGTGGGCCTGTCATATAAGCTGATTATCCGATGACCGTTGGGGTAGACGTGTTCTTGAGTGGAAACCGCGAATCAGCAAACGTAAGGTATGACGCCCTCAGGCTCAGTGGAGCGACGATCTGCGCAGGGTGGCAGCAGGATGAGAGTTGTCGAAAATCGAGTTGAATGACGTGCAATTGAAGAGGTCTATGTCCAGCAGTGGACTGCTATAGGCTGACGATGATGGATCCGGGATTCCATATTTCCAGAAAGAGGGAAATTATAAAAGTCAGGTAAGATTTTCCCAAACCTTAAAAAAAATGTCTAGGTAGGACCTAGACATTTAACATTTAACTATAAATAATCGCCAAACATACATGAGGGGTTTTGGGAAGCCCTTAGAGAGAGGCTTCTAAAATATATATTTCAACGACGATTCGTTGGCCACCCCGTACGAGTATGAGTTATAAAAATTAAGAAATGTACACCTAGTACAAGCTCGAAGTATACAGTAGTAGCCAATATATTTTGAAGCTCAGCAAGTATGCAGCAGTGCGGCATGTGATGAGTTATGTAACATAAGACCGCTGTGTGTGTCAGACGTCTGAACTCACACGGAGGACATAATAAAACGAAAATAAGTTAAATGCTCGTGTGGAAAAGCGAGAGCACGTGGGCGTGGCGCCAGAAAGGCGGTGTATTTTTCTCGTAAACTCCGCCCAGCTGAAAGTGCTGAGACCCGCCCTCGCGCCATTACTTCGCGATCCACGCTAAAACAGGGATATCTGCATTGAAATAATAATGTTAGATGGTCTCTTATATTGATCGCGTCTTCCAATTTGACTCTGGTTATCGTCAAAACCGGAAACCCGTAGCAAAAAAAAAAATACTTTATCTTGACGAGTCGGCTCAAGTCGGCTAATAGTCTAGTTCTACTTTTGGGACAAACACTTCGGGTTTGCCACATTAACAATAAGCATAGTGCCTACGGCAAAAATGTGAGATATAGGTACTAAGAGATACATAAGTTACAAATAAATCGACTCTAGAAAAGCAAACAATTTTTTTTTATGAATCTGCCCAAATTTTGTAAAAAACAAAGTATTTCCAATGTCTGACTATCACTCGGTAGTATTCTAAAAAATGATCTTGACAATAAACTAACCAACTAACCAAAACATAACGCCTATGTACTTACTTAGGTAAGCTGCATGCATAGGTGAATTACACACATCGCTAATAGATCGGCCAGTTGTTTTAAGTTCGATGTAATAGCTGGGCTAAGCTTGAAGTCAAAGTCAAATCATTTATTTCAAATAGGCACATTAAAGGCACTTTTGAACGTCAAAAAAAAACTAAATAGAAATTATTCTAGTCTTGAACTTAAAACATATACATTTATACAAGGCTTAAGGCGGACAATTCCTATTTCCCAATTTTATTTGACAAGAGCGTCGGATCGACAGGCGACTACCAGTATAAACAAATACAGATAGGTACCTAATAACAATTGAAGAATGCCATGGCAGTCTCCATATCCTTGACTATGGGCCGATCAGCATTTAGTCCAATCCGACTGACTACGCCCCGGATGAGAACCACATGATCACGCACTACGATTTATTCACTCACATACCATACTTTGTAATTTATTTCAATTAAGCCAAAATATTTTTAAATAAGAAATTTACTTTTAACTTGCTGATAATGATAATGCATACTTGATAATGCTGCTGACCTACAAAACAGAGTGCAAAGTTCGACGGCTCACCTCGCTGCGCTGCCGTCACCAGTTGAATACTTAAAATCAATCAATTATCAAATAATTATTTACAGGAGAACACACGAGAATAAAAATAGCGCGTGCAACACCTCACAAGTGGTAGAAGTGAACTTCTTAAAAAATAAATCAAATAGGTGAAGTGAGCGTGGAGTGAGCTGTCAATATTGTCAATTCCTAGCAAAAACAAACTCACATCACCTAAGTTTTCACGTTGAGATTTTTATAGAATCAACCGGCTGTAGTGCTATTCTGTACAAATCTCACCGTGATAACTTGGGAGAAGTGAGCTGTCATTAGTGTCAATCCCTAGCATCAGCCCGTCGATTCTGTAAAAATCTCACCGTGAAAACTTAGGTGAAGAGAGTTTGTTTTTGCTAGGAATTGACTATTGACAGCTCCCTCCACGCTCACTTCACCTAACTTTTCACGGTGAGATTTTTACAGAATAGCACTGCTGATGATTGAAAAATCAGCCCTAAATAAATAAGTGCCTATTGCCATCGTTAGTGTGTATAGACATGTACTGGATGTACAGTTGAACAAGCTAATAGGTATACAGGCAAAACTTTATGGGTATTCAATTCATCTTTAGCCTCCTAATCCTAAACAAATACTGCCAGTGCAGTGGACACTGCCAGTATTCGTATATCATCATCATCATTTCAGCCGAAAGACGTCCACTGCTGGACATAGGCCTCCCCCAAGCACCTCCACTTCGACCGGTTCTGTGCTTCTCGCATCCAACGGGTTCCTGCGGCCTTCACAAGGTCGTCGGTCCATTCGGTCGGTATTCATATATATTGAGTGCATATTACTTTTTCAAGTCATACTTAAAAGAACAAACAATATAAGAATTGACTATCCAACACACACGCAACATTTTTTAAAAGCTTCTTTAACATTGTTTAAGTTAGCTGCCTGCATACCAAATAGCTTGTTCTACTGTACCTACATGACTGCGCTTTCATCGAAGTCGCTGACATGTATCAGTAGTGACGAGGCGCCAGTGAGTGACGGGTCAGCGGTGAGCTCGGACAAATGGCCCCACGTTGACATCCCTCACGCGGCCCCAAAGCCGCCGCCGCCGCGCGCCACCCACTCCGCCGGACAGCGCCCGCCACGCGCCAGCTTGGTTTTCATTTCACAACTCAATTTCTAGACTGGCAATAACTGGTCCAAGTTTTACTAATAAGCAATACGTGAAAGTTTGAATAATATAGAAATATAATAATACTACTTGATTTATTTCGTAAACTTCACTACCTACACTGTACATCAGTGAGGGCTCGACCCCTGAACCCTGGGCGTCCTATATAACAAGGGTCGAGGTCACTCCAGTTACATGGATCAGCATGAGAAAGCTCAGACTAAATACAATTTATTGTTTTTCTAAACTGAAAAAAAAGAAGACAAAAACATAATGAACAAAAAGAAACAGAATTTCAAATTCTTATCAAAATTCTTATTCTTGACATGTGATATGACATTCTGTAAAATAACAACTGAAAAATGTAGTCGGAACTGAAAGACCAAAAGTATTATTGCATTATCCATACCTACGTACATTGAAACTGATGAAACCGATACTTCCACCCCAACTACTATTAAGAGTTGAGGGGATTTCTCCGTCAACAACTGATATGTAAATACCTTCTAACTTAAAGGTTCGGAAAATTCTCATATTTATATTATCGTTGTTATTTATTTTCACTGGTGAGCCGTAAAATACGGCTGTATGGAAATGTGGGGATTTGCAGCGTGTTATAGTTTGACAAGATGACAGTTATACAAAAAGGCCCGGTATGCGGGAGCGGCGGAGGGTTATGAGAGCACACCCGCCCTGAGATGTCCTGTTAACTCGTTTATTGCCATCTCCCATTCTTTATGTTACGCTTTTCTCCCTTTCTGATATCATCACATTTTATTGAATTATAAAGGTCTACGGAATCTTACTTGTAGTAACGTGCCTACTAAAAATGTTGTTCAATTTTACTATGTAGGTACCTAAGTTTGTACCATAGTGCAGTATGCAGAGCAGCAGCAGTGTACCTTTTGAATTGAACAAAACCCTTTTAGTGTCCAACCGTGTTCAATATCCGGAAAGAATGCAATGCCCAAGAGCGGCGCGGTGGATAGGTATCTTTGTTCGTCGAAGCGTATGTAATCACATGCTAAACGATATGGGACGCTGCCTACGGGAATAGGTTACCGTCTGACTTATGCGGAGGTAAGGCTCCCGCAGGCAGCGTGTGGCGCGATTCTGGTAGAATATTTTCCAGGAAGTTTTCACTGAAATTGTTCGACTAGAATCTCGTCGAGATTCGATGTCGTGTCGCGTCTCTCTGTAATAGGCTTTAGGTACATATCTAGATATGTTTGACAAGATGTGTCACGTCATGCAACATGAATTTTCTTGCATCCGTTTATTATTCAATAATTATCCCTTGCATAAGCGGAATGCAATTGGACTTTATTTTAAGTGCTGACATTTTCATAGTCAACCATTTGCATCAAGGATGCAATTAAGTATGTAGCTACAAATTTTCTAACGCATAAAATTTTACCTACGATAAAGAATCGACGCTCACCGCATGTTGTCCAACAGGATCTGATAAGACTACCTAAGCATCGGCAATGACATATGCTTAAAAATGGTTCGAGCAATAGCATACCGAGTCTTGTCCCGCACACAATAGGGCACACAGTAGCGTGTACACACATAAATTTACACACGTATGAATTGCACATTTAGTAGCGAGGGTGCGAAAACTTGTTGTTATCTTGAACGAGGCCAATTTCAGCAAATGGATACTAAGTCCTAACTCTCGTATCTTTTTTTATGTCGTGCGGAGCTTGTGTTCCTTTAAAATATCGACATATCCCGGCGCCGGCGACGTGTGCGCGACGCGCAATTTAGAAAGGATTTGCTTTACTGCCGTGAGGCTAACGGGAACATCGTTCGCGAGAGCTGACGATCAATTCTTATTATTGTATAATTTACACGCCATTTACGGTAATAAGTGAGGAAGGACGTACTGAAATTCAGCAATTTGATGTCGCAGCTCTTTTAAAAAGTCAACTCATAAGTTTTGTTTTTAGCTAAATCATTTCATCATCAAAGCTTTAAACATAAGAAAAACCAATCATCACACTATCAAGTCCAATAAAATGCACCAGACCAGAGTAATTGAATAACAACCGATGTCTGGTCACCGTCGGCCGCGATCGGCAAACGCGATCACAGTGTATCTGATGGAACTCTTTATCTCGAGAGTATAATTTAAGTATTAATGAATAGGTATGTAAGTAATCTATCGTAGTATGATTTTCTTGAAAATGTTATAAAAGTGATGATGCAGGTACACTATTGTTTAGAAGTAATCTATTTCCTGGTGACCAGATTACTCGTATGGAATAGTATATCTGGTGAAACATAGCTGCCATTCTTATACATTCTCAACTTTTTTAGACGGTATCTTTGCCCATACATTGGAGAACAAAAAGTTCTCAAACAGCGAGAGTGACACATGCGGAAAAAGGCTTTTGCACCTATGCACAATGATATTATAAGTAAATTTTTACACTTATAATATCATTGCCTATGCACACTACTTAGCAGTTTAGTAGGTTTACCTTAATATGTAGTTCTTCAGGGACAAAATTTTCGATGTCTGTGGGTATATTTCTGTAACCAACTAACAAAACGGCATGTAATATTTTTTTTTGTATAGTTTAGCTTTATCCCTTACTGGGACAAATGATTTTTTTTTAATAATTGCTGTCTAAGTACAAAATAAAAATATTTGAAGGTCGTTCTTCTGATTCATATAGCGCGTCCGTTTGCCATTTTCCGGAACAAAATGGTCGATGTCGCATTTTCCCTTTGATACATCAATATAAATTATAATTATATCGAAAGGAAATGAATTTTCCTCTTACAAAAAAAATGTGTATTAGTTATAACTACGTTAGTCTGTTTATAAATAAGTAAATAAGAAGTGTCCGGCGTATAATACTGATTAATGTGGCATAAGCTGCGCTTGACCGTACTTGGTCGGGTAATAATAATGAGAGTCTGGCTTCCCGCGCGGGGGGAAGCCAGTCGTGCAACGGACGACCTGGAAGGTGGACGTGCGGCTGGTTGGCTTAGATCACGGTGTTACGAAGGAAAATACCTGATTCATCTGTGTTTGGTTCAGGTGGTATACTGATTACAATGCCTACTTTATAAAATTTATTTTATTGTTTTAAAACTTCAATCTGTGTTTCGTGTGATGCTTTTGGGTTATAGAATCGTGTAGAAAAATTAAAATAATGAAGTCTGTATGTATGATGAGTTATGCATTATTGTAGGCAAAATCCTGATTCATCTGTGCCTGATTCGTATGGTCAAAAGCCCATATGAATAAAAAAAAAAATTGTTTTTCCCCTCTCCAGCACGAAAGGAGCGCTTTTGTTGCGTAGTTCTCCTTGTCCAATTTTTGACCGTGTAAAAGTCAGTAGTTTTAGTCTTATTTATTAGTATTTACTTAGCTATAACCTTTTGAATAATTAAAAAATGACAGGAGTATAATCTTGTTCTAAATATGACACTTTTGATATGTCTTAGTCCTATTTAAGAATTAATAATTATTGTTTAGAATTTACAGTCATAACTAACGGTGTATTTATTACTTTTTATTTCTGTTTCTGATTCATCTGTAACAAATTCTGATTCATCTGGGCACAAAATCAATATCTTGAAAACTACTTTAAAAAAACGAGTCCCTCATTCAAATATATGTTATTTGGTATACCTATTTTCATATGAACATGTGTTAAAGAGCTGAAAATGAAATTAAATTTTGGCCATATGGATCAGTCAAAGAATCAAATTTCGAAGAACTACCCATATATGTCACAATCTTAAGTTTGAAGATAATTAAGGAGTAGGTACCTAATAGCAATCAATAATTGGTTACTAATACATCCGATGGAAATTCCTTTATGGGCACACAAAAACACACAACAGCCTACACAAAAAAATTACGTTATAGTAGGTATTCTTGAACAGTCAAAACTGGTCAAAACGCAAATGAATTAAATTGAAGAGCATTTAGTTTGTGGGCTCGGATCGTGCGGATTGCCCGGCGCGTCACGTCGGTCGCGCTGGCCGGCTCGCGCCCGGCTGCCCGCTCTTTGACAGCTAGCCATGCGAGAAGTCATTCACTTATCAACGCGATCTAATGCCGACATTTTTCCCGTTTTTCCCCATCTTTTCGCGTGAACGAGTGTACTCCAAACGTGACATAATTGAATCAGTGGCCCCGTCTACACGCCTAACGGAGATTGTTGCAAATTAATACGGACAGACGTAAAGTAAACACATTCTGGTAGAATGGACATACAATCAAAGACTACAATATGATGCTGTATAACATACAATGTCATTCAACAAAATATCGAAGATATCGATTAAAAAAAAAAAAGAAATAAAATTGGCCGTTAAAATGTTCCATAGACAAAGTTCAAGTATTCAATTTTTTTTTATAAACTTTTACGGTTTTATTGATTCAGGAGAATACTGGTTAATGGTTAATATGTAAAAAAGGCATCCAAAAATAAAAAAAATATAGCGCCACAAGGTATTTTTGGCGCGTGGACAAAATCGGAACTAATGCCGCCATCTTATTTTTTCATATACAATTCGACAATAAAAATAAAGTTTACCGACAACGCCCCTCTGTCAATGTCATTCAAGCACCAAAAGATCCAACGATATTTAAAGTACATGGCTATTCCCATGGACTTATTATAATGGTATTATAATAAGTCCATATTATGGCTATTCCTTTTGCAAAAAGAGAAAATCTATTATTAGATGTCTTCACCTAAACGGATTGACATCGAATGGCCATCTACAAAACCTGTATTTTACTGGTAGTTCACAAATAAGGTTACATTACAAATGCTACTTATTTAAGCAAACACTTTTATTTTATAAGCACAAGCTCAGAGCACTACAAAATGAAAAAAAAATACTATGAAACGAGCTACATCTGTAATTACCTACGTACGAGTGTTATCGGAATATAAAAAGACAGTTCTAACGGGTAAGGGAAAAGCGCTGTGGGGCCCACTCGTATCACAGCAAGTGTAATGCAATTTGAAGCGTGTTTCAAAGCGTCGTCCCAGCCCCCGTCTCTCGTTGTACCTAGTGTCATAGAGATAGGGTAGTTCCGCTCTTTTTCAAACATGTTTTGCCTTTGCTACGCTTTCTTCTTTGAAATGAATAATGAAAGCTACGCCAACTAAAGCAATAGAAGCGAATATCAAGGTCTTACGATATTTTCTCAGATTTGTTTTTGAGTGATTAAATGTTCATCTTCTCGTTATTTCTAGATAGTCAATGTTCATTTGAAACAAATATGAATGAATAACTCGAATAGATGTTTTCTTTCCCAGTATATTCTCCATGTTCTAAGTTTCAGTAAAACTACAATGGCTGTGTCACAGACTCGTTGATAGGAATATTTCTAATAAAACGCCTAAAGTAAAATTATATTATTATATTATCACTTAGTATTTTGAGACATCGCCAAGCGGTTGGTCAACTCTTCATGTGAGAGGGCTGGCCTATTTTTTGGCCAAAGAATTTGATTAGCATTGCCATACAACGTGGCAATGCTGCCAGCCTTTTGGGCACGTTTCCTGTTGACAGCGATGCGGACGAATTTTTTGATGCCCTTTGATTTACATAATTTAAAAAGCTAACAGTCTTAAAAGACTGTTAGCTTTTTAAATTATGTAAACATTTTATACAAGTTGGAATTTTGGAGGTAACGGAGAAATTTCAAGTAAAATAAAACGAACTAGGCTTAGTTTGGCAACCTTAATTTTATCGAGTCGATTGTAGACGCACAAAATGTTGAAGATTTCTCAAGTGCATAACGTTAACTGCTTCTGCGTACATTAACAATATCCAAATGGTTCCATTACCAGTGCTGATTCGTGTAGCATCCTCGTCAGTAAACTTTAATAAATATTTTAATAAATAAACAACAAACAGTTCCAAACATGGAGCATGTAAATAGTGTCGGTACAAGTGTCGTAGGGCGCAGTTTGCGGTCGAGTAGTGCAGCGGGCACTCGGTTGCGTTTTGCCGACGCTTTTTGCTGCGAACGGCGTTGTGGACACCCCTGACCGCGCCGTATGGCCCGTATGTCCGGCATATCGTAGGGTTGCGACCTGCGAAACTAACGTTATGGAATAATCTACTTTTTTTTTTGTGTTATTGCTATCATCATTCGCCGCGGTTTTTAACGGAATCTCGCCTTGGCCTTGCTCTTGAGAGGCAAGTACCTGCAGTGGCCATGATAGAGTATAAATGGTGTTGTTATCTATAATCACCACTTGTCTCTCGTCAAAACCCAACGCCATACGTCACTCTGTATTCATAATACTTTGTACTCTCTTTAACTTAACCGAAAACGTTACATCATCGACGAAAATCGAAAGAGAAGCGAAGATTTATTTGACTGTACGGGCTTGAGGGTGCAGTTTAAGCCTCCACGAGTGACGACGGTACTGAGTGGTCGTTTAGCGTATCATGGGCAGTCAGCCGAACTACCAACCAAATGATTGGCTTATTTTTTACTCATAGCTTGTGCCGACACGAGCACAAAATAAACATCCATAATTTGTAAACTATGATATAGTTAGTTTAACCATGTTTTTATTGGTGGTCGATCAATATTATCGATCTTTAAAGCAACCAAACCTGAAGAATTAGTAACGTTGATCGATGGTGAGTGTGGTGGCATGCCTAGCGGTCGTACGGCGCGTCCGGCGCGTGACGCCGTGTTTTGCCGTGACACGTGACGCTGTAATTAGTGCATGACCGCCGCCCGGCGTCACGGCTGTCGCGCGCAGCGTGCCCGCAACGTCACATCTACACATTGTTTATGCTCATTATGGCGGGTACCTTGTCTGTGGAAATTATGTTTGTGACTGTTTTTTGTTGAGGTCTATATATAAAATATATTGTGTTAGTCTGTTGTGTCTAGGCCATATCGGCTTATAGTGAATATAGCACACTAGTTTATACTGAATTAATAAATCTTGGACATTATTAAGTTGCTTCTTTTATTTATTAACGAAGTGACTAACACTTCGCCCTTTATGTACTGAGTTAAACTCAAAATAAAAAATAAATACAATGTCTCGAATATCGGATATCTTAAAGATGTATTCTAACTCAAAATCGAGAGGGTTTCAGATGTGTCTGTGGCACAATCAGTTCGCGGTAAATTATATAAAAAATACATTTCAAGCTTCAGCTGACTACGAAATGGTTTCTTTATTAGTTTTCCCCGAGGCAGCCGAGCGCTGGCTCGCGGGGGACGTGTGAAAAAAATCTTAGCGGGATTAAGGGCCCGTATAACAGCGCCGAGGCGGACTTATTGCCGTAATACAATCTCTGTTATGTCGCGTGCGGATTATCCGTATCAGAGTGTTTCACACAAAAACGTCTTTTACACAAGCTCTTACAAGTTAATACGATGCTTCTTGCATACTCAGTTTTTTGCACCCCTTTTTCATACTAACATTAAGCGCTGAATATGACGAACTTTTAGGAATCACAGGTTTGTTTATACAATAAGTGTTACAAAAAATGCGTTTGTAAATAAATCATAGTCACGTCTATTCAAAGCTCAAGTTACAAATCCCTGCAAATTGAAAAGGCCATTATCGAGCGCAAGCAATTTACACGCAGCTGGTGCTACGGGGCGCGACTAACCGCCGCAGCTACGCCGTAGCCGCTACGACCCACTACGCGCGCACTATAACACTCATTTGAATTTTTTTGATGATTTATTTTATTTTCTGTATTTTAATGTACTTGCAGTTTAAGGTTTAACTTATTCGTGAAGTTATGAAATATTTAGGACTCGGTTTTTCTATCGCCATACAATACTCAAAGGAGCTAAATTTATCAGTGGTTGTGCTAAGTACAAAATACACAAGAAAGAACAGAAAAAGTATTTCAATATTTAGTTTTTTTTTTCTAGAGGCTGCCGTAAAAAAAAAGGAAATAGAAAGTTCCGATGTTTTTTTTCCTGAGCGAAGTTCTTCTATTTTCTTCGACGTCAGCTGTAGTCGTTAGGGTCGGATCTCGTAAATAAGTGAGATGTTGACGAGTGAGCCGCGAGAGGAATTGAAAATACCACCGACGCCGACACAGCGGGATAACGCGCGAATACACGACCAGATTTCAACGTACGGGCCATAAGTGAAAAAATATTGTACGATGTATAGCAGTGTAACCTATATACATTGCAATGGAATTTAATTTACCAATATGAGTTTAACTTCTTCTTGCTTTCCTCAAAAGACCCTCTCAGACACTAATGTAAAATTTGTTTCTGTGTTCCCTCGAGAAGTTGGTTAGCAAACACCGACCTCGGAGCCTAAAAAGGCCACTTTCGCAGAATCATAAAAGGAATTCATCAAATCATTATAAATCATAATAGACAGTTAACTGTTAAGTTAATCGTATCAAATCCCATTGGTGAAGAATTTTTCAGTTATTTTTTTTTGTCTGTGCTTAAATACCAATCCAAATCCAATCCCAATCTCTTGCAACGAAAAAAAGCAAAATACGTTTATGATTCTGCCAAAGTGGCCTTTTTAGGCCCCCTCATCTAATTTTAATATATTATTATTTCATTTGACGTCCTAAAGTGATTTTTACAAACCAATTTGCAAAAATAAAATATAATTTAACTGGAACTATTTTAAGTGAATTTAAATCATAGTCCAGAATCGCAATGGGTTTCTTACTTAAAGCTTAGCCTCCTTATCTATCCTTGACATTCTCCGCGTTTTTAAAAGTGACCAATACAAATAATTAATAATTCGTTTTAAAAAAATGTGATTTTTCAAACCATTTTCCAACAAAATATTACATAAGTACAGTATGAAAATTTCCAAAAGATATTACCGTATCAATAATCATGAAACGTACACTAATGACTATCTGATCAGTCGACCGTGCATTTGCATATTGGTTTTTGTGCATCGTTAACGTGGTGTGCATAGATATTATTAAATAAAACAAAACCGTTAATCATTCAAATCAGAGGCCGTCAGTGGACTATTAATAACTCGTGGTACCTCCAATTATAACAAAACAGAAGTGGAAGGATTCAATTTTAATGCCGCGTTTTATAAAAGATAATGTTACATAAAATACGTAAAGTACCTAGGTCATAGAAGAAAACTTTAAACTAAGTACTTATTGCAAACTTTTTAAATAAATCGCTAATTGCAATTACATTTAGAAACCAATAAAATAGTTTAAAAAAAAGTTATCCTGCAAAGCGTCGCCGTCGCTCTTATTAAAAGTACCTTTTTCACATTTATTTATTGGAAATTAATTAAGTACTTAATGTAATGTTATTGTAATGCCATTATATTAAAATCAGGGGTGAGACGAGTAGAAGTCACAATGTCGCCGGCTGAAATGTTGGTGTGTTTAATATCAGCAGAACATCTGTAAAACGAGCAGATTGACTTAATGGTGTTTGGAAAGTTTCTCGCAGAGAAAATTTTAGTTCGCTGCGAATCCTACTAATGCCGGGAATGAGGGGGTTGGGGAGGGGGGGCTCGATTAGTAGCAGCTGTCATACCTCCCGAATATGTTATTTATTGACGACATGAAAGTCGGAAGCTTGATATGACCTATATGTTTATGAAGTGCCGCGGATGTACCCTGAAGCGATGAAGCCTTTTTATTTTATGTTGGATTAGGGAGGTACTTAAATCTAACTACACAATACGTACCTATAAATATCATTTGAAGGAAACTATTATACAAGATGCTGCAATATTCAAATTGAGTTCAGCAGTTTCTTTTATAGTATATATTTTTATTCCATTTTCGAAATTGACAAGACATAACTTTGACAACGTTCTGTTGATCCCTAGAGTCAGAAGCCGCATCCACCAGCGGTTGTGGCGCGACTGGCGAGTGCTTGCGAACGTTGTGACCGCACCTGTCAGAATATTAGATCGACGACATTAATCTGTCGCCGCAGACCCCTCCCCCCTCGAGCCCTCGTCCCGCAGTACCGCAGCCTCTACACGCAAGCAATCAAAAACCCTATTCTAAAATCGCGGTTTCCCATCGTTTTCATCTGTGTCCGGCTTTTGATGAGGCTAGCGGCTTTGCTTACACGAGAATGTGCAAACACTCCACTATTATGTGTACCTTTAACTAGACAATAGATCCATCAAATATTTTTCAAAAAAGCAGGAAGTCTAAAGGGGTGGTGCGTCACCTTCACGTCAATTTGATTATAGTTTTACATAAAGCGTCGTCCACGGTTGAAAGGAAAGAATTTCGCAAAGTGCCTTATAAAACGCGTAACGTGCAATAAGGCTCTTTGTTATTTTGTGGGGTCGAAACTTATTCATCCCGCAAATCCGATCATGTATGAAACAAATCCCGCCCGGTCACCGCTGATTGCATTGTCATGTCTACTAGCCAAACGTTTGCTAACACAAACCAAGCTTTATCACATATGACTTAGAGCTTATGGTTCGTTGTTCATAAGTCGAAGTCACCGGAAACCACGTCGTATCGGTTTGTAAAACAAGCGAGCCAACGTGATTGGAATGTTTTATTCGACCCTCGGAACATATGAGACCGTTATGATGTATGTTTTTCCTTTTGATGTGGAATTTATCGTCGTATAATTTAGGTGTTGATGTAATTAAAATGTCAACACCAGAATCATTTATTATAAGAAGTAGTTATGTATATCTTGGTTGACGTTAAAACACATGCTTAGGTATTCGTAACTGTATTTTTTTCCATCTTTTTTATATTATAGGTTAACAAATCTTTATGTTTATTTGTGTGTCGATAGTAGATGTGGAAAGATTTTTCCATGGTCACGTAGGGTTGCCTTGGCCGCCGCCGCCGCACCCCTGTCTTCAAACTTGTGCAATAACGTGACTAGTGACGTGACACCCGCGCGGGCACCTGTTCACACCACTATTATCCGATCACTACCACTTAAAAAGTTTATGGTATCGCGACTGTTAATAATGAAATATGTCGTAGAACATTCGACGGTTACAGCGGTGCTATTCTGTAAAAATCTCACCGTGAAAACTTAGGTGAAGTGAGCGTGGAGTGAGCTGTCAATAGTGTCAATTCCTAGCAAAAACAAACTCACTTCACCTAAGTGTTCACGGTGAGATTTTTACAGAATCGACCGGCAGTTCCGAGTAAAAGTTCCGACTATTATTAGGGTTCCGTACCAAAATGGTAAAACGGAACCCTTATGGTGAGACTCAGTCTGTCTGTCTGTCACAGCTGGTTATCTCAAGAACTACTAATGCTATCAACGTAATTTGGAATAGTTTTAGATGACGTTTGTTCAACTATTTTGCAAATAAGAACGAAATAAAAATATATGTATATTTTTTGCAACTGGGACTGAAAGGGGGTCTGAAAAATTCAAAGTGGGGCTACTAGGGCATGTGGGGTTTCATATGGAAGAGCGTAGTTTGCACATTCCCAAACATTTTTGTTTTTAGGCCACTTAGTTTTCGACTTTTGATGAAAAATGGAAAAAAATACCGTTCCCCCCTCCCATTATCTCCGAAGTTTGCAAAGAGAAAAATCTGAAATTATCCTATGTAATAGAAGTTTATATAAAGATTACAGAAAAAATAAAACGAAGACTCTTAAATCATACTTTTTCAGAAATCATCAACAAAAGTTACATTATTTCCACGATCAGTCAAGAATGGCGCTGACATAAAACTGCAATATTCTACACCGCAGTGCAGTGTTAAAAATCTCTGACGAATATAGGCCTCGCCGATGAAAAATTAAAAACATGATGGTACGGAACCGTCGGTGCGCGAGTCCGACTCGCTCTTGACCGGTTTTTTTTTTTATTGAACATATAGTCCAAGCTTTGGACACATTGATGTTGAAATTATCATGTTATAATTTCCTGTATTTCTAAAGTTGTAGAAGTGGTTTTAGCTTCAATTTATACCTATATTATGGGGAGGCCAAGATGTCTTATTTTACTATTAATTTGTAGAAAACTTGCAATTATATTTGAATTGTACTTAAGATAATATATATTCAAAAACCGCTCTGTCACATAAGGTATATAACCTATATAATGATAGTTTTAGGAGATTTCAATAAATAAATGTTTACGTCTTTTTTTTACAATTCCAAAAAAAAAACTAAAACACACATCTTCAAAAATATTATGACTGTGTACAATATCACCCAACTTTCTTAAAATATTCCTACAAATACATAGGCTTAATAACGATAATCGTTTGAAATAGGTGTGAGTGAGCGTGTAACACGGAGCAAGACTTTTAAGTCGTGTCGACGTGTTAACCCCATTATCAGGCGAGGCTTAACCGTCGCTAAGCCGACCCGACACCGCCCGATTTATGATCGCACGGACGCAATTTGCCGATTCTGATCGTTTATTGGCCACCGGCTCGTTCTGTCTAACTAATTGTAATGCTAGAAGGTAAATTGCGTACCTAGTACCTAGAAACAATTCCTTTACATTCAGGGAAATTTATTTTCAGCATATTGACACACTACGTCCTTTTAACGTGTTGCAGCAGTTTGGATTTTACGGTCAGTTTTAGTTTATAGTCAACTTGCAAAGTCATCATTTGCCCTGACTCTGTATTAATTGTTCTGAAAATCTATATTATCTGTACTATAATTATCTAAGCGACAGATGGTGTTGAGATGTAGTACATTGCATGTCAACACCGCGTATAAACGGTTACCGCGCACAAAGCCTGGAATTAATCACCTGCAATGTGCACACAATTAAAGGATAATTGGATTTCCTAGGAATCGATTGCATAAATTGCAAGTAATATCGCTACAACGGTTTTACAAAATGATAATCGTATTTGACATACCTACTGTTGCGAATTAGCTCGTGTTATTCGTAGCGACTACGGCGTAGCGGCGTGCTACGAGCCGCTACGCTAATCCCGGGATCCGCGAAAGCCGTGTATTTCACGCCTCTTTATTACATTAATTTAAATGTTTGCACGCCGGATTGCCGTCCTCCCTGCACACCACATAAATATATCCACACTACTGATCAATGTGGTATTTAATTAATTCGACAAGCATATTGATAATTGCTTGTATTGTTCTCTTTGTATTAGACATATATGATGGAGACTATGTGGATATATCAAGTAATTACTAGGTCCATAAGTAGGTTACATTTATTTTCTTCTAACTGTAGTTTCTTGGTAATGTTTTGGCAAGATTTGCCTTCAGTGATTCACTTGTGACAGTTTAAGGATTAAGCGTGTCGGCGCACCTGGATACGGGCAACAAACGGGTGTAATTAGTCAAGCTCAGGCCGCGGTGCAAACGAAAATATTTACTGGAGTCAACAGCTTTAAGTTATTGCCTTATAATCCGATAAACGTAGATCGCTTGCTGGAAAATTGTGTTATCGTCGCTGTAAAGTGTTGACAAGTCGCCACTTTACGAGGGCAGGCGCCGGGGCCCGGGGCCAGGGGCCCGGGAGCATGCAAACATAAAAATTCTCTATCGGGACTAATAGGAGCGAAACAAATAAAAGGATACGTAAATAGAAGCGTCAGATAAATTCCAGTGGGGCTGGAGTGCGCGTAAATCCGCGCGATTTGTATCTGTGACAGCGAGTGCGGGCCGCGCACCCCTCGGCCCCGACCCCGCGCCCCGCGCCCGCGCCTTCCGCGCCCACAGCCCTCACCTACACCTCTCACAATTAATATGGTAATATTTTTTGTAATGTGCTATAATGGTTTCAATTAATATAACACTCATTGTGGCCAAGTTGGCTGGGGCAACTTCTGAATATGGCGTATAATTATATATTTATGATGTAATTACATTTCATAGATGTCCTATAGCAGCAGAAGTAACAGTTTTCACCTGAAAAAAAAATGTAACCAACTTGTACTCGACACAGTGTTACCTTTACAAAACCACAGAAATCAAAAATGTGGCCACCTCGGGAAGGTGGTCGAAAGGCGCGCGCAGGTCACGTCTATGCAAATGATATTAAATTAGAAACGCTTAATAACAACTGTGCCACCGCCGCCTGTAAAGAGATGCAATTACACCAATCAAATTGCAATTTTACTGTACTAATTGCGACCGACATGTTTTACGGTTCAGCTTAATACCGTACAGTTGCAGTGACGTTTGCATGATTAAACGCCGAATGGATCACCCCTTTGATATTTAGAGTAATTTGTATGATTTCGCATCGTTTAAGCTCTGAAGGTACTTACCTAATTTAGAATCACAGCTGTAGGTTCCTTAATTTTGAAACACTCGATTTTTCTTTAACAAATTAACATGTGTCAGCAAGTTAGTTATCAAAGTCAGCAGCAGCAGTTGTCAAGAAATTTCTGTGATATTTTTTATAAAATTTGTTCAATACACGTGTTCATGTGTATTCGGTGTATGTAAGTGAATTGTTCGTATGTGTGTGTACTGTCAGCTTGTAAATCACGTCGTGTGGAGCGTGGAAAGGGTCATCAATAGTGCGGTTCGGTGCGGTAAGCCGGGCGCGCACCTGCGCCTCGCGGCTAAGCCCGCAACTTAGCACCCCGGCGCACACGCCGAAGCATTGTAGTCCAAATGTGTACTAATCTCGCCTAATGCAGAATATTAAAAGATATTCGACAACACTGCAAGTATTATGTGCAGTGGTGATATTTTGAGCGTTACTTTACGAACTATTGCTGAAAACTTTTCACAATTGCTATTAAGTATATAAAGTTACTAGCAGCGCACCGCGGTTTCACCCGCATAAGTGTCGATACCGTGGGAATATCGGGATAAAAACTATCCTATGTTCTTCCCCGGGATGCAATCTATCTCTCTGCCAAATTTTATCCAAATCCGTTCAGTGGTTTAGGCGTGAAAAGGTAACATACCGACAGAGTTACTTTCTAATTTATAATATTAGTATGGATATTAAATTCTAAACTGTAAACTGTTTACTTGCCATATAAAGGTATCTACAAATGTACGATAGCTTTCATTATCTAACATTAAACGTAACCACGCAATTGTAACCTCTCACCAAGACCATAACAACTGCAGATAATTACTTTTAAAAACAACGCAATCTCCCTGAAGCTCGTCGGGACAATCAACAAAGCACGCAATTTAAAGGCCAAATAAGCGTCGTATCACAGAGTTTTTCTTAAGGAGTCTCGTCGCAAACTACGTTAAAATGATTTAATTCCCCCCTGATAGCGTTACGGGCGCCGCTATTATTGAGATCGCCGGCGCGGCCCGCCCGGCTAATAAACGCTTATCAACGCCCTCATTATCACACCCTTAACATCGCTTTAATGTCTTGCTCTTGAACAAAACATATTTAATCACATTTTTTCCCCGGCGGCGGCGGCGCGGAGAAAACTTTTAAATTTCATAAAATTCGAAAAAGCGTTTCAGCCACCGACGCGCGGAAAAATAGCCGGAGTTGAAACTTGGACGAGGGAGGGCGCGAAATGCGGTTAAAGGGTAAGCCTTTCTTCTAATATAATTTGTATACCTACTTGGTTGTATGAAGTTGTAACTCCTGTGACTGAAATAATTTATTATGGGAACCTATTGAATCATTTCATGACATATTTGAAATCTGTATTGTTAAATTGCACAATCATTTTTGGATGGCTAGTCAGTCAAGCTTTGTAGATGTCTATCTATTTATTATTACGTGTGTATCATCAGTTGGTAAGTGCGTGTAGAGTGTGAGGCGCCCCGCGGCGCCGCTCGCCGCCGTCGCCCTGATCTTTTAAGCCCGATTTTACTGCTGGTTCGCGACACTAAATTATAATATAACAGCTCATAAATTTCTGAAACTATCCTTCTTTGACGCGGCAGACTTAAGGATTTTGAGTCAAGCTTTAATATCGAGAAGGCTCCCGAGCGAAGCTTCACAATATGAAGTTAAGAATATTACTAAAATCCTTTATTCAAACGAAAACAACGCTAATAAAAATAGTAAGGTATTATATGTATTTATTATTATAACTGTTCAGACTATGAATCAAAAGGACGCATAGTAACAACAGCGAGCGCAGGTGAAGTCATGCGCTTAGCCTAGGATTTGTCGAGTGTTCTTTTGAACGTATCTCTCCCCCATATTTAAACTCAAAATTAAGAGCCAGTCAGCAAACAGTATCAGAAAAAAGGGTGTCGTCGACTAAGTAGCTCCTCGCTACCCGTAATATTTGAAGCTACGAAAGAACCGAATTGAATATTAAATGAAATAATTTATGCCATATTTATCATTTTGCAAATGAACAGTCTCACCTTAATGAAAACGTTAATAACATTTTTTTACGCGCTGTGTTTGTTTTGAAAATAATTCCAGGACGTTTCGTTTTAATTATATAGATTTTCAATGTATTTTCAGCTTTGTAACTAATGTACATAATGTTATCTTGCGTTCATTCAAATATCGAGGGAATATTTAAATATTATCAATTGAAAATAGCAGACAAAGAATGCTCGCTTTACCCAAATCCAAAATACAGCAATTTCCTTGTCCAGTTACAGTAAAAGATAATTGTAACAACATCGAAATAAGTACCTAATAGCTTTAACTAAGAAAATTGTAGATTATTTTGAGTGAATAACCTCGAATCCCTGACAAAGCCACTTTTGTATATTAATTCGTGGCTGCGGTATCTAAAGTCCTTATGAAAAGGGTGCAGCATCTTGGTTGTGGTAAGGCTGCGTGCACATTAGCGACCGGGTGGCCGTAAATCACGCGGGATCACGGCGCACGGCTATCTGCGACAGGCGACAGCGGCCGGCAGCCCGGCCGGCACGTCTCCACTCTGCCTGTACGTAGCTCACGCCTAATTGACTTTACATTTTGACTATGGATCACGTATTTGAGTAACTATTAAACAGTTGAATAGCTGAAGAGCAAAATTGCAATTACTGAAGCGTTGATAGATTTCAGAGAGTTATTATTTTTTATGCCAGAAAATAAGAACAAAGGAAAACAAACCACGGTTTGTGTTGATATTACAAACGCTTACAAAAGTCAGTAGATAAGTGAAAACAGATTCAAAAATTAAATGCGGACAGGTAAAGGTGGTGGGGGGAGTGGGGGGCTAGTAAGGGATCTTCGTTAAGGTTTAATTAAATCGTCCTCGGCGGCCTCTCGCGCTTTAATTCCACCGTTATTAACGCTGTTAAAAAGTGAGCCTGGCGACAAGGCAATACGTGGAGTCGACTTATGTTCTTAACATCTCTGAAAATAAAATTATCTGCATTGTAGTATTTCTATAGAAGGTTTTTTGTGGTGTAGGTCTCTTACTAAGTAGGTACTAGTTATAAGTGTATTGTTTTACTTTTGCACGACTCATGCTTTACGATCGAAATTTTTTTTTTGCCTCATACAGAACCTAAGTACCTAATATATATACCATTAAATAGATAATTGAATGGAGATTAATTCTGTACTTTTCAAAAATTGATTTAATGCAGTAGAGACGAAAAAAACATCAAAATATTTCTAAAACAAATCCCGTCAATCAAGTGTGAAACCTGAAAACATTGTAGCTTGCGAAAAAATCAATTAATTTAAAAAAAATACTCTAGTCAATTTCTAGGGTTCCGTACCTCAAAATGAAAAAACAGAACCCTTATCTTAGGATCACTCGTGTGTCTGTCCGTCCGTCTGTCACAGTCAATCACCGAATCGAATGGACCGATTAAGTTGACATTTGGTACACATGAATCTCTGTGACCCAAACACAGACGTGTAACGTAAATAAATGAATTTTGATATTTTGAGATTTCTACCAACAACCACCAATCTCTTATAGAAAAGTGTTAATGGTAGAAATCTAACTTAGAAAGATGTATTAATGATGATAATTCTCTAAATATGTACCTGATATTGTCGCGAATCATATTTTGATCAAGATACATCCTGACACTGACCTGAAAAATGGCAAAAAACCTAAGAAAATTTTAATTTCGCGGTGTCAACTACCCATTCACCTGAATCCACTTTGTATTTATTTTGATGATGCTAAGAAACTTCCTGTCACTGTTGTTTAAATAGCAAGACAGTAGTGGTAGGTAAGTAGGTACGACAGTTAAAAAGTGAAAAATAAAATACCTACCTACTTTTTTACAAAATAAACAACCTACTTCCATAAAAACGCTACAAAGTGAAAAGTTACGTTTTATGTAAAAAAAAATTAAGATGTGAAAATTCTTGTGTGCTGTGTCTATAAAATAATTGAAGGCTACACAAACAGCAACTCCACAGTTAGTCCGCGGCCGAGTGGTCGCGGTGTTTCCGCAGAGGAACACTTGCGATAAGACGCGCTCACCTCGCCGCCGACAGCTCCCCCCTCAGCACCACCCAGCTATGTTCCCGGCGCTCAGCAAACTGTTTGGATTTTAATATCACCCTTAAGTGTTGTTGCTAAAGACGTCCCCGGCTAAGTACTAATTTGTCCCAACTTGAAACGATTGAGCCGTTTCTACATCTGCGTAAAGTACCTAACATTAATTTGTTTTAACTGTGTACACTCGGTCTGTTTAAAAACGTTTCGGACTTTTATTTAAGGCTTTTAAAAGCGAAGCTCATTCCTTGATTCAACTTCTTTTTTAACCGACTTAAAAAAGGAGGAGGTTTAAATTCGACCGATTTGAAAACATTATTTTTGTATTGTGTATGTTCTGTGATATCTTCACCAATATTTTTAACGAATTATAATTTTTTATTTTTTTGAGCTTGAGATTTTTCGTCATTCAAATTCAAATTTATTTATTTGTACACATAGATGAAATGTAGATACATGATGGATAAAATAATAAGATATGTTGTGTCCCTATGTGCTGCCTTGCAAGGCGTACAAATCTTCGCTAAAAAACGGGAGCACGTTTTTAAAGGGGACTACAGGAACTAAAAGCAAAAAACACAAGTTTTATAATGCCTAAAAGTATATGATGGACTACAGTAAATAAAATCAGAAAAATATATGTAAAGGCAATAGATCATCCTTATCAGAAGAGGTTATGTTGCGTGGGTTTGCGGGCGAGGAGTTGAACTTGAAAGTATGTGAAAATCATTATGAACAATCACAAGATATCTAATCCAATTATTTAACTAACTATAACGCGTGAACGACGTTCCACCAAGTACGTGGGGCGCGAGCGCAACTAATTTACTCACAACTGGATATCTTAACACAATTCTTCCGATCTATCCTGTCTTTTACGATTCACCCATGTGAATGTACCCTCACTTCGTTTTGTTCTACAATCTGGCGGGCCGCCTCCCCAGTACATGGTGTTACGTCAAAATGACAGTTGACATATCTTCTAAAAAACAATATTAAGCAAAGAGGTTGGTATCGCCGAACCAATTCTCTAGACGCGCCGACATATGTATCAGGATATATAATGCTAGTTAGATACACCTAATTTGATACGACAGAAAAAATCATGAAGATACCTCTAAAAACTTTCTTTTTACAATAAAAACCATACTTATATGCATACAATCATTGTTATTTTTAGTCAGATTATTCTACAGGCAACATACTAAAGCACTAGTGTTTTAATTTTATAGTCCAAACAATAGATTATTTGTAAATAGATAATTATCATTTATCATTTTGAGATAGAAATTTTTGAAAAAATTGAGTGGTGATTCATTTTCTATGTCATGGAGCGACGCCATTTGACTGCTGATGAAATGCAGAGAGCTGTAGGAATGCTACAAGCGGGAAGAAATCTGTCCCGGGTATCTCGACAATTTGGTGTCAATAGGAGCGTGATTTGTCGTCTTTGGCAACGTTACGTTCATACGGGGATCCTGCTGAGCAGCACCCAGGACGTGGAAGGAGTACAACTGCTCGACAGGACCGATACATACAATTGACTGCAAGACGTAGCTATAATTCTCAAGCGGTGTTGTTGTTAGCCAACAAACCGTGAGAAATAGGCTGCATCAGCTGCAGGAATACGGCCTACGAGCACGACGCCCAATTAGGTGCCCACCTATACGCCATCGGTATTGCGCCCGTCGAAACGAATGGTGTAGGGAACACTTGACATGGACACAGGAGCAATGGAATAAAATTTTATTTTGCGATGAGTCCTGGTTTGGATTTAAAGCAAACAAACAGGCGCGACACGCGATATAATCGCGCGCGACACAAAGGCACCGTTGCGCGACTTGCGGTGCCTTTGTGTCGCGTGTCGTGTCGCGCCTGTTTGAAGGAGCCTTTACGCCTGATACGAGAAGGGTAAGAGTGTATCGTCGTTCCGGAAATGCTGGACGGCTGAGATGCGTCCAGGAAGTGCACCCTTACAGTGGCTCCAGTGACGGTATGGGTGGGTATTATGAAGGACAGACGAACTGAGTTCGTTTTTGTAGATGGCAATATGAACGCTGAAAGTTACGCTGATGATGTCCTCGGGCCTTATGTTAACTCATTTGCACAAAGTCTTGGCTCAGATTTCACGCTGATGCATGACAATGCGCGTTCGCACACAGCTCGGAGAACGAGAGAGTACTTGGCAATGGAAAACATCTGGATATTGCCGTGGCCTGCACCATCGCCAGACCTCAGTCCCATCGAGCACGCATGGGACATGCTCCAGAGACGTGTTGTAGAGAACCTGGACTGAGTGTCGACAACCCAACAACTGAAAGACTTGTTAAAATTCCATTGGGAGCGATTGCCGCAGGATCAGATAAACAATTTTATAAATTCAATGAAAAATCGTTGCCGACGTGTTTTAAACAACAGAGGCGGACTGTGCCTCTGTTGTTTAAAACACGTCGGCAACGATTTTTCACTTTGTAGGTACTGAATTAGGTAAAAAATAATTTAAAAAAAAATCGTTATTTCATTTTGTAAAACATGACATGACACAGGACGTATCTATTGTTAAATAATGTGATTAAATGAACAATTGAATGAAGGATTTGTTTGCTTTAGTCACTAATGCATACTTATAAAAATTCTTAGTTATTATTTATAAAAGAAATTTAAGGTTCAAAGTTGATTGGGAAAATTTGGCAGTTTCGGGTAGCTTGATGTGCTGGGATCTGTACCTACTCATATTTTTGTAATCATTCGATACAACCTAACATGCTGTTTGCAACTGTTTTGAACCTTATTTGTAGCCGCGATGAGCTATTGACAATTACCTAGGTATTTGCTTTACCGAGCCCCTGATTACCAATTTATTGTGTTGAATTGACAGTTACTGTCAAACCTCTGCCTGTTTGCTAAAGGACCAATGAAACGTAATAATGTGTGACGTGAACGTATTGAGTTGGTAATGATGCCATGACGTAATGACGATGACGCAGGTGCATAGCCTACGCCCTACGGTCGTGTGATCTACAACCTAACATGCTGTTTGCAGCTGTTTTGAACCTTATTTGTAGCCGCGATGAGCTATTGACAATTACCTAGGTATTTGCTTTACCGAGCCCCTGATTACCAATTTATTGTGTTGAATTGACAGTTACTGTCAAACCTCTGCCTGTTTGCTAAAGGACCAATGAAACGTAATAATGTGTGACGTGAACGTATTGAGTTGGTAATGATGCCATGACATAATGACGATGACGCAGGTGCATAGCCTACGCCCTACGGTCGTGTGACCGCAGCGGCTAAATTGCATCCGGACTTCCACAGCAACCCGACGATCGACTTTGTTATTAAAATATTGCTGTAATGGTACTGAATTTTCAAATGTTTACATGGCAATTAAAAACATACCGAACTGGCGAAAGGCTGCCTACTTGCTCTTCGTAGTGGGTAATCGCTTCTAGCGGGCAAAAGTGATGTTGTGTTTGTCTTTTTTGTTTCTAAAATGATGTTTTTAATTACTAAAAAGTAGTTCATTTTTCTATATTTTTTTTGTTATGATATTGTTAGGTATTAGGTATATTTTTAGGGTTCCGTACAAAACTAATCTACCTATACCAAATTTCATCTAAATCGGTTCAGCGGTTTAAGCGTGAAGAGGTAACATAACAGACAGAGACACTTTCGCATTTATAATATTAGTATGGATAATATTAGAATACAAACATAATGCAATATTTCTCATCCCCCATAGCATCCGTGATAGCATAGCAAATAGCCCTGACTGACCCAGACTTTTAAGGGAATACCTATATAAGCAAAATAAAAGCTAAGCAACTTCTTAGTTTGTGTAGGGAAGTAGGTACCTACCTACCAATTGTGTTTTGCCGGACAGTGAGACCTACGGGAAAACTGTCATAAACTTCATGAAAACAATCATTTTTGCATCATTACCTACTTAGGTAGGTAATATTTTTTGGTCAAGTGCGAGTTGACCATAAAAATAAAATATAGGAAAGTAGGTAGGTACCTACTTATGTAAAAATCATTTTAAAAACAATAAGCTTTTATTAAGTGTCCTTTGTTTTGTATTTATTTGTATTATATAGGTATATAGCAAGTTAATTAGTCATTTAATTTAGTATCTAGTGTAAATAGTTAATTACAATATTAAAGAAGCTTTAAATGAGATAAAAAGTAAGGCTAAGCACTAAATAAAACTTATTACCTACTTACGTAAAAAGTAAATAAGTAGGTAGGTACCTACTCAATAAAAACTTGCTTTTAAAATGATATAGGTAATACTTAAAATTTTATTTTGTACTTTTTAACATTAGAATGTTGCGGTTATTTAATTATAGAGGTTCTATCACCTTCACTGTTTTGAAAGGTAGGTTAGGTACCTACTTGTCAAGAGAAAAATCCAACGAGCCAAACACAACAGGGCTGTCTTGTAAAGTTGAGGAGTTCCTTTGGCCACCTTTCGGCTCTATCATCAGACCCTGGACTCTAACGAGCCAGACACAACATGGCTATCTTGTTTAGTTGAGAAGTTCCTATGGCCATCTTCCAGCTCCTTCACCATCATCAGACCCTGGGCACAACCTTGGGTGTACGTATGTACAGTTGTACACGTACTGTCAACAGCAAAAGTAGATGATCAAAATCAGAAAATCAAAACTAATTAACGGAGTTCGCGTCAGAACTGTGTGGCGTCGAAGTGATTCAATAGTATGTGATTGTAAATTATACCAAACATTTACTATTAGTAGGTACAGTTGCCATGTATTCGTGATCAGTTTCGACTCCTATTGAATTTCTGATTTTGATCATCTACTTTAGTTGTTGACTGTACCAAGGCAAAACCAACGAGTTCAAAACTTCAAACACAAAAACGATCTTTTTGTTTAGTTCAATAGGTAGTTTCTTTAACCACTAGGGCTCCATCATCAGACCAGCTCCATGGTATCATATTTTTGCGTTGTCACCGAAATCATTTAAATATGTTAAGTTACAGCTCAGTCAGATGTCAGGACAACTTGAAAAATGGATGACAAAGAGAATTAAAAAACTACCGCGGGAAACACGTACGACTATACGAACTATTACTTAATTTATACGGTTAGGTAGATACTATTAAACGTATTATATCGGATGAATAGTTACACACCGATTTCCCTCTTTCAGTCGTCAATTTGACTTTCGAAAGAAGAAGACTATGCGTATTTGTAACTATACAGACGCTATAAAACGTTTATTAGTAAGGGGGTTAAGCTTTTAATATTATTAATCCGAGCACTCCGAGTACCTAAAAGCAAATCAATTGTTATTATCATCATTGGCGTTATTTCTATAAAGCGCTCTCTCAGTACTCTAACCAAAGAGTAAAGTAACTAACTCTAACTCAATCTATTTCCTGTGCTCTAACTGCTCACACTGCGCCCTCTAGCGAACAGTACAAGTTTGCTCGTTTAGACGAGTGTTGCAGTCCTACAAGCGCGGTATCGCTGAGTGTAGCGCTCTTAACTTAATGTTCGTAATATTAACTAGAGGGCGTTAGTAACCGGTAGACCTAAAGCTCACTGAACCCTCCTCCACAACCCAGGCTACTCCTTCCTACCAGTAGATGGCAGAACTGTATATTACCTTACGAAACTGCTGTATGACAAATCGTTCTGCGTACAAAAATGATATCCATTACAATAATACCTAGTGAAGTGTCGAATCGAATCGTCACGAGTTAATACGAGATAGAAAGTTTAGAGTTTATGAAACTTGTTCCATGAATCCAGCGATGCAGCTGAGACAGGTATTGTAATCAGACGAAGGTGATTCCGACTAAATATGGGAAAAAACAGATCTTCTCTAGGTGCCCTAGTTTTTGAGATATAAAATGTGGCCCTGCTGGGGGAGACTCTCTCCAGATCGTGTCACTGACCCTGGCAGGGCCACCATCACGGATTTTAATTTTGATAGCACAAAATATCTTTTTAATTACACACCGACTAAATCTGTAACTTGGCAACAAATTGCGACTAATTAGCGACAAAATATGGGAGAAAACAGATCTTCGCTAGGTGCCCTAGTTTTTGAGATATAAATATTGTGGCCCTGCTGGGGAAACTCTCTCCAGATCGGCCACCTATAAACGTTTATATCTTTTGAACCAGTGACCGACAAATTCTGATATTTGGCGACTGATTCCGACTAATTGGCGACTAAATATGGGAGAAAACAGATCTTCGCTAGGTGCCCTAGTTTTCGAGATATAAATGTGGCCCTGCTGGGGAAACTCTCTCCAGATCGGCCACCTATAAACCCTTATAACTTTTGAACCAGTGACCGACAAATTCTGATATTTGGCGACAAATTTCGACTAATTAGCGACTTATTTTTATGTCCGTGACTACCGCCGGACCACCAACGCCAATCGCTTCCATATTTTGTAAATAATTAGTACTCAATTGGTACTAATTAGTACTCGAACCACAAAATTGGTACCTACCTTAGTAGTTTTCGAGAAAATCGACTTTGAATGTGGTCTGGCGGTAGTCACGCTCCCTTCAGCAGGACCACCATGAGCGCCGAAAAAGGGGGGCACGCTACAGTTATTCTAAGTATACAAAATAATTAGTACCCTTGTATGTGATTTATTTCGTAAAATAAAACAGAGAAATCAACTTTACCGAGAAATCAACGATGATAACTTTCTCGCAATTGTTCAGCAGGACCACGATTTTGAATGTTGATTCCAAGTTAGAGAAGCTTGTCGCTTTCCTCAAACCTACATAAAAATTTGTACTTATCCTGCAAGATAAAATTAGTACCCAAAATTCAAAAAAGTACTCCAGTAGTTTACGAGATATACCATGTCATTGGAGGGGTGGCGGTAGTCACGGTGCCAAATTTTCATTTCAAGATTTCCCTACTAAAAACTCGGTGATTTCTTCCCTAATTTATACAAAAATTAGTACCCATAAAGAAGTTATAACGACCAAAAATTCAGATTCCTTGTTCTATTTTAAGAGAAATTAGCTTTCATTACTTTTCCATACTAAATCTCCGCGTATAACCCGACCAAATTAAGTTGTCAATGGTAATGGCGCCGATTCCCTTGTTCACAAGCACAACTTAGTTATCATCGTTGATTTCTCGGTAAATACAAATGTTAGAGTTCTGTTTTTTTTACGAAATAAATCATATTTATGGGTACTAATTATTTGTATACTTAGAATAGCTGTAGCGTGCCCCCTTTTTCGGCGCTCATGGTGGTCCTGCTGAAGGGAGCGTGACTACCTTCAAAGTCGATTTTCTCGAAAACTCCTAAGGTACCAATTTTGTGGTTCGAGTACTAATTAGTACCAATCGAGTACTAATTATTTACCAAATATGGAAGAGATTGGCGTTGGTGGGGCGGCGGTAGTCACGGTCATTAGTTTTTGAGATATAAATGTGGCCCTGCTGTGGAGACTCCAGAACGGCCACCTATAAACCCTTATATCTTTTGAATCAGTGACCGACAAATTCTGATATTTAGCGACAGCGACAAATTTTTTGTGTTATTAAATTAAAATCCCTGATTGTGGCTCTGCCAGAGTCAGTGACACGTGACACTATATTTTTGACAATAATATTGCTTGGCATTTGGCGCTGAGATTATATATTGAGACTAGTTTTTGAACGTTTTTAATTACGGGAATTGACCATCTGATCCTTACTTATTATTAAACGAAGCAAAAGCAATAAGTAAGGAACGTAGCAGATGGCGAAAGAGCAGGCACGGGAAGATGGTGTGAATTTATGTGTATGCAAGTAGTTAAAAAGGAGGGAATTAGGAAATAATAACATTCACCTGCTCCGGGAGTCGACATGACGTAATGTCACACCGAATCACATTGCAGTGTATATTTTTGTAGATATAGTTATATTTAATGGCGACAGGAAATACACTTGAAATTCTTAAAGTATATGTCGACTGTGGCGTCGAAGCTCAGTTGTTTCGTCGTTATGGATGGCGAACCATTACTATCTACTTTTTTATACTTAAGTTTAAATATTGACACATTAATTGAAAATCACAATTACTAGTTATATATAATGTGAATGAATTATAATTAAAGAAAAAACGTAACTATACATATTACAATGTTTTTTTTTTCTTAGGTTTCCCTATCTGTCTAAATAGTATAAACATACATACTCGAAATACTTATAACATATGAGTAATTACGATTAATTTGTATAATAGCTACTAACTTATAACAATTTTATAATGAGTGTGAATAATTATTTTATGTTGATTATAATATCGATTAGGTATTGTATTATATCCTACCAAGAGACAATAAAGTGAGCATCGTTTAAACACTGGTCAATCCATAGTACTTATCTCTTTTCTGACAAAATGCAATACGCCTTTTGTATCATAAACTGATGGTCACAAAATACTAGCGCTTATCTTTATTGTCTCAACAATTTAACACGTTACAATGGGAGTATGACATTAATATTACTGTGATGCTTAAATATTAGTTCTAAGCTAAATCTATTCCTATGTTCGTAAACATAGTCATTTCGAAATTACCCTTAGAAGTTCCACTACTAAGCAGACAATCTCATCAAGGTAGCGACCGCGTGTTCGCGCTACTGTTCGCAAGCAGCCAGCTGTCAATATATCGCATTACACTGAAACAGGCTTCATACAGGATGGTCGGACAAATCTTCAGCCTTATTATTAAATAAGATTTAGAATATTGTATATACTACATATGAATTAATGGGACGTGGCTACGCAGCTACTCAGAGGCTGGTTGGCCACGCTTCTACCTACAACGAATGCGTACGCGACGACGAGTACAACATTCCCTAAACTATCTACTTTCTTATATTTAATTCCTTACTTTGTTTCTAATGGCAGTGATGGTCAGCAGTTGTCGGGAGGGACCAAAAATGTCGACCATGCCCCGGGAAATCAAAAATCAAAAATTTTACAAGACAAACGAATTCGGAACCAAATTTTTTTTTTCTTTTTTCCAGTTTTTTTTTTATTACTATGAGCGGAGCCGCGGGCCTTCTCTTCGTCCGTACCGGCCGCAACTCCTCTTACACTAACGTAATCTTGGTTACGTGCAATAACTATTATTCTATGATTACCATTTATTCTACATAAACATGTAGCAATTTCAAAACCTACCCATACTTATAATTTTAAGCCCTAACATTAATCAAATTGAGATGTAAAGATGGAACTAAAAGCACAGGTAACATGTACTGTGCTTAACTATAAACCGACTAAAATCGACATTCTACTATCAAGCCACGATGCGAAAACCATTTACTTACATTATTACAAATTTTAAATATAACCGTTCAACTTCATCGCGTACTGCCAACAACCGGATCGACACACAACGTTTAAACGCTATCGTGAAAATGATGTGTGAAACTGGAATGTACTTTAGTGATTTACTACCTAAATATATAGCTTTAAGCCTGTTTCAGTGCCTAACGCCGTAAGTCAACCCTGAGCACAAACATGTCTGAAAATAAAGAACTTTCATTCAATTATTCAGTCGTAGTGTTGGCAACAACCAAACAGTTAAGGAATTAATAATGAGAAACAGTCTTAATCGATTATTTTACAAAACCTGTCTAAACGTAGTAATAGATAACTAAGGGCTTGTCAAAAATTATAATATATTAAATGAGTATAAAGACGTGCATTATTATGAGACAGACGTGACGTCGGCGTCGAAAGCACAGAAACATGCAACACGACCAACGGTCAGTCGCAACAGCGGGAACGACTGTCACATCGTAATATTTGTGACCATTGTTGGAGCAGGCCGCGTCAAGTTTCTGCATTTTCTTGATAAGCGATCTCGAAGTCATCGACTGAATAATCACAATGCAAGAAATATCATAAATACTATAAATTTTGAGTACATTTCTTTCTAAACCTTAACAATTAATACATTATCAAAATTTTATGGACTATGAATTATTAATAACATGAAAAACAGTCTTCCAGGTTTTTCGTTTATCAAAAATTTGTAAATTGTAAAATTTTTATTTGTATAAAGATAAACCAATAAAGTACAAGAATCTCAAAACAGTCTAATCATACACATTAGCTCTTTCTTTAGAGTTGAAGAGCTATGTTTTTAAGAAATGCATCATTCTTTCCAATTTATCTAAATCAGCCAATTTTTGGTACCAAATATTCTAGACTTACAAAATAGAGAAAAACATAGAGCGCCATTGGCGCTGAAATATTAATGAAAAATGAGATTTGTGAAAACATAATCTTGAATATACGACGCTTCATACAAAAGAATGAAATAATGGCGTGTCTCAGTTTGTAATAATAACGATAATTTAAAAATAGCATTCATAGCCCTGTTCAAAGACCCTGTCAGAATATTACGGACTCTAAAGGTGGTAACAAACAATTAGCTTTAATGATATACGGCAACAATGCAGCGGTTGAAAATTATAGGTAACGAGTAGGTAATGTTGAAGCAACTTGGCCCAATACTTTTTCATTCCTATCCTTATTGACGAGTACACGTCTGATTATCATATTGATTCAGGCGAACAACTGCAGACTCCAGTTCCATACATGACGATACATTGACGCGATGCAAGTGGACTATCTCGAATTAATTACATACTCTATTAATCATTTTGGATAAAATGTTTGCCTAATCCTGTAAGTACCTTATAAACTGCAATACTTATCATATTTTGATTCATTCAAACATTTAATGACAGAATTATCAAATATTATAAACACATATAGCATTGAACATTACACACAAACTACTTCCGTAAATATATAGAATCAAACAAAATTTATCTAAGACGAAATGGTTAATATACGACACGACATCACGTGAACTCTTTATATATAAGAATGGAGAGCACAAGAATTATACAATAAAGACGCTTTCGCGCCCCCTTAACTGAAAGTAACGGGAAAGACAAATGGATTTACACGCTTATAATTTACAGAATCTACGACGAGTCTGACTCTTAAGAGTATAATTCAACTTGTTAATTATTACACGGTAAGTATAATGAAAATCAGCGCCGTACATCTTGTGTTCATTTACTTTTCTTTCTCAGTGTCCTTGTCCTTGCCTTTCTCATCTGCTTCCTTTTCCAGTTCCTTTTCTTTCTCGTCGCCCTGTAACAGTGAGATTACAAGTTCAGCTTCAAGTTTAGAAAAACCATAAACTTAGATAAATCGATGCCTCACACGCATAAGGTCGTAAGGCTAAAAAAACCATTAATATCAGGAGAGCATTTTATTTATACGTTAACGTAAAAAAAAATGCTCTCCTGACATTAATGTTTTTTCGTCGTTTTTAAGGTCGTAAGGCTAGCCTTACGACCTTATGCGTGGGAGGCATCGAAATAACTGTTTTATTTTTATAATGTTAGTGATAAGTACCTTGCCCTTTTCGGGTTCATCTGGTAGCGGCTGCTTCTCATTGGGGCCTGTGCCCTCTTTGGTGTCCTTGGTCTCCTTGGCGGGCTTGGGCAGGTGCGCGTTCAGGTCGAGCGTGGAGCAGATGTCATCCCAGTCGTTGAAGGCGCGCTCCTTGATACGCGACACCAGCCCCACGAGGTTCGGGAACAACTCGCTCATGGCGTCTCGCAGCGGGTGGGGCACTTCTTTGTCGATGAAGTGAACTTGTGCGAGGTTGGCGAACGCAACCACATCCAACTAAAGACAATGTCATTAACTCTCATTAGCATTCAAGACTCATAAACTAATTACATAACAAAGGACTAAATTGATTGAGGCCGGAGACCTATAATTATATTGTTGCTCTAATTCATAAGAAATATATTACTCAAATGTATTTCTATCGAACCTTCTTGTTTAAAGCAATTTATCTTATCTCAGTTGGAATCCCATTAGAGTAATGGATGAACAAACTAAAACAACTTGGCGTCTATGATAAAACCACATTAGTCACCCCAGCGCAGACCACACCGCAAGCTTAGCAACAGGAAGACTGAACTACACCTGGTTTTCTTATCTAGCCGATGGGATCTGTGCTTTAAACAAAGGCATTAATTATGTCTCAATACTTTTGATAAATCAAATCTGAGTTAGCTTGCGATGTGGTCTTTGCTCCTTTTCGAACTATATTCGGTATTAAAAACACTTACAAGAGTTGGTTCATCTCCGAAAAAGAAAGGTCTATCTGACAGAAGATCCGAAAGTACTCGGAGATCATTTTTGCCAAACTCAAGGATTTCTTCTTGGGAATGCACACCAATGCCATGAGCCTTCGCTTTTTTCATGCCCTGAAAGTAATTAAACACAACATTATAAAACAATACTATGATTATGACTAACCTAAGTACAATAGGAACAAAGATGAGTAATTAATAATAATAAGGAAGACAATAAATTTAATTCTAATTCTCGGATAAATTTTTGAAGTACGGCTGCAAATAAAAACCGATAAGGAGCGAGTCGGACTCGCCCACCGGGCGGCGGTTCCGTCTCTTGGCAGGTTTTTTTTTTAACACTTTGTTTCTGGACACAAAGTTAATTGTAACATTAAGATTGATTGTTGCATTTTATGTTGATATTTGTTGCCCTCATGGAGTAGTTTAATTAATTCTTAGACAGTATGTCTGAATTCACTTTGAGAAAACTGGCCAAGTGCGAGTCGGACTCGCACACTAAGGGTTCCGTACCACAAGGCAAAAACGCCGATAAAAATACATTTGTTGTATGGGAGCCCCTTTAAATATTTATTTTATTCTGTTTTAGTATTTTTTGTTATAGCGGCAACAGAAATACATCATCTGTGAAAATTTCAACTGTCTAGCTATCACAGTTCATGAGATACAGCCTGGTGACAGACGGACAGTGGAGTCTTAATAGGGTCCCGTTTTTAGCCTTGGGGTACGGAACCCTAAAAAGATATCTGAGGAAATTAAATTGATTTAATAAATATAAATATTTAACTTGTCCTCTCAAAACTTATTGACCTGCTAGCGATGGACAGTTTTTGAAATTAATGAACCTCTAAAAACGTTTTGTGCTTTTAATGATGCACTTTTTTAAATAATTGAGCCTCATTTTAACTTTCTGGCCTTTTGTCACAGTTGTGGTAGTAAGACTGATCTGTATTATACAGCGTACTTGTATGATAGAGGTCAATGGGTACTAACTCAGCTACGGGTACCCAGGCCAATGTAATTTATTTTTTTTGCGACCACAATACTAAGTTTGATTGTAAAGGGTTTTTGCTGAAACTGTGCTAGTTAGAGACGTCGTTTGTTTATCCAGTAATAATCAACTATTTACTATTCTAGATTTTCGCTTTGGATATGATTAGTAATGTTATGTTTGAGTGACTACTGAGATTACCCAAACTCAAAGATTTTATTTTAATTAAACCATTTACAGGCACTTTTGAATTGTCAAGGAGTCGGTCAGTTAGAAATATGAAGACAGTTGAAGACTCAAAAAAAAAAAGTTGAAGACTAATAGAGAAGTATGGAAGAATAAGACATGTTGCGCCGATCCCAAGTAAATTGGGATAAGGGCAGGAGAATAATGATGATGTTTATGGTAAATTTTCATCATAAGTGAAAAAAATTAGCAACACAAATTAAATTACAATAACCTCCTTTTTTTTGAAGTCGGTAAAAATATGTATAATGAAGCCCTTTACGTATTTATTTATTAATTTATTATTTACTAGCTTCTGCCCGCGACTTCGTCCGCGTGAAATTTCTTGTTCCCCCGACCCAGCCCGCCGCATCTCATCGCCTGCCCTCGCTATTACTTCGTTTTTGCATAGCGTTATTAATTACTTTTTTTTTGCTCGGCTCCTAAGGGTCATAGCGTGATGTTAAATAGCCTATAGCCTTCCTCAAGAATTGGGCTATCAAATATAAAAATAATTTTTCAAATCCGACTGTAGTTCCAGAGATTACCCCCTAGATACAAACTTTACCTCTTTATAATATTAGTATAGATTTGTGCACAATTTATTAGGTGTGTATAGCGTTGAAAATTATTAAAATGTAAACCCTCATTTCTTTAATTGCAATAAAAAAAACATTAACATTATATTTTCAATTCGTTCACTTGCGTTGTAAGAAGTGGAGAAGCATTGTTTATAACAATTTCAAATTTTAATTCAAAAGCATTAGTGTTTGCTGACGCCAGCGTAGATGACTTCTATGCAATTATGCGTAAAAAAGTTGCGTCGGTGGTACGACGAGTACGGGGGAGCCCGAATAGCGTCCTGAAGATGATTGGCGAGAGAACCGATACTGTTCTGCTCAGTAGGTTCACCGAACTCCATGTGTTGCGAGACCGATGAGCATACTGGGCAGGGGTAGGCGGTGTGTCCAGTTTCTTATTTGTTTTTATTTTTAATTACTAACATTAGTTTTAAGCTAAATTCTTGTCACTAACAACTTGCCTTGTCTATGGACTTTTTTGTCTGAAATAAAATATTTTTATTTTATTTTATTTATTAGTAATTCCTAAACAACTGTGACAGACGAAGTCGCAACATAAGGTCGCGTCCTAACGAAAAGCGATATTCGCGGGAATATGCGATCGCACATCGTCTAGGTCAGTCTTTGTTCGGAAAACCGAAAGACGCCCTCTGTCGGCGCAACTACAACCTCCAGTTCAATGAACTTTTTGCTAGCACAGAACCAAAAAAATACCAAAACAATAAAAAGAAGAAAGACACTAATTTAATCTTTTTGTATGACGGTATCAATCCAATTTTCTATGTGTGGACAAAAATCAAATCTTGCGTCGCGTCGATCGGAAAATATCTTACCAAGATTAAAATGTTCCTTAAACTTTTTTTTACTAGCGGACTCCGTAACTACTGCTATATTGATTGCGCATTACTAGTGTTTTAGGTAACCCATCCTGGGTTTATTATTAGCTTGTGCTAACAATGGTTATAATAGTGCAACAGGTAGAGATCGAACTCCCGACCTCTCACTCGCTAATCCGCGTCTTAACATAACCATTGGCCGTTAATCCGTAAAGATTTGCCTGACAAAGGACATGAACGTTCTAAAATAAGAAAGAAACTCAGTATCTATCAGTGGATAGTTTAATGATATCGATCAGAGCAATACCCAAAATTGCAAAAAAAAATACTTGAGCTATCCGGATTACAAGTCAGTTAAAAAAAAATACACTAGGAACTCTTATGTTTAGGTTATACGGTTATAAGGTTATGTCTTTTTAGGTTATACTCCGTACCTAATTATTTAAGGTGGGTTCTTAATTGACTTCACTCTGCAGTACTAATTGAAAAAGTTTACCCCTTTAAAATGCATTAACCTACACAAAGGACTTTTTTTATTATTTAGCAATGTATGAACTTTTAAATAATGTGACAAACCGAACCCAAGCAATGTAACCACGAGCACAATAGTCAGGGATTGATACCTGAGAAATTAAATGGATGGAATGGAGAAGTAACTGTCTAAAAAAAAACTTTAAAATTCAAAATGGAAAATTAAATGTATCGTTTACATTATTCAACGCGATCACGACTTGATTTATAACGGATCCATCCTAATCTAGTTCTTATCGTTAAGTTTCAACTTACCTTCCGGGCGGCCGTCAACTTGTAGCAGAAGTTCAGAATCGGGTTCGGTAGACGAGTGTTGAGCGCGTTCTGGAGATTCACTTGGTATCCCTTGATAACACTGTCCGGGTACTTAGCACGCCACCATAACACCACCCAAGACAGATGATTCTCTATCATAGAGATCATAGCATGAGCCACGACCCGCTGCTCCGACGTCAGGGCTGTATATAACAAATAGGTCAAATCAGGCAAGCCAGGTTCCATCACCTGGATTCTATGCACATGCGCGGAGTCCCAGAATTATCTAGGGAACTAGGACTCAGCTCAGCCCGCCCGGTTTTCCCGAGAAATCGCCGTTTAATATAATATACATGCCCCCCACCCGCCGATGATAAAATGCACGACCTACATTACAAATTTTTAGTTCCTTTGTCTGATATGAATTAATGAAGGTATTCATTAATTCATATCAGACAAAGGAACTAAAAATTTAAAAAACGTTGACAAGTGATATTAAAAGCGCAAGTACAGTCAACAGCAAAAGTAGATGATCAAAGTCAGAAATTCAATACTAATGAACGGAGTTCGCGTCAGAACTGTGTGGCGTCGAAGTGATTCAAAGGTATTCTACGTAGTAAGTATTCTAAGTAGTAGTACTTCGACGCCTCACAGTTCTGACGCGAACTCCGTTCATTAGTATTGAATTTCTGATTTTGATCATCTACTTTTGCGGTTGACTGTACCTTTCTTAGACAGTACGTACCCGAATCAAGATCTTTGTTGAATTTTTCGGAGAGTTCTTTTATGATGAAAGTACTATCCGCCACCTCTTCGCCATTCAGCTCCACAAATGGCAGCTGGCCCTTCTTGGAGCGGAACTTCGCCTTGTGATCCACATTCTGTGAAAGAATAGAAATTAATTAATTACCTAGTTATTATTACAAATTGTTTTACACACAAAGAAGAAGAGCCGGTGAAGGTCTCTCCGAAGGACAATACGGCCTGTATTGTAGATTATTACATGCCATCGATAATGTTGTAAGTTGCAGCTCTGGGAACTGGACACTAAGTAGGTCTTAATAACCTAGTTAGTGTCACGCTCTCGGAGGGTGCTAGCATAATCAGCCTATAATGTTCTGCGAGTGGGAGTTGGCCGTAATCCACCACGCGGGCCCAGTGCGGGTTGGTGCGAGACCTAATTTGACCGGCGCGGCGCAACTTTTTGTGCCTCGTATCAGTGAAAGACGTCGCTAGCTGTTTACTGCTTAATGTTTGCTGTTATTAATTGGCTTGGCATTAATCTAGGAAAATAATATAATCATCAAAATTTTGTTCTAAGTGTTGAAAGCATAGATATATGAAAGTTTCTATGGTTGAAACCAAATGAAGCTCCACACAATTACGCTGTATGTGAAGATAAGTAACGCATCGAGCAGCAGATTTTTGCTCGCGACTGCAGGCTTGGTCCCATACTAAAAGTAGTTCATATTATGAGTACTCAAACAATGACCCGAACGTTCCTTGTTTACGGTTATCAAAAACTAAGCTTGTCCTCCAACCTTCAACCTCCTTTTCGTCAGGGGGTTAAAAAACCGGCCAAGTGTGAATCGGACTCGCACACGAAGGGTTCCGTACAAAACGCAAAAATCGCCGAAAAAAACGTTTCTTGTGTGGTTTCTTGTATGGAGACCCCTTTAATTTTTAATTTCATTTTTATTATTTGTTGTTCTAGCGGCAATAGAACCCGCTCACAGACAGGCAGACAGACGGCTGGACGGATTTACGGACGGACAGCGCAGGCTGTTAGTTATTAATCATTGAGTTCTGTACGCAACTTCGCACCCTTAGGGTAAGGAACCCTAAAACTTAATATTGGCAGTGCAAGTGCAGTGGGAAGATTTATATTTTTGCCTGTTCATCATCAACGCGGCCTAGCCTTTTCCCAACTATTTTTGGAGTAACCTTCCTGTTTAACCAGATGCAGCTGAATACCAATATTTTTCGTTAAGCTACTGCCTATCTGACCTCCGCAACCCAGATACTGGGTATTTGCCTGTTATGTACCTATACAAAATCGCTTGTTCGACTTTACCTTATGGAGGCAACCCCCCGAGGGTTGCCTCCATAAAGTTACGTTTACGTTAAGTCTGGGACCGTTTGCGAGATGCTTTTACAATATTCGAAATACTAAACCGAAATATACTTGGAGAAGAAGTGTCATACTCATACATAATCTTTAATGTTTGGCTAGACTGGGGAACGGGCGCGGCGCAGCAAACGCAAACATAATTATGAAGCGCGCGGGCAACTCGGGAATATCGGGATAAAAAGTAGCCTATGTTAATCCTGGTTATAAACTATCTGTGCCAAAACATCCAAATCCTTTCAGTAGTTTCTGCGTGAAGAAATAACAAACATACAAAACTAACAAACTTTTGCCTATATAATATTACTAGCTGCGCCCCGCGGTTTCACCCGCGTAAGTGTCGATCCCGTGGGAATATCGAGATAAAAAGTAGCCTTTGTGTTAATCCCGGTTATAAACTATCTGTGTGCCAAATTTCATCCAAATCCGTTCAGCCGTTTGTGCGTGAAGAAGTAACAAAAATTTCAGCTTTCTAGGTCCAAGAGTTTGGGTTGGGCGTTGATGAGTCAGTCAATCAGTCAGTCAGGATTCAGGTTCTTTTTATTTATATAGATTAGATAGATTTCTGAAAGAGTGTGCTATAGAGAGATGTCGTTTTATTGAATACTAGCTTCTGCCCGCGACGTCGTCCGCGTGAAATTTCACCCTCCCCTCATTCACCCTCTCAGGGGTGGAATTTCGAAAAACCCTTTTTAGTGGATACCTACTCTTCACAAATAACACACCCTCCAATTTTCATGTCTCTAGGACTCGCGGTTTAGGCTGTGCGTTGATATATCAGTCAGTCAGTCAGGATTTTTAATTATATGTATACTCGTATATATAGATACTTTTCCGGGATAAAAAGTACCCAGTGTGGTGCCCAGGATATTAAAGAATAATTATACCAAGTTTCATCGTAATCGAACCGGTAGTTTTTGCGTGATGCCTGAACAAACAGACAGACAGACAAACATTTTTGAAGTGAAAACTTCTTTACACTTTTTTTGTAATGGGTAAAAAATGTTAAACTCGCGTCAGGACACGTGACCTGATCGAAAATTCGTAAGACGGATGGAGAGTGCTATGGCGTAGGTCAAACTGTGCTACGGCGTAGCTCACACTATGCTACGGCGTAGTTCACCATACCAGCATACCAGCGAATATGGCTGTTTTTTTAATAAAATATTTCGTTTGACATTTTGAAGCTTTTTTTAGATTCTATAATTAGACTCAAACTATTTTAAATAGATATTTAGTTAAGAGCGTTTACGCCGTGTGGCATTTTATACAAACTTTCAAGCCCTTATTTTTCGAAATGAATGTACCGATTTTAATGAAACTTCATACGCATAAGCAGGATACAAAGGTCTAAAAATACTAACTTTTTAGACTTTTGTATCCTGCCTAACTCGCGCCACTGTTACCGTAAGCGACACCACGCGTGTTTTGTTTATAAGACGATTAAAAAAAATACCCGCTTCGGATGTGTTCGGCAGTCCTCGGGATGTACTCGGTTTTAATGTATATCCGATATGTCAGTGAGTGATGGCAAAGTATTCTTTTTGTGTTTTGTTTTCACTTCTGTCGGCACTCCCGGAGTGTCACTGTTTTTTTTTTAATCACGTTTTTGGGTTCGGTGTCGGACTAGTAGTAACACATTTATTTTTTTGATATTTTCTATGTACAGAATTTTCACATCTACAGATTTAATATAAGACGTATAAAACATGTTCGGGATGTTATCTATCTAGTCTAGATAGATAACATCCCGAACATGTTTTGACTATGACTAAATGTAAGTATGTATGCGGCATATTGAGAGATTTGCTATGTCATTTTAAGACCAGACTTCTGATAGGATCTCTTGGAATCTACGATAATCACAGAACTATATTTTGTATTTTTCTTTTTGTTATTATAAAAATAATTTGTGACCCGCACGACAAGCCCTTTCATTGATATATCACACGGTACTGTAGTCTGTGTGATCCTGCCTTTAGCAAAAGGCTCTGGCTGGATATAATTCTATACGTGTTCCATTCGAACGCTCAAACGAGTGTCAAATAACTTAATATGGTGTTTTTAGTTTAATAGATAGGAGTGCTAGAATTATCGTTGAATTTTTAAGTCATCTTTTAAAAATATATTAGTTCCAAGTCAAAGGCTTTTCAATTATACACCACAAATAGGTGTACTGTAGTGCCTGTGTGTGCTAGCCTTTAGCAATAAGCACTGGCTAGAAATATGATTCGATTCGTTGGTTTAAACATATGTCAAATATGATTATTATGGCGTTTGATTCTAGAAGCAGTGATTCATATCTTAACCGCGAAGTTGTATCGTTGCCTTTTTATATTATAATTATTCTCCTAAAGTCTTAAAGTGGTCTTATTTGTGTTTGCGCCCCCTTACACATCAAATATACCATATAAGTTCCACATTTGGTGGAGGCGCCGGGTAAAATAAAAGCTAAGTGGTTCAAATATTATTTTTATAAAGAAAGCAAGATGTATGCGCTTTTCTCAGGATCTAATATGTGCCTGGAAAAATTTTTTGAACAATACAAAGCGATTGCCACATATTATGGATGGCGTGAAAGTGATTGGGCATTGATAATGCAGGCTTATCTCCAAGAAGCAGCTCTGGTTTATTATAAGATGATATACCGCGAGGGTATGTCATTTGATGAGATATGCGATGTCTTTCGTGAAGATTATCCATTTCCGTGCAGATGTCACGAAGCATTTTATAAAGCGAGGAAAGAGGAGATGTTAAAGGTTCCGTCTGAAGAATGCGGACAAAATAATATTTTTAATGTTGATGATGATGCTTCTGTGTTATGTAGTGTAGAAGCAGATGTTGAAGAAGTTGAAGTCGAGCGCAGCAGCCAAGAGTGCAGTGTAGAAGCAGATATTGAAGAAGATGAAGTCGAGCGCAGCAGCCAAGAATGCTGTGAAGAGATAGATGTTGAAGAAGTTGAAGACGAGCGCAGCAGCCAAGTATGCAGCCCCGCAGAGGCTGAGGAGCTGATGGAAGTGTTCGAGTGCGAACACGAGGAAGAAATCGAGGAATCGGGTCAGTCCATTCCAGTTATAACTAATGTATCTAGCTATGTTTCAGAACCGAAGGAAGAGCATTTTAATCACGATGTGCAAACTGATATAATTAACATCGATGATGATCATTTTAATGAAAATATTTCCGAAACAAAGGAAAATGACCATTTTACAAATGAAAAGGGTGATGCCCAAATGATCATGTTGTCAGTTGAGAATAGTAAAGTGGATGATGAAGTTGGGTTAGATGAAGATGTTTTTAAGTTGGATGTAAGTGGAGATGAAGACGTAGAGGTGAAAGACATTTCTGTGCATTTTAAAAGCACTTTTAGTTCTTCTACAGATGCGGAGGCAGAAGATAATTGTATTAATCTGGTCATTAATAATGTTAAAACGTTCCCAAGCATTCATCATGTAGTTATCCCTAAGTTTAATAAAAATAATTCTCATTATGCAACATCTAATATTAAAAAAGCACGCAAGAGAAAAGGATTCCAATATACTAGAAATGCTAGAACAAAATGTTCAATTTTAAAATGTTTTACAAATAGATATAAATTCATAAAAACATTTGCTAAAAACATAACTTTCCTGCTGACGCAGTCGGTTAAAAATAATGATCATTTGTCTAAGGATTTTTCATTTTTAAAACGTATACATTTTAAATGGAAATGGAAGAATAAAGATAAAAACTTTCCATGTTAAAATTTAAATAAACCATTGTTTTTCCATTTATGTTTGATACGCGTCAGGTCACAGAGTAAATTTTGTTAGACTGTAACATTTGTTAGTCTGTGGTATTTGTTAGTCTACGACATTCGTTATACTGTAACATTTGATAGGCTGTGATGTTAGATAGACTGTGACAGACTTTGACTTTTGGTGTGTCATTTAGTTATTGTAAACATCAATAGAACATTATTTTAGTGAATATTGTGATAAAGTTATTAACATGTGTTTGTATGTGTGTTTCATATGCTGGGAAGATACTTCGGACGCAGCTGGGAGCGTGAGGCTTAAGGTCTCACGGCTCCATGAGGCTTGAGGGATTGAAAAACTTCGTCTTCATTTTCTAAATTACATAGGCCATGTTTAGTGTGAGTGAACTCCAGAAAATAGTAATGCGCGTTATAGGAGTAAGAGGGTTGTATAAAAACTGTTGTCACTCTCTAGAGGGGGGAGTGATCAGCTTAAGTTGAAACCAACTTTGCTAACGGGGCATAGCCTTTGCAAAGTGTGTTGAGTTGACACAACTGGTTCAGCTTGGGTTGGAGCACCCACAGTTTTTTGTAAATGGTATAGTTATTATAAACGCGGAGTATCTTTTGAATATAATGGAGTTCAGCCACTTATTAGATTTTTGAACACTGGCCTCATAACTTTTCATTCCCTCTGGCTGATACCGTCCGATGGAGTAAAAGGATCTGAAGTTAAGTTCAGTTAACACGGTAAGCCTCATCCAGGCCGATGTGAACTTTCACATCATTTGTTATCGAAGGAGGCCAAGTCACATCTTTTCCGCTCGTTTTGTTATGACGAGGTTCAGGCATGACAACGTTAGTTTGTGTTGATGCATTTTAGCACTCTTAAATGTAGACTTACCTGGCACTTGAGGGAGTGTTAGTTAAGTGTTTCGTTTGTCCTGACTTGAGCCCTGCTTTTAGAAAAAGCTGGACCTCACAGTGTTAACTTCGGGCGTTAGGTAGTTTTTTCCTTATAGGATTAATAATAGGTAGGAACGCTTAAGTTTTCGAATCGTTAGAATTAAAGTCTTGTATTTTGATGCGAGCTAGGCCAATACTTTAATTCAAAGTGGGGCGTGGCTCGTGTAGTGCCTGTGTGTGCTAGCCTTTAGCAATAAGCACTGGCTAGAAATATGATTCGATTCGTTGGTTTAAACATATGTCAAATATGATTATTATGGCGTTTGATTCTAGAAGCAGTGATTCATATCTTAACCGCGAAGTTGTATCGTTGCCTTTTTATATTATAATTATTCTCCTAAAGTCTTAAAGTGGTCTTATTTGTGTTTGCGCCCCCTTACACATCAAATATACCATATAAGTTCCACAGTACTGTGGAAGTCCCGTCTGGACCTTTACAGTACCTACAGTAAGCAAAGGTTTTTTTAATTTTCTAATGACCCCAAAAAGTGAGCCCATATTCAAAATTTATTTATTTTAGGTACACTCCGTGTTTGGGTCACAAAAATTTATAAGTGTACCAAATCGGTCCAGTAGATTCGAAACATCGATTGTGACAGGACAGACCTACAGACAGACACACCAGTGATTCTATAAGGGTTCCGTTTTTTCATTCGGACGTAGGGAATCATAAAAAGTTACACCCCTATCCACACTGTACGTGTATGTACTTATTAAAATAAAATGATTATATTTAAAAAAATTATTAATTCATGAAAAATATACCAAAGAGTTTTTACTGTTCTAATTTTTTTTTTTTTTAAATACCGATAAAATATATTAGTTCCAAGTCAAAGTTGAATTATATATACACCACAAATAGGTGTACTGTGGTACTGTAGTGCCTGTGTGTGCTAGCCTTTAGCAATAAGCACTGGCTAGAAATATGATTCGATTCGTTGGTTTAAACATATGTCAAATATGATTATGATAGCGTTTGATTCTAGAAGCAGTGATTCATATCTTAACCGCGAAGTTGTATCGTTGCCTTTTTATATTATAATTATTCTCCTAAAGTCTTAAAGTGGTCTTATTTGTGTTTGCGCCCCCTTACACATCAAATATACCACATAAGTTCCACATTTGGTGGAGGCGCCGAACGAACCTACGCAATTCATCGTTTAATGGATTGATTTCAGATGAAGTGAATTTTCTATGTGCAAGCCAAGCTGAGTTTATTTGACGGAAAAGTCAAGGATTATTTTATATGCGATCGCAGATTAAACTCCCCTTAATTTAATTTGCGTTGGAGTGAGTATAGAACAGGCGCAGAATCGTCGCCGAAAAAAAAAAAGCTAAGTGGTTAAAATATTATTTTATAAAGAAAGCAAGATGTATGCGCTTTTCTCAGGATCTAATATGTGCCTGGAAAAATTTTTTGAACAATACAAAGCGATTGCCACATATTATGGATGGCGTGAAAGTGATTGGGCATTGATAATGCAGGCTTATCTCCAAGGAGCAGCTCTGGTTTATTATAAGATGATATACCGCGAGGATATCAGCTTAAGTTGAAACCAACTTTGCTAACGGGGCATAGCCTTTGCAAAGTGTGTTGAGTTGACACAACTGGTTCAGCTTGGGTTGGAGCACCCACAGTTTTTTATAAATGATATAGTTATTATAAACGCGGAGTATCTTTTGATTATAATGGAGTTCAGTCACTTATTAGATTTTTGGAACAATGGCATCATAACTTTTCGCTCCCTCTGGCTGATACCGTCCGATGGGGTAAAAGGATCTGAAGTTAAGTTCAGTTAACACGGTAAGCCTCATCCAGGCCGATGTGAACTTTCACATCATTTGTTATCGAAGGAGGCCAAGTCACATCTTTTCCGCTCGTTTTGTTATGACGAGGTTCAGGCATGACAACGTTAGTTTGTGTTGATGCATTTTAGCACTCTTAAATGTAGACTTACCTGGCACTTAAGGGAGTGTTAGTTAAGTGTTTCGTTTGTCCTGACTTGAGCCCTGCTTTTAGAAAAAGCTGGACCTCACAGTGTTAACTTCGGGCGTTAGGTAGTTTTTTCCTTATAGGATTAATAATAGGTAGGAACGCTTAAATTTTCGAATCGTTAGAATTAAAGTCTTGTATCTTGATGCGAGCTAGGCCAATACTTTAATTCAAAGTGGGGCGTAGCTCGTGTAGTGCCTGTGTGTGCTAGCCTTTAGCAATAAGCACTGGCTAGAAATATGATTCGATTCGTTGGTTTAAACATATGTCAAATATGATTATGATAGCGTTTGATTCTAGAAGCAGTGATTCATATCTTAACCGCGAAGTTGTATCGTTGCCTTTTTATATTATAATTATTCTCCTAAAGTCTTAAAGTGGTCTTATTTGTGTTTGCACCCCCTTACACATCAAATATACCACATAAGTTCCACAGTACTGTGGAAGTCCCGTCTGGACCTTTACAGTACCTACAGTAAGAAAAGGTTTTTTTAATTTTCTAATGTGACCCCAACAAGTGACCCCATATTCAAAATTTATTTATTTTAGGTACACTCCGTGTTTGGGTCACAAAAATTTATAAGTGTACCAAATCGGTCCAGTTCGAAACATCGATTGTGACAGGACAGACCTACAGACAGACACACCAGTGATGCTATAAGGGTTCTGTTTTTTCATTCGGACGTAGGGAACCATAAAAAGTTACACCCCTATCCACACTGTACGTGTATGTACTTATTAAAATAAAATGATTATATTTAAAAAAATAATTAATTCATGAAAAATATACCAAAGAGTTTTTACTGTTTCAAATTTTTTTTTTTTAAATACCGATTATCGATTAGGCTTTATGACATTTTTGAATCGAAATAACAAAATTGGGTGGATGGTCAGCACTAAGATATGTCAAGTCGCAACACAATTTTAAGTAATTTTTATCAAGGTTTGATCATGTTTTTATGTAGTTTAAGTACGAAAATCTATACTAATATTATAAAGCTGCAGAGTTTGTTTGTTTGTTTGAACGCGCTAATCTCTGGAACTACTGGTCCGATTTGAATTATTCTTTTAGTGTTGGGTAGTCCATTTATCGAGGAAGGCTATAGGCTATATAACATCACGCTACGACCCTTAGGAGCCGCGCAGCGTGTGACACCGCGGGGAACAGCTAGTGGTAAAATAAGAATGCAGAGAGAATGACAATATCTTTATTTTTCCATTTTGCATATTTTCATCAAGAAATTAGGTGGTCTATGTACATATTTTCAGCGATTTTAAGATTACCTTTTGGATAGACAACTTTCGCAGTAGAATGACGCGGTTTGACCGACATCAGCATATAGTTAAAGATATTTGACACAAACATATTGCAAAATAGGTGCGGTAACACATTTTTCTTAATAAATTCGAATGCTGAAAGTTGAAGTAAATTCCCGAATATCATGACGTAATTCGCAAGTTCGCAACCATCCCGTCGAGTCAGCTGGGCCTGCAGTCTCGACATAGATAGCAATCGCTTTACGACCGAATTCGGTCGCAAAGTCCTATCGATCCGGATTTAGCGATATTTGGTAGTCTCGACTCTCAAAGTTACCGATTGTCATCGGTATCTTACCGAAGTTTGTCGCAAACTTTACGATTTTCGTAATGTTTACGAATATATTTTGCGAGCATTTTTGACAGATGTAGAGACTTGCGTTTGTCGTAAGGATCGTTAAGGCTAGCGATTATTGTCGGTATTATTTAGCGATCGGTAGTTTGCGACAGCGTCGCTATCTATGTCGAGACTGCTGATGTCATTATGTCAAAATCTAGTCGAGCAGAGGTTAAATAAAATTTTTTTTTTTATTAAATCCAGCGCAATGAAGGTAAATTAACGTATTTACACTGAAAATACGCATTTTGAACAATCTCACGTGAGATTAGAGGGAGGGGGAGGGGGTCCAGCCAAATCTCACGATCTCTCACTAAGGGTGGGAGGTTCAAAAATCGACAATAATTAATGGACGCCCCCTAAGTATATTTAGTACGTACTGCTTTCTTTTAACATAGCAACTACTTTATAATAAGCAGCATAATTCTTTGCGTGGATGTGACGCATGTTTCCCCCAACCCTTTCTTATTATTATTTTTTGTATAAGTTCTTTATTGCGTATGGTTACGCAAATAAACGTGTTTTCTTTCTTTCTTTCATAATAACACGTGGACTGAGTTTTAGTCACGTGTTTCCCTCAAGTACGATGTATTTTAGGCCTAGGTTGGGTAAGGACACATCCTAATAGCCAGCGCAGGATTGACGACTTCCAGCCTCCCGAAGCGGGAGGCTGGAAGTCGTCAATCCTGCGCGCGAGACGGTTCGTGATGACTCTCGAAAACAGCTTGTAGACATGGCTCAGAAGTGAGATGGGCCTATAATTCTTAAGAAGGGCATTGTCGCCCTTCTTAAAGAAAAGTACCACCACACCTCTGTTCCATGCCTGTAGTGTTTTACCCTCGATTATGACGAAACCAAACAGCTTCTGAAGGGCTTTAAGATACACTAGTATTTTAGTATGTTGCTTGTAGAATAATCTGACAAAAATCAGAATGATTGTATGTATATTAGAATGTTTTTTTGTAAAAAGAAAGATTTTAGAGGTATCTTCATGATTTTTTTCTATCGTATCAAATTAGTTGTATTATGTTTTCAACACACTATCTAGCATATATCCTGAAGAATATCATATATTATTTTTTTGTTTACTGTTGTCGATCATATACTTTTATTGTTTCTAAAACTTGCGTTTTTTGTGTTTTAGGTCTTGTAAGCCCCCTTAAAGTTACGCAAAAATCATGTATGACGGAATTGTTCCCCTTAAAAAGTTTAAAAAAAAAGTCCGCGACAGCATAATGTCTATCTTTTAATGTTGACTGACTCACTATAACCTTTTTTATGGTACTTAATCAAATTTGTTCTAAAATAATGCATTGTTTGCGAAGGTGTTTTTATAATTTATTTATTTAGCTCTAGCGAAAATAACGTGAATAGGTATTTACAATTTTCTATTAGCGCAAAGGAATCTTTCTGACCTCTTGTGCTATTCTCGTCAGTTTTAGATTTTTAATGTTTTTTTTTTACAACCTCTAATAAAAGTTTTAACGTAAACGTACTTATATTAACTTCATACTTTTTAGAAGCAATACAGAAATGGTACGTCAATGAAAAACGAGATGGCGCTAGTAATACCTAATTCGCAAATAGGTCATTCGTCTGGAGATAATTAATATGTAATTTAGTTTATGATTACAGAGAGACTGAAGGTCTCTCTCTACTCTATTGACCCACACTATGTAACAGGCGAAGGTCATTTTACCTAGAACTTTCAAAATAAAATTACTGTTACAGTTAGGTAACAAGGATGATTATGTTGTTTTTATCCGACTACGGCGAAGCAAAAATCGATTGATGTGTGAATCATAAAAATCGGCCCAGGCGTTTGGTCTGTATAGTGCTTCAAAGGAACATACAAACATACATACATACATAGGCTGATGAACACATTACCACTCCTTTGCGTCGCGCAGTCGGGTAAAAAGGAGGGTTACGATTTTGACCGGTATGTATGTATGCATGTTTATCTGTTCCCTCATAACTTCAAAAGTACTTATCAACTAATGAGGAATCGTTAGAAGCGTCTTGACCGTCCGCTGGTATATGGCGCCCTCTAGAGGACATAAAGTAATGAATTAAAAAATAAATATTTTGCGATGGTGCCTTGTGGGGTATCAAATGAAAGGGCTTAATTAGTACATTTCAAAAATATAAATATTACTGAAATAAGCCCCAAAATAATTAAATAAAAAAAACTTTTTTTTAGGGTTCCGTACCTCTAAAGTAAAAAACGGAACCCTTATAGGATCACTTTGTTTCCCGTCTGTCTGTCTGTCAAGACCCTTTATCTCGGGAACGTGTGGAGGTATCGAGTTGAAATTAAAACCATTTACAGAATCATAAAAGGATTATCCTTTTATGATTCTGTCAAAGTGGCCTTTTTAGGCCCCTGAGTAAATGGTTTATGTTTAATGGACTGTTAACTGTTAAGTTAATCGTACCAAATCCCATTGGTGAAGCATTTTTCGGTTATTTTTTTTTTTTGTCTGTGCTAAAATACCAATCAATCCAATCCAATCTCTTTGATTGTACCTACCTACGTAGTGCAGCGAAAAAAAGAAAAACACGGACTGTCTTCGCCATATTATAATTCATAATGTTATCCTTTTATGATTCTCCAAAGTGGCCTTTTTAGGCCCCCAGGTCTACAGTCCCTTGAAGCTGTGAAAAAATCAAACTTAAAAAGATGATACGGCCGTTTATGCCGCAAAAAACGTATATTTAGACACTCTCAAGGGAATCAAAATTTATAGGGTACTTCCCGTAGACCTAGAATCATGTTTGGCTAGAAGCAATGTCATGTAGCACAAGTAAAGGAAAATATCCGAAAACCGTAAGTTTGTAGTTAGAGATAGCGCCATTCACGAAGACGCGCCCCACTCTTCTTCCTAATCACTTACCTACTGTATAAATATGCAACCAAAGACATTAAATATTATTTACATAGACGGGACATTGCGAACAAAACCGTGATCCCATAATTGCTACATATCGGTAACAAGTCTCTCAGTCTAGTATGGTACGCCTGCTCGTCAAGTCGCATTGACGCATTCGTGTCCAACAAAAGAAAAATATTTTGTATGGAAATATGAGTTGCGCATTACGACACTGCAAGTCTCGTTATGGTAGAACAACTGGACCTAACTTCAGTTTATTTTCGTATGTATTATCTATATTTGCTCAGTAATTAGAATTAAAAAAAATTCATAAATAGATCTAGAAAAATTCCTTATTTTGTATTAAACGCCATCTATTGCTGAGTAGATTTACTATAGTTGGGTAAAATGACAGCTTAAGTGTTACCACTTTTTAACGAAATTTAAATAGTGGTGTGACAAAACAAAATAATCGATTCATTCAAGTAACATTCAGTTCAAAATCGATCAATGTTAAATTGATTTTTTAAAAGAGGGTAATAATTATTAGTAGAATTAAAAACTAATTAAAAGTCGGAGTATACTGCCTTACAGAGATGTGATGTTGTATATCGATTTTGTTTTCGATAATATTCATTTAAATGTATGAATCTAAAGGTTATCTTAGGGAAACCACCTTTTAGACATAGAGTATATTCATCGCAACGGCCTGGCGAGGGAAAGAGAGCTTATTCTCTATACCGTTCCGGAACGCGACCGCGTATTTTATTTTAAAATGTGAAATAATGAAAAATTTTTTTTTTTTTTTTTAACTACTTAAAAACACACTGAAACCGATACCTTGTCATAGACGGAGATACGGACAATGAATAGTAGCGAATAAAATAGTAGAATATTTTTTCTGTCTGAGACAATATTTGCCTAATTTGTTTAGTTTTTGATATTTATCTAACTGATTTGATTTATATTAGGTTCTTCAGGCACCACTGATCCGATTTTCAATCCACCGATTTAAAATCGTATCTGGCAACACTAGCCACACTGGCCATCTACCGAGCGATAGCTGAATCTAATTGAATAAGTTGCCGCTCTAATTTGGCTATACTTAGCTAGATGGCGTCACTGAGACATGGGATCACAGTTTTTCTAAGACATTTCTTTGCATAGCCCCTCTATGTACCTATCTTAAATCTCTTTGTATGCAACATTCCGCTAGTGTTCATCATTATGAACAACTTTTACTATGGGACCAAAACCTGAAATCGCGTAAAAATATCAGCTGTTCCCTATAACTAACCTACGTTCGTGTAACTCGTCAAAATGTAGGGAACAGGAACAGCTGATTTTTTTTCGCGATTTCAGGTTTGGTCCCATAGTAAAAGTTGTTCATAATGATGAGTACAATGACCTCTTACGAGGTTGTTTATGTTTTACCAATAACCCTGTATACATACTTACAAATTTGTACGGAACCCTCGATTCGCGAGTCCGACTCGCACATGACCGTTTTTTTTAACTAGCTCCTCTTGTACCTATGCTATGTTATGTTCTGTTAGACGTACTTATCAAAATATTATATCTTTGTATATTTTAGAAACATAAAAAGTACCTACATAATAAAAAGTCAAGTTTCTTGTATAAATCCATAGAGTGAAAAGTCAAATGTCTTTAGGTAGCCGACTAAAATACCTCAAGCTAAAGCTAAAACTTATCAATCGTAGTAATTGGATTAACACACATTGTGTACCAACTACATTATTATGTAGTGTACCTCTTCTATACAAAAATTACCAGTTCGTTGACGTTGTTACACTTTCTCAATGTCTTGAATTTAATTCCACGTGGTATCTATCAACAGGTTGTTCGCTGCTGCATGGTAACAGAGAAAAAGTTTGAATTATTGTCAACAGGGAGTTTGAGTATGCGGGATTCGGTCGCCCGGGCCGCGGAGAGAAGCGTAGGGCCGGCTTGAGGGGGGTGCGGGGCAGGACGCGCGGCGGGGGGTGCGGCTAGGGGCGAGAGCGGCGGGGTCCTAGCCGTTTGGTTTATCTGGTACGGTATCCATGGCGACGGGCTCCAGACCGCGCCGAGCGGGGAGAGAGCAGCTGTATTGATTTCGACTAGCGAGGTTCAGCGGCCGGCAAACTCGCCCCGCCCGCCGCGCCGCGCCTCTCATCGGTTTGAGCCACAGCTACATTATTATCAGTCAAATCATATCGTAATATACATTATTTAAGTTGTTAAATTAAGCCTTCACCAAGAATTTACCAATAACTGAATGCAATTGATTACATTAAGAGTTCCGTATATTATGTAGATACTTGTCGCCAATAAAGAACTTAATTTATTACATTATGTTCTGTGATTGGTGTAGGCTTACATATAAATTATTGATTTAATTGAGTCCAGACGATATAGTTATAATTAATTATACATGTTGCTGTATCATCATTCATGCCAAGGATCTTAACACAAAGAATCGCCGTCAATAAGTGGGGGCACTTAATTTGTATGGCACAGGCGTCTAGCTAGAATAAAACACTTCTTCATTCATCTTAGGACTGAGCAAATTATGTATAAATGCGGTCTTATTGACAAACGTTGCTTGCAAATATTTCGCTAATTGGCTCAGATTTTATTTTATTTTATTAGGAAAATAAAATAAGATTTATTTCTCAATATTATAGCCACAAATATTAAGAAATATAATAAATCTCTTAGCTCGAAGACAAGTCATTAGCTCCGGATTACGCCCGTATGTATCCAACCAAGACCAACTACATTAACTGTTATACGATAGTGGAGCAATGACTCCCATACCCATTACCCATGCATCGCTGTAGACTTTCGCTTTAAGCAACTAAAATAAATATAAAATAGAATAGTTTAAATGAAAGGTAAAAAAAATAATTAATAATAAGAAATTAATTAATAAAAATAACAAAATTAAATCCTAATTTAACTAAAACTATACACAGACTAAAATATAGCGTCGTAAAATTCATCCGCATCGCTGTCGACTGGTAATGTACCCCCAAGAGAGTTAAGGGTCCCCTATCAGTTTCGCGGACTAAAAACAGAAAAATCAGTTTTTTTTAATAAACTTTAATTTCGGAAGTCGGTGCCTTGGGATCTGTATTTTAGTTTTTTGCCACCGACTTCCGAAATTAAAGTTATTTTCCGAAATTAAAGGATAAGGGCAGGAGATTGATGATGATGACTTGATAAGATATCCTTGCATATGCTGTTAATCAGCGTAGGTACACAAAGTACTTCTAGTGTTTCTAGCCCAACTGACCAGAGTGGGGGCGCGTGGCGCGGGGAGTGCGCGGGCGCCCGGGATGCGCCGCGCGTCGCTCGGGTGACAACTTGGAAATTAATTTATAGAACTTTTTTTCAATGAGGCCATACGGGGCTACGCTACGGGGGGATATGATTTTTCTTTTTAAAAATATTATTTATGCATGTGTAACCTGGGTACTAAACGTTTAGAGTTGATGAAGCCAAGCAGTATTTTGTCTGTATGAGTGTATTAATGTATTTTATAAACTAAAAAGGAATGCTTTCGTTTATAAAATAAAAACGTTTGCTTTGAATTGCCTAGAACTGGGACAATACAGATTGAATAATAAAAAGAACAAAGGTATACCGGTTTTTTTTTTTTCAAAAAATCCTATAAATATTACCTATTGCCATTTAAAGTTAGTAAAGACTTGCATTGAAAAACAAAATATATATATTTTTTTTTTATTCAGAATAAAGAACAACAGAATCGTACTACATTGTGATAACGGGCTACTACGGAACCCTACACTGTGCGTGGCCCGACACGCACTTGACCGTTTTTTTTTTTTTTAACACTATGCTCTGATAATGAACGATATAGCTCAGTAAGGGCGCTGGCGACGACAGCCCGGGCGGAGGCACACCCCGGCCGGGGAAGGCGCAGGGGCGCGGAGTGGCCGGGGTTGGTCGATGGCCGGCGCGGCGCGGGCGGGGTCGCGCAGGCGCTCTTACGATCTCATTCAGGTCGAAGCCCTCGCGGTTGCCGACCCCAGCGTCTAGGCGTTCCCTCACCTAATAATGACATTTTAACCCGATGTTACACTGAGTATTTGGGCATCATAAAATTATCTCCTCAATGAATTAAGTAACTAACTTTAGTAAAAAACAGTGAGCTTATAAAAGGGGTTCATGATAACAATGACTCGGTTTATTTAAGCAGATAGGCACATGTCGCATATGAACAATATAAGTAAGTTATAAAGAAATATCTAATACATACAGCTATTCATTAAGAATCCAAGATAAAAGTCGAACAAAGAAACAATTAAGTTGGTCGCTTAGCAATTCCTAAAAGCGTACGAAGACGAGGATTTATATTACGTACCATTTCGGCTTGACCAGAAGAATACGTTTCTTATTTATATATCTTTAAATCATAACATCACGCCTGTATTCTTGAAGGGAGAACCTAAAAGGTAGTACCTAAACCCACATTTTACCAGATAAGTCAAAGTCCTTAGGGCTCAATCGTCTATTGTCACAAATCTTGTAGTCAAATCCATTGATTCAAATCTTGTAGTAGGTAGTTAGGTACCTCACTTGCGTTGGTAGTACAGTGTTAAGTCTAAGCTCTAACTCAAATTTTATACATACAACGCGTTACTTCGGCTGTTTAGCATGTTTTCACTAAATATGTGAAATACCTCGCTCGGTGGAAGAAATAACATTCATTGAATTGCGGCTAATTTTAACAATGTAGTATCTTGTGTTAAGTGTAAACAACGCAACATCACACAATGTGCTACCGTTACTTAAACAGTAGCGTTCGGAGAACCATCAAGCCATTGTGCTTGTGCTGCTATTTCAGTCTTCAGTTTATTGGTTGATGCACTAAGAAGATACACGATACTCTTACTGAATTCATCTACAAATAACTTAGCCATATCAAAGTATTAAATAACCAATTTACTTTGAAATTCTGATACAAAGAGCTTTTCTTATCGTGTTTGGTGACGTAGTAATAAGTATTACTTATTTGCATATTGAATGCAGCAAAAGCGAATAACTACTGTACGGGTAATGATAAGGGTTTAACAACCTTACGAACAACTTGCGAAGGATATCGTCAGACCTTCAGAACATCGTTAATTAGCCGACTATCGTTAGTTTCTTAGAGGGGTACATGAAAAACGACCAAAAAAATTAAATTAAATTTACCTATTCAAAATACCAAATTTTAATATTGAAATGGTTGAACGGTTGCAAATTGAAGCTCCAGAATCGCAGCCGATTGCATATTATGGAACATCCTATTTAATAATACAATGGTAATACCAGCCTTATGCCAGGGGGTAATAATATAATTTAATTTAGACATACCTAAGTACTGAAATCCAATAAATCGTCATATTTCATCCTTGCACTATATCCACACAGCAAGAAACTAAATCGCTGCCGACTCATCTAGTAACTTGATCTAGGCTTGTATTAATAATATGTATGAGCCAGTGTCATGTCATTCCGTGGATGAATAATGTTGAGTAATTCACAAGACAAACAGGACTTTACTAACATGCCTTTATAAGGTAAACGACTCATGATGACAGATCCTAAATAAAACATGTGCAAATTATGCCTATAAGAGTAAATATTTATTCAGACACAAAAATTACAATTTACAAGCTAACACTAAAATATTTAGATAATATACAAGTATATAATAACGAATTAAAAAAAAAGGCAGGAGCTCATTGGGCATCCATTCGGCCGCATCGCTGTCAATGGGATAAGTGCTCAAAGGCTGGCAGCATTACCACGTTGGATGGCAGTGCTGATTCTTTAAGTCACGTGAAGAGTCAACCAACCGCTTGGCGATGTCCTGAAATATTCGATGAGCACTCGGACTCCAAGGCCCTAGTTTTTCAACCCCAAACGGCTATATTTGCACCGTTTGAGGTTTTCTGCTCCTGCAGCAGCCGCCCCAGCACAGCCCACCGTGCGAGGAAGATGGGATGGCGCGAGGGTGTCGACACGGTTGCATCCCACATCAAAGGCCTACTCAACTTCCAAGGCATTATGGTCATTCCATCTGGCCTTTTCCCATCGTCGCGTGCCAAGCCATTGGGTTCTAAAACAGCTGGCACCCCGGCGGTGACAAGAGCCCGACAGATGACGTCGTTAACGCTGGCGTGCCGTGCCATACAACTATACAACCAGCGCTCTTGCTGCAGGATAGGCCATGGTGTCTGAGGCAGTCGACGGAATTTTCAGCAAATTGGTAATAACAATTTTACTGTATGGGGTAGGTCAGTTTGCGTTTTTCTCCCAGATTGAATAACGCAGTAACCCTTTGACGCAGTCGAGTAAAAACTGAACTCCGACACACTGTTTATCAAACATGACTCTAACTTGCGAGTCTGTACGACATAACATTATAGGTAGGTACATCCGACAATACTTTGCAAGTCCGAGTTTATTGAAAAACTGAAAAGGTGTGGTGTGATGCATGAGCATGACCCCCCGTAAGGTCTAAGTAAAGTCTTAAGTTGATTTATTTTTATTTCTCAGAATTAGATAATTAAACACCTGACGTTAGTATGTGAAGCTACTGACTTTTTATAATAATAATCTCCACTAGTGTGCCCGGAACTTGAGAAAGTGCAGCCGACATACCGTAGCCGCACGATTTCATAGCTCAGTGGCTAACTCGCAGCTGCGGTTTCTCGATCACATTGCAACATACATGTATTACCGATTTGAGTTACTCTAATCGAATGAAACAATATTAGTTCGTCACAATAAGATGACAAATAAACAAGAGACTTCATTTTGGTATAATTTCAAGTAAAATTGGTACATTTCGTAGGTACCGAACTGCTAAACTCCTTTATACAATGCATTATAAGTATTATAACTATTTTATTGTTTTTTAAATTGGTTAAGACTTTTTACTTTTTTGTAATAAATAGACTAGGTTTGCTATAATTAATTGATTCCATGCAAACACACATGATCTACAATATTGTTTATGAAATCTTCACCAATTTGGGACCAGCTCTCCCAAATTGGTAAAGATTTCATGAACAAATTGTCTACTATAATATCTTGCAATCATTCGCGACAATAATGCGCCACATACAAAATACATACTTCAACAAAATACAATAATCGAAGAAAACCTCCGTGCCTAAAAAGAAATCGATAGAAATACAATATTGTGACTTGAGAACCTCCTCCTTTTTGTTTTTAAAGTCGGTTGAAAAGATCCTTAAAGTCAAACTAATTGTTATGTGTTACATGTCTACTTTCATAATTAGGTCACTGTGAAGATATGGTACGGTAACGTTCCTTACGGGGCCTCGTTGCAATGCTTAATGAAGGTCATACTATAACGGTGCAGGTGCTAGTTATTAATAAAGAGCCTATCCGAGTCGAATACGAATTAATGGCTTTGCAAAGTAGCATTAAGCAAGTCAATGCGCACTTCCGTCGTGCAAATGTAGACAGGAGGGCTGGCGCGCGGCCGACCCGCATTCCACCACCAAATACGTCACACGAAACACGACTCTCAGTTGGAATAATAAACGCATTGTTGCCGATGCCTCACAAAGCAAGCGAAATCGATTACACACATAATACGAACAACCGACTCACTGCGACGTTATAATTAGGTATATCTGCTGTGTTTATAAACTGGCTTTATGTTTTATGCCTAAGCACAGTGAAGTCATAGTTCTAGTACATCTAGGCTTATGTACATAGCAATGAGACTGGTACTCTCATAATATCTGTACTTAGTCTATAAATAAGTACTTCATTTTGTAATAGCGTTTTATTTAGTCATGGTTTAAACCTAGTAATAATCCTTAAACCTAGTAATAAATACTAAATTTAGATCGTGTTTTGGAATAAGACGGGAAGTTTGTTTAAACGCGCTGATCTCTGGAACTACCAGTCGGATTTGAAAAAATCTTATAATTGCATTTGATAGCCCAATTCTTGAGGAAGGCTATATGCTGTTTAACATCACGCTAAGACCCTTAGAAGCCGAGCAAAAGAAAAGTCAGGAAGAACGCTAAGCGAAAACGAAATAATATTGCTGGCCAGGCGATGCGATGTGACGAGGTGAGTCGGGGGAACAAGAAATTTCACGCAGACGAAGTCGCGGGTAGAAGCTAGTTATTGATGTTAGACCAGCCTTACTTAGGACTTACTACTAGATTTATTTAGGGAAACAGTGTTTTAAGGTTCCGTAGCCAAATGGCAGAAACAGAATTCTTATAATTTCGACATGTCCGTATGTCCGGATGACACAGCCATTTTACTCGGAGACTATTGGCACTATATCGATGAAAATTGTAAAGGTGTATTCGGTGCACCGCTAAACCAATGGTGTTGTCAAATTACAAAAAAAAAATATTAGGTGAGTCATACTCATAGAAATGCAAAAAACAGGTCATATACTCATTACTCCCCATAGACTTCATAAAAGTGAGATAAAAAAATCAATGCACATGGCAGCGTATGGAGTATCGTTGGATCGTGGTTGGACACCAGAATATATTAAAAACATGATGATGTGTTGCAACCCCGCACAAATAACTTTATTTTTTTTTAGAAATACTATGAAATAGAAACAACTCCCGCTTTACCAACAATTATGCCAAAATTGTTTTCATGAAAAAAGAGTTAATGTTTCCTAAAACAGTTTACCCGTATCGCCTATGGATTTGGATAGACATAAATACTTAAAACAAAGTTAAAAAAAAACACGCGGTTTAGGGGCCAAAATGCCCGACTAAAAAGGAGTTTCCGTAACGGTAATATCTGACAAAACCTACTTCGAAATCCTAGTATATAATCGAATAACTGTACTAGTTTCCCCTCGATTTAAAAGATACTACTTCGCTCTCGCTTGAAGAACTTTCTTCACGTTGAAGTAAAGCTAACGGTTGAAAGTATGTCGTATGCATTAACACGCGTTTGCTTAAGTGCCAGTATAGCAGTGGACCTAGCTTTTCTAAGAAAGCTTCCAGGTTTATTCAAGCCGTAAATTACAATTTCTCAAGCAGTCGGTCGACAGCGTCACAGCACAGCTAGGGAATAATGTAGTAGTAAGAATAAATCCTATCAACTTTTTGATAGGATCATCGTTTAATTTAAGGGGGAAGATCACCTGAAATAGAAACATTAAAATAAAAAAATTATAATATAAAACAGTCGATCGAAAATACGAACATACCATTACCATTGATTACAATTTTATAAACATCTTTCCTCTTGATTATTTCTATTACCTAAGTATGGATGATAACATTGATAACACAAAATGAATTTACAACAAAATAAACTGCTAAAGACCAAAGCACCAATGCTCAATTTAAAAAATCTAATCGTTTCAAAATATACAGTTATTTTTAATTGAATAATTGCTGATGCAGGAATAAACTGAACGTGTATTGTGACATGATTGACGGGTATTTTTAGTTTTATTGTCCCGCCGCCGTTGATGGTATGTTAATGTAGTATGTATGAACAAGGTTAATAGTAAAGGGCAATGGCCGCGGGCGGATACCACACGTCCTACACCCTCCCTCACGCTAGCTGAAGAGACTACACAACACATGGATACTTATAACGTATAGTTACAACTATTATTATTACATCCAATTTATAATGTTGGATGGCTGCAATACTTTACAAAACCGCAGCGTTTTGTAGGTAAGTATTAATGTAATAAAATGTTTACTTATTAATTATTGTATTTGTGATATTGCTACTAATTAATGATGACATCTTTCCTCTTAGGGTCAGTTCACACCGAGACGCGACGCGACGCGCAGTTTTCAAGATAGAAATACAATTACAGACCTTATCTACTACACTAAAAGGTACACAATTCAGTGTCTACCTACTACGTCGAGCTACGCAGCGCGGCGCCGCCGCCGCGCGGCGTAGCTCACTGAATTGTGTACCTTTTTGTGTAGTAGATAAGGTCTGTAATTGTATTTCTATCTTGAAAACTGCGCGTCGCGTCGCGTCTCTGTGTGAACTGACCCTTAGTGAGACATTGCTGGATAGGTAAGTTAACTGCAATAAACTTTGTTTATTTTCCTCTCTTTACGCAAATAGTACTTACCCGTTTTATCATCTCTTTGTAAGTAAGTACTAGGTACCTACTTACCCTTTGCACGCTTTTACAAGCTTCATTTGTAACTAACAATGTAACAAAATCTTAGAAGCCAAACTTCGTATGTATATTATTATGTAGTTTAGATGACAAAACTATAATTTGGTATCTTGGAGCTGATCTGATGATGGAGCCAGCAGGTGGATAGTGGAATTCTTCAGTGGCTACTATTAAACCCCTCAAATTTGGGCTTACATGATTTGTTTTGACAAGCCCTATAGATTGGATACGCGTGTTTTATTAGTTTTTTAAACTACATTTATTTTATAGGTGCTTTCATACTTTATCATAATTATTATCATCATGGCTATGAGGACCTAGTAGTGCCTAGCCTATTTATTATCTATAGAGACCGACAGAAAATGGACTTAAAACGAAACCGAAAAAAAAAAATGTTTTGATCTCGATGGGTGTTCGTTTAGTAAAAGTACCTATACCGTTCTTATTAAAAGTAAAATAACTGCATTGTCAATATTTTAACTACGGAAACCTTCGATCAATAATAGTACTATTGATCGAAGACGGAAACACGAATTTTCTCTGAATATTTTCTTTAGAAAAACCTCAGGCTGCGGATTTTTAGAAAATAGCGATAAGCACCTACTCGGGTCTACAATGAAATATTACTTGGTCCTACTTTGATCGAAGGTGTGGGTGAATCGCATTCATATCCACCAGAGAAAGAAAAGAAATAATAAATATTGTTTCTTATCATCATGCACCACAGATACGGTAATAGTTGCAACATCAATGTTTAGCGAACGGCTATGATATTATATTAAAACGATGTTCGGGGTATTTCAAACTCAATCTATTCATTCGAATAAATAAAATTGAAGAATCTGTTTGTATTGTCAAAATAACAGTGTTTTATTAAATGCGTATGAAAGTTTCACAGATGGAATGTAGAATTAGCTGTGTTACAAAAATGCTAGTTGTTTTACAAAACACTCGGTTATGTAAAACAACTGAAGAATGTTCAGTAAGATTGTCATTGCGCAACGTTTTTCAAAACTGCTCACACGTTTAGACGTAATGCAGAATGGTTTATAAGCAGTCGCATTATGCGTTTGGTGTAGGACCATGATAAAAAAATGAAAAGTTACAAAGATGAGTAAATAATTACTGTCTCAAACAAAAATACAGAACTGTTAGAAAACAGTATTTTTCGTACCCTAATTAAATATTAATTTCAGTCATTCTTGGGGATTACATGGTCGTAGAGAGTTGTGTTGATGACTTTAATGATTATAATTCTGTAAATACATATCGACCGTCGATATTTGTTACGGCCGCGAATCATATTGTAATCAACGTACAACTTAATACTGACCAGCAAATTGCAAAAACCGTAAAAAAAATTGAATTTCGCGGGCTACCCTGGCGCTTTCGCCTTAACGTGGTTGTTTTCTGCATTTTCATTGTAAAATAAAATAAATAACCAAACAAACGATGAGGGCGCCACTTGGCAGTCGGTGCAGCCTTAACGTTCAGCAATTATGTAAAACCGCTAAACGTCGTTCAGTTGTTTTACATAACGGAGCTGTTTTGTAAAACGACTAGCGGTTTTGTAAAACAGCGGATTCGACAATCCATCTGCGACATAATAATAATAATTATTATTATTAGCCTGTGCTGTCCCACTGCAGGCCAAAGGAATCCCTACTCTCTTTCCACTTCTCTCTGTTAAAAACTGTTAAGGACCAGTTCTTGTTGAAGGAGTCCAGCTCATTCCGCCATCTCCGTCTGGGCCTGCCACGATGTCGTTTGCCATTAAGTGGGACCCATTGGGTCGTAAGTTTGGCCCATTGTTCGTCTGACATGCGGCTGATGTGTCCAGCCCAGTTCCATTTTCCAAAAAAAAATATTTTATAATTTTTGTCCGTCCGTTTGTTCCGTCTGATCTCCGAAACGGGAGGGCCGATGTTGACGGGACTTCAGCTGGTGTAAGAAGTAACTCAGGGGCAAAAAAAATTAAAACCCATGAAATCCAATTTGTTTTCCGACATGCACACGAGGGGGGGAAAGTCGCGGGCACAGTGTATAAAAATAAAGTAGTAATTTCACTATGTCATGTATGATGTTGTTATAGGAGTTTGATTTCCAATCTCAAATAAGTAATTATTATTTTCAAGTTGTTTTTTACTTTCCAGTGGTTTTAATTTTTTTTTTTTTTTTTTTTTTTATTCCAGGCATGCGGACTAATTTTGAACACTGGACAGTACCTAATTACCTATAAGGCCTAGAGAGGAGAATCGAGCTAAGTGCTGTATTCCGTCTTTATTATGTCCGCAAACGTTGATTTTGTGTGGGTTAGCGATGTTCGTGTTAGAAAGTACGAGACCGATAAGTAGGAATTTTTGAGACTAACACGATACCGTAATGTGTATGCGGGTGATTTACTCTAGTGTTGACGACTATACACTATCTGGTTCCATTTTCTTGTTGTTATTCAGAGATACAGTCATCACTTTACTGTACTTCTTGCATTTTATGCTTTTGCAAAGGTCGTATCTATACCATTAGTGCGAAACTTGATTTCAGCTAGCCCCTGACTCTTACACGCTTCGGACCGTGGGCTATCGTGAAATTGAAAGACTATTAACTGTGTATTTTAATTTGATTAACAAGTTAATGTTAATTAATTGCATTTCCTTTTTTTTGTACAATGTAGCCCGCGAAATTTCTTACGTTTTTTGCTTGTTGCGGCGCTGTTTTAGGGTGTTACCACACCAATCGATCGATCGTCGATCCATGCAATCGATCGATGGTAGAATGGATTAGTCGACGTCGATCGACAGTTTCTACCACACCAATCGATCGATAGTCGATAGATGCCATCGATCGATGGTAGAATGGATTAGTCGACGTCGATCGATAGTTTCTACCAGACCACTGTTTAAAATGTCATTTGCAGAATGTAAGCGATCTTTGGCTTTAAAAAATGGTCGCATCCAGAGTGTTCTGCGTTTGCGTCTCCGTAATAATAGTACGAGCAAAATCGTGCTGGCCAACAACAACGCGTACTCTTGTGAATATCTACATTTCGAAAGAAACTGATGGAATATAACCGGGGTCAATCGATCTACGTCGATCGATGCCGTCGACCGATGCCATCGACCGGCAATCGATCGATTGGTTAGTCGACCGGTATCCGTCGATCAATTAAAGCTACCACACCAATCGATCAACGTCGACCGATGTCGATCGATTACATCGATCGACGATCGATCGATTGGTGTGGTAACACCCTTACGTTGTATGTTGATCAAAATTCATTACGCGGCAATGATAAAATACCTAATAACTAAATTATAATAATTTAAAACATCAATGTAGCTACCACTAACAGCATCAGACTGCTTGAAAAGTGAGTTTTAGTTGCAGTCGGGTTTTTTTCTTACGTATAAAGTCAGCCATTCTTATTTTATAAAAACAAAACCTAGTCCTCATCAGCAAGTCCATCGCGCGACCTAGACAAGTCGATAGACACCTCATGTATAAAATCTATCCAAACGGTAGAATGCTCTTATTTGAGGGTTTATAGCATCCCACATACAAAGATACGCTGAACAATATTACCGTCTTTTGTCGCGTAGTCGGGTTATAAATTGGCAATGACGAAGGAAATTGGAAATCATGTTTAGGGAGGCAGCTATATATATTTTATTAAGGAATATTTAGTAGGTAACTGCACCTGAGAGCCTCGTAGATAAATAATTACAGACGCACTGATAGATCGAAGGTTGCCGCAGTCGGTTCCCCCCGGCTGTCATTAGTAGACTTTTGACAGTCGTTCCGGGTAGTCAGAAGCCCACTTACCCAGTAGCGGGGTTTTGGAGTTCAGACAGGCAGTCGCTCCAAGTAAAATACTGGAATTTAGCACCTCCTGTTAGAATGGAATCCGACCCAAACATGGTTGGGAATAGGCCCGGTAGATTGATTTTTAGTAGGTAACTGCACTTGCACCAAAAAGGGCGAAGAGAAAGCTTGGTAGGTAGGTAAGTGCCTACCTCCTACGGAGCTAATGTACTAACTATATCTATTGTGTGATATTAACAAGTTTTTTTATCTTCAATTATGTACCTGTAAATTTTATTTTATTTAGAGAAAATGTAAATTAGATTCGATGCTAAGACTTCTTTGGCGTCTTCTTGAAAATAGAAATGATGATGATAATGCCTCAGATGTTGTGATGCATTCCAGTGCCGTTTTGTGGAAATAAACTACTATAAATAAATAAGAAATAGGTAGATACCTATTTCGTACAAAGTACCTAGGCTAGGTAGCCTAGGTACTTTGTAAGACTATAGTACCTACGAAACTAGAGGAAATCATTTAATTGTTGTTACCTAAAATCCTGTAACTCAAGCTACCTACCTAGTTAGGTACAAACTTTTTTTATTATATTTCGACAAGATATATCTCTATAGACTTTACGATTAGGTTATTTTTAAACAATGTTACTGTTCAATTCCGATTTTTTTTTTATTAGTCGATACACAGGTAGACCTATCGACGACGTACTGTTATAAAAAAACAAGGATAGGTACCTGCATAGATCGACTACATTGCTCAAGACGCAGTATCCGTCATGCCACCAACTAGGTACCTACTTAGTTAGGTCCCAGTGCTAAACTACTTCAATAAAGTTGTTTGATGCGCCAATAAAACGACCCTCGGCCTTATTCATTGTTTTCGCGATCAAGGTGGTCGCTGCAAGCGCAGCTTTAGTCGAAGTTACACGCTAATTCTGGCGTCAGTTCAGTCCATGATTGGGTCAGTGGGTCGTCTTAGGGGCGGATTCTGATGTCAGAATGACGGGAAACTGATTGTATACGCGTAGACTTATCTTGCGCGCACTCTACATACTCTTCGCGGCGCGTTCGTCGTCGTCGGTGCGCAAGCCGCTACTCGAACTCGGTACCTACCCCCTAGGGCTAGAACCTTCGAATCCTACGATCTATTTTCGGGATAAGAATCAACCAATATCATGGAAATACAATAATAATGTTTACAGTATTATAGATCAATGATATTTCACTATTTGCCTCATAAACTTTGTGAAATATGAATTCCTAAAAATAGGCAGTCCATTGCAAATTCGCAGGGCCAAATTCGCTGTATTTTCCGATAGTAAATACGTTTGTAAGCAGGTACCTAAAAAAAATTAAGATGGAACAAAATAAGATATTTTTGATTCACAAAAAACAGCGTAGCGAATAATGTCTATTACAGGACCTACTGTTAAATAAAAAAACAGAATACGCAAGCACAAATTTAAAAAAATTATACATAATTATGTTAAAAAGTTCTACTCTACACTTACCTCGTACTTGATGCCGGCCAAACGAAGCCATGTTTCAACTTTCAAGCAGTACGGCGAAGTCGAGGGCAACAAAGGAGTTCGCGAGAACTGATACAAGTAAACGACATCTTTTTCAAAGTTGGCTTTGTGCACCGTGATCTTGGGCGGGGCAGCTTCTACTTTCTTGTCCTCTGTCTTTTCTTCAACTTTTTCGGCCGGAGGATCTTCTTTAGTTTGGCCATTGTCTACCGGCGCGTCCTCCTTTGCTTCCTTTTCTTTCTCAGTGTTCTCGGGCACATTATTTATTACTTCAGTGGCCATGTTGAAAGCAAAATGCGTTTAAACAAAGTCTGGTCAGTAATCGCACGCACTTTAATTTACACAAAGAGCCACGCTATGGATTTTATAATTTTAATTCACTGCAACTTATAAAGCAAAATGCGCGTTCCCCACCGCCTATGTTGCCTCGCAGACTGCGGCGTGCGGCCTGCGGGCGGGCGCGGGGGGGGTCGCGAGCCGTCCGGGCGCGCGCTCCTTGGTAGTGTTGCCCGATCCGGTAAGCCGAATTTCGGGAAGAAGGTAAAAATATCGGGACATTTGTTTTTGTATGCTGGAAAAAGATTGCGTTTCGAAAGAATGAATTTCATAATTTAACATCTTATATTTTCATTTCAAACGCAATGCTGTTACTATTTTAAATAAACTTTTTTACAAAAGAAACAGCAGACTTCCTAAAAAGACACTGCAAAGTGAAAAATATAGTTGGTTAGCTTCCGCCCATGGCGTCGCCCGCTATGTATGTCGTTTAAAACTATCCTAAGTCCTTCCCCGGGATGCAATCTATCTTTCTGCCAAATTTTACAGAAATCCGTTCAGTGGTTTAGGCGTGAAAAGGTAACATACAGACAGACAGAGTTACTTTCTAATTTATAATAATATAGTATGGATTTCGGAACTAGGTATCGTTGGGTTCGCATTTTCATTGTTTGCCACCGACTTCCGAAATTAAAGTTATTTTTCACTTAGCAGACTTTTTGGAAGTCGGTTGTTTTTTTTTTTTAAAGGTTTTTTTAGATAGTTAGGTACAGCATTGAGTTTGAAATGAAAATATAGCCGTAAGTGTTTATCCGGATTAGCAGCAGCGCGGACGCGGGCTGCTCGGCGCGGGCTGCTCGGCGCGTGGAGCGCGCGAGCAACTCCCGCCATAGTTCGTTCATACAAGTAACAAGTGGCCGCAGTGGGTGCGCAGCGCGGGCGCTGGCGGCCCGCGCGAGACCGGGATTCTCAATCTAGTTAGAGCTATTTTCTAGTAAAAATAAGTCATCTTCATCCTATATTTTGACAAACACTGGAAACGACAACCTGCAGAACGCAGCCGCACTCCAGTACAGACAGGCAAACCGCGCGCGTTCCCGCACCCGCGCGCCTCAGTCTGGTCCACAGAGTACTTTTTGATAGCTGCACGGCAACTGCCAAATAAACCCAGACTGCGAGATATTTTTATTTCACTTTTCGCGGTAGGCATTCTAGGTATACTTCAGCTTCGGTTCTATCTACTTACATTTTTTGGTGGAAAAAGTTTAATTCACCCAAAATTCGGGACATTTGGCGTCGAGATCATGAGTAAATATCGGGACGTCTGCGCAACGCGGGATATCTGGCAACGCTTGTCGGTTTGGGTGGGTTGTGCCGCCTTTTTTTACGCCGCCCGAGTGCTGCCAGCTCCGATAAATCTAATTAGGTGATAACCTAGAGAAAAATATTTTCAAAATATAGTATATTTTACGCCGACAAAGTGGTAAAATAAAATTTTGGAAAATATTTTTTTTAGGGTAGCTCCCCTACATGTAAAGTGGGGATGAATATTTTTTTCATCATCTACCCCAACGTGTGGGGTATCGTTGAATAGGTCTTCTAAAATGACTTGGGGGTTGCAAAAATTATTTTTCGATTAAATTATAGCGGTTAGGATAACTTTATTAGTTTAGCAGTAATAGTCGTTGAACTTGGGTGTTGGATAATTTTGTACCAAATACAAAATCCTTAGCATTAATCGTATATAGTGACTAAGATGAAGTACTTGCTTGTTTATGACGGGTAAAGACTTGCATTTAAAAACAAAATATGAAATAAAAAAACTAAAAAAAAACATAATAAATTATCATAAGTTTCACAATACTGCCGCTAGATGGCGCTGCACCAACGGGTTACACCTTAGAATATAGTTTTCTTTGTCTAAGGGTAACACTTTCATTCGAGTCACAAACGAATTTTGTTTAATTTTCGAATTACAAATTTGCGAATTGAAATAATAACTTGGCAGCAATCGTACTCTTATTTTTTAGCTTTACAAGGAAGAAAGTGGTTCTTATTAGTTAATGCCTAATCTGTTTAAATAATTATCTTCGAAAATCAATATTTTGTTGTGTTTAGTATCGCTATTCGATAACAGATGGCGTTGTGTCGTGACGTCAGTTTTGTAGATCGCGGTGTTAAGATTTTCTAGCAAGGTATGACCCCCGTGGTTACGTTATGTGTTAAAGTTTTGAAGTTTTGTTTTACTCTGGACACCCTTGTCATATAATGTTATTATAATTTATAATATCTTTACCATTACATATTATATTCATTATAATTAGAATAAAGAACAACAGAATCGTATGTACTATATTGTGATAACGGACTACTACGGAACCCTACACTGTGCGTGGCCCGACACGCACTTGGCCGGTTTTTTTTTTTTTAGAAATGTGTTCTCGCAGTCCAACCTATGTGGTTGTATAATTACTTTACTCTTTGGTGGTTGTCGTCTCCTTAAGGCGAAAGCGCCAGGGTAGCCCGCGAAATTAAATTATTTTTTGGTTTTTTGCAATTTGCTGGTCATTATTAAGTTGTACGTTGATTAAAATATGATTCGCGGCCGTAAAAAATATGTATTTACAGAATTATAATCATTAAAGTCATCAACACAACTCTCTAAGACCATGTAATCCCCAAGAATGACTATTTCATGAAATCTTGACATTTGGGGATTACATGGTATTAGAGAGTTGTGTTGATGACTTTAATTCTGTAAATAAATACATATTTGTTACGACCGCGAATCATATTTTAATCAACGTACAACTTAATACTGACCAGCAAATTGCAAAAAACGTAAGAAAATTTGAATTTCGCGGGCCACCTTAGAGCTTCCCCCTTAACCGGGCCTGTCTGTGGATACTTCGATCGCCGGCGCAGTGAAATAAATAGTACCTACAGTTCGCGTCAAATAACATTGCCCCTCTGAAGCTAGGCTCTTTGCCAGCCGCGCCAATCCGCGCCATGCGCGCTGCTGTATAGGATTAACTACTACGCAGTGACTTGTTGCCTACTTCAGAGCGGCAAAGTTATTTGACGCGAACTGTACTTACTTACTTTTAGCAACGTCAGTAATGTGTTTTGGAGCGCATTGTGGTGTTGCGAATATGGTCTGCCAATTTAACGCCTTTTGTTTAGTCTCGTCACTAAATCTTTATTCATTACCTATAGGTTTCTCTCAGGTCCTCGGTTATGGAGATTACGTTGGCCGAACGTCCTGATGTTCTAGGAACTAAAATTAATTTTACTTTTAACCGGTGGCATTACGAGTAAAAGTAAAGCAGTGGTTGTTTGTCACCAAATCGTCACTAAATCTTTATTCAGTAACAGTTTCTCTAAGGTCCTCAGTTACGGAGATTCAGGTTGGCCGAACGTTCTGATATCAGGTCATTCGGCCATAAATAAATGCTTCCAATTTTCGAACTGTTCTGTCACAAATTCTTTGGCTGGCATCTTTGTGCGTCACATAATCGTCACTAAAACCTGGAGTAGCAGCCAGCTCCCTATCTCGACTGACCGAACGTTCTGATGTAAATGTGGAAATCCTCATGCATGTCGAATCCACCACTCTGGGCTGTGGAAGGGTCTGTCAGACTGTTACTGATTAAAACCACACGGTGTCCTGCTGCTACCTTTAGCCGGGGATTTAACACCTAGAATACTGCGCTCCAGCATTGCAGTTGAAGATGGCTGGATTTTAAAATGATTCGAGTGAAATTGCTAAATCATTATTTTTTTAATATTTATAATGCATAGTCGTTTAGTTCAATTTCTATACATAATAAGTTAACATAATCAGCCTATAGAGTTTCCAGTTCTGGGACACAGGCCTCCTATCTTCTGCTCTCTTCGAGAGGGAGGGGGATGTAGGTAATCTACTACCACGCGAGCCCAGTGCGGGTTAGTAAATGTGTGTCTTCGATTTTTTTTGTTCTAGGACGTGCCGGTTTTCTCACGATGTTTTCATTCACCGTTTTGAGAGCTACAGTGGTGATGAAATTACTACACGAAGTAAAGCATCTGCCTGGGTTCGAACCCAAGATCTACAACTCGTAAGACGGAGCTGTTAATACTGGGCCACCACGCCCACCACTGCTCCCTGTCCTTCAATTTCTATAGGTAGGTACTAATAAAAACTTAAAAAACCGACTTCCAAAAAAAACACTACAAACTGAAAAATAACTTTAATTTCGGAAGTCGGTGTCTTAGGGATCAGTATTTTAGTTTTTGCCACCGACTTCCGAAATTAAAGTTATTTTTCAGTTTGTAGTGTTTTTTTTGGAAGTCGGTTTTTTTTTTGTTAAAATGTTTTTATTTCTCGCTTTTTAGTGGGTCTATTTATAATTTATCTAACTTACAATAGCCTAATGTCAACTTGCCCATCGCCTTTATAAAATAATCCTTTTCTCGATGCAGGGACGTTAATTGTTGAGGAGTTCTCCTTTTATTAGTTTTTAGATTAGATGCTGATAATCCTGGCTGCAGCATCAGGCCAGACTTATGTCAACATTGCATTGAACTTAAAATTAGTCCTGTTTAAAATGAGCCCAAACACGACTACGGTGCTGTAATTTCAAGGTTTGTACTTTTTCTGATGCTCCTGGCTTCAGCATCAAGTCTTCGGTGTTCCTCAGTAACAGTACGTTTATCTAAACATCGAGCCCTTTTCAATGAGCCTAACACGATATATCTGCTGTTAGTTGTCGAGGAGTTAGGTACTCTGCAGACTATCCTGACTGCAGCATCAGGTCATGACTTGATGATCATGAGACCAAATGTGGCAAATGCCCTATTTAAAAAACAATTTACTAAAACAGTCCTTGCCTGTTCGAGTAACTTCTTACTGTTAAGGAGTTGTACCTTCCATCATCAGCCCAGCTACCTGAGATGGTGACAACCATACACATATACACAAGATACTTCATAAAATATGCGAAAAACAATAAGTGAGCCTATAAAATTTGAGGGTTGCCCTCGATTTCTCTAAGATCCCATCATCAGATCCTAACTTGGTGACAATGGGACCACCTCAGAACTATCTACTTTCGAACAAAAAAAGAATTTTGAAAATCCGTCGACAATTGGCGGAGTATTCGATGAACAAACATACAAAAAAAAAAAAAAAACACAAACACCCGAACATAGTACCTCCTCCTTTTTGTAAAGTCGGTAAAAAGAGAATGGGTTTCAAAAAGGTAAGTCAACAACTTTGGCGGCATTCTCTTTAGACCAGTTTATCCAAGGTACCCCTACCCACAACCCAGTTACTGTGGGTAATACGGTATGGCTCCATACAAAATACTACTGCATCCGGTGTGTCCGTTTCGACTGCTCGGCCACAGTGTCGTAAAAGAAAAACGACTACGTCAACATTACGAAGGATTTTGTAAAACACTAACAATGAAACTCGCAAATTCGTAGATCCAATATTCAGAAAGTTGTAAAGGCTTAAACATGGCCGCGCGGTCGAAACGTGTCTCCACGTTTCGACCGCGCGGCCATGTTTAAGCCTTCCGCGCGGCGGGCGGAGCTTAGTAGAGGTCCCATTCTTTTTGCTAATCACTGATACGATTTCGAAGAATATGTTTCGATCGAAGGGTTTAATAAATTAAATTGCAATGGTGGTAAACACACTTTTATTTCTTAGTTTGCTTAATTATTACCTATGAAAAACTCATTATAGCAAATCAAATATAAAATATAGCATAGAAAGGTTAACCCCTCAAGCGTCGCCGTAACACCATTGGATAATAAGATTTAATGACTCGAAACGTCGGCGTTACACCATTGGATAATAACAACTGTCAACACGCATGGTTGTCATTGGACGGTAATATTTTCTATTTATTGGCACTTGCAACACGATCTAGCTGTATCATTCGATTAGTCGATTCATGCTTGACCTATTTTGGTAACATTTAAACAGGAGCGCCAACAAAACGGAAGAAAAAATAAAGAAAGAAATTAGTGCTTCTGGAAAGTTCTGTGAAACCAAAAACTTAACGCAAATGAAAACAAAAACTTAACGCATCGTTGCTAGATAAGGTCAGTTGTATTTGCATAATGAATGGTATAAATAGTTAGGTAATCTAATAACGAAGCCAGGAAGGTATAACATGTAACGTTTAACTGGCTATGTATTAACGAAATCTGCGTTTTTTCGAAGGCTTGCCCAAAAATCAACAAGTACTACCAAATGTGCCGACGTTTGTGGCACTTGCGCATACAGAGGCCCGACGTTCAAGAGGTTAAACACAAAAATATTTAAACTTTGGATATGTCCGAAAGTTATGGCAATCACAAACATAGAGTAATATAGAAAACAAGTACATTAAAGTACTCACTACCCAACTCCATGATATACAAAATTCCAAAAGTATAACGACCAAAATTATTCAAAACTTTTTAAGTTTTAATTTTGTTATGACATTACATATGTATAAATTCTTTCATTTTTGGCATTCATGCCGCATGGAAATAGTAAGTACCTACTACCGTTCACTGGACGAATATATAATAATATCTTAATAAATTAGGTAGTTTCGACAGGAATTTACAATCTTTCAATGAGAAAGTTTATGTACCCGAAATGCATTAAATGCGCGTTATAAATTATCATATCAGTACCAAATGGACTATCGATATCGAAGTATAAAACATAAGTTAATGAGCTCGTGGAATAGTGTTGTGTAAGGTCACCCTTCTTAGAGAAGGGCGGGAAGAGTTTTAGAGCCTCTCTTTGGCTTACATTGTTAACTCAGCGAACTTTTTAGTTGTACGTCAGTACTTACTACTTTCATGATCGATCATCCTAGAGTTATGGTTATATTAATATATTACGGCATTGCGAATGCCTGCAGGTCCAACCAGACTGCGGTCGACAGCTGACATCGACCGTTCAGGCCAAAGACTAGTTATGGTTCAGGCCGATTCATTGTGGTGTACGGTGTACGGCATCCAGATGTCGACGATCGTTGGTGTGGTATTGACTAGTAACGATCGTCCCTATCAATCGATTGATGGTCGGTTGTTCATCGATCGATCATCGACTGGTCGACTCCGAACGATAGCAGTTTGGTTGCACCTTTACGCGACTTAATCCTAATGACGATTATAGACAATATACACATTATACTTTCGAATTAGCGACGATACGACTGATTTAATTCCACCGCAAAATTAAATAGCACGCAACATTTTACTATTGTACCACGCGCTGGTACTCAAGTCACAGAAATCTATAGTACCTACCTAGATTATTCACTAAGGGGATAAAGCAAGTGTCTTAATGTCAAGGGCGCTTTTTTTAATCGTAACACAACGAATGATTCTAGGGCTTCCGAGAGCGCAGCGATTGAACTGGTCCTGTATCGGATGTGCGTGTGCACAGTAAAACACTAGATTTTGCGTAAGGGTGAAGGGTGGGGAGACGTACGCGATACGTCCGTGCGCAATCTTTCGTAGTGAATAGTAAAGCATTGTTTTGCAAATCGCGGCGCCGCCGCTAGGCAAGCACAAAGTGTTAAAAAGTCTGCCCGCAAAAAATCGTCAATTTCATCTATTACGGCGCAAAAGAAAAGGCTGGAACTGGAAGCCGCTCAAGCAAAGGCTCAAATTAGATTGGAGTTGATAGATAAAAAACTAGATGTAGACCTAGCAGAACTGGAAGACGACAGCAGCAACTGCAGTCTACCCTCTGTTGAAAATAATGACCGTGAAGTGGAAAAGTGGCTGGAAAGTAATCGGCAGGACGTGTATACTCAGGGCGTCACTAACCGTGGCATCTGTGATGACGTCTTGCGTCCGACACCGCAGGAATTGAACCTGCAACATATGAAGCCCGTCGGCCAGCAACCTCTCGCTACAGAACTCACGCTCGAAGCACGCCCACCACCTGCAGCTGCTGGTGGCACTGATGAAACCGTGCGAGCCTTGGCGATTGCTCTGAAGGACTTTGCCGCTGCCGCTGCTACTGGAACCAGCAAAGCTAACGACAGAATGCTGAATCGCTTGTGTACACCGAGGGACTTACCTAATTACTCTGGTGACCCACTTGAATGGCTTCAGTACAAACAAGCATTTGAAGAATCGTCGCAAGTGTGCAACTTTAGTGATAAAGAAAACCTGTGGCGCCTAAGGAAGAGCCTACAAGGGCCAGCAAAAGAAGCGGTGACGGCCTTACTCATTAGTGCTACCTCCGCAGCAGACGTAATGAACACACTGGAACTTCAGTTTGGAAATCCAGATGTAATAATTTCTTATTTCGAGGATCCTGCAGGACATAAGTAAACTACGCCCCATGGCACAAGAGTATCAGAAGGATATTATTTCTTTCTCTGTGAAAGTAAGAAACTGTGTCGCTGCTGTGACTGCCATCGGACGCGAAGAATACCTGAAAGGAATGAACATAGTATCAGTCATTCTCTCGAAATTACCGATGATATTGGTCTCAAAGTGGGTGGATCACTGTTACCCTCTTATCAGTAATACAGAAAAACCAAAGCTGCTTATTTTGTCCGAATTTCTAAGCGATGAAGCTTTAAAAATAACAAAAACTTCTGTGAATTTCCTATCCATACAAAACTATGGTAAACAAAGCAACGAAAACTCTAAACATGCCGCGAGATAGTGTGAATATAACCGAGGTCACCGAGACTGACACCAAGACTGAGTCGCAAGTGGAAACTGTCAATCATCTTCAAGTGAACTGCCGTAAAGTTTTGTTAAAAACTGTTCCTATTTACCTACACGGCCCTAACGGTACCTTTCGTAGTGTCGCGCTCCTTGATGACGGATCAACTGTGACGTTGATAAGCGCTGCGCTCGCGTCGAAAGTGGGACTGCGCGGTAATTTAACAATCTATGCGTGTGTGCGGTGCATGGGACAATAGCGAAGTGGTATGCTATAGTGAGATACTCGACCTTGAACTTTCTAACTGTGAAGGAACTAAGTTTACAATTCGTGCGCGCAGTGTAACAAATATGAACTTACCCGTGCAAAATGTTACTACCGCGGACTTGAGTGATTATGAACTGATGAAACCGGAATTGAAAAATGTGAATTTTGATGAAAAAAAACAGACCGGAACTTTTAATAGGGCAGGACAACTACGACTTGATCTTACCGTTGGAAATAATTAAGGGTAAATCTACGAATCCCTACTTCACCCGCATTCCATTAGGATGGTGCATGCACGGGTGCATGCGCACCAAGCCTGCGGTCGATCACGACATTAAGCTGCAGTGTACTCTGTTCCTGTCAGAAGGAGAAAACAATGAATGTGAGAATATCCTACGAGAAATGCAAAACGAGATGCGCCAGTCATTTGCAATGGAGTCTGTTGGAGTTACTAATAAGCCCCGCCAAAACCTACTAGATGTAAAAGCTACGGAACACCTACAACAAACGGCCACTTTGAAAGATGGAAGGTGGTACGTGGGACTCCCGTGGAAAGGTTCATTTGGTGAGATGCCTAACTCATACGATAACGCACTCACAAGACTGAAAGGTGTTGAAAAGAAAATGAAAGCTAATTCAAGCTTCGCGGAGCGATACAAAGAAAGAATCGACCATCCACCTGTTCAGTAACGATTTGCATCAAAACTCACTGAAACTAAAAATCCGAATAGAATATGGTACTTGCCGCACTTTGGAGTTGACAATGGTGGCAGTCACGGGACTGATGAGAGCTGTAGCAGCACTAGGGAGGGGAATGTAGGCGACGCGTAGTCGTATCCCTATTTTATATTTTTGTATTTGTTTGTACCTAATTGTAATATTATGTTTAATAAATCCAAGGCTGGTAACAGGAGCGGGAGGCGTCTCCCGCTCCTGTTGATCGCTGATGCGAGCGGGAAGGGAGCGCTTGCCTAGCGGCGGCGCCGCGATTTGCAAGACAATGCTTTAGTATTCACTACGAAAGATTGCACACGGACGTATCGCGTACGTCTCCCCACCCTTCACCCTTAGGCATCGTTTACGGAGACGCGTGGCTTCGCGCGTCGTGCAGTGTGGCGTCTAGCGTTGCGTTCACGGAGTTGCGTTGGACGTTTTTTGCGTTCACAAAGAGACGGCGCGTGCAACGGTCCGCGTCTTCACACGCACAAAAACAAACATATGATTAAGTACGAATTCGTTCATGGAGCCGAGGGTCATGGCGCGTCGCGTGAAGTGTAGCTGCGGACGCGGCGGTGGACGCGGCGGGCTACGCGGCGGCGGACGCAACAACACTGCCCAACAACAAGACTGCTCAGGACACAAGAAAGCTGGCGCTACGCACGACGCTGCGACCGACGCCGCGTACGACGCTGCGACCGACGACGCCGCGTGCGGCGCTGCGACCGACGCCCCGTGCGACGCGGCGTCGTCATCCGCAAATAATGCTACATTTCAAACAAACGCGTGTAAAAACGCCTCTCCGTAAACGCTCTCATACAACGCCGTAAGTTTGAATTTAGTGCGGGTCGCGCCTCCGCACGCGACGCTCGAAGCCACGCGTCTCCAGAAACGAGGCCTTACGCAAAATCTAGTGTTTTACTGTGCACACGCACATCCGATACAGGTCCTAAGCGACGAGATTCAATCTCGCTCAAGACGAAAACACCTACAGCGAGGTAATAAAGACCAATTCGATTCTCGAATTAGTAGTTCATGAAACTGTTAAATAACCGGGGAATACTGAATTTCATTATGACTCGCTGGTGCATTACGTGGTTTGAATTTGGAAACTCAACTAAAAATTTTTTTATGAAAACTTTTATCATAAAAACCCTTGGTGAATAATAATAAACTATTATAGTGGTAAAGCTGCCATACCGATTCATCTAAAATTCAGCTTGTTTAAGTACTTAAAAACTTTCAGTGCAAATTTAAATTAACTATAATTGAAATGCGGTGGGTAGAAGGAAAAAACAAAGAAAATATTCGTTCAACATGACGTTTCATGACACGGTCAAAACTTTACTAACTTGAGCATTTATTTGGTGCCTCCCAATAATAATTTTAATTTATTGTCACTAAGTTGCACGTTTAAATATGCAAGATGGTAACATTTTATAAAGAATAGAAGCTATCCTTTTGATTTCCCTAATACGAAAGCCGCTTACGTGACTAAGGACATTGAAAAAGACATGATAATCCGTATAGAAGCGAAGCTAATGCCCACTTTTTCTTTGTGCGTGCGTCGATGCCGCCGGAGTGTTGCACCACCCCCCCTCCCCCCCTACGTACCGCTCTTTTCCGGAGTGTAAGACATAATATGCACAATACATTGATACTTATAATAAAGGCACATGGTTGCCACCGAGCACACACAACCGTACCTGCTCACACGCACAACGTGCAGGGTTCATCACGCACTTCGAGCGTCGGTACACTATAATCCTATCTGTAAGACAAATAGCATGAACAAGAAGGCGTTCGGAGCAGGAGTTTCGCTTCTATACTTCCTTTTTCTGTTACAAAACACAGTTATGAATGCAGAATGTATGATTGATATTTTTAGGATGAGCTTCAGTTGTGAAGTTTGAGTTTAACTATGTTAATAATCGTCCACATCTTCTTCGACCATCAGGATCGCAGCTGTCAAATCTGTTTAACAAAAAGTAATTAGTACTTTAGTTTTTAAACCACACTGTCCTCCTGAAGCCCTGCGCATAACTGTACATACACTGTACTGTGGCATAAACATAATCAGCCTATAATGTTCCCACTGCTGGGACACAGGCCTCCTCTTTTCGCCGGGGATTGGGTATAATCTACCACGCGGGCCCAGTGCGGTTTGGTAAATGTCACAGTGTCTTCGAATTTTTGGTTCTAGGACATGCCGGTTTCCTTACCATGTTCCTTCACCGTTTTGAGGACAGTGGTGATGAAATTATTTACACAAAGTAAAGCGAGGCGCCTGTGTTCGAGAACCCACAACACTCGTAAGTCGGGGCCGCTACTGCTCCGTTTTGAGTACTTTTGAGTCAATTACCATAGTAATTATTTGATTTCTTTTTGTGTAAGTAGGTATATCAGGTTTTCGCGTAATTACTTTCAGCTATTATTATTTTCTAACAATAGGTACAAAGTCAGTTTCATATATTTATACAACTAATTAATTTCATAGGTGTACCTACAATATGCAATAATTTAATACTGAAAATTCAGTGTTTGCTTTCTTAAAATGTGAAATATTCTAGTCTAAAAGTAGCAGTTATTTTTTTAAACTATACCCAAACGAGTATTAGCTAGGATTTCAGGACTTAGAAGAAATGTAGGAAGGCAAGTATACTGACTACGAATAAAAAAGTACTCCGTGCTGACTACTGTAGTCGAAGCTGTGTGCATCCGACGAGCTGAATGACCACGAGCTGTCCGAGTCGCCGAAACCGTAAACTTCTTCAGGTGGCAAATAAACAACCTAAAAATAATAACATATTTTTGTTAGTTCGTTTTGAGTATTCGAATGTAGATGTAGTTGTAGTAGGGGTAGACCAAAGCAACGATGGATGGACTGTGTGCAAGATGGTATGGCGGGGAAGCGGGGGAAGGAAGGGGGTGACCGAGATTACTACTAATAAGACTAAGTATTGAAGAAAAAGACATACCGGTAATCTGGCCCTACTTTGCTCCTAAGGTGGTAAAAATGCTCCACTTCCGAAAAATTATTAAATCTGATTTTACGTACTGATACTCTACTATTTAGTAGAATCCAATATTTTTATCTGAAAATATTGTTCTTAATCTAGCAACACCAGAATGATGTGTTGTTCTGTGAGTGATAGAAATGCATCGCTCTTCGAGGTGAAAATTTCGGAGCAAATAAAAATGACTAAATAAAACTATGCTCCATTGAAAAATAAATGACAAACCTGTGAAGAGAAATTACGGTGCAAAGTTACCCCCTGCATAAGAACTACTTTGCTCCAAAAGAAATAAAAAAATAAAAAATTTGGTCACTAAATACAATAATGTATAGGTAGGTATAATATCAGGTTAAACTTTAATAGTACTATTTTATACACAATACATCACATTACTGATTTAGGCAAGATTTAAAAAGATGTGGATTAAAAAAAAGTTGGAGCAAATTTTGATGCAAAGTAGGACCAGGTTACGGTATTGCGCCGACCCCAAATAAATTGTGATAAGGGCAGGAGAATGATGATGATGATTTTAGTTAGTTGGCAAGCGGTAGATGATCAAGTCGTATCTGTTCAAAGACTATATAACCACTTGACTGCGCATACAGCCCCGACACTCGAAAACTATTGGCTTTTGGTCGCCTATGAATAGGCTACGGTACTAGTAACCATTTTAGTTGTGTCCAAGTGTTAGACCTCTATGCACGATAAATTAATAGGTACAATTTTTTATAACTTTTTATGCAATTATAACGCATCAAAATGCCTTCATGCGCGGTGAAGTGGTGTGGGAAACATTCCAAGACATCTAGTTACAAAAAGGATGGTAGGTATAACTTTTAACCGGTAAGTAAACAGTACGAAAAATGATTTTTGATTTAATCAGATTATGAGCCACGCACCGCAGGGGTCTATCTAAGGCTGGTTTTATCGTCACGCCGCTAGACGCGCCGCGCTTGAACAGCGGTGCACCGTTCAAGCGCGGCGTCCGCTGCTGTGGGCCAGTCGTGTACAGTCAACAGCAACAGTAGATGATCCAAATCAGAAATTCAGTACTAATGAACGGAGTTCGCGTCAGAACTGTGTGGCGTCGAAGTACTACTACTTATAATACTTACCGTAGAATACTTTTGAATCACTTCGACGCCACACAGTTCTGACGCGAATTCTGGGCCTACCTACAATACGGCGCGTCTCATCGGCGTCACACTAAAACGCATACTGGCCGTAGAAGCGAATGAGCGGCGCGCTCTTTGGCAGCGCCGGCGAACATCGCGCGTTTATTGAACGGCGCTGCTCAAGCGCGTGTCTTTGAAACGCAACTACCCCATACATCTACGAACGCGCGCGCTCTAACGGCGCGCGGCGCTGCCGAAACGCGTGACGATAAAACCAGCCTAAAACGGTCGCTGGGTAAACGAGCGCGCGTTGATGTCTTTTGGAAAAGTCTCGTTCTTGTATTAGACAATTCTAATGCTTCTATCCCTTTATTTCCCTTTGTATGTTTATCGTAAAAAATAGTGGTTTTACCTTTAATAGCTGAAAGTTAATATCGAAAATAATAAAATTAAAATTAATACAATAATTATTCAATTCACTTACTGCAATAAAACACCTATCTATTTTTAACCGACTTCAAAAAAAGGAGGAAGTTCACAGTTCGTCGGTTTTTTAGGGTTCCGTAGTACCTACAAGGAACCCTTATAGTTTCGTCATGTCCGTCTGTCTGTCCGAGGTTTTGCTAAGAGACCGTTAGTACTAGAAAGCTGTAATTTTGCAGGTGTGTATATAAATTACGCCGAAAAAGTGGTAAAATAAAATTTTGGAAAATATTTTTTTTTTAGGGTAGCTGTCTATATTTTTCTAATATTTATATTATATATTTTATATTTATTTCTAATATTCTTTTTTTAGGGTGCTGCTGTTTTGTTGTCTACCCCATCGTGTGGGGTATCGCTGAATAGGTCTTCTAAATGACTTGAAGGTTGCTAAAGATATTTTTCGATTTAATGCTCCATTTACGAAATATTAAACTTTAAAGTGAAAATTTATGTTCTCTACTAACTTTTTAGACCTTTGTATTCTGCTTATGCGTATGAAGTTTAATTAAAATCGGTTCATTCATTTCGGAAAACAAGGGCTTGAAAGTTTGTATGAAATGCCGTTCGGCGTAAGCGCTCTTAAAGTGACAAAGACGAAGTAGTTACTTGTTTATGACGGGTAAAGACTTGGATTAAAATACAAAATATGAAATAAAAATCCATAGTAAATTATCATAAGTTTCACAATATTGCCGCTAGATGGAATGATGGAATTACAGTTTTGTGAATTGAAATAATAACTTGGCAGCAATCGTACTCTTATTTATTAGCTTTACAAGGAAGAAAGTGGTTCTTATTAGTTAATGTCTAATCTGTTTAAAATATTGTTTTCGAAAATCAATATTTTGTTGTGTTTAGTATCGCTATTCGATAACAGATGGCGTTGTGCCGTTATGTCACTTTTGTAGATCGCGGTGTTAAGATTTTCTTTCAAGGTATGACCTCCGTAGCTTACATACCCAATTTCAGCTTTCTAGGACTTCAGGAAGAACCTTAACAATATGATGATCATCAGTGAGTCAGTGAAGAAATCGGGTTATTTAGATGTCAATAAAATCTAAAGTATAAGAGCTATGCAATTGAAACTTTATAGGTTTAAAAAGTCAACCACTGACATCATATCCCGAAAATTTTGTTTATCTGGTATAATTCAAACCCAAGTTATGAAGGTTCAAAAATACGACGAAGTGCTTCGAGAAAAGGTAGGTAGTGCCCTTGCGCTTCGCTTGGCTCGTCTTTGCGGGGGCACTCCCGTGCCCCCAGATACCAGGATACATGTTTTTTTTTTGTAATTGATTGATTTTGATCAAATATTATTTCTATGATTTTAATTGAGTATTTTTCATATTGTTAAAATCCTTTTTATCGATATCGACTAGTTTCCCTTGTTGAAGTAGAGCAGCCCTAACGACGTATCGCGAATAAAAATCAGCTGTTCTCTACATTTATGTTCGTATAACTCGTCAAAATGTAGGGAACAGCAAATTTTTTTTCGCGTTTTCAGGTTTGGTCCCCTAATAAAAGTTGTTCATTGATGAGTACAATGATCTCGTTAAGAGGTTGGCTTCTAAGGAGGCACTAACCCTGTATATTTTTATTGGTGTGTAATTTGTATTATATTCTACTACAGAAAGGTAGGTCATTATAATAAACTTACCCTAGGTGCTGGAGCGTTTGATGCGGGTGGTAGGTGAATAGGCCTTTGCTCTGGGTCAAAGTGACATTCGAAAATGTCAAGTAATTGTTTGATATCTTCCGCCTTAACGGTTTCCTCCAGCGGGGACATCAAACGTTCCAAACCTGAAAAAATAATGTTTTGTTATTAAAAACTATACAATGTGGAGATGACAATACGACAATAAATGAAAACATGGGCAATACTAATAAAATAAATCCTAACATCAAAATTAAAAAGTATTTTTTTCAAACAAACTAAATAGAGATGGGCCGACTATGGGTTTTGCCAATCTTTGACTAGCTATAGTGACTAAAGTATTGGATATATTTGATTGAAATTTGTGTGTAGGCTGGGAACGTCATTAGATATACTAAGTTTAATTTCTTTTCTTATCGTCGTCTCTACCTCGTATAAGTTATGGTCACAAATGACATTTCAAAATTTATCATGCGGATTTATAATAACGCTGCCTCTCTGCACACGTTTTTAGGGTTCCGTACCAAAATGGTAAAATGGAACCCTTATGGTGAGACTCGGTCTGTCTGTCACAGCTGGATATCTCAAGAACTACTAATGCTATCAACTTGAAATTTGGAGCAGTTTTAGATGATCAATTAAGAAAGAAATAAAAATATATGTATATTTTTTACAACAGGGACTAAAAGGGGGTCTGAAAAATTCGAAGTGGGAAATGTAATATGAAAGAGCGCAGTTTGCACATTTTTAAACAGTTTTTCCTTTTTTTAAGTCGCAAATTTTTCGACTTTTGATGAAAAATGTAAAAAAAATACCGTTCGCCCCCTTATCTCCGAAGTTTGCAAAGAGAAAAATCTGAAATAATTCTATGTCATAGAAGTTTATGTAAAGATTACAGGAAAAATAAAACGAAGTCTCTAAATAGCACACTTTTTCAGAAATCATCAACAAAAGTTACATTAGTTCCACTATCGGGCAAGAAATGGCGCTGACATAAAACTGCAATATTCTACACCGCAGTGCAGTGTTAAAATTCTCTAACGAAAATAGGCCTCGCCGATGAAAAATTAAAAACATGATGTTACGGAACCATCGGTGCGCGAGTCCGACTCGCTCTTGACCGGTTTTTGATATTCGAGGGGACTTAAAGAACACATGGCGTGGCAATGCTCACCACTACCATCAGGTTGACCGCTTTTTTTCCATACTTTTATGGCCCTCCTTTGTATGGTAAGCTTTTTATATTGATAGCATCTAAGATCCATAGTTTGAATGAATGGCAATTTCCTAATGATTATTGTGAGTTTTAGAACAGTCCTCAAATAAAGTACTTGTCTAAGTCACTGTCCCATCGCAAACGACTTGCTCCTTAGCTACCAAAGAGAGTACCTACTCGCTCAGCGACGATCGCTTGGCGGGCAGAACACTCTGAGAGACTCACGCTTGGTACACGCACACGCAATTACGTATACCAGCGAGCAGTGCCGGTTTTAACACTACCAGCGCCCTGGGCGAGATTTCTACGGCGCCTATCTGCCATTGAAACCTATACGAAAAAAAAGGGATATATAATGAAATAACCATTTATTTAAAAAAAAACTAATAAAATTTTACTTTTCTAGCCTTTCTATCGGCAAACTCTTTTAATAAGACATCAAAGTCATGTCAAAGTCACGTTTTCCGCAATTTCATTTCCGAAGTTGCTAAGTTTTTCAATCTCGATCGCAGCTAGGTTTTCATCAGCTTAAGCTTAGAAAAACTCCTTTCCCCATTAGTCACAGCTACAGGTATAGTGATCAATATTCGCAATGCTATCCATACATTTGGATACAGCTCTTGAAAGTTGCGATCTTTAATAAATTTTAAAATAAAGACAGGAGTAACCCATAGAAATGTAACTCATATATCTATGGGAGTAACCGCATTCTGATCAGGCAAAAAAGATTTTAGACTTATGAGTTCATCGCACAACATACAACCATCTATATCCGATTTAACGTCTACAGTTAATTTCAATTGGAGATCACTACAGAGTTTGCAAAGGTCTAATTTTTCCGGAATCTTTTTATATTGTACAAAAAAGACCAAGATTCTGAGTATTTATTTAACTGTTCAAATCTTTCATTGAGTCAATTTATGGTAGTGTCCAAAAGACAGTTGAAAAATTCAACTTCAAATTTCTTTTCTGGAGAAGTTATAGTTTGTAGCTAGATTTAGGGAATTTACTGGTAAGTAGGACTTGCTCAATGAACAAGCGGACATGGCGCCCCTTCAAATCTGGCGCCCTGGGCGATCGCCCAACCGCACCCTACCCCAACGCCACTACTGCCAGCGAGTAAATGCTTGTCACCGTCGCGCGGTCGCCGATTGTTGCTCGCCAACTCGTTTCTAGTTACTAGCTCTACCGACTTCTCGTTATCACCGGCGGTGGGACAATGGCTAAATGCTATGGTTACCGGCGCGGCGGCCCTCATGCCAGGCGTCCTTGAACTGGTGGAACAGCAGGCCGGCGTCGGCCAGGATGCGGCGCAGGTGCATGAGGCGCCGGCGCTGCGGCCGCGGACATCGCAGCAGCGGCCTCATCACACACTGGAATGTGTTCTGTCTGCAATTTCAAAAAGACGTGTTACTGGTATAATCGACGACCTGGCGCCCGATGGGATTCTATTCTCCATCGGCAAGTGTGAAACTTCCATTCAAACTATCATCCTCTTTAAAATTCATCGATGAATTTTCAAAAATCCTATCTTTGCGGGTTTTAGCGTTGACTATCAGTGAATGAATGCGTGAATGTTAGGATATTACTCAAATTCGATTACCTAATTTTTATTTGAATAAGCGCTAAATTCTCGTATGTAAGTTACGTTCATGTTAATTTTTTTATCAACTCAGCCTGCCACCGACCACAGCTGGATAAAAGCCTATTCCAAGTAATTCCACAACACCAGGTTTCTACCTTCCGCATCCAGTTTGTGCCAGATGCCTGTTTCAAGTTCTCGAACCGAATGGTACCACGCTTGCCTATTTCTTCTGCTCCATCTACTGCCTATAGGTCCTACATCAGAGCCGGTCATCAGCTACTCTAGCCTTACCTACTCTGCAAGCTAAGCGTCTGTAACTCCAGAAGGTCAATTCTCGTCATTCAAAACGTTCAAAATGTAGTCGTAATTTCATCTCAGCGACAATCAATGCCAAAAACTTAAAATAACTGTAGGTAAATTGGAGTTATTTTTGACAGAATGAGACTGAAATTAGAATGCGACCGTTCTTAAAAATACGGGATTTGCCCCTCAGATCTTATCCATATAAAAGACTACTTACCTTTTACTGGTTTTTATTTTATAAAAGATTAGCTTTTGCTGGTTGGGAAATATATCACAACATCTATGCAACAAGATACATGCAAGTTCAAAAAAATATGGATATCACGTGATCAACTTTGAACGTTAATATCTCGCAAACGTGTCGCTTTGCGGGGTTTGGTCCTAGTAAGTTTTCTGTTTACATTGATGTTAGCTATCGATTTGTATAGGTTTCATGCGTGGCCGCCATTTTTAAAATGGCGCTATGCCAGCCTCCATATAAAAATCTTCAAACCCCTTTCATCCAAATCCGTTCAGGCGTTTTAGCGCCAATCCGGAACAAAAATTCAGACAAACGGACAAAAAATCTAAAAACTATATTTTCGGCATCAGACTCATTCGACCTCGTAGCAATTTACTTTTTTCAAAAATTCAGTTTTGCCTTTGTTACTATTTTATTACTCATACGTATTACCTACCTAGAATCCAACGACTGTAATATTATGTCTTTGTCTTAAAAAAACAAGCGGCTAAGTAATAACAGTTGCATGTGTCGATCGCTTGCCGCGGTCAGTCCGTGGATGGGTGGCCATCTTTATACCGATACCCCTACGTGTCTTGGAAAGAACGTTAAGCTGTTGGTCCCGGCTGTCATTAGTGGATCTTTGACAGTCGTTCAGGATCGTCAGAAGCCCGAAAGTCTGACAACCTGCAGTCTTACCAAGGGGTATCGTGTTACCCAGTAATTAGGTTACGGATGTTAGATAAAGTACTCGTATTCAGCTGCATTCGGTTAGACTGGAAGCCAACCCCGAAAATAGTTGGGGAAAGGCAGGCAGATGATGATGTTATAAAAACAATTTTGTACAGGAAGCTTAATATAGACAAATAAATGAATGAATATTAATCCTTTACTCCCTTATTAATAAACCCGGAGTAAAATTATGCCAACTTTGAACCTCGAAAACTTTATGGTTAAACCGAATTTACTGGTGTAACTTTATTACTTACAGGTTTATTAATAATGGGGCTAGAGTTTGTCTTTAGCATTTCATGATCGAAAACAATTCGATAATCCTTCGATAAACTGACCTGGCCAACAAGTTCTGCAAAGAATCGAGATCGTTGCGCTCAGTGTAAATAGGGCGGCCAAACTCGATCGCAAACTCCATCATCTCGCTGCAGGGGGCGCTCTCTGCGCCCTCACCCCCGGCAGCAATATCCTGGTCCTCACCTTTTGTTCACAACGTCACAGATTACTGTTTTGTTGAAAAAAAAAGTTTGCACAAAAGTTGTCTAACTTTTGTGAACTTTGTTTAAAATGGTAATCCGCAACATTCTACGCACATACTTAGCGCTAGCAAAACCAACAATCCACAGACGAATTCTTCCAAGCTGGAGGCACTGGAGCCAAGCTCGGGTGTGCTATTAATAAGTATGACATGAAAGCCACTTCGCTCACGCTTATTATAAAGTTAAATAAGTACCTTTATAACTTAAACGAATAAACGAAAATAATACAGAAACTATATTTACCTTGATTAGCGAGCTGCTCAATTATTTTATAGGTTGCTGTAGCTCTATTCATGGCCGTGACCACGCTCTGGGAGTTTTCTTCCAACAGCAGCGTTGCCAGCACTCGAAGGCAAACCGACCTTACTGAACCCAGGCACTTTGCCTTACAAAGAGCGTAGCTATCCGTAAATCCGGCAACTATGCTTTCAAATTTCTCAAGTAGCTTGTGTCTGTGAAGTAATTGTTACAAATTAAATTAGTATTAATGACAAAATGTAATTAATTAAAATAGGTTTTAATTTTAGGTACCCAAATGAATCTGAACAAAATCTATCACTGCACAATCAGCCTGGATTGTGGAGTAATAGATTTTCTGCAGCCAGCACTTGCGTATCCCAAAAATGAACATGTCTATTTGGAGTACTAGGCAATGCAGAAGTAACAGCTTTTTTAGATCATCATCACAAAACGCCCTCTCCTCAAGGTGTTTTTGTAGTTAGGAAGTAATGCCTGTCAAGTGAATATACATATAAGGCGTAAACAGAATGTCTCAGAACTCAACGTCAAGCCGAAACGGGGCGACAGGATTGATTGAAACATCATGAGAAAAATCAGAAAAAAAATCTATCCCATGCAGTTTGAAAATTATGGGCATTTAAGAAAAACCTAAAAATTTGGTCAATCTGTAACCATTTTTCGGTAATTGTGGTTAATTTTTATTATTTTTGTTCATTTAAACTTTGGAACCGTAACCGTAAATAATATTTCTAAGAATCACAGTCAAAATAATGACACAATTGCCCCAAGTTTATTAAACTATGAATTTAAAATTTTCAAAATTTGTCGACATAGAAAGGCCCTCCTTTAAAAAAAATGTACTAAAGTGCCTTGGCAAGAGCCATTAAAAGTTGGCGCATTTAATCAGGATTGTAAAATGGTACAATACTTGTTAGTTTCATACTAAAAAAAACGAGTAATAAAATAAAAACCTCAAGTAACCCGATTTTTGCTAACCCATTTTACTCAGTTAAAATGTTTTTTATTCGCACAAGCTCTTGGTAGGTTCTTAATTTTACGGCAAAATGATGAGAGAGATGGATAGTGGACATGTTTGCCATGAGTGAGAGAGACAGATAGTGACGCCACGCAATGAGACGAAGATGCGTCGTTTAAACGAGTGCGAATGAAACAGATACAAACGCATTGTCATCAAGTTGGAATCTGGTGAGAGGATCCCAAGGAAATCGAGGGAACCCTCAAATTTTATAGGCAAACCTATAGCGATTTGGGTATTTTTTAAAGTAACTTGAGCATGTGCCTTTGGAAATCATCATTTGGTAAAGTGGAGCTGATGATAAAGAGCACAAATGGCTATCTGAACTACTCAATGATAAATATTTCACGGGTTGCGACTCGATTACTTTAATAAGGTTGCTAAGCAATTTATGCTCGTCACAATGCGAATGGTGAAATGGAGCTGATGGTGAAATACCAGAAGAACTCCTCAACAATTAACGTCCCTGGATCGGGAAAAGCAATATTTTGTAAAAGGCGATGAGCAAGTTGAGTTGACACTATGTCATTGTAACTTAGATAAATTATAACAGACCCACTAAAAAGCGAGAAACAAAACATTTTAACAAAAAAAAAACCGACTCCCAAAAAAGAAGTTGGGTGTCTTTGGATCTGTATTTTAGGTTTTGCCTCCGACTTCCGAAATTAAAGTTATTTTTAATTTTGTAGTTTTTTTGGAAGTCGGTGTCGGTTTTTTTTTTTTTGTTAAAAATCTTTTCGTATTCCATCTCATATTAAGAGTAATTTTTCTGCGATTGAGAGTAATTTTTCTAAAATGGAAATTACTCTCAATCGCAGATTAATAAGTATCTACAAAAATTGAATTGACCGCAAAACTTAAATAAAATCGTATTTTCAAAATCTTTGAGCTGTCGTACCAGTACAATTATTTTCATACTAATCTTAGTTGTGGGCCGAGACCTTCAAATAGACAATTTCATTTAGTAAAAGAAAAAACAATTTCATTTCATTATTCGTTGATATTCTAATGTTCCAATTTTCATAAATGAAGGTAGCTAAAATTTTCAGTCTATCAAAAAGTACTCTGTGGCTAAAATTATTTTAATGTAGGTACAGACGCCAGCACATCAAGCTACCCGAAACTGTCAAATTTTGATTTTTTTTTTGCTTTAGCGATAATGTTGAAAATCTATTAAAGAAATTTGACAGTTTGTAGTAGCTTTATGTGCTGGCGTCTGTACATAACTCTGCATATAGGTACTCCAAAAATTAATCTGTATTAAGCCAATACACTAACAAAAAAGTCTTGTGATTTTTAGGGTTCCGTAGCCAAATGGCAAAAACGGAACCCTTATGGATTCGTCATGTCTGTCTGTCTGTCTGTCCGTCCGTATGTCACAGCCACTTTTTTCCGAAACTATAAGAACTACACTGTTGAAACTTGGTAAGTAGTTGTATTCTGTGAACCGCATTAAGATTTTCACAAAAATATAGAAAACAACCAAAAAATTATGGGGGTTCCCCATACTTAGAACTAAAACTCAAAAATTTTTTCTTTCATCAATCCCATAGATACGTGTGGGAGGGATATCTATGAATAGGTAGGTCTTCAAAAATGATATTGAGATTTCTAATATATTTTTTTTCTAAACTGAATAGTTTGCGCGAGAGACAATTCCAAAGTGGTAAAATGTGTCCCCCCCCCTGTAACTTCTAAAATAAGAGAATGATAAAACTAAAAAAAATATATGATGTACATTATCATGTAAACTTCCACCGAAAATTGGTTTGAACGAGATCTAGTAAGTAGCTCGCCGGTGAAAATTTAAAACCATAATATGATGGTACGGAACCCTCGGTGCGCGAGTCCGACTCGCTCTTGCCCGGTTTTTTATATTTACGAAGTCAAACAAAGCCGGGACGGCCGGCGTGGCCGGTCAATCTTGTCAGACCATAAACTTAGTATGTACTACTGGCGGCAGACCCAGACATAACTTATTGCAGATATATCTATAGTACTGTAGTCTGTGTAGACCTGCCTATAGCAAAAGGCACTGGCTGGTCATATTTGCGGGCGTGTTCCATTCGAACGTACTTGAAGCGACTATTCAAATATTTTAATATGGTGTTTTTGTTTTAATAGGAAGAGTGCTAGAAATACCTACTACAGTACACTAGCTTTCTCTTATAACGCTAAGGTTGCATATCTTGTGCTATCTCACTCTATCAACCGAACAAAGTCAGAACGCTACCATATTGATCTGTCTGTACCTACTTATAATTGCCCAGGTAACTAAAATAGAGTATCTACCATATTATGCGTTCGCCGGGCGCTGCAAACGGGCTGTATCGATCGTCATATTGACGGAACTACACGAAGCCTCCCTTCGTATTTATTATTATAGATAATTCTATAGGGACGATGAAGGTTGGTTACTAGGAACCGACCCTACGCTACCGAGATTTTGTACGGGTGTTTAGCAATTGCATGCAACAGATCACATTCCAGACTCTATATTAGATAAAGAAGCCAATAATATTCAGTCGAATATTTCTTCAGTTTTGAATATTTATGTAAGATGGAAGCAGAATGGAATGTACGAGGGGCGTTCAATGTATTCTCGGTATCAGGGTGATTTACTAATGATATGGGTAATTTGACTAATTAATTAAATAATGACATTAAGTAAGGCTATAAAGATAAAATTTCAAATACTTAGTTGTGATCATTATTTGTTCCCTAATTTGAAAAAAGACCTTCGTGGAAACAATTTTCCTACGATGAAGAGCTCAAGGCGGCAATAAATGCGCATTTTTCAGAGAAAGAGGAAAGCATTTTTTTTAGGGTATTGTAAAGTTAATTTCGAGATGTGCATTGGGGTAATGGGGGATTACATTAAAAAATATTTTAATTGAATTTACGTATTTTTTCATACAGATAATACATTGAACGCCCCTAGAACATCCATAAACCGATTTTTTTTTGTTCATCACAAAACAATATCTAATATACCTTCATTATTTTATATAATGTCTAGATGGAGCGTCGCCCTACAATCAAAACAAAGAATACGAGCCAACAATTTCAAGCATGTGTGCGTGCAGGCGGTGTTTTACACTATGCATCTATGTCTCTATGTGCGTGAATAATGATACCAGCTACTACAATTCTCCAATAAATCACATATTAAAAAATATACTAATTAAATAAGATAAGTTTTAGGTGTAAGTGTTATTCAGTTTTAGTAGTGTCTTTTTAATAAGTAGTTACTTTCTTAAATAAATAAAAAACACAACTTAAATTTAACGAGTTGTGTGTGTGAATGTTGTAAGTTAATTAAATTAGTATTACAATAATTAACTTTTTAGGCAGTTTGTATTTGGACATTTGAAATGAAAGATCACAGATATTAGGAAACAAAAAATGTATACGCGAACATTATGTTATTATAAAAAAAACCGGCCAAGTGCGTGTCGGGCCACGCACAGTGTTAGTAGCCCGTTATCACAATGTAGTACGATTCTGTTGTTCTTTATTCAGAATATATATAAAAAAAAAAAACATATATTGTGTTTCAATGCAAGTCTTTACCCGTTATAAACAAGCAACTATTTCATCTTCTTTAAAGGATTAATGCTAAGGATTTTGTATTTGGTACAAAATTATCCAACACCCAAGTTCAACGACTATTACTGCTAAACTAATTAAAGTTATCTTAACCGCTATAGTTTTCCTTTAAAGTTCATGAAATGCACTATCATCAGTGAATTATACTTTATCATCGTGAATTTTTCCAGATTTTTCAAACCAACAGTTTAGGTTTTAGAGGGGGGGGATGCCCTACTGGAACAAAAATATGCACTTTAAAGTTTATTATTTCGTAAATGGAGCATTAAATCGAAAAATAATTTTAGCAACCCCCAAGTCATTTTAGAAGACCTATTCAACGATATCCCACATGGGGTAGACGACGTAAAAAATATTCATCCCCACTTCACATGTAAGGGAGCTACCCTAAAAAAAAATATTTTCCAAAATTTTATTTTACCACTTTGTCGGCGTAATTGATATACGCACTCCTACAAAATTACAGCTTTCTAGTACTAACGGTCTCTTAGCAAAACCTCGGACAGACAGACAGACGGACATGACGAAACTATAAGGGTTCCTTGTAGGAACTACGGAACCCTGAAAAGTTCAGACGAATTGAAAAACTCCACCTTTTTTTAAATCGATTAATAAAAGTACACCAACTAAATATTATAAACGTAACCATAAACCAATTAATATACCCACAAAAAATTACTTTAAGTTGGGAGAATGAAAACAAGTGCGTGTCGTTTGCCCGCGACTTCCTCTGCATGGAAGTTGGAAAATAGCACTTATATTTGAATTAAACAAAAAAAACAATACGTGTCATTGAAGGGAAGGGAAGGCATCATGGGAATAAAAAGATCGTTTTTTTCGAACGCATATTTTGCCATCGTAGATACTCCATGCTGCTGTCTACGTTCCTAACGATTGCTTCATTACTTTTTAGGGTTCCGTACCAAAATGGTAAAAACGGAACCCTTATGGTGAGACTAAGTCTGTCTGTCTGTCTGTCACAGCTGGACATCTCAAGAACTACTAATGCTATCAACTTGAAATTTGGAATAGTATTAAGTGACGTTTGCTCAACTATTTTGCAAATAAGAAAGAAATAAAAATAAATGTATAGTTTTTGCAACAGGGACTGAAAGGGGGTCTGAAAAATTTGAAGTGGGGCTACTAGGGCATGTGGGGTATCATTATGAAAGAGCGCAGTTTGCACATTCTCAAACATTTTTTTCTTTTTTTTTGGCCGCACAGTTTTCGACTTTTGATGAAAAATGTAAAAAAAATACCGTTCCCCCCCCCCTTATCTCCGAAGTTTGGAAAGAGAAAAATCTGAAATTATTCTATGTGATAGAAGTTTATGTAAAGATTACAGGAAAAATAAAACGAAGTCTCTAAATAGCACACTTTTTCAGAAATCATCAACAACAGTTACATTAGTTCCACTATTGGTCAAGAGATGGCGCTGACATAAAACTTTAATATTCTGCACCGCAGTGCACAGTGTTAAAATTCTCTGATGAATATAGGCCTCGCCGATGAAAATTTAAAAACATATGATGGTACGGAACCCTCGGTGCGCGAGTCCGACTCGCTCTTGCCCGGTTTTTTTTCTTTCGAAAAACAGATGCTACACCGCTAGTCCATTCTCAGGCTAGAATAAAGAAGCAGTGTTTATATGAAACTCACCGTATCATGCCTTGAAGTATCATTTTGGGGTGCAGCCGACGAGGTTCATGGTACAAAAGGATGATTTTTTCGTCTTTCTTCTTGTGTGCTTCGAGCCAATTTAGAAAGTCAACGAGGGCTGTAAATTCGGACTTTGTTTTGAGTACCTTTGGACAAAATTTTAGGTTAGGGTGCGAAAAACTAGCGTTCCTAACAAAATACGACACATCAGACACATGGGTAGAGTAAAAAAAAGTTTAAAAAATACGCGGACGCCTTCTTTAGGTACGATTTTAATTTTTAATAAAAAGACAAGTAATTCGACTTATTCATTTTAAGGCGTGATAGAGTGAACTTTATGCAACCCACCCATTTGGTTTACTAGCTTGCCCAGATTTCAAAGAACGGCGATTAATAATTTTTAACCGACTTCAAAAAAGGAGGAGGTTCTCAATTCGGATAACTGCCGTCATATTTATACGGATTTGCAAAATTATTTTTTTTCGAAAGAGGTTTATTCCAAAATGGTCTCATTTAAATTTCGAAAAGATCTGATGATGAGTTTCGGAGACAGACAACGGAACTCTTCAATAAATGCCAGCAAATCAACCGCGATTACTGGTATTGCAAGTCTGCATTGTTTACGCAATCACACAACATAACATCATGCCTGTACCCTCTAAAGGGGTGCGCAGATGTGTTCAGTATACCACGGTACACCCACATTTCTGTCAAAGTTATTATTGGGGTACGTACCTCTAATCTTGCAAGTAAATTCGGGCATAACTTTTTTGTTTATTTCCTATCGACCACTGTTACTTTATAGTGGTCGATGTTATTTCCACTCAGTTTATATTGATGATGTTTTAATAGCTTCCTGTCACTGATATTCACATAGCAAGTACTGTTATATGAATTTATGTGGGGTAGGTAGTTAGGTACAACTAAGTAAAAAACTGGCCAAGTGCGAGTCGGACTCGCACACGAAGAGTTCCGTACCACACACAAGGCAAAAACGCCGAAAAAAACATGTTTGTTGTATGTATGGGAGCCCCCTTAAATATTTATTTTATTCCGTTTTTAGTGTTCTTATAGCAGCAACAGAAATAGGTACATCATCTGTGAAAATTTCAACTGTCTAGCTAACACGGTTCATGAGATACAGCCTGGTGACAGACACACGGATAGTGGAGTCTTAGTAATAGGATACCGTTTTTACCCTTTGGGTACGGAACCCTAGAAAGAAAGAGAAGCGCGATGACATAACGCTAGTAATTTATTCCAAATTATGAAGCAATTATTCTATTAACAAAAAAATCTATTGTTTGGACTAAAAAATTAAAACACAAGTGCTTTAATGTATGTTGCTTTTTTTTTTTAAATACAAATTGTATTTAAAAATGTATGTTGCTTGCAGAATAATCTGACAATTCTGATTTTGAATGATGATTGTATGCATATCAGTATGGTTTTTAGGGTTCCGTTTCCAAATGGCAAAAAACGGAACACTTATAGATTCGTCATGTCTGTCTGTCTGTCTGTCCGTATGTCACCGCCACTTTTTTCCGAAACTATAAGAGCTACACTGTTGAAACTTGGTAAGTAGATTTATTCTGTGAACCGCATTAAGATTTTCACAAAATATAGAAAAAAAACAATAAATTATGGGGGTTCCCCATACTTAGAACTGATACTCAAATTTTTTTTTCATCAAACCTATTCATGTGGGGTATCTATGGATAGGTCTTCAAAAATTATATTGAGGTTTCTAATATCATTTTTTTTTAAACTGAATAGTTTGCGCGAGAGACACTTCCAAAGTGGTAAAAAGGTCCCCCCCTGTAACTTCTAAAATAAGAGAATGATAAAACTAAAAAAAATATATGATGTGCATTATAATGTAAACTTCCACCGAAAATTGGTTTGAACGAGATCTAGTAAGTAGCTCGCCGGTGAAAATTTAAAACATATGATGGTACGGAACCCTCGGTGCGGAGACCGACTCGCTCTTGCCTGGTTTTTTACCGACTTCACAAAAAGGAGGAGGTACTATGTTCGGGTGTTTGTATGTTTTTTTTTTTTGTATGTTTGTTCATCGAATACTCCGCCAATTATAGACGGATTTTCAAAATTATTTTTTTGGTCGAAAGTAGATAGTTCTGAGGTGGTCCCACTGTCACCAAGTTAGGATCTGATGATGGGATCTTAGAGAAATCGAGAGCAACCCTCAAATTTTATAGGCTCACTTATTGTTTTTCGCATATTTTATGAAGTATCTTGTGTATTTGCGTATGGTTGTCACCATCTCAGGTAGCTGGGCTGATGATGGAAGGTACAACTCCTTAACAGTAAGAAGTTACTCGAACAGGCAAGGACTGTTTTAGTAAGTTGTTTTGATGTTTGATAGGGCATTTGCCACATTTGGTCTCATGATCATCAAGTCATGACCTGATGCTGCAGTCAGGATAGTCTGCAGAGTACCTAACTCCTCGACAACTAACAGCAGATATATCGTGTTTAGGCTCATTGAAAAGGGCTCGATGTGTGGATAAACGTACTGTTAATGAGGAACAACGAAGTACATAGAGACCTGATGCTGAAGCCAGGAGCATCAGAAAAAGTACAAACCTTGAAATTACAGCACCGCGCACCGTAGTCGTGTTTGGGCTCATTTTAAACAGGACTAAATTTTAAGTTCAATGCAATGTTGACATAAGTCTGGCCTGATGCTGCAGCCAGGATTATCAGCTAGGAGAGTGGAATACTAGGAGAACTCCTCAACAATTAACGTCCCTGCATCGGGAAAAGCAATATTTTGTAAAAGGTGATCAGCAGTTGACATTAGGCTATTGTAACTTAGATAAATTACAAACTGACCCACTAAAAAGTAAAAAATAAAAACTTTTTACAAAAAAAGCAACCGACTTCCAAAAAACACTATAAAGTGAAAAATAACTTTAATTTCGGAAGTCGGTGGCAAAAACTCAAATACAAATCCAAAGACACCGACTTCCGAAATTAAAGTTATTTTTCAATTTATAGTGTTTTTTGGAAGTCGGTTGTTTTTTTTGAAAAAAAGTTTTTTTTATTGTATAAAGAAAGTTGTTAGAGGTTGAGTCATATTTTTTTTCTAACGTATCAAATTAGTTGTGTCATGTTTTCAACACACTAACTAGCATAATTATATCCTGAAAAATATCATATATTTTTCTGATTTTGTTTTGCTGTAGACAAAAAATATACTTTTAGGCATTACAAAACTTGCGTTTTTTGCGTTTAGGTCTGTTTGGACTAAAAAATTAAAACACTAGTGCTTTAATGTATGTTGCTTGCAGAATAATCTGACAAAAAATAAAAATGATTGTATGTATAGTACCTATGGTTTTTGTATAAAGAAAGTTTTTAGAGGTATCTTCATAATTTTTTTCTATCGTATCAAATTAGTTGTGTTGTGTTTTCAACACACTAACTATAACTATCATAATAGGCTATTTGACAATGTAAAAAATAAGGTCATAATTATTGACACTCGTATAGATTATCGCTTTTAAAATCGATTTGCATTAATTTTACTACAAAACAATGTATTATTTATTTAAAAAATCCCGAAAAAACTTCATCTTTTTAAATCTGGCGCCACGTAATCGAAAACGGTCTGGATTGGCTGAACTTATGATGACGTCATGATATAGTCAATTACTGTCTATCGTTGACAGAACAGATGACTTTTGTCTAGTATCTCGACCGTTTCAACGTTTGTTTACGTGTATTCTGACGTCACGACGCCATATTGTTAAAGATAGCGTTTTGGCGGCTTATTTAAACAGTACATTTTTTTTACTATTTTCTAAAAGAAATACATTATGCAATTTGAAGTAATAGGTTTTTGTGGGCTCGTTAGACACCATTAAATAATCTGAGATGTTTATCAGAAACCAGTCAAATAGCCTATTATATCCTGAAGAATATCATAACATTTTTCTGATTTTGTTTACTGTAGTCGAACATATACTTTTAAGCATTATAAAACTTGCGTTTTTTGCGTTTAGGTCGTGTAGTCCCCTTAACCGGCAAAAATTAGACCATGTCGTGCACGTCTGTTGGGTGCTGATAAATGTGGCTTACAATTTTGGTATAACATTGGGAAATTGCGTCCTTTTCCTCGATTATTTTTCAAACCTACTACGGCAAATTTTTCTTGTTTGTTTTTGGAAAACTTATCATCTATCTATCAATAACTTATATACATTCTGTGTGGCGATTTGGTTATCACGATAATTGAAACCACGTATTCTACATAATGTATTTTAAACATACACAATTAAAATAATTAATAACAATTAACTACCTAAAATTTCTAGCCATGGGACCTTTTTTTCGTTTCAGTATTTATTTGGTAACAAATAAATACCATAAAGTTTGTGTTGAATTGTTGATAACATCGCTCTGCGCGTGTCTATGGTGCCTTATATCAAGGGTGGTTTATTTCATGACAATTTTGTCTGAAACATTCAGTAGTTCTATTTTTAGTAAAATTGTTTATTTTTTGGGTTCCGTACCAAAATGGTAAAACGGAACCCTTATGGTGAGACTCAGTCTGTCTGTCATTCTGTCACAGCTGGATACCTCAATAGCTACTTATGCTATCAACTTGAAATTTGGAAGTTTTAGATGAAGTTTGCTCATATATTTTGCAAATAACAAAAAAAAAAATATAAGTATGTATATTTTTTGCAACAGGGACTGAAGCCGGTCTGAAAAATTCGAAGTGGGGCTACTAGGGCATGTGGGGTATCATTTATGAGAGGGCGCAGTTTGCACATTCTCAAAGTTTTTTTCTTTATTTTTAGGCCGCATAGTTCTCGACTTTTGATGAAAAAAAAATACCGTCTCTCCCCCCTTCCCCCTTATCTCCGAAGTTTGCAAAGTAGTACACTACAAGTACACTTTTCATCATCATCAACAAAAGTTACATTAGTTCCACTATCGGTCATGACATTGGCGTTGACATACCTAATACTGCAATATTCTACACCGCAGTGCACAGTGTTAAAATTCTCTGACAAATATAGGCCTCGCCGATAAAAAATTAAAAACATGATGATACGGAACCCTCGATGCGTGAGTCCGACTCGTTCTTGACAGGTTTTTTTTTACCAGCTTAAGTGATAACCTAATCGCCACATTGTATAGGAACCATAGTGGAAAACTAAAAGTATTACTATACCTTATGCGTAAGCGTGTCTTTGAGCATACGGTAGCGTCCGACGGTGACGACGCGCACGTTGTTCCGGCGACGAGCACCTGGGTTCAGGTCGCCGAACGGCATTATGAACTGCGAGTATTCAGTTTGAGGAGGAATGTATGCCGCTATTTGACAAATCTGAAATAATAGATGCCATCAGTTCATAACACACCCAATAATTTGTACTGTTGCATATTGCCACCCAATTGGTTCACCCAAATGCTTGATCTTGATCAAAAGTGATCTTATCCGTCATCGTCATCATTGCCATTGTAAAGGCCTCTATTACCTTCTGGCTTCTTCCATATTTAAAATAAAATATATAATAAAATAATAACTTGCTAGTTTGTGCAGTTTTTGATTTTCTAAGAACTTTCAGTGTGACCCTCGGTACCTTCTGGCGTCTTCCATATTTTCCGCGTGTATTTGACATCTACCTATTTCACATTTTTAAAAGAGTAACGGTGGAGTTTCTTGCCCATTCTTCTCTATGCGAAACTACCTTTTGGAAGGGGCGACTAGAATAAATTCTATGTATATTTTTGACGTTAAAAAGTGCCTATTTGAAATAAATGATTTGACTTTGACTCTCACGATGATAGATAACGCACAACAATGACAGCATCTTCCGATCGAGTGATAGTGCGATTACGTATATCTACATAATTAAAAAAATTAAACTTAAATTCAATTAATTCCCGTAAAACGAGATCCGCAGCAAAACTTTAGAAGCCTCTCTCCGAGGGCTTCCCGAGACAACCGCATGTAGGTACTTAAAAAAATTAAACTTAAATTCAATTAATTCCCGTAAAATGAGATCCGCAGCAAAACTTTAGAAGCCTCTCTCCGAGGGCTTCCCGAGACAACCGCATGTAGGTACTTAAAAAAATTAAACTTAAATTTGTGAGTTAGCTCTACGCCCCCTACAGGTGGTGGATATAAATGACAACACAAATTACTTTGCAAAGACACGTTACGACGTTTATTAATCAACTTGCTACAATGACCTACTTAGTCCGAGGCGTGAGGCTAACTGCCCGCGTCGACAAGCCCCGCGTCGAACTATTACAATAATGTGTGCGTCAGCACCTTACATCATTCCCCCCCGTATTTTTAAATTTTTCGATTACAAAAAAAATTTATATAAAACTTATTTGCTAATTTCCCGAAGCTTTTTACTTACAATTTGTTTCATATTTCTGTTCTTAGTTGTACGATATATTCTCTATTTATGCTTACATGCTTCATTGTTACATACTTGTACTGGTTTCATTATCATTGAAGTGTTTTCATAGATCAACGTTTCTTTTATTATCTGATACCAATAATGGACATTTATTTAACATAACATCGGTCATACAAATATCTTGTATCTTATATCTATGCCTTAATTAACAAAACACTAAACATAATCGTGGTAATCTGGGTCTTGCTTCCCATTACAGCTGTGGGTTAGACCGCCCTTGAATTACATACATTGCATTACATTTATCCATGATCTTAATATTCATATCTCTAAACCTAAAAATTCATTTATTTGACCTTTATATGTCTATTTCATTTAGACATTTACTGTGTTTATTTTTACTTAAGGGTAGTTGCCATAATGGAATACTCTGCTATACTCAAATTATCACCGCTTAGGGCCTGCAGTACCCATTATGACAACGCCAACAACATACATTCATTATACTGTTCATTTGTACATACTATTACATCAATAAACACATTTAGTACTCACAATTGCACTTTTGCACTTAACGTCATCATGGTATTAGGGTTGTTGTAACATGCTTCCGAACCCGTCATTACTATTGGTACTGCGTTGTTGTGTTATTCGATGTCCACTTGAGACGTACCCATTCGCCTTTGCTCCTTCATGTTACGATCCACATGACGCGAAACTTGCTTATATAACCATTTCTTAATGCTTGTTTGGCACCTGGTGCATGCCATAATCACTATGACTACTATTATGATTCCCAAAATTCCCAGTACTATGAGCCCAAATTTGTCTAACCTGTCAGTCACTTCTGTTTGGTTTGTAATTATCTTCGCCTGGGTCATGACAATTTGTTCATGGGGGTTATTAGGACTCTGAGTGTTACCCATCTTGGCTACTATTCTTTACTGTGTTCGCGTTTTACCTTACTGTGAATGACCTGTGTACCTACATGAATCGCACAGGTTTTTTGCTGACCCGGCCTGATCGTGTAACGCGTGGTACCGGTGACACGCTACGGGCGATTTCATCATTATTGCTACTAGTGCTTTCGTTTATTTCTTGGTTTACTAAATACGCCGGCTTAAGTCTATCTATCGAAATGTTAGTCTGTCTATTTGGCAACTGTATCGTATATACTTTATCTTTCCTTTGTAAAACTCGAAACGGACCATCATAATTAGGCTGTAACGGTTTCCTTACCGTATCATTTCTAATAAATACAAACTCCGCTTTTGGTAGATCTGGGTGCACAAACAAACTTTTTGTATTCTTATACCCTATTGGTACCGGTTTTAATTCGCTAATCGCCTGACGTATCCTGTTTACGCATTCGTAATCGGACGTATAACCACCTTTATTATTCTCTACGTAGAAATCCGCTGGCATTCTTATCGTTTGACCATACACCATTTCCGCCGCGCTTATGCCGTTGTCCGAGCGTAATGCTGACCTAAGACCTAGCATGACTGTTGGCAACTCGGTTACCCATGATGATGCAATCGAATTTAATCTTGCTGTTAATGCTACTTTTAACGATCTGTGCCATCTTTCTACTGCCCCATTAGACTGTGGATGATACGGTGTAGTTCTACATTTGTGTATACCTAACATTTTTAATAGTGACATGAATAATGCGCTTTCGAACTGTCTCCCTTGGTCGCATGTCATTTTCACCGGGCACCCAAAACGTGCAATCCACCCTTCATAAACTATTTTAGCTACCGTTTCTGCCGTGATGTCCTTGATAGGAAACGCCTCTGGCCATCGTGTGCGCCTATCTACTATCGTTACTAAATACCTAAACCCCTCTTCTGTAGTAGTCAGTGGACCTACAATATCCACATGAATGTGTTCAAAACGATCGCAATTACTAAAATTCTCTAATTCTGAGTTAGTATGCCGAATGACTTTACTGCGTTGGCAATGTACACACGTCTTCGCCCATTGCCCTACATCTCGATTCATGTTTGGCCAAAAGAATTTATCCTGCATTAACTTGCGCGTGGTTCGAATGCCTGGATGACTTATGTTGTGTGTCGCATCGAACGCTTTTCTCCTTAAACTTTCGGGTAGGTACGGCCTCGCGTTTTTGGTTGATATTTCACAGGAAATTGTTTTCCCGCCTGTTTGTGGTACCTCAATTTCCTTAATAACGACATTGCTATTATTTGTTGGCCTTAACAAGTAACTATCCTTTGCCTGAGCTTCAGCTAATTCTGAGTAATCAATGGCCTGTGGGCAATATATTGTTTCTATTCGCGATAAGGCGTCTGCTACTGGGTTCTCGGAACCGTTGATGTGTCTTACATCCGTTGTAAATTCACTAATGTATGCCAACTGCCGTGTCCGCCTAGGTATTTCTTTACCGGAGTTACTTTTTGTATACGCGAAGGTTATGGGCTTGTGATCAGTATAAACTATCAGTTGTCTGCCTTCCACCTGGTTCTGAAAATATTGGATCGCTAAGTATATCGCTAATAATTCCCTATCGTACGCTGAGTATTTTTGTTCCGTCTGACTCATTGCCTTAGAAAAATAACCTATAGGTAACCATTCATTGTTGCTACGTTGTTGCAAAACTGCACCCACACATGTATCCGACGCGTCAGTCATAAGTGCTAGCGTTGTATTTGGCAATGGGTGCGATAATGTGACCGCATTCTGTAAGCATGTTTTACATTGCAAGAATGCCTCGTCAGCTTCCGTTGACCATTGTATGAGTGTTTTGTCCCGTTTCTTTGCGCCTTTTAAATATTGATTTAATATTCTCTGCGATTTGACTGCCCCTGGAATGTGCGTCCTATAAAAATTTACCATCCCTAGAAAACGTCTTAATTGTTCTACCGTTTTTGGCTTGGGATATTTCGAAATTGCCTCTACTTTCTCTTTTAATGGCCTGATGCCCTGGGTGGATACCTCGAAACCCAGAAATTCAACACTCTCTTGTCCAAAACTACTTTTAGCTAGGTTAATAGTTATCCCATAGTCATTGAAACGCTTGAAAACTTTCTCTAAGTCTGCTTCATGCTCCTCCCTCGTGGCGCTAGCTATTAATACGTCATCTATGTACCCAAAAACATTGCCTAAATCCTTTAAAACCGTCTGATCCATAAACCTTTGGAATGACTGCGCAGCGTTACATAAACCAAAAGTCATGCGGGGGAATTCAAATAGCCCGAATGGCGTTATTATCGCGGTTTTCTCGATGTCCTCCGGATTAATTGCTATGCAATGATACGCCCTATTTACATCTATTTTTGAAAATATCTTTTTATTGGCTAGCAAATACGTAAAATCATGAAGTCTGGGTATAGGGTACCGATCCGGTTTTGTAACCGTGTTTAACTTCCTATAATCCCCGCACGGTCGCAACTCGCCGTTTTTCTTCGGAACGACATGAAGTGGACTAGCCCACGGACTTTTGGAGGGCCTACAGATCCCCATTTCCTGCATTATGCGGAATTCTTCCTTAACTTTCCTATATTTATCGGGCGGCAACGGGCGCGCCTTGGCATGCACAGGTGGGCCCGTTGTTTCTATGTGGTGTAACACAGAGTGGCGTGGCGTTTCTCTAAAAGACAATGGTTTTGTTATCTCCGGATATTTATTTAACAATTCTGCAAAAGCATGACCGCCCTCGACGGTTTTAATTGACTGATCCTTACAACACACAACAGAGGCTATTACATTCAAGCTAGTTTCTTTATCTATTAGTCTTCTAGCTTTTACATCAACCAAAAGGCCATGATGACTTAAGAAATCTGCCCCTAATATTGGTTGCCTTACATTCGCAACCACAAAAGTCCACGTAAATGCCCGCCTTAATCCTAAACTTAAGGTCAAAGTCTTAGTGCCATACGTTTCTATAACCGTACCGTTAGCTGCATACAGCCTATAATCACTAGATTTCGAATACGTGCGCAATCTACTATCTATTGGGATCACTGAAACATTTGCTCCCGTATCTATTAGGTACCTGAATCCACTGGCCTCGTCTGCTATACACAGGCGGTGAGAGGGTGTGACAGTGCAGGTGTCCGCCGTCGCTTGCACTGTTGCTAGTTTCCCGACGTTCCCTGCGTCCTCTTCCACGCACACGGCTCCAGACATCTATTTGCTCGTTGCCCGTACCTAAAATGATAATCACACAACCAATCAGGATCATTGCTGGAGCGTCGCTTCGGGACCGCCCCCTGTCTGCGCCCTGAGCCTGATCGTGGGCGGAATCGACCTCGCCCTGTTCCGCGCCATGGCTGTCTTCCTCGCAGCTGCACCACTTCCAGCCGCAGTTCCTCCAGTTCTGCTGCCAAATCTCGCTCCTGTGGCTTTGATTTTTGGGATACCACTTCCGCAACTTCTATGGGTCGTGTCGTCTCCATGATTTTGTCAGCCAACTCCGCCAGTTTATCTAGTTCCTGTATTTCACTTACTGCTAGTACCGCTCTGACTGACGACGGTAAATGCCCCGTCCACATCATTTGAAGTGTCTCGTCTGGCAATTTCTTCCGAGCCAAATCCTTCATTTTTCTGAGTAGTTTCGACGGTTTCTGATCGCCTAACTCCATTTCGGATAGTAATCTCTGGAACTGCTTAGTCTCTGACTCTTCATACACTGTCATGAGCCGATTCTTTAATAATTCGTACCTTTTCGTTTCTGGAGGTGCTAGTAACACGTCACTTGCCTGCTCCACATTGTCCTTGACGAGCTTCGTTACGAGCATGTTGTATTTATCCCCGTCTGACATCTTCTGATTTGCAACAACAGCCTCAAACTGTACGAACCACAACCTGGGTTGATCGCTCCAGAAGGTAGGGATCTTTGACGTTAGAGAGACCGCCGCTACCTCTGTGTCTTCTTGTTTCACGCTTTTCGCCATTTTTTGTTTCACTTTACAGTTCGTCACTAATTACTGTTTCCACCACCCTTAATTCTTAACACAGGGGTCACCAGTGTGAGTTAGCTCTACGCCCCCTACAGGTGGTGGATATAAATGACAACACAAATTACTTTGCAAAGACACGTTACGACGTTTATTAATCAACTTGCTACAATGACCTACTTAGTCCGAGGCGTGAGGCTAACTGCCCGCGTCGACAAGCCCCGCGTCGAACTATTACAATAATGTGTGCGTCAGCACCTTACAAATTCAATTAATTCCCGTAAAATGAGATCCGCAGCAAAACTTTAGAAGCCTCTCTCCGAGGGCTTCCCGAGACAACCGCATGTAGGTACGTTCAGCGATTATTTATAGTTTTGGAGCGAGTTTTGGTGTGTCCGTGAACATCCCTGATGCGCTGCAGTAGCGGGGCAGCCTCAACCGCACCCTGAACGAGTATTGCACGCGGAGGGCACTATACGATTTTTGAGTATGACTAGCCCATAAGCTGCTCGTGTAAAACGTAGTGCAGTACGCTCTGAAAAGAGTCATTTTAACGCTTACTGAACAACGAGCAAACCTGCGAGCCAGCATGTTCGCTCTAACCGACAATTAGGCCCTCCGCGCCCGCTCAATGTCGTCATCGTCCCTGAGATCAGGGGTAAGTATGTGGACAAGATATTTGAACTTGTATGCCCTCTCTAATGGCATGAAATGGTGGTCCATAAACAGGATACCTACCCCCGGCACCAAATACCATCTATGTAATTCTGAAGGAAAATCAATTAATTTCAATCTATCATTACCTAAGTACATTCTTTCGTTCGGAATTCCTCTCACCCCATACAACTTTGTTTTGTCTACATTGATGTCGGAACGCATTGGAGATTGCATTCTATTACAAGAGGAAAATGATCCGACCATAAAACATCATATAAAACATAAGCACGTAAGCAAGCTAAGTTTTATTCACTTTGGATGATGTATAGACAGGAAGCATGTTTTGTCAAATGTAGACTATAATTTAAAAAATATTTACTAAAAGTGCGACACAGAAAGAGAAAAATTAAAAATGCTGAAGTCAAGTAAGAATTTCCTAAAAATTATTAAAAGCCGTCTAGCACCTTAACTATAATTAATAATCGCTGTAGGTACATAAATGGGGGTTTCGGGAAGTCCTTGGAGAGAGGCTTCTAAAATATTTTTTTTGCACCACGTTTCGAGGCCCACTCTGTCTAAGATCAAGAGATGGAGATGTGATTGTTTGCTGCAATCAGGGATACGGAAGTGTAATGTTGCTGGGCAATGCAGCAGTTTTTTGTCATGCCGTTTCAAGGCACTGAATGCGTAGCTCTTAACGACAATGGTGCACCTTCTCCCATTCCAATCCAATCAGCTAGCAGAACAACCGTAAGCGCTTCTACACCTTGTTGCAGGTATGGGAGAAGAAAATTGCGTCGAAGAAGCCGATTACCATTTGCCCGCGACATGTTCTTCTCTCAGGTGAGAAAAGGGAGTGTCTTTTCGGCAACGACTGGTATAGACGATTGTACAGGAACTAAGGAGGAAGCATCCCTTCCCCAGCGAGAAGTCCAAAATTAACATACCTCGTCAATGAGTCTCCTGCCAGTGGTGACAATTTCCCATCCCACTAATTTATACTTTCCCGGAGGCAAGCCAGCAGGCTTCTCGGCGAGGGCTGGAGGCACATTCTTCGGCTCGCCTTCATTTTCTTGGGATGAAGATGCCATTTCGTATTCTGGCTGGCTACAAACAATAGAAATGATTTCACAATTAATCATAATGTCGTCATATTAGCTCGCTTAGCAAAATTGTTGGTTGTTTTGAAACAATTTGTTTTAAATATATATTCTTAAATATATTTGGTTTTAACAGATCTTTAAGAAGACAAGGATCACGGAATAGAAAAAACAAGTGGAAGTGCCCTTAGACTTCCTTAGTACGGGAACCAGTGTCGCCAAACTCACACAATTGCAAATTAAAATAAACATTTCAATACACAGAAAACGATGATATAATTGGCTACTAAATATAAATGCAACTTTGGCGAAAAGTTTATTTATTGTTGTTCAAAATTAAGTTTTATTACAACTACTGTTGTTTTTACTTTACATGTCAAAATCAATGAAGTACATTTTTCCATGTATCAATCAAATTCGAGCAATCCACAACGAGTTCAGCTACTCAACGCTAGAGGCCGCTGTACTAAATTACTCTATTTAGCACGCTAACATCATTGAAATAGATGTCATATTCGTATGCACCTGTTATCTATTTTTCTACTCAGCTAGGGATGAGGACAAGATATCTATAATTAAATTCAAATATCTCGAAAACGGTGCGTCCTAGGCAAAAAATAACCAAAATTTAACCCCCCCTGTGTCACCCCCGTGCAAGCAGTATCCCAATATGAATTAAGGAAAAAAAAACAGCGGCACTCCGGGAGTGCCGACAGAAGTGAAAACAAAACACAAAAAGAATACTTTGCCATCACTCACTGACATATCGGATATACATTAAAATCGAGTACATCCCGAGGACAGCCGAACACATCCGAAGCGGGTATTTTTTTTAATCGTCTTATAAACAAAACACGCGTGGTGTCGCTTACGGTAACAGTGGCGCGAGTTAGGCAGGATACAAAAGTCTAAAAAAAGTTAGTATTTTTAGACCTTTGTATCCTGCTTATGCGTATGAAGTTTCATTAAAATCGGTTCATTCATTTCGAAAAATAAGGGCTTGAAAGTTTGTATAAAATGCCGCACGGCGTAAACGTAACTAAATATCTATTTAAAATAGTTTGAGTCTAATTATAGAATCAAAAAAAATCTTCAAAATGTCAAACGAAATATTTTATTCAAAAAATAGCCATATTCGCTGGTATGCTGGTATGGTGAACTACGCCGTAGCATAGTGTGAGCTACGCCGTAGCACAGTTTGACCTACGCCGTAGCACTCTCCATCCGTCTTACGAATTTTCGATCAGGTCACGTGTCCTGACGCGAGTTTAACATTTTTTACCCATTAAAAAAAAGTAAAAGTAAGTTTCACTTCAAAAAAATTTTTCGACCGACAAAAAATTTGAAAAAAAATCTCTTCCCTTGCGACTCGCAAGGGAATCAAAACCTATAGCATAGTAAAAACATTTTACTATGCCTATAGGGTACTTCCCTTCCTGCGAGTGTCAAAACTTGCGGCATAGACGAAACATAACCACCCGTATCTTTTGAATGCGTTGATTTAGAAGTTTGATTTTTTCTGAGTATTTGATATTAATTTCAACTTGATAACTCCACGCGTTCCTGAGAAAAACGGTCTTGATTGACAGACGGACAACGAAGTGATCTTATAAGGGTTTCGTTTTTCCTTTTGAGGTACGGAACCCTAAAAACCGGCCAAGTGCAGGTCGGAATCGCACACAAAGGGTTCCGTGCCGCAAGGCAAAAAACGCCGAAAAGTACACGTTGAGACCTTCTTTAATTTTTATTAAGTACTTACCTTTATTTAATTTTTATTTTTTGTTATAGCGCCGGCAATAGAAATACACACTCCGTAAAAATTTCAACTGTCTACCTATTACGGTTTATGAGGTAAGTACCTACAGCCCGCTGCAAAATACCCAAAAAAACACGTTTCTTGTAGGAACCCTCTTTAATTTTTTTATTAGTTGTTACAGCGCAGCGGCAATACAAATATACACCCTGCAAAAATGTCAACTGTCTACCTATTAGATACGATTAAGGAAATACAGCCCGCTGACAGACAGACGGACAGACAGCGGAAGCTTAGTAGGTAATAGGTTTCCGTTGGCACCCTTTGGGTACGGAACCCTAAAAAGTACGGCTTCGGGGCTAAATGACGCCAGTAGTTTTACTAAAAAGCTCAAAGCCCTCTAAGCGTTATCCATCATAAAAGAGAGACAGTGCTTGACAGCCGCTGCTGTGCGATCGTGCAAGTTCGCGTAGCCGGAAAAAGTAGCACGTCACGTCACACGAGTAATTAATCATTAGTCACACGAGTAATGAACTATTCTTAAATACCGTAACATAACAAATTAATGATGTTTCTACTTACATAATTTAAAAGGAAACGGTTGCGTAGGTACTGCAAGTCCAACTGTTGAAACTACTAGAAACGTGTCGCGTAGTGCACGCGCGCGGCCCGACCGACAACTCGGAAGAACAATGCTTGGAGGGAAGGGTGGCGTGGCCGATGCAGGGCATATTGTGAAAGAAGCGCAAAGCGCAACGCGCATGCCCTAAGCCCCCACGCCGCGCGCCGCGCCGCGCTATCGAGATAGAAAATAAAATCATGATTTTATGTAAGTACCTACTATCAAATTCCATGTAGGTAGAACATCAGCCGTTTCGCTCGGTGTTAATAAATCAATAAGTTGGATATTTTCTTTTTATAATAGCGGTGGCGTAGTTTGAACAAGGGAGATCTAAGCGTCGGCTGCTTCAGCAGTAGGTAGTTGTTTGGAGATATTATATTTTTTTTTTGTAAGAAATCTGCTCTGCTTTTGACGTTAAGCTGATACTTGAATGAATCCTTCGAAAACTATTTATCTAAAAAGTACCAATAGGTGTACCTCTACATTCCTTTAAAAAAAAAACTTCCACATAAAACAAAGACGCCGAAATGTCTGTACGCGCATAACTTGTGTGTGTGTCTGTCTATTCTATGGCATCGTAGCTCTCGAACGGATGAACCGATTTTGATTTAGTTTTTTTTTTTGTTTTGAACTAAACATGCTTGTAATAATCATTCCATAGCCGTATCTAGTCAAACAAAATCATTACACAGATAGAACTAATATGTACCTCTAATGAATCAGTGTAGGTACTTGAGAGTGAGAGGGTTGCAAGCAGATGTGTGTGTGTCAAGTTTTAATTTCCATTCAGTTCAAATTCGGTGCAACATTATTATTTCTAATTCAATGCTTCCTGCTTGTAATTTGTCGAGGGAGTAGAGGGGCTTCGAGGGATCGTTTTTACCCCGTGCACGCGATCGAAATTGGCGTACCCACTTATTATTTTACAAAATTATTCACAAAGGATACGCTGACTAGTGTCCCCCTTGCAAAATGTTGACGTAGAGCCCTTCGTATATGTAGGTAAGTAATGTGGTTCTTTCTGATCCCAATGTTTGAGCAAAATCATGTACATTATAACAACAGCCTGCTATGTGCGGAATAGATCTTGTGACCTGATCTCACCCTGCAGACATGCTGCGTGTGGACAAAGGCAAACAGGATCAGCAGTTGAAAAGTTAGTCTCAAGCTCAGCAGAGCTTGAGACTAACTTTTCAACTGCTGAGCCATGGTAACTTAAAGTAAATGACTCCTACTTAAAAAATAATTATGTCCAACATCTGTTGTATCAGACAGCCCATTGTCCATTCAATGCCTATCCTTTCACTGATACAGAAATAACCCCTTTGAAATTAGAGAACTCGAAAGCATGGGGTGCATTAGCGCACCCCTCATAAGTAGTGGGTATCGGACAATATCCGTACATATCCGTAGATACGTACCTATAAAACAACAACCCTAAAAATATCGACATGCAAAATTTTTATTAAAAAATTTTTTTTTTTTTAATTTTTAGTAGTAGTAGTAGTAGGCAATGTTTTTTTTTATTCTTCATTTTCCAAGCAAAGTTGTAATCTAACGCGGAACGTTACCAGGCCGAAGTTTTCATCTGCGTAAAATAATAATAAAGAGTGAGTGAAAGAGTCCTAAACGTTTTTAAGGGTTCCGTACCTCAAAAGGAAAAACCGGAACCCATAAACGATCACTTTGTTGTCCGCCAATCTGTCTGTCAAGACCCTTTATCTCGGGAACGCGTGGAGATATCGAGTTGAAATTAAAACCTATACCTACTCAGGTCTGCGGTCCCTTGAAGCTGTGAAAAAATCAAACTTCTAAGTTAACGTAAAAAAAGATACAGCCGTTTATGCCGCAAAAAACGTATATTTCGACACTCAAAGGAATCAAAAGGTATAGGGTACTTCCCGTTGACCTAGAATCATGAAATTTGGCAAGAAGCAAGGTCATGTAGTACAAGTAAAGGAAAAATCCGAAAACCGTTACATTAAACAAAAAACCCGTGGTAAACTATTTACACACCTTCAAATTTGTACAGAACCCTCGGTTCGCGAGTCCGACTCGCTCTTGACCGGTTTTTTTTATTATTTGTCGGACTCCTTCAAGGCTGATTTGAAACAATTTTTTGTTCGTTTTTTATGATAAAAAAAATTGCTAATGCAAAAATTTAATGACTTTTTCGTAGACCAACTTCAATTCAAGCCAAAGCAAAAATCTATGTTTATGGCACCACACGATATATTATATAAAATAATAATGTCCTTAATACATACAATAATACAATACAATAATTTATACTAGCAGTGTAGGTATTAATGGAATCGCTACAAAAAGGTACTGAAGTCAGTGTCAGCTGAGATATATGCGGTCATATTGTCACTTAATTAACCTTAATATTTGTATGGGTATACTTATATCCAGAAGCTTTAAAAACCTCTATACTTAAACCTTTATTTAAGAAATAAGATAAGGAATTGATGGAATATTGCAGATCTATTTCACTCATATCGGTTATTCCAAGGATATTTGAGAAATACATCTACAAAGCATTATACCTACAACTACTTACATTGACAAAAATTATATACTTTATGAAGAAAAATAAGAATTTAGACAGCACAGAAACCACGGAATAGATGTGACAGAAACATTAATACTTATGGCAATTTATGACTTTTTGTAATACTATTATTAGAAATATGGATAAAAGATTTTTTTATTTTTTTATTTTCCGAATGGGCGGGCGCTTTTGACCTCGATCACGCCTGATGGAAAGCGATGGATGAGGTCCCCCATAATATGTGCAATATTTTGTGATATGACTCAGGCTTTTGATTATTCCCATTATTAATACATTGCTAAATAAATTAGAAGTCATTAGAGAAGCATTAGAGGTTGCGTGCTCGCACTTATAAAATCGTATTTCGAATGTAATTAATAAATAAGTATGAAGAGATTTCAAGATCACGAGAACGTAAAATTGAATTCGATGTACCACAGGGAACCGTTCTGTGCCTTTTTAGGGTTCCGTAGTACCTACAAGGAACCCTTATAGTTTCGTCATGACCGTCCGTCTGTCTGTCGGAGGTTTTGCTAAGAGACCGTTAGTACTAGAAAGCTGTAATTTTGTAGGAGTGTGTATATTAATTACGCCGGCAAAGTGGTAAAATAAAATTTGGAAAATATATTTTTTTAGGGTAGCTCCCCTACATGTGAAGTGAGGATGAATATTTTTTTCGTCGTCTACCCCATCGTGGGGGTATCGTTGAATAGGTCTTCTAAAATGATTTGGGGGTTGCTAAAATTATTTTTCGATTTAATGCTCCATTTACGCAATATTAAACTTTAAAGTGCAAATTTTTGTTCCAGTAGGGCGTCCCCCCCCCCCCCCTCTAAAACCTAAACTGCTGGCTTGAAAAATCTGGAAAAATTCACGATGACAGTGCATTTCATGAACTTTAAATATAGCGGTTAAGATAACTTTATTAGTTTAGCAGTACCTAATAGTCGTTGAATTTGGGTGTTGGATAATTTTGTACCAAATACAAAATCCTTAGCATTAATCCTGTAAAGTGACTAAGATGAAGTAGTTGCTTGTTTATAACGGGTAAAGACTTGCATTGAAAAACAAAACATTTTTTTTTTTTATATATCAGAATTAAGAACAACAGAATCGTACTACATTGTGTAGCGGGCTACTACGGAACCCTACACTGTGCGTGGCCCGACACGCACTTGGCCAGTTTTTTATATATATTATAATATATACATATTCAGAACATGCCAATACCCACTGAACAACATTTGACTATATTGTTGATGATAGCAATATAACGATCCCATGTAAAAAAATCAATTACATATGAAAATTACATAAATAATTACCTTGACTATCAATTAAATGGCTTGACAAAAATTGAGTTGATTGAGACAGAGATAATACACTTTAGACATCGTGCGCCCGGCGGAACTAATTTTCACTTAAGTTCATTACAAAAATGACAATATTGACGAAAAAAATGATACTACATTTTTAGAATTACAATTATTTAGATATATAACTTTCTTAAAATCGATAAGGGCCCAGCTTACGCACTCTATACCTCCTTTTGGGTCATTCGTTGAGTGGACTAATACATCGATTACAATTCAAATTGGGAAGGACTTAATAGATATTATTGTGTAAAAAATTAAGTTCATCGGCATATGTTTTAAATAGATTATCCTCCATAGTAGATACCAAAACACTTCTTACGGCTTACCACGTTATAGTTGAATCTCTATTACCTAATTACATTACGGTGTCATTTTCTGGGCGAACTCAACTGATAAAGACACAGCACTTAGGGCTCAAAAAAGATGTCCCCGGTCAATGTTTAAAACTATAGGCAGTTGCATTGCAAGCCTTATTTAAAGCAGTACAATATCTTGACACTTCCTTGTTTATAACGTGCCGCTACAATGGCGACATTAATTTAACACACGAGTAGGGCTAGTGGCCAGTAATCATAAAAAAATATAACAACATAAAATAATTCGTAATTTGAAAACTACCGCCTGCGCCGGTCATTATGCCTGTCTCTTTCCTTCAATTCGCCTACTCTTTGCACGTTATTCGTTTTAATTTCATTTATGCGATGTTACGATCCGTGACCCCGGCAAATAACCCCTGCGCTACAATTCTCGTCAGGTTGCTGCAAGATGCTTTTTTAGAAAATTATAAATAATTTAATAAGTAATGATTTAATAATTTAAAATTTAATGAAATTACAAAAAGCCGTCTGTTAAATTAATGTCGCCATTGCTGTATATATTTTCGAAGTAGTTACCTATGTTTGTAAAGCAAAATCCATACTTAAATTCCAAGTCGTTTTGAACGTCTAGCTGATCTATTTCCAAGAAATAGGCGTGACAATAGTAAATTGACGGCCCCAATTATTTAAAATAAATTACCAAGTGGTTGGAAAGACTTGAATCAGTGCTGTTTATATTAATTGATATATAAAAAGGTACAGTCAAGCCGTCAGGATTCAAATAGCATAAAATTCAAACACAAATGCGTAGGCAATGCACAGCTTTAACTACAGACAATAGCAATTTATTTATTTAAAAGGTACACCAACGACCTATTCACTGGTAATATAGACATAATAATAAATAACATGCATTGAATTATGGTGAATTAGTCACTTACAGGCGTACACAGCACTCACATAAAAAATAACTTCTTAAATACAATAGAAAATTAATTAGGAGCAAAGCACAAAACATAAAATAAAAACAAAATCATAATCGATATTAGAATTAGTATAATGCTGCACTAGCAATGCACTAGGTAAGTTAAAGTACAAAACACTCCAACCCAGGGCAGGTATTATTTAGAATAAATAACGCAAGCAACAGCTATCAATACAACAAAAAACATCTAATCACTACGTATTATAAAACAAAGTCCGCCCGCCACGTCTATCGCCAGGTCTGTCGGTCTGAACGCACTAATCAGTCTTAGGAACCACATGTCGGACTAAAAAAAAATTGCATTTGATAGTCCAATTCTTGAGGAAGGTTAGGCTATTTAACATCACGTCACGGCCCTTAGGAGCCGAGCAAAAAGGAGAAAAGTTAGAAAGAACGCCAAGCGATATGAAGCAATTCGATGCGCAGCGACGCGATGGGTTGGTTGCCGAAATTTAACGCGGACGAAGTCGCAAGCAGAAGCTAGTAATTAAATGATAGAATATATTTGTTGCCCATCAACTTGCTAAAAGGGTAGGCAAGATGTTAGTGCGTGCAGGAGCTCAGCGGAAGTTTGATTTGAATGGTTTCTAGAATTAAATTAAATTTCTAATATCCATATTCACTATCACTGCATATTATAAAACAAAGACCCTCCGCCAAGTCTGTGTCTATCTGTCTGAACACATTAATCTCTGGAACTGTCAATCGGATTTGAAAAATTTGATAGCCCAATTCTTGAGGAAGGTTTTAGGCTATTTAACATCACGCCGTGACCCTTAGGAGCTGAGCAAGAAAAAAAAGTCAGAGAACGCTAAGCGAAACGAAGTAACAGCGCGCAATTTAGAAAAAGTTTAGACACAAGTTGTAGAATTTTTTTTCCCACCAAATGAGAACGCAGCTAAACAGCATTGTCCTATACACTTTTTCTAAATTCTAATTAGTTTTCGAGCATCACGCTCGCTCTGAAATGCTCCGCTGGTGTCTATCTGTCTGTTACCTCTTCACGCTTAAACCGCTGAACCGATTTAGATGAAATTTGGTATAAGTAGATAGTTTGAGTGCCGGGAAAGGACATAGGATAGTTTTTATCCCGACATTCTCACGGGAAACTTACGCGGGTGAAACCGCGGGGTGCTGCTAGTACATAGATAAAAGTTTCGCAACGGCTGATCGGATTTGGATGAAATTTGGTAGGTAGATAGATTAGGACCTGGATTAACATATAGGCTACGTTTTATCCCGAAATAACGCGAACGTAGTAGCAGGCAACAGCTAGTGTTTGATAAAAGTAGATTTTTCGAAAATTTTCACTTACCGGAACGTGTAGTTCGAAAATAGGTAGGAATAAGGAAGATTTTTTTTCTCTACGACGCGACGCACCGTTTTAATTAGCGAAAAACTCAAGTGGGAACTTTTATCCCCCCAACTTCGGCTCACCTCCTAGACGCGGGGACTTTTAGTATGTTTACTACCTATCTCCCTAAGCACCCCGAACAACTTTCTGAAGAAATCGCTTAGGGCCCAGCGCACGCACTCTACACCTCCTTTTGGGTCATTCGTTGAGTGGACTATTATCTAGTAATCAGCGAGCGATAGGCAAGCGATAACCATAACAACAAGGCAGAAGGATATCGCAATTTGACAACCAACATTGCTCGCCGATAGTTGTCGCTCTGCTGTCAAAAAACCTTGCGTAAGACGAATTATTCATGATCACATTGATCACCATGCGGTATGCATGTTTTAGTTTACTGATTATTCCCTAGAGGCAGCACTATCGCTCGATTGCTATGGTGTGGCTATCGCTGATGCGGATTTGCGATATAAGAGCAATTATTGCGCAAATTTCGCTACCGCTTTATCTAGGCTCCTGCAAGATACGTAATAATCCTGCGGGTTGCCGAAATTTCACGAGGACTAAGTCGCGGGTAGATGCTAGTTAAGTATATTAAAAATGCAAAACTAACACTGTTACCTTTTCCTAAGATGACCCTCTGAATCTTTACGGCTAAGCAGATTTGGATGAAATTGGCACACGGATAGATCCAGATCGGACATAGGATATTTATAGATCAGTAGTACTAACCGACATTCCCTTTGGATCATTTCCGACCACCACGCTGATTTAGCATACCATTATACGTTACTAGCTTCTGCCCGCGACTTCAACCGCGTGTTTCGGCCCCGGACCGACCTACCGCGTCGCACCCATCGCCCGTCCGAGCTATAACTTCGTTTTCGCTTAGCGTTCTTCTGGACTTTTTTACTTTTTGGTCGACTCCTAATAGTAGCGTGATGTTAATAGGCTACAACCTTCCTCAAGAATTGGGCTTTCAAGTGCAACAAGATTTTTTCAAATCCGACGGGTAGTTCCAAAGATTTGCGCGTTTAAAAACAAACAAACATTTCTTTATTAGTATAGTAGGTATTAGTAGTTTAAGATAAGCTAGTATACCATTATAACATATTATGATTACATCTCGTAGATCTAGTCGTCACAAGCACTTCTACTGAGCATGAGGTCATGGGTTCGATTCTCAAATTGGTTAAAGTGTTTGTGGGTGTAGGTACTATACCTAGGTACACATTCGCTTAACCCTTCTTATGTTTTATTTTATACTAGCTTTCTCCCGCGAAATTTGCCAAATTTTATCGAAATCCGTTCAGTTGTTTAGGCGTAAAAAGGTAACATACATACAGACAGACAGACAGAGTTACTTTATTAGTATGGATTCATTACATTCAGTCACATCGGAAACTGATTCATCAACACCAACTTATCCAGTTTTTGCAACAAATAACAGAATTAAAAAGTTAATTTCCAGCTTAATGTATTGACGCGGATGGCACTTGTTACTATTTGTTTTGTATTATTATATTCCTCAGAACAATAACTCTACTGGACACCCGAAGCCGGCTAACCGGCGGCGTGCATCCTGCAGTTGAATCGCTAAAGGTAATCCAATTTAAATATAATTCTAGGGATTAACGCTATCATAATTTTCTAAAGCACTGCACGACACCATTCAGGACATGAGAATCAGGAGCTGGATCGAAACAAAAATAGTCGCCATGTCTAAGAGTTAGAGAGAGACCCAATCGATCGAACGACATGGACGACGTGTATGGTAAACAAAATGTAAGTATAATGATATTAACTCACCTCAAAAGCGGCAACACACTTCACTGGCAGAAGCACTTGGAAAAAGACCACTAGCAATTTAATAAATTAACTTGATTTCAGAAGCGCATCAGACAGAACGCGTTGAAAAGGGCCGCGCCTCCTCCAAAGACCGAACGCGGAATGTTGTTTTGTTCATTTGTTGTGGGAAACGCCGCCCGCCCGCCCGTCGAATTTTCCATCAATAAAGTGTTACCCTTTCCGAATTCAATATTCTACTGCTAGTGCTACCGTTTTAAAAACTACCAATAAAGTAATGCTAGGACTAGGACACATACATTGCTAGTGACAAATGTAATTCTCGTACATAATAATTATAAACGTTCAAATTCAAGTTGCAATCTCATCTCAGCGACAATCAATGTAAAAACTAAAATTGTCAAGTGTAGGTAGAGGTTTTTTAAGGTTCCGTGCCAAAATGGTAAAACGGAACCCTTATGGTGAGAGTCAGTCTGTCACAGCTGGATATCTCAAGAACTACTAATGCTATCAACTTGAAATTTGGAATAGTTTTAGATGACGTTTGCCCCAACTATTTTGCAAATAAGAAAGAAACAAAAATATATGTATATTTTTTGCAACAGGGACTGAAAGGGGGTCTGAAAAATTCGAAGTGTTTCCTCCCTAGTGTTTCAACCCCCAAAGTCTCAATAACTGTATTTGCGCCGTTTGAGATTCTCCACACCTGCAGCAGCCCGCCGTGCTAGGAATATGGGATGGCGCGAGTGTGTCGAGACATGTTGGATCCTACACCAAAGGCCGACCTAACTTCCAAGGCATTATGGCCTTTCCGTCTGGCCTCTTCTCATTGTCGTGGCAAGCCATTGGGTTTTAAAACAGCTGGCACCCAGCAGTGACAAGAGCACGACCGACGATATAATTGATGCTGGCGTGCCGTCTACTGCAAGATAGGCCATGGTGTCCGAGGCAGTCGACACCTTCACCGCATTGGCAGCCACGCAAGGACCATTCAGACGCCGACAAGTAGCGAATGTTGGGTGACAGAGGTTAGCAGATTGAGTGTTCTAGATAATTGACCACGACTTTTTCACCATTGATTTCAATTTTTTTTTATCTTCACCATGAAGTTTTAACAATTATTTCCTAAATTCTTCCTTGATTTCGTAAAAATATAATAAACTTTTAAAAAGGAGCACTCGATCCACACGCACACCACGCTCAGCAGTATTGGACGTATAATAAGATTATTCAGTACTAACCTGCAGAGCGGCTCATCCCCTCTCGTCTCTGTGAAGATAGGCTGACGGGCCGATCTGTATCCGGGCTAGCCATTTTCTGGGCATTCATCGCATCGGTCAAGCAGGGCACTTCAGAGTTAACGAGGGAAGGGGCTAACATTTTTCCGGTCAACTTTTCAGTGCTGTGGACAGACGACAATTAAATACTGGTAATTTTGCGGACGCCGAGGCCACCAAAACGGATGGGTAGTGCGGCTTGAAGCCACTCTCGGACTTCCAAGGCCATATATAAAATGGATATTAGTGTGCTGCAAATAATTTGGTAAATGTCCAAGAGGTGAGGCTGCTTCCATAAAGGGAACAGCGTATAAAATATATAAAATTTGGGCCAAATAAACAGTACTTATCTGAATATCGTAGGTACAGGGTGAATGACGAATGTAAATTAATTTTGAAGTCAATCCGAAACGTCGTTGAAATTTTTAAATTTTTCGTCGATTGATTGAGAAAAGCGGTCTTCTAAATTTTCTAGAATTTTGATTTGTATTGCAATAAATTTCTCTAGCTCAAATTAAAATACAAATTTTACGTATTATCAACAGTTCATCAATCAGACCGATTTGCGTTAATCTATAATATTATATTACAGATATTTCTACAGGAACAGTCTGTCATCAAGTAGGTATGGTCATATTTATTGAACCGCTGTAAGATTGGCCATATCACGATTCACGTATACTTCTTAAGTGTCCAGTAACTGTACCACCACCTCTTTTTTTTTTTGTATTGCGAAATATGTCTGCTCTTGACCTCGATCTCGCCTGGTGAAAAGCAATGGATGAGGTCTATGATGGAAATTTTATAGCAGTTTTGCTGTGAAAGGCGGTGGCCGTTGGCCACCAGTACACGACCAACATGTACTGGAGGCTATATACTAATTAATGCACTTGTGTTTGTCAACGGCTTGTACAATAAAACTGAACTTCAATCAAAATATTTATTTGTTCACTAATATACATAATACAAAACTTATAGGTACCTATTAAATTATGCATGTCACGCTTATCTGTTCGCAGCAATCTTACCCAATTTCAGAATGATTATGTAATAAGTAAATATAGGTAATGATCACATTTAAGCAATAATTGCTATTTGATCATTATTATAATAAAGGCCTTATTTTCTTACCGATAAATGAGTTGGCTTATAATGGATGGCTATACGGATAGTACCTAAGTACTTTTTACCAACTATACGGATTGTACCTAAGTACTTTTTACCAAGTAGTTATTGCATTTTATCTAAATTTTTGTATACATAATTATTATATTAATATGTTTATGTCTCTATTCTTTATATAGAGGCTTGTAAATTGAAGCGGGTCCTGGAGGGAAAGTACCACTATTTTAAATATTGAATTTACCCAATTTACTCAAAGGAAACATTCCTTTATTCTTACCATTAACTTAAATTGTTTTTTTAATAGTAAGTGCGAAAAAATAACATCCTGTTTTTTATGAGAACCTGAAATACGGGAGATTTTTGTCACATTTGAGATGGTTCGATTCACGATTTAGGAAAGTGACTTTTCAAAATGTTTGAATGCAATTTAATTCTTTAAAAAAAATATCGAATGTTTCCTTTGAGTAAAAATTGGTGATATCAAAGTTTAGGATACTTCCCATCCAGGACCAGCTTAAACATTCCACCCTGTATAGTACCTACTAGGTACCTATTTACAAAAATTTGCAGCATAGCACGCGCAGCATCTTCACTTTATATTTACGAGATGCGCGCATGTACGGAACAAACAAAATAAAAGCCGTTTAATAATAGACAGAATTTCTAGATTATATGGAAAATAACAAAAATACGCGCTTTGACGTGGAATTGCGGAAACCAGCCCGTATTACCTATTACCTATAATAGACAAGTTTTACAATTATTGTATAGATTAGCTACATTCCTCAGTCATTTGACCTCTAACAGCAGCAATCCAACACTAAAAACAAGGTAACAAAAATAAAGCTCACTGTGATTTTGACAGACTTGTCAGTGGCACCAACCCAACAGCAACCCTATTGTGACGGGAATGAAGTTCACTGTGATTTTGACAGACTTGTCAGTGGCACCAACCCAACAGCAACCCTATTGTGACGGGAATGAAGTTCACTGTGATTTTGACAGACTTGTCAGTGGCACCAACCCTGACAGCAACGCTATTGTGACGGGAATGAAGTTCACTGTGATTTTGACAGACTTGTCAGTGGCACCAACCCAACAGCAACCCTATTGTGACGGGAATAAAGTTCACTGTGATTTTGACAGTAATGCAAAATCATAAGTAAAATAACTCTTAAAGGACTGTCACCGTATACCATATGAGGTAGCGAGTCTTTGACAGCCACATGTAAGCTGGTACTATCTACTAGTAGGGAAATACATTCTGAAAAAATCGTACCGTAACTGCCATGTTCTAGACCCCAGTTATAGGTTAACAACTGGGATCAGAAGACAAAAAGTTTGCATAATATGTGAAGGAGTTAAGAGAAAATATAATCCGTCTCGTTTACTCTTATTATGTACTGGAACTATATAATTTTTGTTTCTTGTCTATTGCTATATTGTGTACGAATGCGGGTCCAATACACAACCCGGACAACGACACAAGCTTTGTTTTGTGTTTGTTTCGTAGTGCAGGCTGTAGGTAATGACTATATTAGTAAGTTGTAATAAATGTATCTGAAAACATTAGAGATATTTCTGTTAAAGTTTGGTTTCTTAGGAAAGGGGTTCCGTCATAATTATAACGGCCGTCATGAAAATCTGTCATTTTCATTATTATTTGACACTAGCTGACCCGACAGAACGTTGTCCTGTTTTTGATTCGAAAGACACGTGACGCCATCTATTATCATAATAACGTTATTGTTGTTTTCCTCGGGAACAGCACTTTTTTTCGGGATGAAAGTTACCCTATGTCCGTTTCTGTACACCTGACAACGTATATGCAAATTTTATGATGATCGGTTCAGTGGTTTAGGCGTGAAAAGGTAACAAACCAACAAACTTACTTTCGCATTTATAATATTAATTAGGATTAAGGTGTCAAAAACCGTCTGTATTTGGACTTTGGACAGCCGTTATCTGTTCACCGCTTTCTTAGGAAACCAAAGTTTTAACCGTTGCATCAGTAAGACATTTTGTTCTTTAAACTAAAATCAACACCACCTCAGAAGTTCTAGATTATATGGAAAATAATAATTTCATACATATTCTGTTCTATTTTGGGAAAATTATCCTTATTTTCGTTAGGCTTTGATCATTATTCTACTATGTATCCTTACTTATTTATTAATCTATATATATGTAAAACAAAGTCGTGTTAGTTACACTATTTATAACTCAAGAACGGCTGAACCGATTTGGCTGAAAATTGGTGGGGAGGTAGCTTAGAACCAAGAGACGGACATAGAGTACTTTTTTTTTAAATACTTTTATTTACTTATAGGAGTAGGGTAGGAGTAGTGTAGGAGTAGGTTAGGAGCAGGGTAGAAATAGGGTAGGAGTAGGGTAGGGTAGCGTAAGGGGTAGGACACCACGCGAACAAAGTAGCGCCGGGCAGCTAGAAATGGCAAAACAACGTTTGCCGGGTCAGCTAGTTAAATATATAAATAGTAACTTTCGAGAATGTCTACATCTACTCCACTAGATGAGAATCAAAATCCAAATAAGATTTAATTAAAACATTTTGAAATTAATAAAAATGTATGGAACTGTCCATTTTTTTAAAAATCTATTTTCACTGAATATAACGAATTCGTCAGAGAAATAATCAATAAACTAACAAAACAACCGTTTCTGTCTTATTTTAAGAGTTAATATAAAAGATTAATAATAAATTACCTACATTAAACTATGTGATAATGACATTTATTCTAAAACAATGGACACTAGATATCTGCTCTGACAAACTGGACTCTTCGTTTTCAATGTTTCTAACGAATTACAATAATAGTTTACTTTAAAGCATTAGTATCTTATTAAATAATGTGATTATGTTTTATTGCATTGAAACGTCAGATTTCACTTAATTATATAGTTGGATACATAAATATATTCCACTATGATAATACAATTACGGCTTTGTCCAAATTACGATCGATCGATTTTCTTACTTTAATTTATAAAGTAAATTAGTTAACATATTCTTATATCATGCTTAGAGGTTGAAATATCAACTTACCATATTTACAATAAAACGGTTTGTATGAAAATACCTCCTTTTAAAGTTAAACTAATCTATCGCTATACAGGGAATTCAAGACGAAAACTGAAACTATGATGAATAGTCAAAAGTGTTGAAAGCCGATTCTTCGGCTCGATTTTAGAAGATATAAGTTTTTGTATTTTTGTTAAAAAAAAAACTCAATTATTTATCCTGTACCCAGTGAAAACAATATTAGTTCTCTCCTAAATAGAGGTAAACGCCGATTTTCACCAGTTTGCTCTTTCTCAGATATATAGTTATAGATATAAAGTTTATGTCTTAAATTCTCCTTCCTTAGTCCTGTGATGTAACTATACTAATAACGTAGCCATGTCGGTTAATCACAAATTCACAGATTAACATTAAGTTCATTTTAAAGTCTGTATTATTGAAATCACAAAATAGTCACTTAGTTATTAATTCACTCCGAGTTGATGGGTAGGTAAGGGGTAAGAGTTCAATGAACGAAGGTGTCCTGTACAATACCACTACAGCTGTGCCTTACTCGGAGCTGGAGCTCGAGCTGGATGGCGTGTAGCTGTAGTAGTCGCTCTGCTAGGCGGTGTTTATCTGTTCCACGTTCAAGTGCGTGATGAAACGCAAGCGCATCTGCAGGGCAGGCCGCAGCTTACGGATCACACTCTCCACTTCGTTCTTCATTGTGTCGCCGACAAACATGTATTTTATGTGATAACTGATGAATGGTTAAGGAAGAAGTAGTTATTTTCACAATTTCTGTTATATTGCCGCGGTGTCAAGAAAGACTTTCCTGTGGTCGCTTGGTCAAAACAATTTGTAATATGTTAGCAAATCAAAACAGGATTTTACGAATACATACACAGAAACCGAATACGTGATAAATGGCACAGCACACTTCGCGCAAGTTGGAAAATCATAGCATGAGTAAGTTAGCATAGCAACGCACAGCACAACGCAGCATAGCTGCTTGATGTTTATAAGTCAACATTAAGCACGTCTTTTAAAAGGATACAGCAAGTCGCATATCGGGTCAATGTACTGCAGATGTTGCTGAGACTTGTCGATGTGCGCCAGAAGCTCGTACAGAGTGATAGTGATGTCCATAACTGCTCGCGATAAGTCAGAATTAAATCGTTGTAAGAACGGACCAACCAAGTGACATAGGTACAGTAGCTGTATCTCTGTATGGATCTCCACTGACAATTTTTCTTTGACGAATCTGGAAACACATAAATAATAATATATTGTTATAACGAAAACTTAGAAAAACTATTAGTCTAAACACACTATGCCGAAGGTACGCGACCGAAGTTCGGCATGATTACGCCTGCAATGCTATTTGAATTACTGACGACACATTATGCCGAAATTACGTTGCGTTATAGCGTACAGCCGAATTTCGGTCGGGCGTAAGTTCAGCGGCAATTCGGCGGCAACGTATTCTGTAGAGCACACATTATACGCTACCGAAGTTCGGTTCGATTGCCGAAGAAGATTCGGGGCGAGCAGCAGCGGGAGGCAGGCGTGCCCGCGCCCCGAGTGTGCGCAACTGAATTTATGCCGCGTAAGTTCGGCACTTATGGTGTACCATATCAGCCGAATACGTCGGAACGTAAAATCAGCCGCGGAACTTCGGTCGCGTACCTTCGGCATAGTGTGTTTGGACACCTAGGTGTATACTTACTGAGGAACTTGCATTATTTGCCCTGCTCCCGCGTGGTACCAAATCGCATGAGCCAATGCCAAAGTTAGGCTGTATTTATTCTCCAACATACCATCATTAGTAGTAGTTAGGTTAAATAGCTGGAACGGCGTATGAGGATACGGCCATTCCGTCATGTCAGTGTTTGTCATTAGTTCCGATATACGCTCGTGAAGGACGGTCCAGTACGGGTCAGGCAAAGCGGCCATTATCAGACCGATAGCATTAATCCATAGCTGAATCTTTGTGGCTGGTATGACGACAAAGCCTTTAGTGATGACGTCGAGAAGAGTGTTGCCGACAATGTTGGGTGCTAACGGCAAAGACATCAGTTCAACACACGTCACGTACAGAGCATGTGCGGAAGGGTTTGGATACTCGTTGAAGCGCCAGTCTGTGTTAGGGAAGTGTGAGGCGCCTGTCATAGCTGTGACTAAGCTCAGGAATATTAAAGTTGATGTAAGAAAGAAAAAATATAAAAATAATATTTATTCAATTCTTTCACTTGCAATATTATTGGTTATTCGGTTTCTCCACTCAAAAAATCCACTCTAAGGTGGATACGCGGAAACACATGTCCGAAAGTCCACCCTAGGCCTAGTTGGCTAAACGGAATGTATAGGCTTAGGGTGGATTCTCGGACATGCCGAATATAAGTGGACAAGCATATTTTTATAATTACTATTCTAAACAATTAGGTAGCTTTATTAGAGTTGCTGAAATAAGCAGCTGCGACAGACAGAGAGACAGCCAAAGTCACCATAAGGGTTCCTTTTTTGACATGAATGCAATTTGAATTAACCAGTTGTTGTTGATATGGCCATGGAGTTTTAGTTGAAGTTCGGCTTCGTAAAGCATCGTCTCTGTCAATCATACATCCGGGTGATCTGTAACTCCGGACCCTTCTACCGCAAACACGTTTCTCTATTTAAGACTGCATTTTATTAACCAGTGCCTGTACCAATATGATGTTGAGATAAATAAAGAATTATAACTATGTAACAGTTTCCGTCTATTATCCATGTGCTAATCAATGGCCGCGTCCTGTATTATTGTCTATAAAGTTTTTGTGCTGCCATCTTGTAATTTCCCAAAAAATACGCACAGTTTACCCCTTTATTTATAAACGTTGCTTAGAATTAAGAGACGTTCAAACGTCAAAAAAATATGGTTAAACAGCCGCTAATCAAAAAATAAAAATTAAGCAACGTTTATAGATGATTGTGTGGAAAAGGGAGAGGGAGGCCTTTGCCCTGCTGTGGGACAGAACAGGCTTGTTAGATTTATACATACACCTTTTACTTCATTACCACAAAACCGTGTTTTTCAGCCGGTTAAGGGGGAAGCTCTAAGGTGGCCCGCGAAATTCAAATTTTCTTACGTTTTTTGCAATTTGCTGGTCAGTATTAAGTTGTACGTTGATTAAAATATGATTCGCGGCCGTAACAAATATGTATTTACAGAATTATAATCATTAAAGTCATCAACACAACTCTCTAAGACCATGTAATCCCCAAATGTCAAGATTTCATGAAATAGTCATTCTTGGGGATTACATGGTCTTAGAGAGTTGTGTTGATGACTTTAATGATTATAATTCTGTAAATACATATTTGTTACGGCCGCGAATCATATTTTAATCAACGTACAACTTAATACTGACCAGCAAATTGCAAAAAACCTAAAAAAAATTGAATTTCGCGGGCTACCCTGGCGCTTTCACCTTAAGCTAAACAACATCTCAACAGGAAATTAATTAGTATAGTTTGACGAGAGACTGACAGTTACAGTAGAGACGCGTCGAACAAGTATCTGTTTTTGTGGTAAGACCCTTAGGCCGTAAGCACACGGCGTATTAACGCGCAGACGACGACGCGCGTTTTAGCGCCGTAGGTGCTGATTGTTTTGGGCTCGAATCTCGTTTGAAGCACGTATACTCGACTCATCTGCGCGTCGTCTGCGCGTTTAAAATACGCCGTGTGCTTACGGCCTTAATGTTGACCAAGAATACCAAAGCCACTCTGTTTTTTTTTTTTTTTCATTCACGCACAATGGTCCACTGAAGGACTAAGTGCGGAAACCAAACCCCTAACATAGCCCCTCTGTCAATTTTATTCAGGCGCCAACAAATCCTTGTCACACTCTAATTTCGGTTTCAATTTGTTATTTAAAAGGATACTGTCCACCATCCGGTTGACTAGACTGAGATAATAGTTAAGATCTGGGGTCCACCCGGTGGCGTCCGTCTCACTTTTCGCTAGATACGTCTGGAACGCCTCAGTAGTGGCCCATCCAGAAGGACGTACGTCTTTCAAGGATCCTAACACTGCATTCACTAGTTTTCTCTTCAGTAACGGTTTGTCACGGAGCTTTGTCTCATAATAGTGGAGTGTGTTGTAGAGGAAGGTGACTGGTCGATCTGTTGACATAAATATTACATTAAACATAGAAATAACAGATACAAATGGACAATGGCAATATTTCTGTATTTACAATTTTGCATAGAAGTCGAAAACAGTGCTCAAGCCACGTGCAAAACAATCTACTAGATAACTAGATTTTGTCAGCGGCTTGGTCTGCGTCGTGTATGTTGGAAATTATCCCACAGGAACGTACTACCGGGATAAAAAAAACCGGCCAGGTGCGTGTCGGACCACGCAAAATGAAGGGTTCCGTAGTTGGAATGAATTTATCCCAAGAACAAACTTAATGTTGTAGTTGATAAACATGTTCTCCCATACATTCCAACTGAAAATGTATGTTTGTACGCACAATATTGAGAGATTTACCATGTTGTTTTAAGACCACAGACTCTTATAGGTTTTTCTGTAATCACTCAATCTGTGGTTTTTGTGTAGTGTGGTATAGAACTATATTCTGTATTTTTTTCAAAATTTTAGTCTCAGCAGTTTTGGAGATAAGGAAGGGTAATGGAAAAATTTCTTCTATTTTCTTAAATAACTTTAATACAATTTACTTTCAAATTATGAAAAAATATATTTGAGATCCTCACAGTAAGCCCTTTCATTTGATATGTCACACGGTATAGATTGCGAAACTTTTTTTTTAAATTATCTACGTTACACGTATATTATTTACGTTACACGTCTGTGTTTGGGTCACAGAGATTCATGTGTACCATATTTTAACTTAATCGGTCCGTTAGATTCGGAGCAAATTGGCTGTGACAGACGGACGGACAGACAGACACACGAGTGATCTTATAAGGGTTCCGTGTCCGCAAAATACGCGCATTGCCGTAGAGTTGCGGACACCAGCCCGTAGTAGCTATTACCCTAAGCGTTCCGTTTACTCATTATGAGGTACGGAACCCTAAAAACCAGGTTATAAACAATCTGTATGCCAAATTTCATCTAAATCAGTTCAGCCGCTTTTGCGTAATTGAGTAACAAACATCTAAACATACAAACTTTCACATTTATAATATTTTGTGGGATAATCAATAGAAGTTTCTTGTTAAACGAATGTCAAATGTCACTCGAACGTGATTTATCGGAAAATTGTTTTTGAATATTGGTGATTTGCCGTTATTATATTATTTATTTGAAAAAATCCTTCAAGCAAGATTAAGAGCTCTACTTTTAAAATCACAAACTATTTCGTTTACATTATGTTTATTATTTATTTAATACTTCAAGCACATAAATGTACAGAGGCGGACTTAATGCCATAGGCATTTTCTACCAGTCAACCACACACATGTTTCACTTTCTCACACAAACAGTGAACAAAATTGTCCAAAATGAGTTGGTTTCGTGGACCTCCTCTTAACCCTATGCTGCAAGAATGTCCCACACTAGAATAGTTTAGGGCAGAATTATCGTTGGAACTGACAATATAACGTTTTAACAAAATCTAGACTAGAAATAAATTATTTCGACTTAAACATGCCAATATTATAATTACTAGTGTAATAAAAAAAGCTCACCATGAAATTTATACAAATAGCCAAGGTGTTCGAGAAGCTGTTCCAAATTCTTGCTAACAGATGGTATTTCCAAATGTCTGTGTACCACAATGTCCAGGACTGGTATAAACCTGAGGCACACATTGCTCAAGTAGACTGGAATAGGACCGCCGTAAGCATTGCTTGCTTCCTCCGGCGCGAATTTCTCAGGGTACTTTCTATGAAACGCTAGATGTTTGTCGTACCTGCCATAAGTAATATCAATGAGTATTTCTATTTTAATTAGTTAATAATAAACAATCATTATCAAATATACCGGATGACTTTTTTATCGTCTAGAAAACAATATGGTGTATTGTATAGTCATAGTCATTTATTTCTTAACAAAATACATTGTGTAGAAAGTCTTACATTGATTAGATAGTGATAATAAAAGTAAAGAAAAAAAAATAGAATAGAAGCCATACACGAGAATAATTATTTAGTACCATGGAGATAATAAAAGTTTCGAAGATAAATTCCGCGCATTTAGGGTGCGTATGATTTGAATTGCAATTATATGAAAGAAAATTAAAAATTCATATTAAAAGTACACCTTACAAGGATATTACAAATGAGAGGATTATATCCAAGATAAGAATGCTTGGAATCATGCTGGTCCTGCTCCATAGGACAATCTAGAATCTAGACAAAATCAAACTTGCTAATTTAAATCTACCTGTATATTTTTTTAAATTTTATGACATTGATTTTTACATTCTGTGACTACTGTACACAGTTGTTAAATTTTTTGGAAAATATTTGTAAATATGTGAGCACCTCACACAATTGATTTGAATCAATTCTATTTATTGGAAATTTTGACGTTCAAAAGTGCCTTATATAGTGCCAATTTGAAGGAAATGATTTGACTTTGAATTTCGATATTTTTCAATCGATTTAATAATTACTATCAAAATTTATGTTTTTATCGAATGAAGTTCTAGTATGAAAAGTTTACTTCAAATGTGTAGTATAAATAGATAGATCAATTTCTTTCTATATTATAGAAAAATGTAAAACACCCTATTTTATTCAAGACGGTGAAAAAAGTCAGCCGGTATAACTCTGAACAGTATCATTACCAATTGTTTTGTTTCCAATGCTCAGGAGAGTTTTCTTTGACGAAATCCTGTGCTCTATTTCTCAATTCTGATCCTTTCAATAGCAATAACTGAATAATATAAAGGCACACTTGGCTTTCATTGCCGTCCGGGTTGGGGCGTAGTACCTAAATAGTAAAAACAGAGAGCATGTGACTAAACATACTTAAGGTTTATTTACACAAGGAGAGTTCGTCGACTTTCGTGAAGCTCTCTAAACCATTATCGCAGTCATGTATTAACAATCAAGCGACTCGAAAAGCTAGTTACTAAATCTCGAATACGATTATGTACTACGAGCCTCTCTTTAACACAAATCTACTTTTATAATCGCCTATTCAAGTCATTACAAGCTCTCCTTGTGAAATTGGTCCAATGTCACTTACCAAGCACAAGACGAGCCTGTCGATGGTGACGATATTATACTTCCAGATGATGTCGTTGATCGCGTCAACGCACTTATTGATGTGCGGCCCGCCCGCGGGGTTGGTTACCTCGAACACCAGGTAATCGCAAAATTTGCGTAAATGTGCTGAAAGAGCGCGGGCGCCGATTCGCTCTAGAATTCTGTAAATAAGAACGGAATGGATGATAACGCATACTTTTATTGACAAGTGTTATGGTAATGGTTTTTAGTACTAGTTTGCAAAACGATTTCCAACTATTTATTATAAGAGAATACATTACATACAATACACCTAATTACAGCCAGGTAGAATCCTGGGCTATTCATATATATATGTACAGTCGCGAGCACAATGCTAAAGAATATAATTTAGAACAAAGCGGACACTGACTCACTTGAAAGCAACAGGGTTGATTCTGGTAGTCTCAAAAATCATTTTCCACAAGAGACAGAGGAAAAGGGGCGTGCCTGGCACAGAGAAGTGCGATATAATATCATTGTCGTTGGCCATCGAAGTCCACTTGCGGTACTCCTCCTCCACAGACTTTTTGAGGACTTGCTTGTTCTCTTTAGGGGCAGGGTTCTGTAATAAACAATCACAAGGTAGAGTTATTATCAAATAATTTACTTTTTAATATAAATAGACACTTAATGAGTAATATGAGTAGTATTAAAGGTGTGTTGCATGCTTAGAAGGTGGATCATGTCAATAAAGATCGCGTAGGGACAGAATTAAATACCTAAGGCCACGCGAGTCGAGATACTCGGGGCGCCTCGTTGACTCAAGTATTACGCATGTAAAATTCTGGATACTCACTTACATAATCAACCTATAACATTTTCACTGCTGGGACACAGGCCTCCTCTCTTCGAGAGGGAGTGGGCTGTTACCCACCACCCGAGCCCGATGAGGGTTGGTAGATGTCAGTTGTTTTCGAATTTTTGGTTCTAGGACAGGTTTACTCATGATGTTTCCTTCACAGTTTTTAGAGCAGTGTGCTGATGAAATAACTTACACAAAGTAAATCGCCTTTCTAGGTTCGAAGTTTAAACTTACGACCTACAACTCGTAAGTCGCGGCCGTTACCACAGTGCCACCGTTACTCTTAGCAATTCATAATAAATTAAGCGTTATTAACATACCTGAGCAAAAAACTCAACGAGCATTGGCGGGAAACACTGGAGAGTGTGTTGTGACCACATGTGGGGCGTGTTCGTCATGATCGTAGTGAGAAGTTCCTTCACCGCTGCACCGTCACTGCCTGTTCGTGGGGACAAACAGTTTCATTAGATTAGTTACTAGAATGTGTTCCTCGAAAATAATTAATTGACCCCTCCGTGTCTCGGAAACCATATGTTAAGCCGTTGGTCCCGGCTTTCATTCGTGGATCTTTGACAGTCGTTATGGTTCTGACAATCAGTCTTACCAAGGGGTATTGTATTACCCAGTAACTGGGTTGTGGAAGTCAGATAGGCAGTTGCTCCATTTAAAATACTAGTATTCAGCTGCATCTGGTTAGACTGGAAAAGGACCCCAACATAGTTGGGAAAAGGCTAGGCAGATGATGATAACTAGAATGTGTTCATACATACCAGAGGCTAAATTCAGATTTTGTAGGTTGTTCATCTAATGTAGAATGTAAGAAAGTGCTACACTACTAGGGAAGTTTCGACCGTGATCTTTTTACCGGAATGTCTCATCATCCTCTTGCCCCTATCCCAATTTATTTGGGGTCAGATCTTTTATTTTCATACAGCTTCTTTTAAGGGCTGATTTTACCTAAGTCAGATATCTTTTATTCGTGGAGTAAAATTGACGTCAGACAGTTCTAGTATGGAAAAACTTTAAAAATTCAAAATTTATTCTCAGTATAAGACTTATTATAAAAGTTTGGTAGAATGCGCCCTAAGTCTCAGAATTTACTTCCTTCCTAGCCCTTCCTAGTAATCTTTCACACAATCTATCCATCTTTTCTCACGATTACAAGTAATGTTAAAAGCTTACCAGCTCCCGTCATATAGATGCCGCGCGCTAGAGTGAGCACCAACACACGGTTCAACTCTTCACTCTCAGACGACACTAGTGACTTGGGCTCTGACACTACCCTCGACATTTGCAACTGCACTCCAGAACTGCCCAGGCTTGTTATCAAACGTAATGCTGTACTTTCGAAACTGGAATAGTGAAATGATTATTTATAAGCTTGTTCTCAAAGCTTCATCTTGTTATGATTATGAATATTTATTAGGTACAACAACTTATTATTGAAGGTTTATTTATTTTTTATAATAATCAAAATGAAAGTACATAAATAACAACATAAACCTAACAAATTTATAAAAATAACAATATAATATCCTTTTTTTTATTGCTATATGGACTGACCCCGATCACGCCTGATGGAAAGCCATGGATGAGGTCTATAATGGAACGAGCGTGCCCAGAAGATCCTACCTTAACTAAAACTTATTAAAAAACTAAAATATGGCGTCGAAAAATTCCCCCGCATTGCCGTCTACTGGTTATGTACCCACGAGACATGATATATATATATTTTTTTTTTTTAATTATTTGGCATTCCTTCCCTATATGGCTCCCTCTCACCATGAGGAGGCCTGTGTCCCAGCAGTGGGAACATTATAGGCTGATTATGTATGTATGTATATGGCATTGCTGAACTTAAATTACCTATTATTTTCTGAAAACCATTGGTATTATGCAGCAATATGCTGATTATCTAGCCACCATGTGGATTTTATTTTAGGTGTTGTGATTGAGAACAAGAGAGACCTTAGTTTCGACAATATTACGGCTCAAAATCGCATAAAGCGGACAAGCAAAGCTGGCACTTCCCGGAAAACACTGAACACCTTGCAGAAGTTGTAACATTAACACATACATACCATAATTGTAGCTGTGTCTGATTTGCTTGTGGATACGCAGCTAAGGAATGTATGTTAGACAGGAGTGTGACCCTATAGTGTGGTTGCACATGGTGAATACGATACGAAAACATGTCCAACAAGTTATGAAGTATGCCCCAAGCATGAGACTTGAATACATTCGGCAGCAACTGATCTGGAAGAGAATTTATATCATGTTTTTTGAACTAATACAACACTGGGGACATCTTTAATGATATAGTTCCAGCAGGGTAATCGCGTAACACACTTATAGTAGAGTGGCTTTTATTTTGACAGTTCAACAACATTCATTTCGTTATTTACGTTTTTAGGAGCGTAGACAGGCTGCATTTTTTCAATACAAACGTATTCCCCTATTCTCTTCCTGGATAATGCCTCTAGAGTAATCATTTTTATTTATAAAAATCTAGGTCTATTGAAGGCATGACCCTGTAATTTTTTTTTTTTTTTTTTTATACCAAAAATAAATATGATTTTCCGAAAACCTAAAAAAATGCCCCGTTTTTACCTACGTAATCAGACGACTACCAAAGAAAATTGAAAAGTTTTTAAGATAAAAACAAATGATAGGGGCATAGATCTATTCTTCCTTTAAATTTTGATACCAAAAATATTTTAATCGGCTTAGGTTTCGAGGAGAAAACAGGGGATACGAAACGTCGATCGGTCATGTTTTTTTCTAGGTAAAATCGTTCTGAGCTGCAGTTGTCCCTATCGCACTCTACGGGGGGAGACGAGAGAGAGAGAGAGAGAGACGGTAATGGTTTCTTCAAATACCTATTTCTCAATTTTCGCGCAGCCCGTCTACTCTCTTAAGCAGACAAAATTTTCTAAAATATGAAGCAATGGATTAGCAATATCCTTCAAAATGAGTCACGTTGTGATTGATTGATAGTATGTTATACAATTATACAATTAGGGTGCGGAAAAGCTTTCTTTGAAGACATTAGCTCATTATTTTACTAGGCAGCCTGGTATGCTTAAGTAATTACATTTGGCTTGGTTATATTTAAACTGTACTTACGTATGAATCCTTTGATCCCCATCGACTCTATTTCAGTGTAGACCAATAAACGGCTATAAGTTTCCACCAACGCTGGTGCCATCATGCTGTTCCCAGGAATGTTACTCTTATTCTGAGCTAACTTGGCAACATGAGTTACTATCGAGTGTATAAGGGACATCTTACAGTGTAATGTCAGGCTATCTAAAATACACATAGACAAAGGCACGGTTGGCAATGGCGTGCCTGGATTCCCGTTCGGCATAGCTTTCTGACTCCCAAAGAGTGTCTCTATGATCACACCCATGGGTCGGGCAAAGTACTCTTGATTTGTTGAATATGCATTACAAAGTAAGGCTATGCGGTAATCAGAGCCCATTAATGTTGGTGTACTATTCGAAGTCATCAGATGCTGAAGAAACCTAAGACACAAATATTGTTACATTATTTCACATGAACATAATCTAGACACATTTGTTTTTGAAATTCACTATAAATACTATAAAAATTAAAAGAACACATACTCATACTGTACTTTTAAATTCTGTGGCATAGTCATTGTCTTGTGTTCAGTTTCAGCTTTTTTCAACAAGTGCATCCATATACATACTACAGCCATTTGATGTGTGCAGTGGGCTTTTGTGCAATCAGGCACGGGTAGTGGTTCCTTCTCAGGATACAGCAATTCATAAAGCTTTATTATTGGTAGGAAATTGGAAGATGGGTTTCTTTGAATACTTCCAGATATAAATTGTAATAACACCCACATAAGATGGTCTCTTCCTTTTTTCATATCATGACCAATCAATTTGCTATGAAGACCCATTACTATGTTGGGAAATGAAGCAAATCCAATGAGGATTAAGTATATAACCTGTGATGATAAGTGAAGCCAACACCAATGTGATGAGGACATTTCATCATCTTCATTTTCTGATTCACTTCTTTCCATTGGCAGTATCATAAGTTCCACTAATTGATCCTCCAGTGCAATGCAACGCTGTTTGTGTTGCTTTTGAAGACCAAGCATAGAGCACATCATATCTCTGGAATATGGCTGTTGTAAAACATGTCTTAACAATGCTATTTGTGGTTTTAGAAGTTCATCATCATATGGCAAATTACCCTTCAGGGAAAATTTCAATGTTGTAGGATCTAATCGCCATGGATTAACAAGATGATCAGCATAACCTGAAAACTCGACCACTGGCAACATTTGTGAATGTCCAATAATAGAAACCATTTGGGCACAGGGCTTAAAACTTTCCACAAAACTGGATAGAAGTTTAGCCAGTTGCTGAAAGAAAAAAATAAAAACTTATTGATAGCAAAGTAGTCTCTACAGCAGAAAGATAATATTGAATTACTGAGACACCATTCATGCAGAAATCGCATATCATTCTCATAGGACATCCATATGAAATCTTCTAAGGCTGAACAATCATTACTACTGTGTTTAAAAACAAATGAATTATTTGTAAATTATTGTTTGCATAACAGATTGCACACAAAATAAATTATAGGAAGACGAGTTCAATATATCAATAACAACATACCCAGTGTGGCCAGTGGTTATTTCCCGGATAATCCTTTTGAATCTCAGTAACAATGAAGTAGGCTGGCAGCAATGAAGCGGTTCGATCAAAAATGTATTCAATAACACTGTACAATGCTTTTAACTGAGGCATTGTACTTGAATTTAACCTGACTGGAAGTGTATGTGCTTTCTCTCTGCAACCCTTAAATATACAATACAAAAATAAAACCAAGTAACTAGGAGAACATTATTATTATAATAGAATTAAACCAACCTTCATTATTTCCCTGACACCCTTATAATCTACTCCTCCTATAATTCTTCTGATCAGATTGAAACTTTCTATCCAGAAATCGGCATTTTGATACATAAGCTTTTCATTGGTCAAAATGCAATCACATAACATTCTGCAAGCCACAAGAAACAAAATAAATCAATATAATTAATCTATAGTTTTAACATTTAACAGATATCATACAAAGTTGTGGAGAGCAGTGGTGGCCCAGTGGTAACAGCCGCAACTTGCGAGTTGTAGATTCTAACCCAGACAGGCGCTTTACGTTGTGTAAACAATTTAATCACTACTGCTGTCAAAACAGTGAAGGAAAGCATTGTGAGGAACCCACACTGGGCGTACTTGGTGGATTACAGCCCACTTCCTCTTACAGAGAGGAGGCTTGTCTCCCAGCAGTGCACTGCAGGGCACATTAAAGACTGATTATTCTATGCAAAGTAGATACATACCGAGCTTGAATAATATTTGTGTTCACCAGAGTTTCCAAAAGGCCAAGTAATTGTTTCATTTTATATCTGTTAGTAAGAACGGCAGTTAGAGTCAAATACTGGCGCAATGCTGATTCCTGCAACTCTGCACTCAAGTTGGTCATGATGCCGCATAGTCTCTTCTGATACATTGCTAACATTTCATTTTCTTCTTCTGGTTTATGTACAAGAAAGCAAGTGAATGCTTCCTCAACTGCTTCGACACGCTACAAACATAAAAAGAAACTGCTTTAATTTGAGGTTTTTAGGAACAACTTACAGGTGCCCTTTGTGTTGCCAATTTTTGGCTTATACCCTACAAAGGAAAAGACCACGGTGCTGATAATCAGTTTCAAGCTAGCTCGGTGGACAGCCTCGATCCAACACCGGATTATGACTTGACGACGTGTGACGACGAGTCAGCCGCTGAGATACAGGTCAGTGAAACGCAAAATCAGGAGGGGGAGGGAGAGTGTGACCAAGTTTCGTCACCTTCAGAAACACCACACTCAGAATCCGTGCCAGCAGAAAGAAGAATTCCACGGTGCGGAGCACAAGCACGCTCGTTACAGATCGAATTCGTCAGGCAGAGTGTTACGTTTGATTCCTAGGGTTAATCAATAAGCCTTTCTTTAGTATAGATTAATTATAAGGGAAACATATATTGTTATCTAGAGGAGGGGAAATGTTGTATATGTGTAGCTACTGATATGCAGTGGCTGCGCAACCCGTCATTCCTTAATAAACGTCAGTGCGTATTCAACCGCTAAGTGATTTACTTGTCCCCCTGTCTCGCGTACTTAACAGTATTCAACAAGTTGAACTAAGTAAGATAAGGCCAACAAAAATGACTGATAGAAGCCATCAGTGCTACCAAAAACCAACCTGGCTGCTGTTTCTTCATTAATTAAAAATGAAGGAGACACAGGTAAGGATTTATACAAGGTGTTTTCATTTAATGCTTATTTGTTTATGCACTACACATAAACCAAACTAAGAAATAACAAACGAAACTTACCAAAATCTCATTGACAATATTTGCTACTTGGGAGTCAGCCATCTCGGCAATACCTACTCGTACTCGTGTATCCCACAATATTATAAATGAAATTAAAGAACGCCACTCAAAATCTACTGGAAGTATCGTTCATAATGAATTTATATATAAAACATCTAAATAGTTACGATACGACAATCTTTTTATGTTTTCACCTTATCGGTATAAATGATTTTGAATAACAGAGGCTAGGTTACATTTGGATTATTATTTATATTGTTCTAACGCATTCTGCGAAACAACATTCATCAGGCTTAAAGACTTCTGTCTGGGACAACGTAGTATGGAGCTATAGTTAATTTAAAGAAAGGCAGCAATTTTTTTTAGAATATTACATCAAAATTTGAATGTATCACTCATAAAATAGAACAAATAACTTTCTTTGAAGAAAGATCCAAAAATGGATCAAAACCAAAACTAAGTTCAAGACACTTCAAGAAACGGCCACAGACCAAAAAACAGGCTGTCCTTTGAGGCTGTCGAAGTGTCGACAAAGTACTCTGTGGTGTCGACTGTCAGCCACTCAGCCTGTCAAACAGAAAACAGAACCACCACAGACGCTACACTAATGCATGGACGTAATATATTCTATATCCTCCTCCATACAATAATGCCGCATTTACACATTCGTGCGAACCGCGAGGCGAATAGCGAGGCGAATAACGAACACGCATGTGTAAATAGTGCGCTCACTATTCGCCTCGTGCCTCGCCTCGCGATTCGAGCGCTCGCGTTGTGGTTCGCGTTGTCAAAATACTTCACCCCGCGAATGTGTGTACAGTAGTTCGCGCGGCCCTCGTATACGAATGGTTCGTCGAATCGTTCGTCGAGTGACGAGGCGAATAGCGAACACGATTGTGTAAATGCGGTATGAAATCACTGCAATAAAACACGATCTACACGGTTTTTAAACCAGTCTACCTACAAACCAAGGTGACCTTGATATTGTTGCGAGATGCCTGCTACACGGTTTAAAACCAACATTTTCTTCTGCCACTGGTTTGCAACGCAGGCCTTTCTACCAAGGACTTTTAAAGGTTATATGAAATTGGTTTAAAACCACTGTCTACACTGTTTTAAACTTAGGTTTGAAACCACCGTTTTAAACCGTGTAGATCATGCTTCAGTCACAGACTACAATTTATGCGTTAAAGTTAGACAGTGAACCAATTTCTTATGACCTTTAAACGTCCTTGGTAGAAAGGCCTGCGTTGCAAACCAGTGGCAGAAGAAAATATTGGTTTTAAACCGTGTAGCAGGCATCTCGCAACAACAACAACTTCAAGGTCACCTTGGTTTGTAGACCGGTTTTAAACCGTGTAGATCGTGTTTTAAATGACAGACAAAAAAAACTCATCATGGCATGGGATTCATGCTTAGACCTCAGAACAATAACTAAATCAGCTTAGACAAAGAAAAGTACAGACGCGAGACGGCGGGTAACGCCATTTCATTTCCACAAGAAAGGGATAAAGTATTGAGTTATTATAAGTAACAGAAAAGGATAAAGCTATACTATTTCCGTCTCTCAGTGCGTGCCCGTTTTTTCAAGGCAGCTACATAAGTAGCCAATGTTATTTAAGTTAGTTTTTTGTCTTATGTGTGGCCATGCTACCCGATGCTCTATAGGTTTCTTACTCTTAGGATTCATAGGTGCCGTGTAGGGTTGCCATCTTTTCTTTTTTTAAATTATTATTTTGCGAAAAAAGATACAAAATTATAGTACTTTTGGGATATGCAGGGAAAAAAACTGGCCAAGTGTGAATCGGACTCGCACACGAAGGGTTCCGTACCATAAGGCAAAAACGCCGAAAAAAAAAAAAATATAATATTTACTCCATCCATCCATCCCTTAAATATTTACTTTATTTTAATTTTATTATTTAATATTAAAGTAAAAATACAACTGAGTATTTTGTGAATATTTCAAGTGCCTACCAGTTGCCATTATTGATATCGAGCTAAAAAGGGCAAAAAAAATCGCGTTTGTTGTATGGGAGCCCCCCTTAAATATTTATTTTATTTTTAGTATTTGTCGTTATACATACGCGGGTGGCAACCCGCCCTGGTGAGTGCGTTCTTGTTTCGGCCATGACCTTGATATAAACCAAACCATTCGTGTGTCGATGTTGTCTGAAAAAAGAAAATATCTGCTTACTAGGTCCGCAGCGAACAATTTAGTCGCATGCGACCATAACGGCGCGGCGGCGGCGGCGCGCGGTGAACGCACTACTGGCGATTTCAAAATCTCACGTTCACTCACATATTTTGACAGACGATTAGTCGCTAGTAGTAAGGTCACTAGCAATCTTTAGCAATGTCAAACACAAATGAATGTCAAACAACGTGAGATTCTAAATCACGTCATTGCTAAGCGTTGTGTTGTATGTTGTTGTTGTTAGTATTTTATCTTTGGCGTTGTGTCTACGTTGCTAAGCTAAACTTGACGTTATTCTATTTTTTTGAGGGAGCCAAAAGGCTCCATCGGTAACGTTCGATGATTTTGCTAACGCTTACGCTTAGTGAAAAAAACGGGCAAAACAGTGACATTTGGGTGTGCTTATTTCACTTGTATCCAAATCATAAAAAAATTATAGGTAGGGCATTATTAAAAAGTGAATGAGACTGGAAAGCAATGTAGTATTTTCTTCGTAATTTTTGTGAAAATACTGAATTTTACGTCCATTTTTTGTTCATGTTAGTTATCCCAAATAAACTTTTGGGTAATGGAGTCGCCGCCTTTTTCAACACATTCTGAGGCGCCTCCGTTAAGCGAAGATAGTGGTCTTATAATTACAAGTGGTTCTTTTTCTAGTGATTCTGCCAGTGGATGGCATCACGTCGCATCCGAGGTGAGCTAATCACTAGAAATTTTCTTCACAAATTATAATATTTCTATATCATTAGAAACAGCTTGATAGTGTATTTTATTTTGTTTACTATTACTTACTGTGACATGTTTCATAATTATATTTTGGTCGCTGGTTTAGACGCTTTTATGTATTGTAAACAAAAAATCTTTAAAATGATTTGAAGTCAGTATATTTTTCAATTTAATAGTCCAATTAATTAAGTTGTTCTTACGCTATAGACAAAGTATTAGATGAGTAGGTAATATTTACGTAACTAATGCATGTTTATGTAATTGTTGTCAATGTCGTCTGCGGCGTAATTTGTAATAGCTCCTTTTTGAGGCTAACTTGGCATAATGCGAATTAGATTTCCGATTTTTGTGATTCATTAAAAACATTTTCCTTTTATTTCAATAGAATGTTTTTCCTTGTTGTTGCTTGTGGTCTGCTTAAGTTCCCATTCTAATTCTATTTATATAGGGCCTGTTATAAATGTTGTGTTTGTCTATGTGACTCAAGAGTCAACTTCTTCAGAACTATTAAGTTATTTTTTTTAAATAGTGTTACAACAACTGCAACATATTGTTGTGAATCATTTAAAAAATATGCATACAGTTAATCATTGAATAACATACATGTAGCACTCTCGCAGTCATAATCTACTACCACTTGAACAGCGTAATAACTAATATTATCAGATGAATTTTAAATGGAAGATACTGCCGAAAAGGGCAAATTGTAAACGTTGAATTTACGTATCATACAGATTTTTTTTATAAAACCATACTATAAAACAGTGTTTGTTGTGGTTTAATAAAACAATAATATAAAATATGAAAGTATAAATTACTGAACTGTAAATCTTTGCCAATGGTTGTTTCTCCTTGCTCTTATGTTTTAGCAATTAAATAAATAGTTTATTATTTCAATATTGCACCTGCCTTGCTTCTTGCTAAATTGGCTATTGTTGTAACAAGTAACACTTTTGTATGCATTATTACATTATGCTTTGCTGCTCACAACATTCAAGCGAATGCATTTTATCCACAAAATCCATATGAATATTATAAATGCGAAAGTAACTGTCTGTCTGTTACCTTTTCACACCTTAAAAGCTGAACAGATTTCAATGAAATTTGATAAACTGGGATTTCTTGACCTGACTTTTTATCCCGTAGGGTAAAAAACCTACAGTACACCCACATTTTGTCAATTTAAATTAAGTCAGCAGTAGCGCTAGCGCCCACTAAAGCAACAAGGCCATTAAAATATACAAATAATAACAGCATTGATCCTACTAATATTATAAATGTGAGTCATCACATCAATGCCGGCTGTGGCTGAAAACCAGCACTGGGGCACTGTCTCGTATATGGTCTTTACATTATGCTGAGCGACGGCCGTTTTGCATAGATGTGACGCATATTTTCTCCCAAATTGTTATTTCGTTTTTTTTTCTTTGTTTTTTTTATTTTTATGCATCATGTTTGCCACAAATAAACGTGTTTTCTTTCTTTCTAAAGTTTGGGAAGATGTTTAGATGTTTGTTACTCAATCACTTATATACCGTTGAACAGATTTGGATGAAAATTGGCACATAGTTAAATATGACCATTTCCTGGATTAAATACTTTTTATCCCGATATTCCCATAGGATCGAAACTTACGCGGGTGAAACCGCGGGGCGCTGCTAGTATTTAATAATTTTGTTAAAACTATTATGATATTTAAAAATAATTGCATGTCAAGTTAACACAGGTATTTAATAAACCCTATATTTTAAAAAAATTGAAGATTTACCATTTACCATAATAATATTGTATAATTTTAGCTTGTACTACACCTATCTATATATATAAAAGAAAGTCTGTTAGTTACACCACTTATAACTCGAGAACGGCTGAACCGATTTGGCTGAAAATTGGTGGGGAGGTAGCTTAGGACCAGGAGACGGACATAGGATACTTTATTTTTTTATTTTTTTTTTATAGTAGGAGTAGGGTAGGAGTAGGGTAGGAGTAGGGTAGAAGTAGGGTAGGAGTAGTGTAGGAGTAGTGTAGGAGTAGGGTAGGAGTAGTGTAGGAGTAGGGTAGGAGTAGTGTAGGAGTAGGGGTAGGGTAGAAGTAGGGTAGGAGTAGTGTAGGAGTAGGGTAGGAGTAGTGTAGGAGTAGGGTAGGGTAGGGGTAGGGTAGAAGTAGGGTAGGAGTAGTGTAGGAGTAGTGTAGGAGTAGGGTAAGAGTAGTGTAGGAGTAGGGTAGGAGTAGTGTAGGAGTAGGGTAGGAGTAGGGTAGGAGTAGGGTATAAGTAGGGTAGGAGTAGTGTAGGAGTAGGGTAGGAGTAGTGTGGGAGTAGGGTAGGAGTTGGGTAGGAGTAGTGTAGGAGCAAAACAACGTTTGCCGGGTCAGCTAGTTGAGAATACAATAAGTAACTCATATGCATAAGTGGTGTGAAAATAATTCAAGAGGATGTTGTCTTGTACTATTTTCACACCTGGGTTTAGGAAAAAGACTAATCTATAACCTATTTTGGCATACAAGCTATCTATTTGAGTTATTTTATGTTAAACTAGCTTCTGCCCGCGACTTCGTCCACGTGAAATTTCATCCTCCCCCTGTTCACCCTCTTAGGCGTAGAATTTCGAAAAACCCTTTCTTAGTGGATACTAAGAGTACTAGGTACTCTTCACAATGAACGCACCCTCCAAATTTCATGTCTCTATAAGGACCAGCGGTTTAGACTGTGCGTTGATATATCAGTCAGTCAGGACTTTGAATTTTATATAATAGATTTTTGGTAAATACCGACTTTCGAGCTAATCGGACCGCGTGTTAGAATTCTTCCATACAAATTTTAACACCTCCCAATCCCCCTTTGGGGGGTAGTTTAGAAAAACAAAAACTGCCAAACTTCATAATTTACCTAGATCAGTATTCGTGCCAAGTTTCAAGTCTATTAACCAATTATAAGATTTTTCATATAAACTGTATTCCCGCTTTTCACTCCCACAGGGATGGAATTTCGAAAAATCGTTTGGGGAAAGTTCATTACTTGACTCAAAGATTATTTATACGAATTTTCGAGTTAATCAAGCCACGCAGTAAAACCCTCCCCTATGTAATGAACTACCCCTTTTCACCCCGTTAGGGGTTGATTTTCGAAAAACCCTGATACACGTTATTCTTTATTTTTGGTCTTAAGTATAAATACCGAGTTTCGAGTTAATCGGACCGCGCGCTTAAATTCTTCCATCCCCAATCCTCCTTTAGGGGGTAGTTTAGAAAAACGAGAAGTGCTAAACTTCATAATTTACTTAGATAAGTATTCCTGCCAAGTTTCAAGTTTAATAACTCAAGGAACAAGATTGTTTATACAAACTTTCATCCCCTATTTAACTTCCTTAGGGGTTGAATTTCGAAAAATCCTTCCTTATTCCTTGTCTACATTATAAAGGGAACCTCTGTGCAAAATTTCAGCTCTATAGGTCCAAGGTTTTGGGCTAGGCGTTGATGAGTCAGTCAATCAGTCTTAGAAAAAAATAGATATCCTATTAGCAGCTTAACTACGCGGATGCAATGAAAATGATAGCTCAGCGAAGAATATTTACGATATGATTTAACTTTAAATTGTATATTTGTTACATCTCTACCTATTCGATAAAAACAATTGACGATGCTAGAACCAGAGTGATCTAAGTGACATTTTTTGCAAAAGCACTTAGATCAGTATGGCATGAAAGAATTATGATTTTTCCATGCAATTGTGTAAAAAAAACCATTTTTGCCAAAAATGTCACTTAGATCACTCTGGTTCTAGCATCGTCAATTTTTGTATGCTGTGTTTCTGTATTTTACTAATGACGATGCCTTTCTGTATAGTTGCAAGAAAGTGACTTTGATGAAAAATCGTTGTCGCTATGCGAATCAGCTGAAGCATCAGAACGTATGTGTGGTGATTTTTTTAACACTGTGAAAAAAGGACCTGGAAAAGTAATACTTACTACTATAGAACCACCACCTGAATTTCAGGTATGTTGCTAGTTCTTTTTAATATGGTGAAAAAAATTGATTGATAAAGAACGCAGTAATTAACATTTTTTTTACACTTAGTTTGATTAATTATTATTTATGCTGGTTTTACACTGCATCACTGACCAACACATCAGTGCCGAAGGCTCCATACGACTCGTATTACCACCGACTTCCCTTTGAAAAATTGCACAGTCAGTATTCTATAGACAAATAATATAATTATATGTATTAAAGATATCCACTCCGGCTTACCTCTTACAAAAACTAACCCTTCGCTACTGCAACACATGTTATTAGTGTCTGACGGAGAAACTGACGGAACAGTGAGCGAAGTGAACTCGAAAATTTTAGCATGTTATTTTGACCATTCGTACATAAATAGGAGTTACTTTGTCGACTTACGCAGAAAAGCTTAAGTATTAAGAATATCTTATTTAAAAAAAAATGTTATTCTTTTGCAGGATAGCCCCGCTTCGGATAACACAGAGAAATGTTCGGCTGTACACGTGCCTCCGACTGTTGTTTTCACCCTTGATGCTGCAGACGATAAACCAATAAGCACAAGGCACATTTCGCCCATGTACCCAAGAAAATATAAGCCAGAATCACTATACGAACGGCGTCAATGTTTGAATCATAGGTTTGCGAGTCCAAGACTTCTTCACTTGAGTCCCTGTCGTGTTAATCGACCTTCATCGAGGAATTCACTTTCGTCGCGATTGTCTAGCAGTCACAACTCGCTTGTAACACAGTTCCAGGCTGATGATTCTAGTTTCATTACTCAGGCTATTTCACATGATACGCTGACTTCTAAAACCTCCGATATTACGGATATGTACAATGTTCCATTCGATAGTGACATTTATGCAGTACCTATTGACATGGTACGGCCTAGTCAAAGCATTATAAGAAATAAAGGAAAAAAACCACCCAGAAATATCAAAAAACGTGGCAAAAATACACTTCAACCTACAGCCAGTAATAATACCCCTATTGATAAAATTCATAAGACAAAAGAAAATAACAGAACAAAAGATGTGAAAACTAAAAGACATAGCTTGCCTAGTTCATCTTGTAAGAAAAGTACTGGGGATTCTGACACTGACTCATTGCATTTAACTTTGCGCGAAATGAGAAAATACTTACATACTCTATATTCTAGTTCAAGTGATTCGGAATGTAGAGCTACTATTAATAAAAAGAATAATCCCATTTTGAGTAATGTTGGCATCCATGCAAAACATACGGGTAAAGACGCCAGTTCAACAGTATTTTTAAAAGAAAGTAATGAAATAACTAGAACTGTGGAAACAAATAATAACCACAGGAAAGCGAACAAAAATTCATTCGGAATGAATGCAAAGAACAAAAAGCATAAAGAAAACATTCCGAAGGATGTTATTGAAATAGAGAAGAACGATAAAGTCGTTAAGAAGAGTATTACAAATCAAAACCAAAAGGCTAAAATGTCTCCAGTGAGGATACTATCAATTAATTTGAAGCAGAGTTTTTGTAACTTGTTTCGTTGGCGACGTCAGCCTGTGGTGGAGACCGCGACGGACGTGGAGAAAGTGAGCGAGAGCAAGGAGGACTCCCCGCCCGCAGCTGTGCGCCGCGCGCTGCCGCCGCTGCCGCAGCCGCCGTCCGTGCACCAGGGCGCGCGCCGTCCAGCCAATGAAGAAGAGACTGTCATGGATTTCGCCACTTCCATACAAAAAGTTAAAGATGTAAGTCATTATTTTAATTGATCAAAGTAACCCGATCCGGAAAGTATTTTTGTTTTTTCCCATAATAAGAAAACATTGTTTCAGTATGGTTGGTACTGGGGCCCTCTATCGGTAGAAGCTGCTGAAAAGATCCTCTCTAATGAACCTGATGGTTCATTTATCGTCCGTGACAGCAGTGATGACCATTATATATTCACTCTAACATTTAAGTTAAATGGTCTTAGACATGTAAGGATTGAACATGATCAGGGTAAGAAATATTTATTATGTTTATTTATTTGTAACCTTTTTCAGAGTGATAGTTGTAGTACAAAAACGTTCAATATCAGTTCTGAGTCTCTGTATACCCTTTGGCAAAGGCCTCCTGCAACCCCTTCCAATTCTCCCTGTTCCATGCCTGTCTAGTCCATCTCAACAACTCGTTCTGCCATCTTTTCAATGGTTTTCCTTTCCTTCTCTTCCCTTTCTTCCCTAGGTTCACGTTTTTGTTCCATTTCTCTTGCCCCCTGACTGTGGCCGGCCCATCTCCATTTTAATCTTTTCAGTTTCAGTATTACAACTTGTGTTTCTGTTGCCTTCCTGATTACATAGTAATTGGTTCTATCCATCTTTCTTTTCCCCATCATACTCCGTTCCATGCTATGCTGACACACTGATGAAATTTGGTATAGAGATAGTTTGATTCCCGGGAAAGGACATAGGGTATTTTTTATCCCGATATTCCCACAGGATCGACACTTATGCGGGTGAAAATCCAGATATTCCCACGGGATCGACACTTATTCGGGTGAAACCGCGGGGCGCTGCTAGTGTGTTCATATTTTTAAGTCTACATTTTTGCTGTTTGTGTCTAACAATAGTCAGTCAACATGCCTTGCATTTCTTGAGACGACTTTGCAAATACTATGATGTCATCGGCAAATCTGAAGTTGGTTAGGTATTAATTAGGTACACACCATCAAATTTTAAGCCAATGTTGGTGCACTCAAACTGTCTGAAAACAAGTTCCAGCACTGTTGATAAGACCTTTCGTGAGGGAGGGTCCTTGTCTTACGCCTTTTTCTATGTTTATACTCTCTCCATCTTTTTCTAATTTTACTGTTGCAGTACTGCCAGTGCCGGAATAAGACTACTTGATGCCCTAAGCAATCCACGCCTGTAGGCCCTCCTATCCACTAGTAACCTCGTATTTTTTCAAAACAACGACGAGCGATTTGTAAAGATTGGCGCACATCTCTAGCTAGAGTGACTTTTTGGGTCATTTAATATCTTGCTGATAAATAGCCTTGCCTATCATATGCTAGCAAATACTGTTTCGGTGCTGTTTCTGCTTTATGGTGCCCCCCGAGACGTGATGCCCCTAAGCAATTGCTTAATTTGCTTATGGGCTAATCCGGCACTGAGTACTGCCTGTATACTTATAATATGTTTTTTATTATTCTGATGAATTTTTCTTCGACACCTTGCTTTATCAAGGCGTTCTAGATTCTGTTGTGTTCTAAGGCCTTAGAAAACTGGCTTCAACACATGGATGTGGTCAACTACCGAGTACTTGCTTCTGAACCCCGCCTTTTGTCTAGGTTGGTTTTCGTCTAGTACTTTTGTAATGCGACTCAGAATAATTTTAGCATAAACTTTATATACATACAGGGTTAATGGTAAAACATTAACAACCTCTTAAAGTCCTCATCATTATGAACAACTTTTACTATGGGACAAAACCTGAAATCACGAAAAAAAAATGAGCTATTCCCTACATTTTGACGAATTATACGAACATAAATGTATGGAACAGCTGATTTTTTATCGTGATTTTTGAGATATCGTGATTCAAATGGAGAGCATGGGGTGGGCCAATTTTTTTGCACGCAGGTGTAGTTATCTAAAATGTAATTTATCTTTAACATAATATAGATTTATTAAAAAAAAACGAAGATTGCCTTTTTAGTACCAAACAAGAAACTTCTCGGCTCTAAAGATATGCGAATGTAATAATAATAGACCGTTTTATGTTTAATTTCCAGGTAATTTCTGTTTTGGTGGCTGCACTATGTTTAAAGCTCAGACTATAGTCGAGTTCATAGAGAATGCGGTAGAGACGTCTCGCAGCGGACGGTATTTGTTCTTTTTGAACCTGAGGCCAGTCCTTGGGCCAGTGCGCGTCCAGCTGCTGTATCCGGTTTCAAGGTTTAAGCGAGTACAAAGTCTCCAGCACATGTGCAGGTAAGCTGCTCATTTTATTTATGACGGGCGGGGGAACTGTATAAGTATTTATCGAATATTCGAAAGCGGTCATCCAATGTGTAATTTGTTTGCATAATGTATTGAAAATATGAAAATTATTCGTAAATATATATCAATAAATCGGTGCTCTACACTTATAAAGCAATAAGAATGGGATGCAGTAAGCTAAGTTTTGTATTACTCTTCGTCATTGATGGTAACATTTGGTTTTAAAATTTCAGGTTTGTGATATTAAAGTACGTTCGCCGAGACCTCATCAGTAACCTACCTCTGCCTCGGCGTCTCGTAGACTACCTGAGTGCAACTCACTACTACTCGGAGCTCCTCGCGGACATGTGAACGACTCCAACAAGTAACTTAGCCATCCTGTCAACAGTTTTGAAAAACCCGTGATGTATTACAACATCTTATCCAGACAACAAGGTGACTATTTGTATTTATATTAATTTATGACGTGAATTCCTAATGATTTTCTCATTTTTATAATTGATGATATATAATTTTTTTTTTGTTACAAACGAATGCAGAACATGAAGTAACTTTAAATGTATTTAAATTTATATATCTACAATATTGTATTTTAACATTTGGAAGTATGCTGTATGTAATGTATACTCGTGTATTTCGCCAATTAGCTGTTAGTAAATATCAGAATTATCCTTTGTGATATGACTCGCTAGGTGACTAAGCTATTGGTGTAACAATACCTACCATGAACTTGTGTCGCTGATGTAATTGTGTGGACACATTTTCCGCATACAATCATTCAATACTGTCATTTATACAAGCGGTGGGTGTTCGAAAAGTTCCTATATGGCGATAATAATCCCGAAAGTATAGCGATTGACTTTTTGATTTGAAGACTAACCCCATGGTCGTCATTTTTAGTTTCGTATATGGTTCAAATTAATATTATTCGATATTTGAAAGCGCTGTTTCGTTGTATTATCTGCCTTCATTAATTTAATACGTAAAGATATCAATGACGAAGTACTTACCTAACGGCTCGTGGAAAAGTGAATTAGAACAGAACGTCCGATAAGAACCTAGTTTCAATGACAAGTGAGATCGATTAGAAAATATTGATGAATAGTTGTAAAACGAAATTGAGAATAAACGCGCTTAGTCTCGCGAAAAAATGACTGAGATTTAGTAAAATATGTACGTACAGTGAAGGAACAGAGGAGGCCTGCGTCCCAGCAATGGGAACATTATAGGCTGATTATGTTTATGCTATGAAGGAAACAAGCTATACTGAAATTCTAACTTATTACTATTCTTAATTTGGAATAGTTCTGTGGGCGTTTGTTTGCTTCCGCTAGAATTCGGAAAACTTTGATTGGTTTAGCATGATAAAATATCCGAAGTGCGCCGGGTTGCTAGAGCTTAAGACTTATTTCGCATGACAAAAATCCGACGCACGTTAACCAGCGCTGGTCGTGAAAGGTATTCAAACATCATCTAGTTGGGCCTTAGCACACCTTCGCGAAAATAATCATGGGAAACCGCTTAAAGAATTCAGCTAAGAAACATCACTACATTATGTCGCTATTCGAGTAGCGGAACATTATGAGAGTCAGTTGAATTGTAGCAATCTGAGCAAAATGTCGTCGCTTTCGGCCTAGTAAATATACTACACATTACTTTGGACGTAAAATCAAAATATATTTTACAAAAATAAATGAAATTTCGCTTTCTACACTTTTCGATTGCCTCAGATAAGTGCGAAACAAACGCAGCACCGCAACAAAATAGCGGGCTGAGCGCAGAGGGGTAACTGGCATCCGAGAAAATAGGCGAAATCACGCGGGAAAGACATAGAATCATAATCAAATCTGTGTTAGAACAGGCAGTTTCGCTTGTCGTACAACGGACAAGTAATGGCGGAACTACTGCGGTTTCGCTGCTATGGTTTCGCGGCGGAGATGTGATACCCACCGCAAAGTTAGTTTTCGTCGACGCGCGCACACTTGACAGTTGCGTGGTTGTCATAGAAAAATCTATAGTTACTTTTGCGGTGTATTCGTTAATAGTCAGGCCTGCTAGCCTAACAAATCACTAAATACAAATACAACAAGGTTGTTGTTAGGAGGGTATTTAAATAATTACCTGCGAGTAGAGCATTTCTCTAATAGAGGTTTATTGGTTCGGCCACCGAATGTAGTTGGTACACTGCGCGGAGAGTTTGGCACGTATCTATTGCGCTGTGCAGTTGGTCATGTAAGCGTATTTATCACCAAACATTCCAGTGCTCGTTGTATTTGATGTGGCCTAGTAATCAAGCCTTGCATGAACATGTTCATAAGAAATAGAATAGGTAAAAATAAAGAATAATATAATTATCATTGCCGTCATTACGTATCACTCCAAGGAATCTGTAGTTTTTTCTCTTTAATAAGGAAGTATAAGTGCCTCTGCATTTTACACTAATTATTATAATAGCTGTAAAAAAAAACGTAAAAAATAATAAAATTCTTTATTTTTATAATGACCAGACTTTTCATGTTTGCCACCATATATATAATAAATAAAACTGTCAGGCCAGTCTAGGTAGTGCTGGAATCATTTACTTTGATTTCCATTACTGCGAGATTAAATATGAGTATCGATACACCCAACTCCTTTTTTGCGATGTTAGGCTGTAAAAATGGTTAATGGCAAACTTTTTATTGCGTTTCTTCTAATGTCGTTTGCATAGAGTGTACCATAAGGCCTAGCGCGCACCACGATTTTTTATCATGCGATAATTTTGTCGCAGGAATGCAACGTATGAGTTAGTACGGCAGTGCGTGCACATTCGAATAATAAAACGCAGCGATTTTAAAATGGTGCTTTGTCACAATTTGCTGCGTTTGCTCGCGACGTGATTATCGCGAAAGTAAACTGCAGCGTAAGGAATTGTATGGTCCCGCGCGCACTGCGACAGAAAAATCTCGCACTCGGGCCGGCCGGCTCCCAATGGCATTCCCTTCTTTCGAGAATAAACATGTCCGCTGGAGTCTCAATATGAAACGAGGCTAGACGTGGAACATTCTCAGTAATCTGTCAAATGTTTGAATTTTCATTCTATAATAGCCATATTTTTTTTTGGGATATTTATAGCCGAAGGTCATTGTATTTCTGATAAAAGAAAGCCTTAATAAATCTATCCGCTGTAAAAGGATGAGTATTGACGATTTGTTTTATTTTTCTTCTTTCCCTCCGAAGTAGTAAATAGAGGCAAGCAACTTGTACCGAAACCATGGTGAGACTGAGCAATGACCACCGATTTTTTTTATCGCAGAGCATGCACTGTACTTTCTGCGATATTTTACAGCGCGATTCTAAAATCGTGTCGCAAAAAGTAAAATCGCGGTGCGCGCTAGGTCTTGCAGCCTGCCAGAGCCAGATATCTGCTGTTATAATGGCTGAAGTGAATAAAAATATCCGGATGAAACTATATTTTATTAAAATTATCATATACTCTGCCTACTCATTCGGGTGCTACAGACGTGGTGAAGAGAGTACTATTGATCATTCTAATTATTATAAATCTGTAAAACCAACTTTGTTATCGAAAATCGAGGGTCAAAAGTATTCGCCCAGCAATTAGGGAGGTCCCATCTGACGAAACTAAGAACTGCGGATGGCAGAATCCTGACTTCGAAGTCCGAGATACTCGAGGAAGTCGAGGATTTTTACGGGCACCTATACTCAACGCGGACGGTGAAACCAGCGGGACATAGTGCAGATGACCATTGAGCCGAATTATAGAGACACTTCACGGAGGACATCCCGGATATCGATCAGTGCGAGATTAGGGGGGCCCTCGAGCAGCTAAAGAACAACACGTCACCTGGGGATGACGGAATAACGACAGAGCTCCTTAAACCGGGCGGGGCTCCAGTCCTGAGAGGGCTAGCGAGTCTCTTTAACTCCGTCATCCAAGAGGGTACAACGCCCAGGGCGTGGAGCAGAGGTGCGGTAGTTCTTTTTCTTAAAAAAGGTGACAATTCCTTGCTGAAGAATTATAGGCCCATCTCACTTCTGAGCCACGTATACAAGCAGTCACGAACCGTCTCGCCAGGAGACTTGACGAGTTCCAGCCGACAGAACAATCCGGTTTTCGAAAAGGCTTCAGCACCGTAGACCACATCCATACTGTTTGGCAAATTGTACAGAAGACCGAGGAGTACAATCAGCCACTGTGTATGGTATTTGTAGACTACGAGAAAGCCTTCGACTCCATCGAAATATGGGCAGTCCTGGCCTCTCTGCAACGATGTCGAATTGACTGGCGCTACATCGAAGTGTTGAAATGTTTGTACAAGGTGGGGCAAAAGTAATCATCCTATTGGAGTGCGCTATAACTTTTGCAAATGGCGGCAAATGTCAATTCTGTTTTGACATTAGTGAAGTGAACAGGGAGGTGAGACAGGGGGATGTAATATCCCCAAAATTGTTAATAAATGCGTTGAAGGACGTCTTCAAGACGCTGGACTGGGCTGGAAAGGGTACAACGTGAACGGCGAGTACATTTCACATCTCCGATTTGCCGATGACAGAGACGTCATAATGGCAGAGACGCTGGAACAGCTAGACCAAATGCTGCACAGCCTAAATGGAGCCTCTCGGCGAGTTGGCGTCAGCATGAATTTGTACAAGACGAAAGTCATGTACAATTCGGACGTCTTGCCGAGCCCAATCCACATCGAAGGGTCGCTTCTCGAAGTTGTGAAGGATTATGTCTACCTAAGGCAAGTAATCCAGCTCGGTAGACACAACTTTGAGAAAGAAGCCAACAGAAGGATCCAGTTGGGTTGGAAAACTTCGACAAGTCTTCTCGTCATCTATCCCGCAGTGTTTGAAGACTAAGGTCTTCAACCATAGCATCCTGCCCGTCATGATATATGGTGCCGAAACCTGGACACTGACGGTCGGGCTGGTCCAAAAATTCAAGGTCGCTCAGCGCGCTATGGAGCGAGCTAGGGTCGGACTCTCTTTGAAGGATAAAATCAGGAATGAAATTATCCGGAGTTACCGACATAGCTTACAGAGTAAGCAAACTGAAGTGGCAGTGGGCTGGCCATGTTTGTTGAGGGACCGATGGCCGGTGGAGCAGACGAGTCCTGGAATGGAGACCGCGTATCGGGAAGCGTAGTGTGGGACGCCCCCCAGCTTGATGGACGGACGACCAAAAGAAGCTGGCTGGGACGGACTGGATCCGGGCGGAGGACAGGGTGTTGTGGCGCAGCCGGGGAGCGGCCTTTGTCCAGCAGTGGACTGCAATAGGCTGAGTTGATTGATTGATCTTTGTTCTAGTCGCGAATCATGTTTTGATAAACATAACATACAACTTATTTTACCATAATCATAGTTCTTTTACAATTTGTCAGTGTCAGGATACTGACCTGCAGATTCCAAATACTGAAGAATAATTGAATTTTGCGGGCTACCTTTAGCGCATCCCCATTAACTTACTGTTAACATGTAACACTACTGGACTACATCATGTAGCACTACTGATTAGCAAAATGTAACATTGATGGATTGTAACATTACTGGATTGCAACATGTAGAACTACTGGATTGAAACATGTAACATTGTCGGATTGTAACATAAAACATTACTGGATTGCAACATGTAACATTACTGGATTGCAACATGTACCATTACTGGATTGCAACATGTAGCGCTACTGTATTGCAATATGTAACATTGCTGGATTGTAACATGTAACATTACTGGATTGCAACATGTAACATTACTGGATTGCAACATTTTTACTCACTTCAGGCGTTGTTAACACAATCTGCAGCCTTTCATAACGTGATGTAGTTTTAAAGCATAGTGTAATCGGACTGTTTTATTGCTAATGGAGATAAATTATACAAACCGGTCAGTTAATAAGCCTTGAATAACTTACAGTAGATATTTAGATACACTCTAATATATACGTTGATAAACTAGGTTTTTTAGTAGGTAGGTACTTCCTGTGATGGTTTCATAATAATTTGTTAGGGAATCACTTTGCTTTTTCAAAATAACTTTGAATTCATCAGGAACATTTTGTTATCTTTATTTATAATTGATTAATTTTATATAATATATGAAAATATCAGAATGAATGAATATATCTATTAAAATATATTATTCTCATTGAATTTTAGTTAGACCATTATGTAAATAGTATTTTATAAATGTAGTTTAATGAATTTAGTTATTGTTTGTATCATATTCCACTAGATTTGTATAAAATCGCTTATAAGTAACGGAAAAAAACATGAATTTTGGTTTATTTATTAGTTACGTTAATTTTAGTTCTAATAAAATAATGTTTAATATTACCAAAGATCTTTACATATTGTGCATTCAATGAAAATTACTAGGTAATAATAATTTTATGTTGTTTGTGAATAACTGTCATTATCATGTGAGTGTTGACGGTTAGCTTTTCTGAGAAAAACGAATAAGCTGCTTGTTTAGCTCGTAGAGGTGCTTCATGAGGACCTGAACTATTTATGGGCTCAGTTACAATCGGAATATTATCAATCACTCAAGAACTACGTATGTGATTAATTGATTATGCTTGTTGACACTCATTAACATAGTGTTAAATTCTAAAATATTTTTTAGGCGCGTATTGTTGTGTAGCGAAGTATTTACTTTGTTAATCAGGTGATTGTCGTCTAATAATATAACTTGTATGCCTTTTTGTACCACCGTGACAATTATATTGTAAGATTAACATTAAGGTATAACAAAAAAAATAAACATATCACAAACAAATTGTAAAAAGTAAGACATTTAATTATAACATGTAACTTAAATACTGTATGCCTGCTTTATTATAACACTTAAAATAATTGCATTTTCTGTTTGAATCCGATGGAGTTGGAAATTTGTTGGCAGTATTAAATAAAAAGTCATGAGGTTGTGTAAAGCAATTGAAGTTGTGTTTGGACATTGTTTTCATTTACAAAGATTTTTAAAATAGGAGCGTGTGGCGTGCCTCGCATTGGCGCGGCGCTGCGCGGTGTCCCGCTCCCATAGCGCCGAGCCGCGCTTTCCTTGCACACACATACCAAATACACACACAAAGGGAATAAAGTCGCCTCGCTTATTGTACATACACACGAGCGACACGCGTCGACGACAGGCAACCGCAGCCGCCGACGCATGTCGGCGACCGTCGTCAACGCATGTCGCTCGTGTGATTGCACTTACATTGTTATCATAATTAACACTTTTACAATGTATTCAACAACAATTAATTAATTAATAAATTAATCCAGCTTAACGACTACGTCATATACTCTCAATTATAATAGGTCTGTTATTGTCTACTGGGTGTAAACACGGCCCAATATTGATAAAAATTCTGTAAATCCTTTTTTAGGGTTTCGTACCTCAAAAGGTTAAACGGAACCCTTATAAGATCTGTTCGTTGTCCGTCTATCAAGACCCTTTATCTCAGGAACGCGTGGAGTTATTAAGTTGAAATTAATATCAAATACTCAGGGCTGCAATCCCTTGAAGCAGTGAAAAATTCAAATTTCTAAGTCAACGCAATCAAAAGATACGGGCGTTTATGTTCTGTTTATTCAGCATATTTTGACACTCTTAAGGGACTCAAAACCGACTTTGTTTTCTTTATATAGACACTAGCAGCGCCCCGCGGTTTCACCCGCATAAGTGTCGATCCCGTGGAAATATCAGGATAAAACTTTCCTATGTCCTTTCCCGTGACTCAAACTATCTCTATACCGAATTTCATCTAATTCGGTTCAGCGGTTTAAGCGTGAAGACCCCTTCACGCTGACAGACAGACAGACACTTTCGCATTTATAATATTAGTATGGATAGACGGTACATTATGCTATGGGGAGGCTTAAGGTGGTGAAGACCACTTACGTCTTGCTTCCAGTCATTCGACTTCGTTCATGTACCGTGTAAAATTCAGTGATGGCCAAACTAATCCAAATGCGATAAATTTGAATGATAGGTTCAATCGTATAATAATGACGCTCCAGTATTGAAAGTATGACTCAAGTCTGACTCTGACTATTATTTTCATTCTTCTATTTTAGTTACACACCAACAGTAGTCTAATTGTCCGTGAAACAGTTCACAGTAAACTAGTTAGTGTACCTAAAAACGACTGTAGGTATTATACTATTACTCTGATTTGCAGGAATTGATATGATTTTTATTATCTGTTTATTTTACGTGGGATAATCCCTGCATAATTATTGAAGCACTACGCGCTACGGCCTGTATCACATTACGCATACTATCATTCAGCGATTGCTATTCTATCCTACCTAGTGTGTTCTTAGCTGCGAATCACCATCACGAAAGGACGAACCCATGAATTGAAGAAGGAATACGTCGTGAGGAAACCGGCATATCCTAGAACCAAACATTCAAAGATATGCGACATCCACTAACCAGCAGGGCAAATGCGTAACACATTATCAATCGGAATCGGTTTCATTTTGACAGTTCAAGAACATTCACTGCGTTATTTACATGTTGAGCAGACAAATTTTTCGAATTTATGAAGCAATGGTTTAGCAATTTGCTTCAAAATGATTCAGATTCCGAATGATAGTGCCGCACTAAACCCGAGTGGTGGATTACAGACTACTCCCTTTCGAAGAGAGGAGGCCAGTGTCCCAGTAGTAGAAACATTATAGGCTGATTTAATTTATAGGGAATATTACCTAATGAAATATTTATTGAAATTTTAGGGCTAACCTAACACTTACAAAGAATACTCGAGGTCGGCCACGATTGATATTAAAATTTTGTATTTCACTAATCATTAGTTCAAATGGACTACTTCGATGAGTTTTGTGATTCTTCGCTATGTTAAGTTTTGAATAATGTTATGTTGTGCGTTCACGTGGACGGTCACAAACAACAATAGTCACCCGCCGTAATTTTGCACTATTTTCTTAAGCTTAAGGGGCTTACATGACCTAAAACGCGGTCACTGTCGGACTGCATAGAAAAGAAAGAGAAGCGCGAAGACACAAAATTGGTGATTTGTTGCAAAATATGAAGCAATTATCTATTTACAAAACATCTATTGATTAGGCAAAAAAATTAAAACACTATTACGTTAATATGTTGCGTGTAGAATAATCTGACAAAAAATCAGAATGATTGCATGTTTATTAGTACGGTTTCTAATCGATAAAAGAAACTTTTAGAGGTATCTTCGTGATTTTGTTCTATCTTATCAAATTAGTTATATTATGTTTTCAACACACTATCTGTCTAACATATATCCTGAAGAATATCATATTATTATGTTTTTCTGATTTTGACCTAAACGCAAGTTCTAAAATGCCTAAAAGTATATGATCGACTACAGATCATATACTTTTAGGCATTTTAGAACTTGCGTTTAGGTCCTGTAGTCCCCTTAACGCCGGGCTCTCCACACATTCCTCATCGCTGACAGGTCCGCGTAGTGTAGTGTGATATAGGCTCTCATCGCACATAAGTACAAATAGAATTCTTGCCAGTGTAGCATATTGAAATAATAAAATAATGTATAACAAGTTAGATTACACCAATACCGTGATTCTACCAATTCTAAACATATACATTTAACTTATAGTTTTATACGTACCGTAATATACCTAACTAACTCGTAGTTGTTACTAACCTACTTATCATAGAAATTGCACACATAATTACTTATATAATAAACGACTGTGAATTAATGATAGGTGTATAATTCATAAAAAAGTCTTTAAGTGTCGATGTAGACGCTAATTTTATTGCGAGTGGTACATAATGTTGTTGTATAAAATTAGTCTAAATGTATACCTAATATAAAGTAGTAGCTGCCTGGCTGTGGCTAAACCGAGTAGATACTTATTTAATAAAAACAATACAACATTGACAGTTGTAAGTGATACGAATTAATGAAATCTTTATTTTGCTACTGTGGAAATATGTAGTTAGCCGTGTATAATTAAAGCAAGAATAGGTCTGTAAAGTCATTATGTGTCAGATATGCTAGTACAAACCAACTAAAATAGGGAGGAATCATTTCGATGTTGCCAATAATCGCTTTCATAAATTAATGGTACATAACTATTTACAAAAGTAAGTGCTTTTGAACATCAAAGATATAATATAATAAACCGTAGTGTAGTAGAAGAGTTATAGGTTGTTACTAGTGGTATTGAATTTGTGAATAAGTACTCGTACATTTGTATATTGTGAGCAATCACAATTATTAAACACTAATTCTTGTAGCTCGTCATTATAACCGTTCATATCATGGCGGGGGAAGCTAATAGCGGTATTTTTATAAAGACATATTCCGGTGTAATTATAGTAATTATAAATTATCTGTCTAACTTGTACGCGATTATGCTTGATTTCGGGTAAACTAACGTTTAGTCTTATTTTCCGCGCCAAACAATAATAAAAAATAAAAAAAATATATAAGACAATTAACTTAGTGTATCTGTTAGTGTGTGAACATGCAGGCATTTAACCTAAATATATTATGTCACTTTGACTCTTTGAGAACTAATTATATAGAGAAAAAAAAAACAGTTTGCTTAATGTTAATATAATCTAATACATCATGACCTTTGTTTGTGTTTTGGGGTTAGATAATTAAATTGCTTTACTTATGGATACATTTATAATAAATATCGCCTTCATAATGAACGTATTTATGAACATACATGTATAATTATATCTAGTAATATTAAGATTGTTGGACCGTTGCTAATCAATGTGGTTTTGTAACACTGGTGGCATTTCATTAACCAAACTGTAGACAATTAGATAGTATCATAGATTTAAGTGTGCTCTTAGGATGGCCGTTATATCTATATAATATGTTGGTTCAGCCCGATTCAAACTTTATGGCGCCTCTGAAGTGCGCTACTCGCTGCGCAGTACTTCACACCTCACCCCCGCTGACATGTGAACTTGTTACTGCGCAGCGACTCGCCTCATACGCAGTACTTCACACCTCACCACCGCTGACACGTGAACTTGTTACTGCGCAGCGACTCGCCTCATGCACAGTACTTCACACCTCACCCCCGCTGACACGTGAACTTGTTACTGCGCAGCGACTCGCCTCATGTTCCGAGCCGCTATAAAGTTTGAATCGGGCTGTACTGACACTGACAATGTAACAGTGTACTACTTACTATTAATTACAGGCGTGTTTATAACGCAACGACTGAATAGTGTGGTAATCCCTGGACTATTATAGAGCAAGATAATTCTTCCGTCTGACTGAAAGTCTCTACATTATTACGATTTGATTCTGCAAATATTTATGAAATTATTTGAAAAACAAAACGTTCTCACGCAAACAATAACTTAAAAACAATGGAATACTTAATTTAAAACAATAACAAAAATCAAAGACCAAGATACGACAAGTCGACACTAATTAGAAATAGATGGTAACTCCTGCAGCAACGAACCAGTTTACTTCGATTATCTAAACTAAATATTTGATTTTTTTTTGTATGATGTTTGTATCGCTTTCACACTAAAACGACTGAACGGATGAAAGTCCCATGGGTAGACCATGACAGTGTGCAGCCCCCGCGGTCACTGGCTGCGGTCAGTTATTATGTTTTCTTCAGCTTTACAGATGTGATCAAGCGCGCCGAATGGAAACAAAAATATCGATCAGCTTAGCTTTGTGTTCACTGTTTCACTATGCGCCCCACCTATAACGTGTCGACGTCATGACACGCGTACTAAAGCGGACGATCGATTTAATACTATAATTCGAAAAGCTTGAGATCGCCTTGTCACGCACCTCCCTTTCATGGGCACTGGGCAGTGGTAACTGAAAATATTGTTGGTTCTAAACAACACAACAGCCAACAAATAGCGTTAGCGATGTCTGACGTTCTTAATTAATGAAATATATGAATGTCTTAATCTTTAAAGATGTCGTGTTCGGTGTTTGTAGAGAAATAATATCTTCAGGCGTGTATCCGTTGGATTTATTTAATTTTTATTTGTCAATGTTTCACGAGTTCCAAACAAGCAAATTTTATCCCGAGATTTTGGATTCTCCAATAAGTTCACTGTTTGATGTAATCTAACGTTTTTATTCATAGTGATTTCTTATTATTTATTTGAGTTTGAAATCAAATATATTATATACGTAAAATAACATTTATGTACATGATTATTTTTTATGAAAACTGTAGATCATTATTTTGAATATTGAAATAGTTCCACGTTATTGAGTGCATGAGAACGTGTTGTCTATTTTGGTGATAAGTATTCTGTCAAATACTAATAACAACATACAATGTAAATTAACTGCAATATAAAACTAACAAGTCCAGTATAATTTTACTTGCAGTGGTAATGACATATCGGTTGAACAGAATTGGAATGAAAAAAGATAGAAAGATAAAACGATGTTTTTTAAAGAACTTCAAAATACTGAAGGGGCAGTAAGGTTATTTATTGACATACAGGGTGGATTTTTGAGAAGGGGCAGTAAGGTCAGGTACCTTAAGGCGATACCTCGAAAATAAATCGCAGCGACTGATCTACTAAGCGAGCGAAAGTGATGCATTTACTTTTGAAACGCAAAATAAGAGAGGTGGCTATAATGTGCGTGCCCTCGGAATAAAACGACGTATGTGCCAAAACGAATTTACTCCTTTTTTAACAAATTTCAATTTAAAACTACTTTGAGTAAACTTTGATAAGATAATCCATACTAATAGTATAAATTCGGAAGTAACTCTTGTCTGTCTGTCTGTATGTTACCTTTTCACGTCTAAACCACTGAACGGATTTCGATAAAATTTGGCAGAGAGATAGATTGCATCCCGGGGAAGGACATAGGGTAGTTTTTATCGACATACCTCGCGGGCGAAGCCGCGGGCGAAAGCTAGTTCTCTATGTTTTAAAGTAAATTCCATTGAATAATTCTTAAGCGTTACGCCCTGATGTCGAAAAAAGTCAAAAAATATATATAACTGCAATTTTTTTGTATCGTGAAAAATTCATAGAATCTTGTATTCCTTTTACATGATACTAGACCAAAGAGTCAAAAAAACATATACCAAAATGATAAATCCCTCTATTCCACATAGGTACTACACGAAATAGAAAAAACACATTTTTTTCAATATAATTAGCTACAGAAAAACGTTCTTAGGAGACTGTCCTTACTTTTTGAGTACCTACTTATCATTATTCACGGATTTTGGAAAAAAAATGGTACGTCCAGTCAGCTACAAAAACGTCAATTCTTGCGATTTATTTTTGAGATGCCTATCTATGCAATTTTGTATAAGGAATAAATACTCTTATGGACCAAGAAGTACTAGAAAAGCCACAAATCATAACAAAACTTTTCCATACATTTAGTAGTAATTAATCATCTTATCCACGATCATATAGAGCGTACGCTATTACCAGATATTGGAATAGGTAGAGTATATTTACCTGTACTTCTAAGGAAGTAAGTAACATAGAGTGGATACTACCTCCCACTAAAATCTGTATGATAAGTCTTGACATTTTCATCCCGGGATTTAAGAAATTACAAATTATTTATCGTATCGATTATTTCAAAGAATCTAATTACGTTTTTAGGGTAAAATTGTATCAACAACAGTTAAAATACTTACATGGTCTTATTTTCCAGTCTCAGAAATCCACCCTGTTTATGGGTTTATTTATAAATATTGCTTAAATATAAGAGACATAAAAGTCGAAAATAAATTTAAGTTTAAGGAAACATTCATCATTACATAACTTAAAGCAAAGTTTATAAATTAAAAATAAAAACATTATGGCAGACCAATAGGTACTGTTAAAGAACACTGTTCTGTCATGCAGACGAGTCTATTATAGTTTTTCAATAACCTAATCCGGCTTGTAACAAAACGAGGTTTAGTTCTAGCCTAAACCTTTGAGCCAGTTTTCGACCTTTATCTCAACCAAGGCCACTTGTCAGTTTTGTTCAAAGAACTGCATTTCTGTAACAGTTACATTCATAATCCAACAAACATACATAGGCTGATAAACACATCATACTACTTGGCGTCGCGGAGTCGTGTAAAAACTGGCTTGGTGGTTTAAACCTGATTTAAAAAAAAACTTTGTTTTTTATATTTATGGGTAAATCAGTTAGTAAATTTATCGAACAAAAAATCTTTAAAATAGGTGGTGAAGTGTATTTAGTTTAGTATAATCAGAACCAATGTTTAACCTTAAAGTAGGAACGCCTTGCTATCTCTGCTGTAAATATTCTAACATCGTCATACATGGATATTATTGAAGCTGCACTTTATTTTAATTAATTGCTTAAGTGGAGAATACGAACTATTGTTAGTAAATAAAATGTATGGAAAAATAAGTACAAAATAATATATTGAATAAAAATGTGTTTGGGATACGTACCTATAGATATTTGAGCTCATGATTTTGATTGTTTTGACACTTGTGACAGGATTTTAGTAATTATACAACTGCAAACGTTGCTGTTGTTTTAACAATAAAGTTGTTTCTTCAACAAGCTATGCTTTGTCTTCAAGTAATAAAAGAAATGTTGGCTGTGAGTTACAGAAAATTAAACCTCTGTGCAATTCAATCAAAATTCTCAATCAACAATGTGAAAGTTAGAAAAACTGGCTTCCACACATTTTTCACCTCAAGACCAATAACGTGAATTACGATGTAGACTAGTAATTTATTGTTTTTAATAGTTAATTACGATATTTGTTCATACATAAGTTGTAGTAAAGTCAAAATGTAGAATTTATTTTTGAGGCGAGGTCCTAATCCGCAGTGCTCATTGTTCCAAAATAAAAATAAAATCAGAAGCCAGAAAGTAAACTACTCGAAACAAAATATTTTACTCATTCAAGCAGTTTTAGAATTTTTATTTCTGCTTTTTGACGTTGATTTAGCTAGGGGTTGTGGTGATGAATTCATCTAGGTATCTATGTATTAATAATTTACCATGAAATAACGTAATAGGTCGGGGGAGAAGTTTTTCGTATTTTTTATACAAATTTGAGACATTTTTTAAAATATTTTATTTACATTTGATTATAATAACTTATTTGTCAAAATGTAGGGAACATCCGATTTTTTTTTCGCGATATCAGGTTGGTAGTAAAAGTTGTTCATAATGATTAGTCAAACAAGTTACAAGACGTCTTTTTTCCCCAAAATGTACGTGGGTATTTTTTTTGACAAGGGCAACACTTCATGCTTGTTGTCATCACGCTTCTTTTTTTGACACTAGTCACTCAGTCATTAACGGTCAGGCGCTCGATTGTCTCGACTATGTAATTTGAAAACTCAATTCAAGTTGATCGAAGGTAGGGAGGTTCCCAGCAGCTTCGCACGTTTGAAACGCACACAAAACAAAAATTCAAGAAAATAATCATAGCAAGATCCAAAATACGGTAACCGTTCTATATTGACACATTGAAAAATTAAAACTCTGTAACAGAGTCACAGAGTTTTAATAAGAAAAAATACATGTCCTGTGGGTTAGTGCTGTCAGTTGATAAAGTGGAATTTGTCATTAAAATCATTATTGATTTAACAGATCAATCTGATAATTTAAACAGTGTAATGTGAGTAGGTCAAAACGCTCTTTACAAAGTCGAACAAAGCCAATCTTGCCGAATGCCACTGACTTAAACACCAATGTGTCAATATAGAACGGTTACCGTATTTTGGATCTTGCTATGATTATTTTCTTGAATTTTTGTTTTGTGTGCGTTTCAAACGTGCGAAGCTGCTGGGAACCTCCCTGCCTTCGATCAACTTGAATTGAGTTTTCAAATTACATAGTCGAGACAATCGAGCGCCTGACCGTTAATGACTGAGTAACATCACTAGTGTCAAAAAAAGAAGCGTGATGACAACAAGCTTGAAGTGTTGCCCTTGTCAAAAAAATTACCCATGTACATTTTGGGGAAAAAAGACGTCTTGTAACTTGTTGTCAAGTGGTAACGGCTGCGACTTACGAGTTGTAGGTCGTAGATTCGAACCCAGACAGGCGCTTTACTTTATGTAAATTATTTCATCACCACTGCTCTCAAAACGGTGAAGGAAAACAACGTGAGGAAACCGGCATGTCCTAGAACCAAAAATTCGAAGACATGTGACATCTACCAACACGCACTGGGCCCGCATGGTGGATTACGGCACACTCCCTCTCACCGAGAGGAGGCCTGTGTCCCAGCAGTGGGAACATTATAGGCTGATTATGTATTTTACATAATGGTGCAACATCAGATATCATAGTTAGATTCTATAGTCATTGCTAATATTACTGTTAAAATTAAACTTGACAGAAACTATTTATTTATTTATTTAATTCTTCAAGCACATAAATGTACAGAGGCGGACTTAATGCCATAAGTAAATAACTTAACTATAACGGAGCTCTTGATGCAACCCACCCAAAAATACCAAAAAAACTTTTCCCCGATTTATTTATTAGTTATGCCTAGTGCCTCTTTTGTTTTGAGTAATTTATTAAACAAAACACAATACATTCCCTTTGAAATACCCATACGTATGTGTTTCATTTAGTTGGAATGCTATCATGAAATTCATAGTTTCTGCACAGTATCTCACGATGTATATTTACATAATATATAACCAATCTTATCTTAATGCTTCACTGAATGTAGCCCTGCCTACTTTGTAATCTACTCACCCAGATATTATTGTCACGCTTTCATCTCTGTTATCATATATTATAATACTGTGCTCGGTTTTAGGGTATATACCTTTATTGAAGTCCTAATGTAATAATCCTATGCTATATTATCCTACAGAACTGTTTAAATATATAATAATTTAATAGATAAATAATCCATAGACCTGTACATAACCTATTTTGAAATAATTTCACACTGTCTTTATGTTAAGATTTGATCACAGTTTATTGAGATTCCACTTATTTATGTTAGATATCGTAAATGTGTGTTTTATTAATTTCAGGATATCCTTGTATTTAACGGACGGTTTCATTTAAGTCATAACAAACTATATACTCCAACAATAAGGGTAATCATAAAGGATAACATAATTCAGCTGTGATTTAACTTAATATAGTGACTTGCGATACCACTTTATACATACCACACACACACACACATTATCAATCGGAATCGGTTTCATTTTGACAGTTCAACAACATTCATTGCGTTATTTACGTGTTGAACAGTCAAATTTTTCGAACTTATGAAGCAATGGATTAGCAGTTTGTTTCAAAATGATTCAAATTCCGAATGATAGTGTGTTACGCAATTAGGGTGCCGGTAGTGATGTGAAACACACATATGCGTTTTATTTTATTTTAGATAATCAGTGTTGTTTCCAAAGCAATAAGTGTTTTTAATAATATTTAGCTTATTGTTCTATCTGTACTTATTTACTAACGTTGAATTAACTTTGTATTTGTTATATGAAATTATATATTACAGTTAATGTAACGCATGTAATGCACTTTTGTGTAACAACTGATATGTAAGTTAGTTCATTCTGTTTTATAAAAATGGAATAAATAGGTTCCGATTGAAATATTTAGTTTTATTAAACATCCGTCAAAAATCTACAGCAACTGTGGATTCTATACAATAATATGCTAGGTATATTTATTATTGAGGTTTTAAAATAGGTACAAAAAACATAAGTATCCCTTTTTGGTAATCGCCCAACTAGCACACTAGTGGCAATAGCAGCCTATTTTGCAACTTTTAGCTGTACAGCAGCGCTTTAGGGGTTCAGAAAGTGGTTTTAAGTTCTACTATTGCTTCCGTAACTGCTCATAGCTGTAAATGTCACTAGGGGTAGCAGAAACTGAACCAAATGCCACTCTAGGTTTTATAAGAGTTCATTTTACAACCCATTTGCCGTCTATAGCTTTAAAAGAGAGTTAAAACATGTACGTTAAAGCTTAAAGCTGCTAAAAAGCTTCTGTTGCCGCTGCTGTACGCTTCAGAACTGCACAAAGACTTTAATTGCAGACTTTTTAACGGAACTGTTTATAAGATATATTTATCACTGTTCTGTCACTGAAAGTTTCATTGCAGAAGTGATTTGTTCTTTTGCGCAGACTTAGGTAGGAATTTGATTGACTGTTTTACTAATAGTGACATTAAGGCTTCACAATAGAAGCAAGAGAGTAATGGACATTGCCTACTCATTTGGATACATTCTGCTATTTTTATTGGAGAAATCACATTTTATAAAATATTTAAGCCAGTTTTAGAGAAATATGGATCTGAAAGCATGGAAGTTCTAACAAAGAACTGGTGGATATCGCAAAAAAGTACGGAGAGTTTATCAGAATATACAGAAATTAAAACAGGCCAAGAGCGTGTCGGGCCACGCACAGTGTAGGGTTCCGTAGTTATAGCCCGTTATCACAATATAGTACGTTTCTGTTGTTCTTTATTCTGAATATATGTAATGGTAAAGATATTAGGAGTTAATGGTTATAATAACAAAAATCGACTTTAAATTTGAATACCTTGCAAGAAAATCTTAACACTTCGCCTCTTGTATAATTGTATTGGTGAATTGAAATAAAAAAATATTTGAGATAAAATCAACTTGTTTTATTGGCAAATTGGCCCATAATTGACATTATTAAAATAATTAAACTATGTAAATTCTAAAATAACAACAGTATAAACAATATTTGCACAACATTGTGTCTTTTGTCTCATTCTCTTCATGTGTCTGATATGGTGAATCGGAACAGACCAAATATTTGAATCAAAAACAACATGTTTCTTTGGAAAATTGGCCCTTACTTACATAATAGACATAGTCAACACGTTTATTAATAATAAAAATAAATATTCGGGACATTTCACACACACAGACGCACTACGAACTACGCCTGTCAAACTAGGATAAGTCTAAAGTAGCAATATAAATTAATCTACGTATGGCTATAAATTTCAGTCTTATTAGTTATACCACCTCTATATAATCAGTGTTTTTGTTCGGCCAGTGTAACATTCCATGTTTTTCCCACTTAGATGGACAGATGCAAAGTTCTTGTTTATTTTGTTGTTCATTATAAGTTTGAATTATTTTGAAAGGCATTCTGAAAACATGGTAAGACATAGTAAGTGTTAAACAATTGAAAGAGCGAAAGTATAGAAGAAGCTACAAATGATCATCGTATTTTAGGGTTTTCAACGAGTTCTACGGATCTCTAAACAAATAACCATTAGTGTGGTCCGATATCTGCAGTAAGTACGGAATAAAAGTGATTGTAAAGACTTGAACTGCATTAGTGGTACAGGTATTACTTGGACCTTCAGAAGAGAGAAACTTAGCGCTTTGACGCGCAGAGAGGAAGTATTAAGGTTGAAGTTGCAAGTTAACGCTGCTTCTCATAGACGACATGTTTACAAGACAATTATTTTTCATTACTTGAGAAATTTATAGGTTTTTATCGCAATTTGTAGTAAAATATAACTAAACATAGAACCATCAACTTACTAAATACAAATGTAGTCAAGTATGTAATTTCAATATCGTGTAGTATGTGATATAATAATATTTATATAATAATATTTTACATATTTTACGATATTCTGAGGTAATTATTAAGGCGCGTTAAAAATACTCTAATAATATCAACTATATGCACGATAAACTGATCTGCGTTTGTAGCCACTTGCATATAATACAAAATATATCTCAAAAACACTTACCTTCACTTCACATAATATTTATTTGTATTCAGTAATGTCTGACTCAGGAACAACAGATGTATTTAATAAATGAGAGACTAGAAGGTGAATGATCAGTGATCCTTTATTCGTTCAGTTATACTTGTCATTCATTCAAAAAGCGCCACAAGAGCTTTAGTGTGGTGTTAATTATTAGTTGCAGCTCCTGTAGCGCTTTTATGCCACTATTATGAAGTTCTAATGGAACTATAGATTGCAAAAAGTTGTGCCCCTTTGGCTCCAAAGCGGCTGCATAAGGTCTGCAGAGCACGCTCTGGCGCTTGAGCTTGGCGCCTTTAGGAATAATCGGATTAGCTCCAAAGCTCTTAAGCAACCAGTTTGTGCTAGTTGGGCGGGCAAAAAAGTGGCCATCACGCGTAGCCGCTCTACAACTTACAGGCAATGCCATAGATATTCTATGGTATAGCCTCGCAGCGAGTGGTATTTTATAGCTACCTATTTAAAATCGTAAGTCGCATGTCGGAGCAACAATATGCAAAAGCCACCACTCCATGGATCCCCAATGGCAGGAAACGACTGCGCGGCTGGCCCAAATAGAGATGGCTGGATGAGCTGGACTCTTTAAAGGATTGGCCCACAAACGCAGTAGACCGGGAAAAGTGGAAAGAGGGAAAGGAGGCCTTTGCCCTGCAGTGGGACAACACAGGCTCATAATAAAATAATAATAAATATTTAAAAATAATTTCGTCTTATCACTAATGAATTGGCTACCGTTATACATAAAAATAGTCTATGGAATATTTTCCAAGTCAATATAGAAAACAAAAGTACCAAAGTACCAAAACACTATTTTCTAATCTGACCAATGTATGAAATTATGAACCACTGACGTAGAAGATGCTGTTGTACTTATAACATAGAACGATCGCTTTTTGTCCTATATGCATAGAAAGCGGCATGGTTAACTATTAACGCCTTTTAACTCCTAGATTAGGTATACTTAGCACAAACATGCCTAATTTTCTGGTTACATAATTATGTTTTCATTATAGTAGGCAATGATGTAAAAGTTTGACCCACTTTGCACTAACAATATCCTTATATGGCCCTTTGTACAGACGCCAGCACATATAATCTGTCAAATTTCTTTATTTATTTATTTGGGACAAACAAACAGTAACACATTATATCTGCGCAAATAATATAAACAAAGTTAATATATAAATGTGAAACTCACACCGTTATCCACAACATATTATTTCTAAATTGTATATGCATATAAATTCTAAATCTTTAATTGATTTTCAACTCTATCGCCAAAGTATAAGGTTCAATGTTGATTGGGAAAATTTGACAGTTTCGGGTAGCTTGATGTGCTGGCGTCTGTACATGGCACGGCGAACAAACCGCGCCGTAGAAAAAACTTCTCTGTCAAGAAGCTTCTATAGTGATACATACAACACTGACGATCGTGCCTACACACGACGTAGAAACCGCGCCGTAGAAAAAACTTCTCTGTCAAGAAGCTTCTATAGTAATACATACAACACTGATGACCGTGCCTACACACGACGTAGAAACCGCGCCGTAGAAAAAACCTCTCTGTCAAGAAGCTTCTATAGTGATACATACAACACTGACGACCGTGCCTACACACGACGTAGAAACCGCGCCGTAGAAAAAACTTCTCTGTCAAGAAGCTTCTATAGTAATACATACAACACTGATGACCGTGCCTACACACGACGTAGAAACCGCGCCGTAGAAAAAACCTCTCTGTCAAGAAGCTTCTATAGTGATACATACAACACTGACGACCGTGCCTACACACGACGTAGAAACCGCGCCGTAGAAAAAACTTCTCTGTCAAGAAGCTTCTATAGTGATACATACAACACTGACGACCGTGCCTACACACGACGTAGAAACCGCGCCGTAGAAAAAAATTCTGTCAACAGGCTTCCATCGGGATCCATACAACACTGACGGCCGTGCCTACACACGGCGGATATACCGTAGTTTTTCACGACAAGAAAAACGTGTGTGTACAAAGGTTCTTAGTGTGTAAGTTGAAACTTTCGCTTTCATAACTACTGTGCCACTTATGTTCTGAAGACTGAGTCCTGAACTAAGTAAGTTCACAAGCAAATGATAGGTACTGATACATAATCGTCCTAATAAAGACAACGAAGCAACTGCACCTGTTCCAGCATAATTCAGCATAAATCATGAAAGGAACAAAGCACTAACGAGTCACCGCCCCCTAAACTGCGACCAATCCAGTTGGATGTAGCTAGGGGATGGAAGGTCGCTCCGCCCACTCATACTATCCACCCACTACTTATTACCACCCCAGGCTGAACAATTTTATGACAGAGGACATAATCATTTGGCGGCGTCTGATTGTTGTGCTTTATCTACGGAACTGAAGACATCAGAAACGTGAGTAACTTTCATATTAATTCTTTACACCGAATTATTAGAATAACTGATCTTAAATATTGTATTTTTTTTTCGGTTGCTCTAATTTTATTAACATTCGACAAACAAACCCACCTAAGCACGGATATTTTCTATTTCTCTATTATAGTTCGGGTTCATCTTGATTAATCGTAAAAGCATTTAACTGTGATCAATATATTGTATGGAGGTACACACGTTCTTTCTTTCCATTCAGGTCCTAATAAAATAGGTCATGTTATTTTTGTCTAATGTTTTAAAAATGTTACCTAGCGTTTATTACCTGCTTGCTTTTTAGAAAGATTATGATTTACTTTTAAAATGCAGTGCGACCCACGGATTGTCCGCAAGGTATTGCTCACGGCATTATTGACTTACTTGCGAATACAGTGTTGGGATTTCCAGATATTATTTAAATTACAGCTAAAGCTATAGGTTTTCTTCATAAAGTTTTACAACTATTTTCTTAACCCAATTTAATCATCACATCATCATCTTCCTGCCTTATCACGTCACGTTATCACAATTTATTTGGAGTCACAGCACGTCTTATTTTCCATAAATGAACACATAGTTATAAGTTCATGTATGTAGGTATTACCTACCTCTGCAAGATATTTGCCAACGTTTTAACTTTTTTAACGTAGATTGGCAATCATGTCTTATTGGTTTAATTATTTAGTTTGTGGGTTTTATGGACTGTCCATGTCCCATATCTCCCAGCCCCTTCTTAGATTAGGTACGGTTGCACACACGGAGAACCACCTCGGCAAAGTTGCATTGTCATTAACCCTGTTATTTTTTATAAACGTTGCTTATAAATAAATTGGTTAACCATCAAAGGGTTTTGTAAGCAACTTGGACAGATTAGTATTACCTATTTATTGTTGTTTGTATGTTGTTACACGAATAGTCCGCGTTTCGGCTAGTATGTACCTACCCACCTATTCCAGTAGCAACACAGGATTGCAAAATTTTTTTGAACTCCTTCATAAGATGCGAACTATTATTTTAGGTAGGTACCTTAGCTGCGTTTCACTTTTGTTTTATGAAGCTTCATCATCCATCAAGAGCCCGCTGTTTCCTTCACCTACTGCTCAGCACTGGCCTCTCTTTTATTAAGATTACCACAGCTGAACCATTTATTAAAATGTGGTGGTAAACATTAATTACAATTTATTTAAATCGCCAATTTTCAATTTGGTCAGTTTTGCGTTCAATAATACACTGGAGGTTCTTGTATTTTGCGAAACTGACTCGTCAGCTCATGCAGCCTGTAACGATACGAATTTATTATAATAATATGCTTTTATTGGCAATCATTTGAAAATTAACTTAATAAAGAAAGAAAGAAAAATGCGTTTATTGGCATTACATCAAAATAAGTACACCTTAAAACTATAAAAACAGAAAACAAAGATTATAATGCCAAAAGGGCCTCAGCTCAGCATAATGTCAGATGACAACACAAGGTGTACCACCTGACGCTGATTTTCAGCTGCAACCCACGAGTGCCATACGCTGGAATAACAAACACATAGAGATATGCGTGTCCGTTAAAATAAATTAACAAAATCAAATAAAATGTTGCGACATTGTTGTGTGTGTTATGTTGTGATTAATGAAAAACTGAAATAAATAACCCATAAATATGTGCGTACTACCTACATTTAAAACAAATAAATAAATAGAAAGTATATATAGATACTATAAAACAAAATCGTGTGACTACATTGCTCTTCTACTACGAAATGGATTTTATGCGATTCTCATTTTCATTATAGTAAGGACCATAATAATTGACTAATAAAAAAATTAAACTGAATGAAATTAAAAGTAATAATAATAAAATCGTTAAATATTGGTAAAGTTGATAAAATTTATAAAAAATGATAAAATTTACAAAATTGATTGTTTTATATGGTAAAAAATGATATATCGGCTCGAATATTTTCAAAATCTTTTTGATGGCTTAAAAGAAATTCTTTTAATTTCAATTTGAAAGTCGAGGAACTTTTACTAAACTTTATGGGAGGAGGGATATTGTTCCAGCATTTAGTAGCTGCGTAGCGAAAACTACCTCTAAAAGCCGCCGACTTGTGCTGTGGGATGGAAAGCTGTTGAGAACATTTTCTTCCCTCACCGATTCTGTCTTCTTGTCCACGATAGTTTATTGTATAAGTAAGAAGGGGAGTAATAAAGGGGCTTTTGGCCAAGTAATAACAGCCGCACGGGTCAATCGATCAGGTTAAGCTACGCTTGCCACGGTTGGTCCGTGGATGGGTGACCATCTTTAGTTCTTTACATACCAACGCCCCTCCGTGCCTCGGAAAGTACGTTAAGCCGTTGGTCCCGGCTGTCATTCGTGGATCTTTGACAGTTGTTACGAGCCGTCAGAAGCCCGAAAATTAACAACCAGTTTTACCAAGGGGTATCGTATTACCCAGTAACTGGGTTTTGGAGGTCAGATAGGCAGTCGCTCCACCTAAAATACTGGTATTCAGCTGCATCCGGTTGGATTGGAAGCCGACCCCAAAATAGTTGGGAAAAGGCTAGGCAGATGATGAAGTCTTTCTAATTACCTAGCCACATCATTATGTAAGGACTCGTCAGTCTAAAATGGTGTCCCAGTCCCGCTATTCCTTTGCTGTCATAACAAATAACCTGTTACTTTGCAAGAACAACCTGGTTAGCCGACAAGCAAGTTAGGTTATCATTTTATTCAGTTTTATAATGTACTAGCTTCTGCCCGCGACTACGTCCGCGTGAAATTTCTTGTCCTCCCGACCAACCCCGTCGCATCGCATCACCTGCCGCGTTATCACATCGTTTACGCTTAGCGTTCTTTTTTACTTTTTTCCTTTTTGCTCGACTTCTAAGGGTCATAGCGTGATGCGAAATAGCCTAGCCTTCCTCAAGAATTGGGCTATGAAATGCAAATACATTTTTTCAAATCCGACCGGAAGTTCCAGAGATTAGCGCGTTCAAACAAACAAACAAACTCTTCAGCTTTATTTTTAGTAGTATAGATAGATTTTTAACATTCATATAGAAATACAAACCCTGACGTCACGATCAGTATTATTTAGTTTTAGCCTACGTTGTTCACTGCAGGGCAAAGGCCTCCTCTCTCCCTCCACCTCTCTGTCTTGAGCTAGTGTGGACTAATCCACGATAATTAGTAACACCTACTTATAAATAATAATTAAATCACTGAACGAAATTGGCAGATTTTGCGAAACAGAAAGCACACTATAAAACGAGTTGGGTAGCTTCTGGCAATTTTTTGTAACCAGCACCTTAATTACGTAACAAACTTTCAATCTGAATCATTTTGAAGGATATTGCTAATCCATTGCTACATATGTTCATAAATTTTGTCTGCTCAACAACGTAAATAATGCAATGAATGTTGTTGAACTGTCAAAATGAAAGCCATTGCTACTGATAGTGTGTTGCGCAATTACCCCGCAGAGTATGCTCGTGGCCAAGTAGTTAACAGCCGCACGGGTCGATAGAAGGTTAAACTACGCTTGCCGTGGTCAGTCCGTAGATGGGTGACCGTCATCAGAAGCCCGAAAGTCTGTCAACCAGTCTTACCAATTGTGGAGGTTAGATAGGCAGTCGCTCCATGTAAAATTCTAGCTTTCAGCTACATCCGATTAGACTGGAAGCCGATCTCAACACAGGCAAATGATCTATCATATTTTGGGAATTTCCAAACTTTCCTGGAAATAAGTTTCCAAGTTGTTTTTTGTATAATTATGTTGTTAGAATTTAGAGAGTTTGTCCACTAGTTGCCCACCGACCCCTTAATCATTTTTATTGGTTCGATGAAAAAATCTATTATACCTAGTACGTCATCGGGGTAGGAAACTAGATCATTTGCTCATCCGACCGATAGCTATAGGGATCAAATCGAAGTACCTACTTCTTCAATCCAAGCTCAGTGACCTTTTGTTATATTTACCTACTTGATGCAACGGGTCGGTACCCTGTCGGCCTGTGGGCCACACCTTAGGTCAACCAGTGCAAATGTCGAGGGACCCATCTGACACTCATACGACACAAGCTTACGCAACTAAACGTGGGGTGCGGATAATTATGTACCTACCCCACTTCACTATTCCGGCAATATGTTTGCTTCGCCATTATTGAATGCAGTTGGCCTTAAATTAGTGGTGGTTTTTTTAATTATGTTATCATTGAGTTAGTTAAAAGCATTTTTGAAGTGAAAACTTCTTTAGCGGCGTTGTACACTTTTTTTGTAATGGGTAAAAAATGTTAAACTCGCGTCAGGACACGTGACCTGATCGAAAATTCGTAAGACGGATGGAGAGTGCTACGGCGTAGGTCAAACTGTGCTACGGCGTAGCTCACACTATGCTACGGCGTAGTTCACCATACCAGCATACCAGCGAATATGGCTGTTTTTTGAATAAAATATTTCGTTTGACATTTTGAAGCTTTTTTTAGATTCTATAATTAGACTCAAACTATTTTAAATAGATATTTAGTTAAGAGCGTTTACGCCGTGCGGCATTTTATACAAACTTTCAAGCCCGATTTTAATGAAACTTCATACGCATAAGCAGGATACAAAGGTCTAAAAATACTAACTTTTTAGACTTTTGTATCCTGCCTAACTCGCGCCACTGTTACCGTAAGCGACACAACGCGTGTTTTGTTTATAAGACGATTTAAAAAAATACCCGCTTCGGATGTGTTCGGCTGTCCTCGGGATGTAGTCGGTTTTAATGTATATCCGATATGTCACTGAGTGATGGCAAAGTATTCTTTTTGTGTTTTGTTTTCACTTCTGTCGGCACTCCCAGAGTGCCACTGTTTTTTTTTTATTAGACAGTTGTGGTAGAGCCTTGCTTAACCAACTAGTAAAATAGGCTTGATTTTCGGTTTCTCTACACCTTGTCGCTGCATGATGAGAGACGCAATGGAATCCGACATTATAGGCGAATTTCACCAAACTTTTTCTAGAATAAGTGATAAACTGAGAATAAATTTTGAATTTTTATCAGGTTTCCATTCTAGATCTGTCAGACGTTAATTTTATTCCACGATTAAAAAATATCTGACTTTGGTAAAATCAGCCCACCCTAAGGAATCTAACTGTTCAGCGGAAACATCACTTGGGCCGATTTTTTAATTTTCTGATCTGAGGAATAAAATTTATGTCAAACTGACATATTTCTTTTTCTGATAAAAAGTTATCTGATGATTGAAATCAGCCCTTAATCCCATAACAGCGTAGGTACCTATAGATAATCTCAAGTATCCTTTGATAATTCGCAGATAAAATACCTAAGTAGGTACGTCAATTTGACTTGATCAATCAATTTGATCTTACGTAATATTTTTCGCCTCTGATGAGTCATAACTAAGGTAAGTAATATCCGTCGGCCGACCAAGTACCTACATGTTGTTCATTTACAATAAGTAATCTAATGATTCGTATTTTACATTTCTTTGATAAATCTTTAACCCCACGTTGAGTTTACGACTTCCTAAAATGAGCTTTGTACTAAGTAGTATCCAAGTTTAGACGGCACGGTTGGCCCAGTGGTTAAGCGATTGACTGCTGCACTGCGTGTCGCGGGTTCGATTCCCGCACGGAACAAATCTTTGTATGACCTACAAGTAGTTGTTCCGGGTCTGGCTGTTTGTGTATGTGAGATTAAATGTTTGATGTTTGTAAACGCACCCACGATACAGGATAAATTCCTAGTGTGGGGCAACGTTTAAAAAAAAAATTCTACAATTACACCTTGACACACTTTTGTCTTACGACCGGTCTGTATGTCTATTCTAAAATTCGAACCCTTGCGTCAAAATATTTTTTAACTAGCTTCTGCCCGCGACTTCCTACGCGTGAAATTTCGGCCTTCGACCAATCCCGTCGCTTCACATCGCTCGCCTGTTCTACTATTTCGTTTTCGCTTAGCGTTTTTTTTTTTACTTTTTTTCTTTTTGCTCGGCTGTTTGGTCGTAACGTGATGTTAAATAGCCTGTAACGTTCCCCAAGAATTGGGCAATCAAACGCAAAAAGTATTTTTCAAATCCGACTTCTAGGGTCCGGAGATTATCCCCTACATACAAAAATACAAATAAAAAAAATTACTCTTTATAATATTAGTATAGATAGAGTAAAACACCTGGAAATGACAGACTTGATAATAAGTGGCAGTAATTTTGGCAATGTTTGCACAACACATTAAAGAGATAGTATCACTCTACCCCGTACCTATTACTTACAAAAGTCGAAAGCCAAAAGTTAACCACTAGTATAGCAATTAGTAAGGGGAGGCCTACAATCAAAACATGTAGCGTTTATCATTCATAGATAATTATATTGAACCGAGTCCCCCGTCATTTTCACCGCACAGACGGTGTAATTGTGACCTGTACGTCACGCCACAATTACGAAAACATGTCAGTGTTTTTCCGATATAAGGTATAACTACTAGTGGCCCGACAATTGAGTTTGGGTCGCTAATTCGAACGAAAGAGTCGTCTACATATACGCCCTTACCGCAAAGTCTACGTGATGTGAACTAGGAAAGGAATAATGTACTAAATTACTAACTTTAGTAATAGACCTCTTCTACTTTTGATAAAACCCTTGGCCATTACCTGCCATCATACAAGTATAAATTTAAAATACTAGCCTAGGGTCTATACTGTGTTCCAATTTTTTTAAATAAAACTGTAAACAAATGGGTCAGAAAACGAATCTGTGGATAGCTAATTCTAGTGCCACTTAGGTAAAAGTTGAGTGATTTGATTATTCGAATACAACCTATACTTAATTTATTATATTTTCGTTTGACAATTAAGTATTAAGAATTTAAGATTTTTATAACCTCGATTTTCAATTACAATTTAATAATGTTATTCAAACAACAATTGTTGGAAAAAGTGGAAATGGAATGTGTGATTGATAGCGTAAGAATTTGAACTGAATAAGTTTGTTTACAATTTCATCAGAAAGTTTTGAAACAAGGAATATAATAAAGAAATAAAGTTATAACCACTATGGTCAGAGCGCAGACAGAGCGGTAACTACGCGAACATACTCGTGAATAATTCGCCGCGTAAACCCGGCCGATTCAGCGGATGTTCGGATTTTTTTTGACATCCGCGCGCGCGCTCATGCATTCTCGCAAATTTTAGCGTGCGCCTTAGTACAATAATAAAGATTACCTACTTAATTATGTACAATTTGCTGCAGGATGAAAGGAACATACGCGAACGCAAGCTGCACGGAAATTATATCTTGCACGCTATTTTCAACTCTATTTCTTTTGTTTTTAAGTTCATTGTCAATTAATCAATAAAACTGCTTGAGGATCTTGCTGCTTTGTCTGCGCTTACCGTAATGAGTCAGTCCCCAATGACAACGCCCCGCCCTTTGAGAACCAGCATATGTTCCTGAGTTGAACATGGCAGTAGGCAGTTACTGGAGACTTAAAACTTCTATTACGAAATTATTATCTGACTTATTGTATTTGAAATTCCTTCTAAGACTATCCCTCTCATTCATAAACGTTGTTTTAAATAATGCTTAGCGTCTGCTCAACAATACATTTAGAACCTTTAAACTTCTCTTTAACTTTATGCCACCTTTATGAATAAGGGAGGTCACCTGACACCGATCTTATATTGAGGTAAATGTATGGTTGGAATTAACTTGAATAATGAGGTAGGTACGTAGGTATACTATATTACTGTCAAAAAGTCAACTATAGGTACGTTTGATATGAATCAGACCGGAATGAGAAAGTTTATAGTGAATAAGACAGAGATAACAGAAGAATAAGTAGCAGGGGATCCAGGGGGGGGGGGAGTTCCGGGGATTTGACCGGAATAACTCGAAAATACATCTTGATAAATAAGTACGTGAGTATAAGTAATCATTTATTTACCAAAAGACTTAAGCCTAGGTAACATCAGTGTTGTTTCAATAGGGGATATTATGGGTATACGAGTAGGTATGACTATTACAGATGAGTAAGGCCCCTGCTCCTCAAACTAGGAAATTCCTGTATCTTGAAGCACAGAAATTGTAGTCTATAAAAACATCAGTAGTTATGTGTGTCATGTTAAGTACAGCATGTATGTACCACTACAATACTTAGCTTATAAATACCATCATCATCAGCAATCATCATAACAACTACGCGAGTGTCACGCGATGACGACGCTAACGTACGTGCGTTATGACGATGTGGTAATATGATAATACCTCTATCAAAATCCCATTTATCTGTGCTGACAACCGAAGAGTTATTTTTTATATTTTACCGTATGATGTCGCCCTGCTGGCCTTCCCATTTGAATAATCAATCGATTATTAATGTCTGCCGTCGGTGACGTGGCGATACTCTTTCAAACTTTATAATATCCTTACAAGGGTGCATATTGGGTTTTGCAGATGATTTGATTACGTTATTGTATAACAAAATGAGATACATCCTGCATATTTTAGTAAGAAAACATTGATACTTTTGAGTACTTTTTAAATATATTTCGAAAGTCATTCTCGTTTATCGATTATATCACTAGCATTGTGTCTCATTGTACGTATACATAATAGGTACAGTGGAGCATTAGTTACATATGTCATGGTGTCGTAGCATAGTCGTACTCGTAGCCCAGTTACATAGATATCTTTTGTTCTACTCTGACTGCATGTTACCTTATAAATTATCAGTCGATTAAAGAACAATGTGAGAGTACGCAGGGTAAGTTTTCACAAACGCAGTCAAAACTGCAGTGCTCTTTCATACACATTGTATTTGGCACTCCGAAAACTAAAATCTAGTCCATTATAAAATCATTTTATAACATTAGTTTCATCGATCAGATAGTGCATGATAAATTCTTCTGTATGTTTCATTTGATAGAAACGAAGATCACAGTGTCACCACCATATGCATACATTTTACAGCTGGCAGGCTCATCCTGAAAACTTCATTGAACGTAATAGATTTCCGTAGATTTTAAATATAATTCGGGGCCCAATGTGCTTTCTTGCGGGACACCGTAAGTCAGTTGTTATTGACACTCCTTCTATTTCCTCGCTTGACTATAACATGCCTTGCAGAATAATTTCTTGATTTGGCCGAGTAGTAAGTAACTAAACTACAAAAAAACGAAACTACTAAGTTTGGCGTTAGCATTATCTAGTTGCTAGGATAGGTTCAGAGTCAGTACGTACAGTAAGTAACATGGTTTTATATTACAAAAATTATACAATGGAGTTTGGAGTTAGGCTCAACTCACACCAAAAGAGCGTCGAAGCGCGGCGAAGCGGAACGCAGTTTCAGTGTCGAATTTTAATTTTATTTTCATTACTATAATATTATTATCGCATGAGAAACTCGAACGAGTCGCGCGGATGCCAGCGGCGGCGCCGCTGGAATTCCGGCGAATTGCCTTCTCTACCGAGCGGTTGCGATAATAAGTATTATAGTAATGAAAATAAAGTTAAAATTCATATGACACTGAAACTGCGCTCCGCTTCGACGCTCTTTTGGTGTGATTTGAGCCTTACCATGATGACTTTTCTTGTTAAACGTTCATCAATGGAGAAACAAAAGATCAGAATTGTGATAACACAATTTGCAATCATTGTCCAAATGGGCCTCTGATTACTAGCTCTGCACCTATGAATAAGCGAAAACAAACAATCCTAACTTCGTTTGAAACCACTGCCTCTGTATGAACTGACAAGAATAAAGGAATGAAAATGGTCACAGAGCCTTGACTCTTCCTAACTTTCTAAATACCAAAGGAAATAGCCAAAAAACCAGAATATTAAAAATTTCGACAAATTATAAACATTTAAAAGGTCGTGAGGAAATTTAGAGCGATGACGGTCTGCGTATAGGTCCACTTCTAATACTACTGTGAGTGAGCAGTTTAAAATTAAATTAACATCCACAGCGCTATATTTTTGTTAATAATTAAATGATTAAATTGTGTGGAAAAGTGAGAGGGAGGCCTCTGCCCTGCAGTGAGACAATGCAGGCTAGTTAGATTAGATTATGGTTATACATATGATACACTGGGTCGCAAAGAAAGCGGGTCGGTAACAAAAACCTCAATAACATCCAAAATATTGGAGCTAGCTTTATGAAATAAAGACTATAATAGACAATTTTATAGTGCCGAAATCAATGCCATAAAAGATTAAGGTTATGAAGTTTATTTTGAATAAAAGTAAAGTAAAAATGACCATTTTCACTAGATTTCGAAAAAATGTGCTACGGTATCAAATATTATTTTTTTTACACATTTTACTATTTTGTATTGCCACCACCATATCTTCATAATCTCAACCGAAACAGTACAATAAGATTATTTTAGTTACAACAGTCTGATATGGTTTGGCATGTTTTCCACCAGATTTCTGAGCCGATGCTGAGGAATATTCTCTCAAGGAATATTCTCCTCTATCAGTGCTTTTTTCAGTTAACGAAGCGTGATACGAGAGGAATTTCGCTGGCGTACAGGGACATTCCTTTCCAATCCCGCTTTCAGGCATGCTCGATGGAGTTTAAGTCTGGGCTGCGTGCTAGCCACTCCATGCGTGATAGCGACATCTTCAAGATAGACAAACACTATCCGAGTTGTAAGGGGACGAGCGTTATCTTGTATAAAGATGGCGTTCTAGGCCAACATACTCATTTAAGATTTCATTCACGTATCTTTCTGCAGTTAAAGTGCCATTTTCTATTGCACGGTGCGGCTTTCGGAAGAAATACCAGCCCACACGTATATAAAGCCAAGCTTGGTTATAGCGCTCTCCTGGTCTTCTGTAGACTCTTTGCCTTCCAACGTGCGTGTATTGCATGAACCTCGACTCGTCCGAAAACACCAGTCATCCTGAGTCCGATTCATGTGTTCTCTAGCGTAACAGCCATGAATTTCGATGCTGCCTTTCGAGTTTTTGACCACTTGCAGGTCTAAAATAATAGCCTTCAAATTTGCTTCAGCAAGATGCCGCCTCACTGTACACATGCTCGGATTGCTCTCTCCAGCACGTAGAAGGTGATTTTTGACTTCAACAGCCGTTTGAAATCAATTTCTCAACATTGTTGACACCATATCGATCCTCCCGCGCTGTCGTGCACCTTGTTCGAGCTTTTTCTGGTCTGCGAATATTGGATCCAGTCTCTTCAAATCGCTGGAGCACTCTTTGAACGGTTGATAGCGACTGTGTAACGCTGACTGCGCGGCTGCGCCCGTGTTCAAGCATTGTCAGATTTCTGGTACACTCTTCAGGGGTTAGTAGCATGTTTTTAATTGTATTTGTCCGCCGACGCGAGGACGCTTGAAACAAAATATTTCCTACAACTTATAATAAACTTTAAGGGCCAATATACTCGTATGTATATTATTATTTTAGTTTTTAGAGGCTTTTGTTTAAGTCAGGGGTTTTTTTATTTTTTTATTTACGGTTTTTAATGTGGGGAAAGTGGAAAGAGGGAAGGGAGACCTTTGCTCTGCAGTGGGACGACACAGGCTCATAATAAATAATAATATGGTTATTAATACAATCACCAAAAAAAGAAATGAAATGGTTTTACTTCTTCCTATATTTGTAATGAAATAAACTTTAATTTAATTTTTATTTTAAAAGGATTTCTCGAATATTTTAAAAGTTATCGCATTTTTTATAACCGACCCGCTTTCTTAGCGGCCCAGTATATTTTTGGACTGATTGAATGTACACAGAACCAGAACGACAGAAGTATGGAGGCAAAGTCGGAAACTTTGTGTCGCGTGTGCGGTGACAAAGCTTCGGGAAAACACTACGGGGTGGCCTCGTGTGACGGCTGTAGAGGATTCTTCAAGAGAAGCATAAGACGGTACCTAATCATTATTTATTAATTATTACTCCTGAATAGCCAGCGGGGTAATTGCGTAACACACTAACAGTAGAAATGGCTTTCACTTTGATAGATCAACAACATTCATTGCGTTATTTACATTGTTGAGCAGACAAATTTTTCGAACATATGAAGCAATGGATTAGCAATATCGATTCAGATTGTGATTGATAGTATGTTACGCAATTAGGGTGCTGATCAAGTTACCAGTAAATATGCTGTCAAATCTTTTGTAAGGCGGTTGTTGGTATAGAACAAATTATGATTGACAGGCTAATAACTCTTAAGTATAACAAATCTTTTAAGTTACTTTTTAGGGTACCGTATCTCAAAAGGAAAAAACGGAACTCTTATAGGACCACGTTCGTCTATCTGTCAACTTTTTTCTCAGGAAGGCGTGGAGGTATCAAGTTGAAATTAATATCAAATACGTAGGTCTACGATCACTTAGAGGTCTAAAAAAATCACAGTAAAAAAATCAGGCCATTTACGCGACATATTTTGATACTCGCAAATAAGTCAAGACCTATAGAGTACTTCCCGTTGACCTAGAATCATGAAATTTGACCAAAAGCAAGGTCTCACAAACACAAGTAAAAGAAAAAGGCGATGTATGTGAGAACATTTTTCAACCACAAAGTTATTTGGATAAATTCATCCCAACTACGGAACCGTTCATTATGCCCGTGCTTTCATGACTATTAGATATTACCTATAGGCCTATAGAGTTCAATTTAATGTGTTTAAGTAAGTACATAAAAAAAACAAATGATTACGTAACACCATTAATAATTTAAACGATAATAGACAACCATTGTGCATGCGTGTGTAACAATACGATATTTACATTAAATTGTAGGGCTATGTATAATAACACTGAAAAAACACGTCGCCTGCAACGTATATTTTCAGTGACTGCTTCATAGTGTAACGTATTATTTTCCGTACCCAGTAATTTAGACTACGTATGTAAAGAAAATGGGCGCTGTGTGGTGGATGTGACGCGGCGGAACCAATGTCAGGCGTGCCGCTTCTCCAAGTGCCTACGAGTCAACATGAAGAAAGATGGTGAGTTGTTTCATTATCATCATAATTTCAGCCGAAAGACGTCCACTGCTGGATATAGGCCTCCCCCAAGCACCTCCACTTCGACCGGTTCTGTGCTTCTCGCATCCAACGGGTTCCTGCGGTCTTCACAAGGTCGTCGGTCCACCTTGAGGGAGGCCTTCCAATGCTACGTCTTCCGGTACGCGGTCGCCACTTCAGAACCTTTCGGCCCCATCGGCCATCTGTTCTACGAGCAATGTGCCCTGCCCACTGCCATTTAAGTTTGGCAATTCTTCGGTCTATTTCGGTTACCTTGGTTCTCCTGCGGATTTAAACTCCAAGCATACCCCTCTCTATTGCCCTTTGAGTTGTTTAGTCTGATTAATTTATACCTTATTTTTTAGGGTTCCGTACCCAAAGGGTGCTGCCGTCCGTCCGTCTGTCTGTCAACGGGCTGTATCTGTATCTCATGAACAGTAATAGGTAGACTATTGCTGATTTCTATTGCCGCTATAACAAAATAAAATAAAGTTAAAAATTAAAGGGGTCTCCATACAAAAAAGGTTTTTTTTCTTCCGGCTTTTTTGCCTTGTGGTACGGAACTCTTCGTGTGCAGGTCCGACTCGCACTTCGCCACTTTTTTTTTAATTGTGTGTTTTGCATGTAGTTATGTGCTTACCGCTCCCAGCTCTCACTGGTCGCGTGTGGCCGACTAGTACTTAGTAGGAAAATCGACTATTTTTTTTAGGCACCTTATTATCTCTCATGTCATAAGTGTAGATAGAGCCTAGTTAAGTTATTTCGGTTTTCCTGGACATGATGATGAGATGAGCTTATCTCAGTAACATTGACAGCGGCTTTCAGCGATTGTCAACATCTATCGAGCCGTTATTTATTTTAATTTCACAAGTACTAGACAGGAGAGTTGTTGTAACTGTAATTTTAGCGCATTAGCAGCAGACTCTGGTAGAAGGTAGTTTTTTTTGTATTAAGTATGTATTTCGTATTAGGTAGGTACGTCCCTACTTATTTCAAACATAATGATCGGGTGGCTAGGAATAATAATTTGAAAGTTAATAAGTATAGACAATAATTCACTTTTACCACAAAATTACAAATTAACTATTTCATACAATAAAAAAACCATACCACAATCCGATAGCATAATTTTCCATGGGACCTCTTCAAATAGTCAGATCTCATGGCAAATTGGAAATTACACGTACCTCAGTGGATAAAACATACAGATAGTAACAAAAAAACAGAGGCTCCTTCAAAAAGGCGCTACACGCGATAAAATCGCGCGCGACACAAAGGCACCGCAAGCCACGCAACAAGCGCGGTGCCTTTGTGTCGCGCGCGATTATATCGCGTGTCGCGCCTGTTTGTAGGAGCCTTAACGCTCTTTGGCGCCATACTAGAATTTCCATCCAAAAGGCGGCTTTACAGGCTATCATGGATCGTAGCTTCCAACTTACGATATCATATTCTATTATGGGGTGTCTCAATAGAATTTAATAGAGTATTTCTCGCCCAAAAGCAGTGCGTTCGCGAACTTTGAAACGTGGAATCGTTATCTCATGCGAACCATTGTGTAAAAAGTTTAACTTACTGACAGCATCGATTACGTACATTTTTGAGTCTTATGCTTTTGTTAAAACCAGCACTTTTCCGGACCCAAGAAGCTGATTGCCCAGTTTCACCTTTTTTCTTTTCTAAACGTTTATTTTATACACCTCACACTATTTAATAAAACTTTTGGTGGTTATTGTAGTTTTAGTACTTATCGGTATTCTAATAGCCTTTTGTAAAAACTGATCTAAATAAAAGAAACTGTTACCCAATGTTAATTAAATTATTTATTGAATAAATCACTAACAAACTTACTGTAGGTATAGGTACCTATGACATAACAAGAAATATTAGTGGCACAAAAATCTTAAACACATAAAAAGTGTAACTTATGCAATATCTTTCACTCTTATTTTTGGACAGTAAAAAAACCTGATGACGGTCGTGAATTTAATAAACCGTGTACGGAACTAATTTTTACTTTCCACATCGGTGGTGTCGCTAAGAAGGTACTTCAATCTATGTACAATAGGTTACATAACGTGCATAGATTGAATTTTCATAATAATTATAAAATTGTGTTTGTGTAAACGTTGTGATACAACTACATCGATTAAGTATGTATAAGTTTTAAGTTGGTATACGGATTTAAAAGACCTTCACATTAGAATATTCTGAAAAAAAAATGTAGGTACTCGACTCAAGAATAGGCTAAGGTAGAATAGAAAATCATTGCAATTTAAAGCCAATAATAGCCGGACAATTATAATTATTGTAATAAATTAGAAAATGTATAAGTAATAAAGTACCTAGGTACCTAGACCTACCAAAGCTTTTAATTTTACTAAAATATTAAGTAGGTACAACATTCATGTAACTACCAATTTTATGCGGTTTATACATGGTTGGGTTGATTTGAATATTTTTCAGGTATCTAATTACCAGAATTAATTTTACATATCTAGACTTGAGCAGAGACTTTAGACTAGATTTGACTGCTATAAATCTTCTTGTTTTATTCATAACGCTGTCTATCCATTGCCAAATACTGTTTCCAGTAAAAAGTAAAATCGGAGCGATATTAATGGTAATCAATAGTGAACACGGGCGGGCACTTGTCTCAATAAAGTATTTATCCAGGGTGGCTCCTTCGCAGCATGTCTTTTCCATTAGGAAACATTTGAAGTATTTGCGGTACACAAGTGTTAGTAAGTGGTGAGTGAGAAAAAACGCAGGGGCCGACAAAGACGAGCTTTCCTCGTCCCTTTCATGTCAGCACGCAGGTTTCCGCTCTCACGAAGTCAAATATCAACAATTTCATACATATTATAGAAATAGTAGCGCTCTTTTTCTATGAGGGAAAAGGTCGAGGAGATTTTTACAAGTACGTTGTTAATTTATATGTCTTTGTTAAGACTTCAGCAGTGGCGTGGCGCGCCTTGGAGGGGCCCTGTATCAAAATTAGTTGAGTAAGAAATGAAGAGTAAAGATTTCTCACAAAAGAAACAAAAATGCTTGCATTAAATTAAAATAAATATTTATTAATTATAAGTTATCGCTTCCTCCTAGAAATTGAGCTAGCCAAACAATTCAAATTAAATAATATACTCCTTTCTTGCCTTTTTTTCGGCAATTTCGATTTATTAAATCATCTATTATAGCTGAAGACGATTTCAGTTTTTCTAAAATTTCTGCCTCTATAGACAATACTGACAAGTCTGATAGCCGTTCCTGCCCCATCGAGGTCCTTAGGTAATTTTTTATTAGTTTTAATTTTGAAAAACTTTCCCGGGAAGCACGAAATTAAGTGACATTGTGGATAACATTTTACTAATTTTTGCTTACACACGTTAGGGGCCTCTGTAGCCCGGGGGCCCCGTATAATTGATACGGTGGTAGCTACGCCTCTGCTTCAGGTATAATTGCCAAGTAAGTAGTAACAGTAGGTTACGTCCCCCCCTACTTAGGCTTACCTGAAGCTCTGTAAGCTTTTGGCACAGAGAACTTTAGTCCATTAAGATTTGTAAGAGTTTGAAACATTGACTTAATTACCTACTATAATTTGGTTTGAAACATTTTTATAGGGCTTTACATACTTGAGTATTCATACATTTTTTTTTAATATTACACATTTATTATTATTATTATTTATTTCGTGTCTTCAGCTTTTCGTCGGAATTTCCTTGTCCTTCAGAACTATGGCAATGGGGTTTCCTGACTAGACCCAGCCTTGAAAACGCACCGTTCATAAGTTATCCGTTCGTATGTTAATACTTACATAAAAAACATAACCCTCCTTCTGGCGCAGTCGGGTAAAAAAACACTAACATACTTACATACATTTATGAAGGTACTTATATTATAAGAGCGGCAAGTTAAAGATTTCCGCAAACAAAATTGTGGCGAAAAGTAAACAATGTATCGTAAAGACAAGCTGTCATCAGCAGCCGTGGTTCTCACAGATATTTATTTACATATTAAATTGATTGCGGGTTGCGGGCCGCACCACGGATCGTTTGCGGGATCGCACCCACGTCGTTAAGCCGTCGCCTCGCGCCTCTTTTATAACGCCTCACTCCCCTTGGCTTATAGCAGTGGTGTGGAGTTGTTTGCCTATCACTTACTATTTTAGACATCAGATTTCAGATGTTTGTTCATTATCATTTCTAACTGATACTTAAAAAGTGGTGGAAGTTCAACATAAAGAAAGAAAGCTCTAGAAAGCTTCTAGACACACTTTTTATTTTTCTCCTTCGTCTCATATATTTTTTAATTTAGATGTTATGCATACCTGTTATTTGCATGGTTACTGAAATGCTAATTTTACATGATATTTCATTTGAATTGTAAGTGACTGTGCTGTTGGTGTGCTTATTATAAATAAATAAAATAAATATGTATGGGCGGAATGAATATTTTCCTGAACATTATTTTACTAACTAGGTACTAGATAACTAGCTACATAGAACATATTATTATTCAAAATTAATGATGATTATGTATTCAGTTCTAGGGATGCTTGAGGTGCTCCACTCGCTGAATTACTTAGGCTGTACCTACAATATTATGGAAATTGACTGTTCTAAAATTATTTACGCCTGTAAATGTAATAACCTCTATAATGTATGGGTGAATGATATGATATACATAACAAAAATGAACAGTTTAACTCTATCCGCAAAGCAGACCGATTAAACAATTATCATGGCTCATAATGTGGTCAGGTTTCAACGGGTTAAGGGTAAGTAGGTAGGTAGGTATGTTATACTTAGTACTAGGTCGTAAAATGTACCCTTAAGTGTTTGTATATGCAAGTGCGCGTCATATTTGTATTGTACAAGTATCTAATCGATGTGGCGGGCTTGCAGCAGTTCAACACGAGCGAGCGCCGCGTCCGTCCGTCGCCGCCCAGCACCACATGGCGCTACAGAAACTTGGCTACAACTTCACGCGACAACAACCCTTCATCCCCGCCCCCAACCCCCTGACACTGTCCACCTTCCCCCCTCTTCACACGTACAATGGCCTGGTGTCCCTCCCCGAAGCAAATGTACACAACTCATTTTTGGACAGATCGTCGTTTCAAGACTTCCCTCCGGCGAGACTTCCGGACGCAATGTCGTCCGACTCTCCTCAATTGAACCCACTCCTGAACACTCATGTCAATGCACTCAGTCCACTCAATCCTTTCAAGATTCCGCTGTTCTCGGCATCGCTTCATTATCCAGTTCCACACCCTGCTTATATTCCAACTAACATTTTGTATCCACCCGTCATAACAGCTGGCTGTTCACATTCTTTAGAAAGTGAGTTATTTCATAACTAAAACATACATATCAAGTCATAAGTACAATTGTGAATATTGTAATGTATTATTTTTCATTGTTTTAATTTATATAGAAAAACCAGACCCGCAACTCTCAGAAAAGATTAAAGAAGATGAAGTCTCGAGCACTGAGGAGGCTTGCAAAACTGATAATCAAGTTGATGCCGTTGATAAAGAAGGTTCGTGTTTGCATGTGTGTTTAACTCATTGTTTGCATTAAATTGTAGGTATATTATTAACGTCTGATAAGCCCTGCGACTTATACTATCTGCGACTATCATGTCACTTTGCTCTGCGCATTTATACTGGAGCGACTGTATTTTATTTTATTTTTGTGTTCAAGCAAGGATAGAGCCCCTTCGTTAATATTTTTCTATTACCATACTATCTACGAAAAGGGGGCGATGGAACATTGAAAAATGCATAATATAAAGTATTTGTCCATAGATACAAGAAAAGCCACACCTCACTCTCCTAGCAACTTTGAACCTCCTGCGCATATTGTGTCAAAAATATCAGAAAGACGGACCCAAACTTTAGAATATAAACCTTACACATTCGTCGATTACCTAAACGACCGTCATAAAGCCATACATCTTATAGATGGCAACAAAGGCAGTTTGGATGGAATTACAGAAATGACATCGAATTTTAAAAAGTATTGTTTCGATTCTTGGAAACTGGATGAGGATCTGTGCGGGCCGGCTGCGAAGATTTTAGTCGCGTCTATAAAATGGCTGCACGGAGTAGGATCGTTCGTTCATATGAAACCCTCCGATCAGACTAACCTATTGCACACTAAATGGAAGGAACTGTTCATCCTAACTGCAGCAGAATACTCTTTCTACTTTGAAGAAGGTATACCTACCTTAAAGTAACTCAAATTCTAAAATATAATAATCCAGTTCAAATCAAAGTAGGTACATCCTTAATATTATTTTACGAATTTTCAGATATCGATGTATCAACAGTAACATCGAAACGGCCTCATATCAAGGAAGACGTCAAAAAGTTAACACATCTGTTGAAAAGATTATCTCAGTGTCGGCTAGATAGATCGGAGTACGACTGGATTAAATCTACGTTATTGTTTCGTACAGGTTAGTAACATCCTAATTGCGAAAGACACACTACCAATCTGAATCATTTTGAAGGATATTGCTAATCCATTGCTCCATATGTTCGAAAATTTGTCTGCTCAACAACGTGAACAACGGAATGCATGTTGTTGAACTGTCAAAATGAAAGCCATTGCTACTGTTAGTGTGTTGCGCAATTACCCCGCTACTTTGTTCATTTGCGCAATAATCGACCTCATAAGTACATCATTCATATTCTGGCATTGTGCATTCGCTGCAGATGAGATTAGTTCAAGAGCCCCGTTTAATCAGGTATTGCGCATATTTTTAAACGTTAATTAAACTCGTTAATTAACAGACTATTGTTTATTCTGAACGCAGACTCTACCGAGAACACATCAGCTCACACCGAGATGCTGCAGGACCAGTTCCTAGTGCTCTTACAGAAGCATTGCGCTTCCAAAGATTCCACGCGCTTCGGAAAAGTGATGCTGTTGCTACCCAGCATATGCTGTGCGGCCAACAGAGAAACACTGAAACATCTGCTTTTCCCTTCTTCTTCTTTAGATGAAATACATTCTGTTCTTTCTCGTATACTTTTGTATACCTCGATGTGATTTTGATACGCACACTTCTTGTAAATAAGATACTGTACCTACATTTATGATTTTAAACGCTATGGACCAAACAGTTTTATATGCTAAGCAATGCCAGCCCTGGCTTGCACTTTGCCATCATGTACATAAATTTACTTACTACAACTAGGTAGGGTACATGCTAGAAATACTACTAGTGATACTACTAATCTAGTGTGTGTAGTACTACTAGTGATACTAGTAATCATATTATACTAGTGTAAATAATTAGTTGTCGTGTCTAGGTATCGATAAATCCTTCCATTTCAAACAGTTTAATTTAAAAATCAATTTTAGTCAGTGGAGTATATACAAGAGAATAGAATAGTAACTAAAGTAAAATGTTTTACTTATTCAATTATTGTAAATGAAATGCAATTGATTGAACTTACACAGCACAGATGTAAGTAGATAAATGGCTCTTATTACGTAAAAGTGTGCTAGATTTAATTAGGCCCCCTAGACGTAATGATTATGGTATGACATACCTACAGAAACTACCAAAAATGTTATATATAGAATCTCAAAAACTCTAGTCATACTTAATCTATTATAGTACTTAATAACTATTAATAGGTAATAGCTTTAATAAGTGAGTGAGGCCGGGTTTAGTGAACTTATTGCATTCAATTGGGGTTGAGTTACTTATGAGTTTTTTTTTTTTTTTTTGCAAGAAACGGGTGTCTTGGTGAGACACCATTTTCAATCGACTTCAAAAAAAGGAGGAGATTCTCAATTTGTCAGAATCTTTTTTTCGGCGGCTAAAAATTAATCCAACCAAACACAAAGTCATCGACTTCCGAAGTTATTTTGCAATATGTAATGTCTTTGTAGAAGACTGTCTTTTCTTTCTAAAACAGTTTAATTGAAACTATTTTAGAAAGAAAATGTTCCTACTACCTACACAAAAACGTTCGTGTGATGCAGTCTACTCGGCGCGTGGTGTACCCGTAGCGCCTACGCGATCTCATAGTCTTCGTAGCGCCTACGCGACATGCGTAGTCTTCGTAGCGCCTACGCGACATGCGTAGTCTTCGTAGCGCCTACGCGACATGCGTAGTCTTTGTACCGGTAACGCAGCGCGCGGTGTCTCCGAAGCGTCTACGCGGCGTGCGTAGACTTCGTAGCATACTTTTATAATGCGAAGACTAATTTTAAGACAGGTTGAAGTGTAATCCGTCTTCGTCGTCTTATAATTATAAGGCAAGAAAGTGTGCACTAACTATGTGTTAATTTACGTATTTGTCTGTCAGTAGTGCAATTAAATTACTTAGTATTATTTATCAGCACATTAAATACCTATGCATTTGGGTGGTACTAAATGAAATGTGATTAATTACGTCACTGCCGGATAATGTTATAAATTTTGAAGTAAAGAAGATATCAAAAATATCTGCATTTTTATTACTTCGCTGCATTCTAGTGTCTACTCTCCGATCTCTTAATAAAATGTAGATATTAGATATCTATATTACAATAGGCTATTTGACTGGTTTCTGATAAACATCTCAGATTATTTAATGGTGTCTAACGAGCCCACAAAAACCTATTACTTCAAATTGCATAATGTATTTCTTTTAGAAAATAGTAAATAAAAATGTACTGTTTAAATAAGCCGCCAAAACGCTATCTTTAACAATATGGCGTCGTGACATCACAATACACGTAAACAAACGTTGAAACGGTCGAGATACTAGACAAAAGTCATCTGTTCTGTCAACGATAGACAGAAATTGACTATATCATGACGTCATCATAAGTTCAGCCAATCCAGACCGTTTTCGATTACGTGGCGCCAGATTTAAAAAGATGAAGTTTTTTCGGGATTTTTTTAATAAATAATACATTGTTTTGTAGTAAAATTAATGCAAATCGATTTTAAAAGCGATAATCTATACGAGTGTCAATAATTATGACCTTATTTTTTACATTGTCAAATAGCCTATTAGATCATATTATTACACACAAAGACAGGCTAAAACATGGTGCCAGTAGTCCTCGAGCGAGAGGTTGGGGGGTCTCACACTAAAACGCGCCACACGACGAGGCGAGGGAAACGGAGTCAAATGCCACCGAAGTTTGGCGTGGTAGTGAGAGATCTGCCTTAGGCAGAGGTGTAGGTAAACAACTTTAACGTTCCAAAGTTCTTAATTCCAAATACTGTGTAAGATTGCTTAAGTTAAAAATAAGCCAACCAGACCTGATTTTAAATAATACTCTATCATATTTACAGCTACAACACACAGGTCTGGACATAAACATTAGTAATTCTTTGAAAGTCATGTTTTCTTTCGATCTTTATTATTATTACTAAAACCACCATATTCTTTATAATAACAGTTTTTATTGTTATTCCAATATTATCACTATGGTATGTATATTTTTCCTGAAACCGTTTATAACTGGAAAAACATAAACGTATAAAAAAATCCAATAGGAAGCTTCTAAAAAGAATATTGAAAAACCGAATGCATAGTTCCCGTACATGATTGCAGATAAACTTATGACCAGTACACTACCGAAGTCCAGGAAGAAGTACGCGCAGGCAAACCATAGGTATAGTAGTATTTGCTTCTCGTTATATGTTATTGACGCCACAATGAGTATAACGTTCACACCGCCCAAGAGTACTCCCAACACTGCGTATAAATGAAGAATTACATCAGCCACCAATGGGTGCACTCCGTATTCGACGAGCATTTCGTTCCCAGCACTAAACGCATATATAAGTCCTATACACGGCACAAATCCTGCCAGGGCTATGAGGATCGTGCCCATTTTGAGTGTGACACAGAAACAACATGATTTCGAAGTCTGGCAATAATAGTTCAACACGCTCTGTACCATGGCTGTTGAGGATATTCACTTTATATGACGCATACAATAATCGTACACGTACACTATGAACAGGTATTCAATAGGTACCAATTATTTATATACATAGGTAAGATGTATCTGCACTGTAAATATTTATTTTGTGTATTCATTAATATTGCTGGGTGCTACGGCTGGATATGACGGATATGACATACAGCATTATATTGTAGTATGATTGTAGTCTTTGGATATGACCCGGACAAACCCAGTCAGTCTATCAAAAAGATCAAAAACCGGGCAAGAGCGAGTCGGACTCGCGCACCGAGGGTTCCGTGCCGTCATATGTTTTTAAATTTTCACCGGCGAGCTACTTACTAGATCTCCTTCAAACCAATTTTCGGTAGAAGTTTATATGATATAATGTACATCATATATTTTTTTTAGTTTTATCATTCTCTTATTTTAGAAGTTACAGGGGGGGGGGGACACATTTTACCACTTTGGAAGTGTCTCTCGTGCAAACTATACCTACAGTTTAGAAAAAAATGATGTTAGAAACCTCAATATCATATTTGAAGACCTATCCATAGATACCCCACACGTATGCGTTTGACGAAAAAAAAAATTTTGAGTTTCAGTTCAAAGTAGGTATGGGCAACCCCCTTAATTTAGTTTTTTTCTATTTTTTTGTGAAAATCTTAATGCGGTTCACAGAATACATCTACTTACCAAGTTTCAACGGTGTAGTTCTTATAGTTTCGGAAAAAAGTGGCTGTGACATACGGACGGACAGACAGACAGACATGACGAATCCATAAGGGTTCCGTTTTTGCCATTTGGCTACGGAACCCTAAAAAGTACTCTGTGGACGTGCTGTGGACCCAGTTATGACAAAAGCTGTCATGAAATCAAAATGAAATATGTCTATGGATAGTAACAGTAGATAGATAACACAGAAGATCTTATAGCATGGACGTAATGTTACTTCTATATATTACGTCCATGTCTTATAGGTGCTTGTACCACGGGCTTGTACTAGCTTCTGTCCACAGACTAAGAAGAGAAGTACCCTTCTGCTTCTGTCCGTGGCTTCGCAGGCGTGGTTGTCGGAAATTGTTCCACGGAAACGTACCTGGATAAAAAATCCCTTCTAACCTAGGTCATGGTCTACCTGTGGCTACCAAGGCTTTAAAGGTAACAGACTGGCAAACCGACAGACATGAGATAGTATGGATGGATACTATAGATGTTTTTAATTTATTATACTAACTGCTATGAAAAAAGATTCGGTTAACAACATAGCGCTTGAAAAGGCCGAAAAAACGCTGTGGGTCGCGTTAGAGTGTAGGTACCTATATAATTTTATTTGGCTCATTTAAGGCAAAGCGAGTGACCTTGGATAACTTTTGGCATCATCATTCATCATCATCATTTCAGCCAAAAGACGTCCACTGCTGGACATAGGCCTCCCCCAACTTTTGGCATATTCTATGATAACTTAGACAGGTTGTAGGCTGGATCCGGCCCGGCTATAGACTGTGCCCTCTGACTAATGCAATGGATTATACCTTCGATCAAGTACTATTATTGATCGAAGGATTATACTTTAATATTTTCTCCGATGACATACCTACAGTCCTAAACCTCAGACATAACGCAAATGTATTATTTTATTTTCTAAAATTAATAATCCCACTCAAAACATTTCATCTAAAGTAGGTTATCAATACTTACGTAACGATCTGACCGATCTAATGTACAGCTACGCTAGCACATCAAGCTACCCGAAACTGTCAAATTTTCCCAATCAACTTTGAACCTTACGCTTTAGCGATAAAGTTGAAACTTAGTGTAGTTTATAAATCAGTTTTATAAACTACATCGTGTCCTGAGAGCTCGCTAGCATTCTCCAGTCCGAACTTCCGAAGCTATGAAGATTTGAAAATACGTCGAATGGCTTAGAGAAAAGGTACCTACGTACCTACAATACAAACCGCAACAGTTAACTTGAGACCCGGGCGGCCGGTGCTTTTGACGTGACAACGTCTTAAATTAGGTTGCGGCTGGGAGTCACTTATGAAAAAGTGTAACGCTCGGTAACGTTACGATGAGTCACCGAACGAGAGAGAGGCCCGCCGAATGCCTTGCGTCTCTCTCCCACTCAACTATCATTCAATTCCTTGTTCCTATTGTGCAATTTAATTATATTCATATCAATAAATATTCTACCGAGAAAAAGACGTTGTCACGTAAAATCTTCGCCCGTAAAACCGACTTTACAGGCAACCATTTTTTTTTTGTCTTTTCACTAGCAATACCGTGCCATGCCACAAGAATAAGATATTATGCTGAAGTCTTAGACAAAGAAAAGTATAGACGGGGGGTAGCGCCATTTCATTTCCACAAGAAGTATAAAGTATTGAGTTATTATAAGTAACAGAAAAGGATAAAGCTATACTATTTCCGTCTCTCAGTGCGTGCCCGTTTTTTCAAGGCAGCTACATAAGTAGCCAATGTTATTTAAGTTAGTTTTTTGTCTCATGTGTGGCCACGCTAGCCGATGCTCTATAGCTTTCCTACTCTAAGGCTGAAGTGGTTGATATTATAAATATTTATAAGCCTTTTTCTACCTTTCACCCAAATGTGCGTTTTGCTTTAAAGTCCACCTGATCAAATTGTGATCACACTGGTGGAATGCAAATGCACGAATTTAGTGGTCAATTACATTTTTACAAAATCATTAGTAATTTTCTTAGGAACTAACAGAATGGGAGGAGGAGAGATTTTAATAAAATTGGTCTGTAGTGATAATGCTAAGGTGCTAACTTGCGAAGCCCTAACGTTTCGGATGAGTTTCGATTCTGGCGACTCTTGGACCACCTTCAAACCAATGTGGGCGATCAATCAAGCACACAATTGCGATTGCGATTGATCGCCAGTGCCCATTCCACTACATACCTATTTAAATTAAAGATGTATTTACTTATTGATCGCGCTGAGCCCCTCGGCAATGGAACAAAAAAAACCCAGCAAAAAAAAAAATCGGTCATGAGGGTGTCGGACTCGCGCACCGAGGGTTCCGTATTGTGACACAAGAAATGTTATTAAATTTTCATCGGCGAGGCCTATATTAGTCAGAGAACTTTATTTATAGAATATTGTAGTTTTAGGTCAGCGCCATCTCTTGACCGATAGTGAAGCTAATGTAATTTATGTTTATTTCTGAAAAAGTGTGCTATTTAGAGACATCGTTTTATTTTTCCTGTAATCTTTACATAAACTTCTATCACATAGAATTATTTCAGATTTTTCTCTATGCAAACTTCGGAGATAAGGGGGTGGGAACGGTATTTTTTTTTTATTTTTCATCAAAAGTCGAAATCTATGCGGCCTAAAAAAAAAGAAAAAAGGTTTGAGAATTTGCAAACAGCGCTCTTTCATAAGATTTTTTTAGACCACCTTTCAGTCCCTGCTACAAAACAAAATATATTTTTTTTAAATTTCTTATTTGCAAAATAGTTCGCCAAACTTCATCTAAGACTATTCTAAATTTCAAATTGATAGCATAGTTCGTGACATATCCAGCTGTGAAAAACGGACAGACAGACAGACGGAGTCTCACCATAAGGGTTTCTTTTTATCATTTTGGTACGGAACACTAAAAAGAGGGAATATTCAAAATATTTTCCTTAATTGTTGAGGAAATTTTAAAATTGTAATGGCAATAATGGGGAGTGTTAACTGTTCTAACATGTCTCCCAGTATGTTGTAAATACATGACATACACCACTGTGTATTACTGTACTTACTAGGGCTAATTCTCGTATGTATGCCGTCAATCAATCGCCAGAAGCCTATCGAAATCCACTTTTGTGATCTGGATCGATCAGAACACACAAAGTGGAAGAGGACTATGCCTCTCCCACATTGTGCCACAACATTTAGTTTAACAGCAACTTGAGAAGTTACATTGAATTTCAGACCTGTGTATGTGTATAGGAAGGAATATCAAGGAAATTCATAGTTTAACAAGACCTCTTCTTGCCTCGCAAAGCTCGTTAGAGCTGTGGGCCCCGGCTGTCATTTGTGGATCTTCGACAGTCGTTACGGGTCGTCAGAAGCTGACAACAAGTCATACCAAAGGGGTATAGTATTACCTAGTAACTGGGTTATGGAGCCATGGAGGTCAGATAGGCAGTCGCTCCATATAAAATACTGGAATCCAGTTAGACTGTAAGCCGACCCAACATAGTCGGGAAAAGGCTAGGCAGATGAGGATGAGCTTTTTCATAAAACTGGCAAAGAATGACCATTAGAATTCAAATATACGAACAAATTAAGTTGGTAGCCCTGACTTTACCTATGATTATACCAACAAACATATTTCTTCAAACTATCAAAGAGGATGAGATAAGTGATCTTTACAGAGAACGAGAAAAAAGTATAAAACCCTTTATATAAACTATAAAGCATATTATTGACGTGACAACGTCTTAAATTAGGTTGCGGCTGGGAGTCACTTATGAAAAAGTGTAACGCTCGGTAACGTTACGATGAGTCACCGAACGAGAGAGAGGCCCGCCGAATGCCTTGCGTCTCTCTCCCACTCAACTATCATTCAATTCCTTGTTCGTATTGTGCAATTTAATTATATTCATATCAATAAATATTCTACCGAGAAAAAGACGTTGTCACGTAAAATCTTCGCCCGTAAAACCGACTTTACAGGCAACCATTTTGACGTGACAACGTCTTAAATTAGGTTGCGGCTGGGAGTCACTTATGAAAAAGTGTAACGCTCGGTAACGTTACGATGAGTCACCGAACGAGAGAGAGGCCCGCCGAATGCCTTGCGTCTCTCTCCCACTCAACTATCATTCAATTCCTTGTTCCTATTGTGCAATTTAATTATATTCATATCAATAAATATTCTACCGAGAAAAAGACGTTGTCACGTAAAATCTTCGCCCGTAAAACCGACTTTACAGGCAACCATTTTTTTTTTTTAAATTAGATTTTCTAAATCGGGTTGCTTTTTTTTTCGCAATATGTTTTATTTTTGTAATAATTGGGGTATTTTATAACCTGGCTGTGGCAACCTTTACCTGACAGATGTCATTGGTTGGTAGTGTTCAAACTTCTACACGAACGCGTTCAACAAACAACTGTCAAGTGTCAACTCAACACACAAACCATAGACTACTATTACAATACTAGACAAACACAACAAGTGTTTACGCACGTCGCGACGTAAAAAATGTGTGAATTGAAAAACTTCGAAATTGTTAAATAAACAATTATTATATATTAAAATTAAGTAATATATCCGATCTGGTGCAACTACTTGATATAAAAAAATTAAGTTTAGTGAAAAATGTCTTCTATGAAGAAGGAAGACGACATTTGCATGGTGAGTAAGTAAACAGTTAATAATTATTGTATTAATTAGCATAAGTTTTATGATTGCGACTATTAAATTGCGCAAAACACACAGAAACACCGCTCATAAATAATGAAACCCACAAAATGCTAGCGAAATAAAAAAAAACTTGCAACGTGTTTAAATTCGTTGTGCTTGCCGCTCATTCGTATCGACGTGTTTACAGAAATTATCGCTATCTATGATTAATTTGCTAAATTAATGCTTTAGCGGCTGTTTCAAATAAAGTTATTCTTACTCTACGCAAGCTACGTAAGATGTTAATTAGAAAAGTAAACATAACCAATACCATAAGCCATGCGTGCATTGTGTAATAAATGTTATTTATTGAGTACTCTTATCAGTCAGTCAGTTTGATGAAATCATGAATCAAATGAACAAAATCTTACACAGTCCAATGTTACTATTACTGGTTGTTCATTTAACCTAACTCCATATCTGTTGACCTTTGGGGTATGTATGTATGCAGCCTTGATACTAACTATTATTTAATAGATAGTACAAGGCAGTCATTGATGGTTTATCTTAAAAATATTTTATTAATCGTCGTTCACCACAATGCCTTGCACGTGGCTTGCAATAAAATTGAAGCAACAACTGACTTGCATCATCTAAACACTGTTTAGTTAGATGATGCAACTTTTATTGTTGCTTTAAGGTATGTGAGAGGCAATTAAATCGCAATAAGTAATAAGGCTTAAAGGCTCCCACGGACAAGCGCGATGCGACAACGCGACGAGACTCGAGTAGAACAATTTCCATGAAGTTTTTATAGAGTGGCGTCGCGCCTGTCTGCCTTTACACAGTAAAGATATGTATTATTCAATTGTTTATTTTATCCTGGTACTTGAGATATGTGGTAGTAATAAGATAATAGGCAATTAATTGCTATTAATTTATGCTGATATTATCAGCCACAAAAACTACTTTAGATAGTACAGTTTAGTCAAAGTAACTCCACAATCATACATTGTTGCATAGCATATTAACATACATGGTTGTGTACCTACCATCAAAATGACAAGAAGAAGGTCTAATGTTTACCACACATCATATGTATCAGTTGTGAGTTTAATTTACTTTAATATTACATCACACCACATGCTTACACACCATAACTAATAATAATAAATGTATTTTAAACACAATATAACTTAATGATTAATACGAAACCTGCCAAATGCGAGTCACACTCGCACTCGAAGGGTTCTGTACCTACCACAAAGCATGAAACACCAAAAAAACACATTTATTGTATGAGACCCCCTTTAATTTTTTTGTAATTTGTTGATAATAGTGGCAAAAGAAATACACTGAAAATTTTGACTGCCTACCTATTATGGCTCATGAAACGCAGCCCACTGACATTCAGACGGACAGTGGAGGCTTAGTAAAAGGGTTTTGTTGAGACCCTTTGGGTATGCACCCTCAAATCTTACTTTGAATACATTTTATCTCTTGCTTATTTCTTGATTGTAGATGAAGAAGCAGAAACCATGGTACAAATACATAACGGTGGAACCGCCAATGTTCCTATATATGATGGCATACATGATCACAAATGTTATAGAACAAACATTTTATGTATTTCAAGCTTGCACAGTGAACCATGGCTACAGCCCTGAGATATGCTACAACATTAGCAGCTATGACGATATTAATAAAGAAGTACAGGTAAATATATCTACTTACCCCCTTACTAATAAACATTGTATAGCATCTGTACTCTGTACAGTTTTTTATTTTTTTTTATTACAAAACGTTGCCCCACACTAGGAATTTCTCCTGTATTGTGGGTGCGTTTACAAACATTTAAATTCACGTACACAAGCAGCCAGACCCGGAACAACTACTTGTAGGTCATACAAATATTTGTTCCGTGCGGGAATCGAACCCGCGACACTTAGCGCAGCAGTCAATCGCTTAACCACTGCGCCAACCGTGCCGTCAACGCTTCTATGTTATGGGTTTGGTTTCCACACTTAGTCCTTCAATAGACCATTGTGCGTGGGCCATGGCGGCCGTCGGTGGTTATTCCAACCAGGCCACCTCCCTCCAGAAGTGATTAAGTCTCCTGGTCTGTTGAAAACATCTGTGTACGATCTGGGTGTCCCGAGGGTTTCTGACCTTATCTGGGTGACGCCTGTGCACTCAAAGAGCACATACGCAATGGTTTCATCAGCCGCCATGCAAGCCCTGCACAGGGGACTGTCCGTTATGCCTAACGTGTAAAAGTGTTACACAACGCTTTGTCTTCTTCTTTCGAAAGTCAAATTATTGACGAGGGAAAGAGAGAAATCGGTGTGCAACTATTCTTCTGATATAATACGTTTATTAGTAAGGGGTATTACTTTAATACATACCTATTATAAAGAGGGAAAATTTGTGAGTTTTGTGCTGTGCTACCTTCAGAACTACTGATCCGATCTCGAAAATTCTTTCACTAATGGGAAGCTACAGTTTTGCTAAGTATTATAGGTATATTTTACTAGCTTCCGCCCGCACCTTCGGCCGCGTGGTATTTCGATAAAAAATTATTTTTTTGTTATTACATATATATAATTTAATTATAATACAACACACATACATTTAATTTATTTTCATTTTGACATTACAAACAGACGCTAAAATTTTATTTATTTGTATGGTACTTAGGACTGGTTCTTCCAACGCCCGATAATTTTATCCGAGGAATAATTTTTAATTTTTGACAGTTCGTCCATACAAAATCTGTCAGACGTCAATTTTATTCCACGAATAAAAATTATTCGTCGATTGAAAAATCAGCCCAAAAATGTTAAAACAAAAATTTCACACGAACACAGTCGCGAGCAGAAGCTAGTTTAAAATAATCATCTTTTGTAAAAATCTTATGTTCACACAATCACACATACGTTTTGATAAAAGCCACGTAAGTACTCATGTAATTAATGTTAGCTCAGCATTAATTAATCAGTCAGTCAGCACACATTCTTTAACTCAGTAAATAGATCATGTTATTACTTTGTTTTTCATACCAAAAGGCAAGGCTAAAGCTATAAAGCATATTGTAATTTAAGAATATACTCACTAACTGATAGTGATAACCATGTAATTTATGTAAATGGGAGTTACTCATTGCAGGTGCATACTTTATTTTCTTTATCACACCACCAAGCCACCAAAAGTGGGTTGATTGAACTTTAGTGGAGTTTAGTGAGTAGTATTTATTTATTTATTATAACTACTTTGAGTTCGAGACTACGGAATAAGAGTTCCTGGAAGGACTTGGGGCGGCTTTTGCCCAGCAGTGGGACAGTATAGGCTAAACAAAAAACTATTTTGAAAGAAAATTACTTGTGGATGAGCAGCACATCTAAGTTCCCAACCACCTGGAAAGTCATTGAATGAAGTCAATGTGGCCCAAAAGAGCTTGATGGCATCATGATTAAAACAGCCATCAGCCAATTGAGTACCTACATCAATACTAATCTAATAATAAGTACTAATAATAAAGCTAAAGAGTTTGTTTGTTTGTTTAAACGCGCTAATCCCTGGAACGACCAGTCGGACAGGCTATTTAACATCACGCTAGGACCCTTACAAGCCGATCAAAATATAAAAAGTCAGAAATAACACTGAGCGAAAACGAATTATAATAGCGCAGGCAGGCGATGCTATACGACGGTATGGGTCGGGGGAACAAGAAATTTCACGCGGACGAAATCACGGGCAAAAGCCAGATAGATAATATAACCATTTTCATATTTTATACAATTGATACCAATTGATAGGTATAACAATGATTTATTAACAAGTTAAAGGTCATACATAGCACACGTATCAAATCGGAAGGGATCGGCACCGTATCAACTCGAGCCGTTCAGTGTTCCACTTAAAATATCATTGGTTCTTTGTATGAAACTCCCTACTGCAACGCACACTAATCGGAATCGTAACGTAATCGCCTCGCCTCGGGACAAGCTCACGAACCGCGGTGCCATGCGTTACGGCTCGTCGTCCCCGCGCTTACGGCTCGTCGTCCCCGCGCTTACGTCTCTCCGTACACGAGCTTACGTCTCTTCGTCCACCCTTGCCCCTGTCACCCCTCCGGCCTGCCTGCTGCACCATCAACCAGCGGTCGGCGAGCCGTAAGCGCGGCGTCGCGCGTCGCCTAACCGTAGCCGAGTCGACGTATCGGAGTTTCTGATCCGCTTTGGTTACGTGCTTACGTTAGGTTGGCGCCTGTTTGACGATCCCTTTCCGATTTGATACCGAAATCATTGCTATTAACATAAAGTTCTCTACAAATCTTTATAAGTCCAACTTAGGAAGCCCTCGAGGTGGTCCTATATATTAAAATATAATAATAGCTGTCAATGATGAAGTCTGGTATAATTAATGTGACGCTTATTTTTTTAGACGGAACCCTAATTCTTTTTATAAAATAAAAGTAGCTTAAGTTACTGCCTATAGCAACAGCTATCTGCTAGTGAAAGCCCGTCAAAATCGGTCTAGCCGGAACAAACAGACAGAAAGACAAAAAAAAATGGTTTTTGTTAAAAGTACCGTATATCCATACTAATATTATAAATTCGAAAGTAACTCTGTCTTTCTGTCGTCTGTCTGTCTGTCTGTATGTTACCTTTTCACGCCTAAACCACTGAACTGATTTCGATAAAATTTTGCAGAGAGATAGATTGCATCCCGGGGAAGGACATAGGATAGTTTTTATCCCGATATTCCGACGGGATCGAAACTTACGCGGGTGAAACCGCGGGGCGTTGCTAGTAATTCATAAATGCATTTAGTAAAAAGTTGTTATTTGGTCTTACAAACAGATACTTCAATTTTATTTATTTGTACGTATACATTTTTGTATTTTGTATTTGCAGCTAACAGTATCGACATTCCACCAATGGAACGGCGTAGCGAGTCACGTCGTGCCGCTGCTCCTCGCTTTTTTCTTAGGTTCTTACAGCGACAAGCGAGGTCGCAAAATAATTCTACTCGCAGGTCTTCTCGGAAAGCTATTTTTCTCAGCGATGATCACCGTAAATACCGCGAAAGGTGAGCATATGTTTATTTGTTCATATCGAGATGAAAATAAAAGTGCCTATAGATGTGCAACTTATGAATAAGAGTAGTACAGTCGGTGGCCAACATTATCTAACCCACTTCTAGTGGGTCAGGCAATGTTGGGTGGGTCAGATAATGTTGGTCACCGACCGTAAGTTTATTTATTTACACACAATTTTGAGTAGGTAAACAATTACGAACGAAGGCAGAATTCTTTTCGCGCGTTTTTATTTTTTCACAAACTTTTTTTTTTATTTGGTTCCCGCGCGTTTTTCTTTATCATACAGCTTATTATTGATCGAAGTCATACAGCCTGTTACTTGTTCATACAATGTTCGTGATTGATCTCTTTGGTGAAGTTTGGTGATTAAAACTTTTACTAACAATATCCACATTCCAAATTCAAATTACTTTTAGTCCCTAGGGATTAAAGAGCTATTTTAGTCCCTGCTTACGAAGAATAGGTACACTAGCTCTTTTTGAATAGATGTGATCGCACTAATATTATCAAGGCGAAAGTTTGTGAGTGTGTGGGTGTGTGTTTACTGTTTATATGTTTGTTACTTCTTCACGCTCAAACGGCTGGACCAATTTTGATGAAATTTAGTATGGAGGTAGCTGACATCCTGGATTAACATATAGGCTACTTTTTATCCCGATATTCCCACGGGTTCGACATTTACGCGGGTAAAACCGCGGGGCGCAGCTAGTAAAAAATATATTTCGTGTTGGTCAGTTCGATCTTAAGAACAAATTACATATATAATGACGGTATCGTGCTTGGTATCATTTGAAAGAGCTTTCTCTACGGATTCTCAACGTCTTTTTTGATATTGTTTGATTTATGAATCTTTAAAAATCACTGTTCCTACTTATCTCCTAGGTTTATGAACCAACATGTATAATATTAATAGGGTTACTAGATGTTGAGCCATATTTACAGGAAATTTATTATACCCGTTTGTGTTATACCTAGTTCATAAAAAAAACGGGTTAGACTGGAACTTCTGGTTAGACTGGAATCCGACCCCCAACATAGTTGGGAAAAGGCAGATTTTTAAAGGTTTTCTACACGAATACGAATAGCCTACTTGCGTCTATATCCTAATGCCTATGTACTTCAGAATTAAGTGGTTAGACGTGGTATAAGATTACTCTTACTGTTGAGATATTATTCTTAGATAGTTTGGTTTAGATAAGTCTTGAAATATCTTATCTTCAATTCTTCAGCCTAACTTGCGTCACAGTGTCTAAAACCAAGTCCAACATCTACAGGGTAATTGGTAAAACATTAACAACCTCTTAATAGGTCATTGTACTCATCATTATGACCAATAATGAAAACAAAAAAAAATCAGCTGTTCCCTACATTTTGACGAGTTAGACCGACATAAATGTGGGGAACAGCTGATTTTTTTTTTCGCGATTTCAGGTTTGGTCCCATAGTAAAAGTTGTTCATAATGATGAGTACTATGAGCTCATAATAGGTTGTTAATGTTTTACCAATAACCCTCTGTATAATAAAATAATAATTCCAGCCTTGTATTGCCCCACTGCAGGGGAAACCTGTATGGGGATACAGGTTACAAGGTTCTCACAAGAAGAGAAGGCGTGAACGTTAATCACCATGCTTGTTTAAGAGGGTCGGCGATTTCAAACTTATATTTAAGATGACACGACCTAAAGCACGGTCACTCTCGGCCTGCATAGAAAAGAAAGAGAAGCGCGATGACACAACGCTGGTAATTTATTGCAAAATCTGAAGCGATTATCTATTTACAAAAAATCTATTGTTTGGACTAAAAAAATTAAAACACTAGTGCTTTAGTATGTTGCTTGTAGAATAATCTGACAAAAAATCAGAATGATTGTAAATATATTAGTATGGTTTTTATTGTAAAAAGAAAGTTTTTAGAGGTATCTTCATGATTTTTTTCTATCGTATCAAATTAGTTGTATTATGTTTTCAACACACTATCTACTAGCATTACCTTCAAGAATATCATATATTTCTCATTTTGTTTACTGAAGTCGATCATATACTTTTAAGCATTATAAAACTTGCGTTTTTTGCGTTTAGGTCTTGAAGTAGGCGGCAAACGTGTGAGAGGCTGGACTTGTAGTCCAGCGGGGTTATTGAAACAAAATGAAAGCCATTCCTAGTGTGACTAGGAGTGGCTTTCATTTTGTAAGTACAACAACATTCATTGCATTATTTAAATCGCGGAGCAGACAAATTTTTCGATTTATCCCTCAAAAGATAGTGTATTACGCAATTAGGTTGCAAGTTTCCTCACAATGTTGTCTTTCACCGATGTCAATGATGTCTAAGATAAACTTAAAAAGTTCATGGTCATATTGGTACATGCCCGGATTTGAACCCACAATATCGAAATAAGGCGTGCAGTAAAATACTCCCCTAAAAACATTAAGTACAATGTTTTTCCCCGTTAGGGGTCGATTTCCGAAAAAACCCAAATTCTGTCTAAAAACTAAAAAGGTATTTATTACATAGCAAGTAGAAGATGGAGTTGTAACTGGAGGCCGAATAGCGGCATAATATTTTCGCCACCGGAACATGATCACCTGATGACACTTGCCTATAAGCCCCAAGTTTTATCAATAACATGACTTCATGCCAAATACAGTCCTATCTCAATACATAGTACTCATACTCTTCGCATATGACCAAATTGAAATAGATAATGTGATTACGTCTATCATGCTGAGTGTTTGACAAATGTAGCAAAACCAAGGTCTTTTTAAACATCAATAGATAGATGAACGCGGAAAATTACCGTGCTAAAATGTAATTTATGAGAATTATGGCCTGAAAAATGGCCTCCGTTAACCGTTAGTACTTACCTAACTCTAATAAAAGGCAGCAAAGGGAATGGTAATATGGCACATGAGTGGTCCGGCATTTTGAAAAAAAAAAAAACAAAATGGCGTTCAGGTCTACGTATGCCACGGACCTTCAAAGCCCTTTTACCCAAATACTTATTTAAATATAAACATCGTAATGATTAACTTTCGAAAACTACCTTTTAAAGGGAGTGTTAATTATTTTTTATTCTCTTTAGGTATGACTTTCATGAGGCACATTATCAGGAATCTTTCAATGGGTTGTTCTGATTACCTACTATACTATATTATGTAATTCTATTCTTTTGAATAATCCTTATTTCTTATATTTCAGCATGGCCTGTAGAATACGTGATATATACAGCTGCATTCCCGAGTGCCTTAACGGGTGCTGACTTGGCGATATTCGCCGGCTGTTTCGCCTACATTGCTGACGTTTCATCATTGAAAAACAGAACGTTAAGAGTTGGCATATTAGATGTAGTTTACCTAAGTACAATGCCTACTGGAGTAGCTATAGGTGAGCACAAACACAATAAATACGTAGGTTGGTAATCTTCGCTCAGAAGGACAATTCTCGTAATTTTAAGAACGTTCACAGTCTGATCTGTCTCAATCTGTCAAAAATACCTTTAAAATCCCTTCATTTTTGACATTGACTGTAGCAAATATTTTAAATTGCGACTAGATTTTGATCGTTTTTAATTAAGAGTATTGGCCTTCCGATTTACCTACCACATGTTGAGTTTGCAACAAAAACAAAACCAATTATTCGAGCAACAACTTCTCAAACCAATCACTCGACTTGATCCACGACAGCGAGCAAAACATCGATTCACAGACGAGAAAGTTTTTTAAACAGTTGGATTCTCAAACGTTATTGTTTACAGGTAATTTACTGTGGAACAATGTGGTGAACCGATCCTTTACGGTCATGTTTGCGATCAACACGTCGCTAATGGTTCTAGCAACATTGTATACTGTGATATTCCTGAAATGGCAGACGAGACCCGAACAGAAGTCTTTGAAAGAAGCAGGGGTCAAGAACCCCGTCACTGACTTCTTTGATGTCAAGAATATAATTCAAACTTTAACGATACTGACGCAGAAGAGGCCTAACAATCGGAGGCTATTTCTTTGGTTCCTATTAATATCGATGGCGTTCTACACTTTCCAGAGAGGTGAGTTCTGCTTTTATTTATATAATGTAGATGTAGGTACTTGTATAGTGACAAATGCAGAGCTAAAATTAGTCGCATACAGACATAAATTCATAATAGGGATGAAGGTCGTAGGTTCGAACCCAGACAAGCGCTTAAGGCGCTGAATAGACCCAAATAGGCTTGTCTCCAACAATTTTTTAGCCAAATCTATACAGTTTGAGACAGCGGAAAAAATACATGTTAATCTTGAACATATTTCCTAAAACTTCGTTGTTTTCAAAACACGTTTTTGAAAAGTTTTCTCGATACAAAAAAATGATAAACTAACCTCCTAAACTGATCTTCCAACAAAAAAATCTGAATTATTTACCAACGTACGTCGGTAAAATTTATAACAATAACGTATCATATCAAAATACAAAACTTGGTTGTCTAATATTTTTGACAACTCAACTTATTTTTAAGTAATTAATTATTTGGTGGTTTGTAAAAATGTACGAGCGTCGCGAAATCGCGCTTCTCTTTCTTATGTACGCAATCCGACAGTGATCGCTTAGGCGCGCTGCTAGACGGACGTATGTCGCTTTGCCTCGCAATCCGTTCATTTCATATTATCATCAAACAAAAATGTCGGAGGCGAGCAAAAAATCACTTTTATACTAACAAACCAATACGTCCCATGGAAGTAGTAGTATAAGTAATTTTTATATTGACAAAACAGGTACACGAACAGAAAAAATGAAACTCTAAACAAATAGTTACTAGGCTATTTTGTACAACGCATTGCGTAAATTCATCGCTTATAACAAGGCTCGCTTGGTCGAGTGGTTTTTGCATAGATTCTGAATAGCGAGTTATCGGGTTCGAAACCAAGTTGAGTCTTATCAGGGAATTCGTATTGGTTTTTTAGTTTTATGATATTATCATTGTTTTTTTTTTAGTCTTAGGATATTTTTATTGTTTTTTTTTTTATTTATTTTGTATATTTTTAGAATAATTATTAAAGTTCTTTACAGTGAAAAGAGACGTTTGGCGAACAGTTCAGAAGCGAAGCAGACGCGCGAATCCGCTTGCGCGACGAGACAGTTGCGCGACAAAGTTGAGGAAAATGAGATTTCTCCATAACATCACGCATGTATCCTTTCAAAGGGTTGGGCAGGAGTGTATAGTACACCCACAATTCACCAATGCTTCATCATGGATATCGTTTATGATTTTCGAAAGTTGTAAAGCCGATAGAAAAATCGAAATTAAAATCCAAGATGGCGGCTGAAAAGATTTTTCAAATTCGTTTTCATGGTTGTCGAGGGTGCTGAAGCCGATAGTGAGGTCAAAATGAAAATCCAAGATGGCGGACGTGAAAAGTTTCAAATTTTTCATCATGGTTTTCGAGGGTGCTGAAGCCGATAGTGAGGTCAAAATGAAAATCAAAATGGCGGACGTGAAGAGTTTCAAATTTTTCATCATGGGTGTCGTTTTCATGGTTTTCGAGGGTGCTGAAGCCGATAGTGAGGTCAAAATGAAAATTCAAGATGGCGGACGCGAAAATGTTCAAATTTTTCGTGATCGGTGTCGTTTTTGTGGTTTTCGAGGGCGCTGAAGTCGATAGTGGGGTCAAAATAAAAATCCAAGATGGCGGACGTGAAAAATTTCAAATTTTTCATCATAGGTGTCTTTCCCTGATAGACTCAACCAAGTCTTTTAATCTTATTGAAGCTTGCCCATATCTTGGACGGCTATTTGTGTTTTGAGCCACTTGACAAAATTTGATAAATTTTTAGCTCCGTTAGGCTTTTCTGCTGACGTAATCCGTCTAAAAACTTCCATTGTCGGCACGGTTGGCGCAGTGGTTAAGCGATTGATACCGTTTCGCTACCATCACATGGGCGTAAGGTGAAAAATTTATTCACTGTTCATTACTTTTATGTTATACAATAGTTCTTGTAGTAACGAAACGGCCAAGCCACATATTTTGACTAAGGTGTAGAGTTTGTGAAGTTAGGGCGTGTAGAGTCAGAAGCTTGGCTCTACATGAGATCTGATAACTTTTTGACAGTGCGAGCCATATGTGGTCTCGTCTTGGCAACATTTTACATGAAAATGTTTTTAGTGGGATTTTATAGTTACTTATCAGTTTAAGTTATAGGTATTTATATTACTTATTAGCTAATAGGCTAGATTGTAATGTAAATAAAATATCACCAACTGTGCTACTTTAAAAAAGAAAAAAAAGCGACTGGTTTTGCTGTTAGTATCAGGAATTTCGAGGGTTAGAAGCGAAAAGGGGTTCGCTGGGGCTGAAATATTTGCATTGCGATTCCTGTATGCACTTTTTCAAGGACGTTACTGTAGGCAATTTTCCGGCTGACTCAATTGATGCAGTGCTAATGGTATGATCTGCAATTAGCTGCTGAGGTGCAGATGCAGTGCTAATGGTATGATCTGCAATTAGCTGCTGAGGTGCAGATTGCGTTCGGATTGCCTGATTTTTCATGTTGCATTATAATATCCCTTTTTTCAATCGTTGCCCGACTGGGAACATGATTGTGCTGGCATTTTAATGTTACTGAATCACCAGACAAGTGGCATCGACCCCAACACTTGTCACCTTTATCATGCCGCCTATATCGTCAATGCATCTCCAATATGTGTTTTCATAATTATTGTTATCAAAACTATATTTATACAACTTTGTTTTTAGTATAAGTATGCGAAACCTGAATATAGTTTGTTCAGAATAAGTAACTGAATCGATTCCAATAATTTTTACCCAATGTTATATTTTTCTCAAAAATATAGAAAAAACTGGCCAAGTGCGAGTCGAACTCGCACACGATGGGTTCCGTACCACAAGGCAAAATCGCCGAAAAAAACACGTTTGTTGTATGGGAGCCCCACTTAAATATTTATTTTATTTTGTTTTTAGTATTTGTTGTTATAGCGGCAACAGAAATACATCATCTGTGAAAATGTCAACTGTCTAGCTACCGCGGTTCTTGAGATACAGCCTGGCGACAGACAGACGGCAAAAACGCCGAAAAAAACACGTTTTTTTTGTATGGGAGCCCCCCTTAAATATTAATTTTATTTTGTTTTTAGTATTTGTTGTTATAGCGGCAACAGAAATACATCATCTGTGAAAATTTCAACTGTCTAGCTACCGCGGTTCTTGAGATACAGCCTGGCGACAGACAGACGGCAAAAACGCCGAAAAAAACACGTTTTTTTTGTATCGGAGCCCCCCTTAAATATTAATTTTATTTTGTTTTTAGTATTTGTTGTTATAGCGGCAACAGAAATACATCATCTGTGAAAATTTCAACTGTCTAGCTACCGCGGTTCTTGAGATACAGCCTGGCGACAGACGGCAAAAACGCCGAAAAAAACACGTTTTTTTGCGTTTTTTTGTATGGGAGCCTCCTTAAATATTTATTTTATTTTGTTTTTAGTATTTGTTGTTATAGCGGCAACAGAAATACATCATCTGTGAAAATTTCAACTGTCTAGCTACCGCGGTTCTTGAGATACAGCCTGGCGACAGACAGACGGCAAAAACGCCGAAAAAAACACGTTTTTTTGCGTTTTTTTGTATGGGAGCCTCCTTAAATATTTATTTTATTTTGTTTTTAGTATTTGTTGTTATAGCGGCAACAGAAATACATCATCTGTGAAAATTTCAACTGTCTAGCTACCGCGGTTCTTGAGATACAGCCTGGCGACAGACAGACGGCAAAAACGCCGAAAAAAACACGTTTTAAAAAAAATAGGAGAGGGTAGATTAGAACAAAAAGTATCTTCGTTGGAACTCATATTGATATGTGGCTGTTCCCCTGCGTTACCGGGTAGGCTACCTTGCCAAACACAAATATATCAATAAAGACAGCAACACCATAAGCCCGCAGGCGTGAATTTGATGGGAGTTTTAGTTAGACATAGGTCCGCTTCGCTTGCACCATAAATAACATTATTCAGTCTCTGTCAACTTCAAGAAACTGAATAAAATTGCAGGATGTTTTAAATTCGTTTAGCGTCAAATATATTTAGTGATTTGTGGTGCAAGCGGGCCTCATACTGTTACCACCTTCACCGCTTGGAGGTACTCCCAGATTATGCTATTGCTGTTTTTATTTCATTTAGCCAGCAGCTGTGCCACAACAAAAGACATAGCACAATGCAGAGATAGCCGTTTTATTCGCGCTACTTTCACTCTAGTCTTTCGCACTTTAGTGCTTTTTACACAAGTATCTTTTGCGCAAGTGTCTTACGCTAATATGTATTACGCGCAATTGTCTTTTGATGAATGACACCCGCAAGTGTCCTTCGCGCAAGTGTCTTTCGCGCAAGAGTATTTCGCGCCAACGACCATTCGCGCAAAAGTCCATTTGCGCAAAAGTCTATTCGCGCAAAAGTCCATTCGCGGAAATGTCTTTTGCGCAGGTGTCCCAGATCCGTTTCTGAACTGTTCGCCAAACGTGTCTTTTTATTGTAAAGAACATTAATAAATATGTATTCTAAAAATATACAAAATAAATAAAAAAAAACAATGAAAATATTCTAAATATATACAAAATAAATAAAAAAAAACAATGATAATATCCTAAAACTAAAAAAAACAATACAAATTCCCTGTTATGACTCAACTTGGTTTCGAACTCGATAACTCGCTATTCACAATCTATGCAAAAACCATTAGACCAACCAAGCCTTGTTAAAAGCGATGAATTTACGCTATGCGTTGTACAAAACAGCTTATAAGGAACTATTTGTTTAGAGTTTCATTATTCTGTTCGTGTACCTGTTTCGTCAATATTACATTATAAAAATTACTGACTTTACTACTTCCATGAGATTAATAATAATATAAAACAGCGCCATCTATTGGTTCATTGTTAATTATTATTAACCGCGTCACCGTGCCTGACTCGGTAGTTCACTGTATCACCGCCCTTTAAGAATGGCGCTAGGATATCGGAGAAATAGTGGGCGTGGCTAAAAATACCGAAACATCGGAACTCAATTTCGGGTGACAGCCCCTTAACTTTGCGTAAATTATTTCATCACCACTGCTCTCAAAACGGTGAAGGAAAACATAGCGAGGAAACACGCGTCCTATTGAATCAAAAATTCGAACACATATGACATCGCCCTGTGCCCGCATGGTGAATTACGGCCTCTCTTTCTCACCGAGAGGAGGCCTGTGTCCCAGCAGTGTTAATTATCATCATTTGCTTTGGCGCGTCTCAATGAAACTTATAGTTTTCTGATCCATAATGATTGATTTACTTGCTACTTTTGTTGCAGACGAGCGTTCGGTGATGTATCTCTACACTATCAAGGTGTTCAAATGGGACACCGCGGCATTCAGCAACTTCAGGACATATCTGAGCACCCTGTACGTGATAGCTATGCTGCTTGGTATACCACTAATGACTAAAGTATTCCATTGGAGAGACACAGTTAGTACCTAATGATGTAAATACCAAGTAATGATTTGTACAGACGCCAGCACATCAAGTTACTACAATCTGTCAGATTTCTTTAATAGATTTTCGACTTTATTGCTAAAGCATAAGGTTCAAGGTTGATTGGGAAAATCTGACAGTTTCGGGTAGGTTGACCTGCTGGCGTCTGTACAACATACAAATACATATTTTTCTCTTATAGAAAAATAATTGTAGGTATAGGATATACCATATACTTATGGTATATCATATACCATAAGTGCACTTTTATAAATTATAACGTGATGATATTATCGTGGGTGTCCACGAAATCACGTTAGCACAGGAAAGTCAAATGCATGGAAACATTATGGCGACGCTTTTTAAATTTACACGTTATGACGTCCACGTATTTCTATACATTTTATGGACGTGGACGTCAACGATAATATCTTCACGTTAGAAATGATAAAAGCGGACATTATATCCTGTCTTCTACTTGTATGACGTCGTTTTTGTGCGTTTTGTTTCTCAATCTGTGTCTGTGCTTTCCAAACGTTTTCTTTACGTGGCCGCTGCATATCCGGTTTTGCATTTTGAAAGTTTGCAACGTCATCGCGTCACAAATAGCTGTCAAATATTACTTAGATAAATATTACTAACTAAACAGCCGCTTAGGTCGATCAATCAGGATAAGCTACGCTTGCCGCGGTTGGTCTGTGGATGGGTGCCCATCTTTACATACCGAGACCCCTCTGTGCGCCCGGCTGTCATTCTTGGATCTTTGACAGTCGTTACGGGTAGTCAGAAGCCAGAAAGTCTTACCAAGGGGTATCGTATTGTCAGCATCGAGGAGGGGCCCCATGGGGCCGAAGCCTGCCGGGTCAGCGAGATTGTCCGAAAGGGTTACCGCTGGCCCGGAACATAAAGGGCTAAGGAAGGAACACGGGTGGGTTTTAGTCAGTAAGAGTCTGACACTCCCTTCCGCTCCACTCAGAGCGGGAGGGGTCATATGATGATTTCCCATCCGCAAAAAAAAAAAGGGGGTATCGTATAGTGGTGGGTCGTTGTTGAATTTTTGACGGACGAAACGCAGCCGTACTCCCGACGACGAAAACAGTTCCAGAAAACGGTCGTCGTTGCAACTGGTTTGAAGACGGCTTAAAGGACGAAACTTATCCAACATGGAATAAAATTGCGTTTTCGAGGTTTTCGTTTTTGAAGGACTGTTTTGTAAACGAAAACGACTGCGGAACGAGAGACGACGCGACGCGACGGAAAAGTGTGATAGGGTTGAACCATTGCATTCTCGACTGTATTTTTATGGGCATAAAAGAAAAAATCGCTCCAAGTAATTCGAAGACTGGTTTGTGCAACGAAGACTGTTTGAACCCAGCACGTAAAACGGTTGCATCGTTGCAGAATGCAAAACGGTCTTTGTAAACGGTTCGTCGTCGCAATGCCCACCCCTAGTATCGTATTACCCAGTAACTGGGTAGTACTGGGTAGTGGAGGTCAGATAGGCAGTCCTTCCATGTAAAATACTGGTATCCAGCTGCATCCGGTTAGACTGGAAGCCGACCCCAACATAATTGGGAAAGGCTAGGCAGATGAGACTAAATGAAATTATGGAATATCGTTTTGGGATACCTACACTAAAATATTGAATATGAAGTGCATTAGGTGTTGTAACAGGTTTAAAGTATAAATAAAAAAGCATTTGGAAGGTTTCACAGCGTAACTAAATATTCAGTGTCATGATATTAGTTATTACGATTCAAAATCGATATTTTTGTACAACACAGCGATATTTTCACTTAGTAATATCGATTGACCGGTTGAATGTCGTAATTACAGGAACAATTATAAATCCATTGTCTCGCGGGGATCCACGTTAGATTAATTAATCAAAACAGTGAAATATTTGACATCTATTTGCGACGTTGCCAGCTTTCAGAATGCCGTTCTTAACTCGACACAAAAGTTTTGTGAGGCTGCACTCGTTAACATTTTTGGGAACACACATCTACGTTCTTGTGGGGTAATTTCCAAAAACCACGCGGGCGAAGCCGCCGAGCGTTTACGCCATATGGCATTTCAAACCTACAACCTTTCAAGCCCTTGTTTTTCGAAATTAATGAACCGATTTTAATGAAACTTCATACGCATAAACAGGATACAAAGGTCTAAAAAGTTACAGAACATTTTCGAAATGTCTTATTTAAAAAAAAAGATAACTGGAAATCTCTGTTTCTATGGAAAATTTAAAATCGGTCTAATTTGGCTGTAACACAATTTTTCGAAAATGTTCTTAACTTTTTAGACCTTTGTATCCTGCCTATGCGTATGAAGTTTCATTAAAATCGGTTCATTCATTTCGAAAAACAAGGGCTTGAAAGTTTGTATGAAATGACGTACGGCGTAAACGCTCTTAAACGAGAAATTCAAACCAAACAACGAAACGAATTTAATATGACAATCACTTATTTAAAAACAATATAACCAATGTTTTCTCCAGGTGATAGTGATGCTGGGCGCTACGGCCCACATTTGCGGGCACTTGGTCTACGCTCATGCGAAGACAGATAAACTGTGGTACGTCGGTGCCACCGCTGCGGCCCTGGGACCGTGTGTAGCGCCTCTGATACGCTCTATGACTTCCAAGGTGCTGCCTGCTTCTGAGAGAGGTTGGTGGACATCATTGACACGTGAATTAAAGGCCCACAATTATCGGTCTACGCCTTCGAGTTGCTAAGGGGATGCCCTACCGATTGTAGGAACGATTTCATGCACAGATTTTTTTTGAAGCCTAACTATAGACGAGAATGTGATATGGTGATAGGAGTGGTGTCACTGACTAGATCGAAGAGTTCACGAAAAAACGCTTCTGACTAGCTCTTCCCTTACTAATTGAACTCATTATATCTCCTAAACTAAGACCCGATTAAAATTCTGTGACTTGGCGACTGATTGACTAATTGGCGAGAAAATAGATCTTCGCTAGGTGCCCTAGTTTTTGAGATATAAATGTGGCCCTGATGGGGAGACTCTCCAGATCGGCCACCTATAAACCCTTATATCTTTTGAACCAGTGACCGACAAATTCTGATATTTGGCGACAAATTTCGACTATTAGCGATTTTTTTTTTGTTGTCAAAATTAAAATCCCTAATGGTGGTCCTGCCAGTCAGTGACACATAGGAGTGGCCTACTGCACTGTTCCAAAGGACTGCTAAATGAAAATATTGTTGTTTTAATCTTTCCACTAATGCAGGTCCCACCCTGTCCATCGATGCACAACCTGTTACGGATTTAGCACATGATTATAGACCCCCAAGCGTAGAAATTTGTCATCGATTATTTTAAATAAAAAAAATATATATATATTTGCGCGCATCACGATCACGCTAGTTATGAATATTATAAGAGTACTAATTACGATAAAATCCTTAATGAGATGTTAAATAAGGGTATTGTTTCCCACAGGTGTGGCGTACGCCTTCCTGTCGGTGATGGAGAACGCCGTGGCCATGTTCGCGTCGATCATATATTCACAACTATACAAAGCCACGCTTGACACAGAATTCGTCAATTCTATATTCTACCTCACAATATCTACGCAAGTCGTCGTGTTCACGTTAATATTGTAAGTATAGTTTTTTATTGTTTATTTGGCAGTAGCGGTAGCCTACGGTTTTATTTGCATCCTTCGGAATCTATAATATGTACTCGGATACCTAAGTATCTTGTATGTTTATCCGGGGTGTACCATGGACCATGGTAGACTATGGTTTACCGGGGTGCCGGTGCCAAGTCATACAAATGAGCATAAAAAATTGGTACAGTCAGTTGATAAAGATACTCTGCCGAAGGCGACAGCACTGGCAACGTCTCCCAATCGCAATGAAAGACCGCATCAGCACAACTGTAGATGGCGATGTTGCAGCCTGATGCTGCGGTCCCACGAACATTGTATCTTGAAAAAAGGCTCGAGGAACTCGCAAGATTCGAGATCTCGAGATTGAATTCCCACGCTGTCACTAACAGAGCGACAAGACATATTTCTTGTTAGACATATGAAATCGAAGTTGTGACGCCGCGTTCAGAATTAAAACCGCTACAGCATGTCGTGTCGCTGCGGTCTGTCATTGTCGATTAGGCGACGTTGCTGCTTGCTTTTTGCGGTTGCCTTCGGAAACACCTTAGTACTCCTTCGCCGACTTCTTAAATAAATACATTAACATTTTGTGTAAAATGTCTGTTTTCAGTACTATGGAGATTATGTTGAGGGGCAGACCATTAGAACCGCTATATGAAAAAGAAGAAGAAAGAAGAATATCAACTTCATCATCATAACACTAAAATAAAACAACTAATAATGTTCAAAACATTTATTATTTAAGTTAATTGGTATGAATAAATTGGTATTATAAATCACTGTTGAGGAACTTCCTAATAATAGTCTACTACACAATAAATTGCTCAAAGAGATAATTATAACAAGTAACGTTTAGACTGACATAAGAATAATAAAGATAAAAAATATTTTTAAAACATGAGCTGTAGGAATTTAATTTCATAAAAATGTTTGTTTAATGCATCCCATGATGAAAATGTTACATGCATTGCATCTCCCTTTGTGATAACTTAATGATATTAGAAATGAAATTTATTATTTTGTTTATACATAATGCAACAGTATGATGTTCCATTGGACCAAGGAGTGTAGCAGCATATCGAATAAATATTATTTATTATTCCGCTGAACTTTTTTTGTTGTAATTGTATATTGGTTGTAAACATAGATATAAGTCAGATAAAATCATTGTTCCTTAATAAATGCTATACTTAAGTATTTTAATCTCAATTGTTTTTATTTAAAGATTTACGTATATTTTTTTAAACATGCAATTCACTTTAGTGACTTTATAAGAGTAAGTATCACCTGTTGTGGTAAAATACAAACAGATGCACGACTACTTCTAAACATGAATAAAGACTAGGTATTAGAGTGCACATATATAACACGGAACACCAATTTTTACTGCTTACCTGTTGATTATATATAGTTTAATGACAACTTGAGATTCTAATAAGAGTACTTGCACAAATATTCCATCAGCACACTACAGTAGATTAATATTTTTACCATGATATATATTATTTACGTGTTTTTAAAGATATCTAATAAGTTTAAACTAATAACCCAATATATAAAGATAACTTGGTTAACTACTATACCGTGTCTTTGATATGAATTACTTAATTCTTATTTATACATAGTGGACAACCCAATTACTAAGAATCTTAGGTAAAATCTATCACTAAGTGCCCAAAATATGTATAAATGCACCGTAGATTTTGTCTTATCCTCTCGTTAACTACATTATAATATTGAGCTTAACAAACTGTCCACAAAGTAGACACAATAGTTAAATAATCAACCTGAACCGTATGTGGTTCATGGGACAGGGAATGCGTTAATATTGTCCCACGTCGTTAGCCTCTAACTCTATCAGTTGGACATAAAAACCTACCTAAACCGCAGCTACTTTATTTTATTTCATAATAAAATAAAGTAGCTGCGAGAACGTTAGAATAACGTCATCTAGTTTTGACTCATTAGACTGAGTGACAGTACAATTTCAGTGAACATTTTAAACAATAAATGTGTTTTTAATGATTGCATATCTTTTGTTGAAAGATGCATGGAGATTCTGTTCAGCTTAGGAACAAAAAACGCATGTTAAGGGTGACCTAACCAGCCGGCAAGATACTGCTCAATTTCTACTCGTGCTTCAATCAAGTCACTGGAATCATTCTCACTCTGTGGATACATGTTTGCGCAATGTGCAGTACCTGTAACAAACAAATTATATATATTAGATAATTATAACCTATTTATGTATTTCTGTACCTATTTTATTCACAACTTATTACGCTATGTTTTTTCATCATTGTCCTCTCAACCAAAGCACCTGCCATCTGATCTCTTCACCACCCTTGGTTGACTGGTAGAGAATGCCTAAGGCATTAAGTCCGCCTTTGTACCTTATAATGTGTGCGAAAAGTTTAAGTAAATAAATGTATTAAAAACGTAGGGCATTATTTACGCTCGAGTTTGCCAGAGGGAATGGAATGTGGAACGGAGTATTCTGGGTATCAAATTAACAGACCGAGTTAGGAATACGACCATCCATTCCATCACAAAGATAACTGAGGTCACTTGAAAAGCTGCCACGCTAAAATGGAACTGGGCTGACATGACACATCTGCCGCATGTCAGACGAACAATGGGCCAAACTTACGACCCAGTGGGTTTCTCTTAATAGCAAACGACATCGTGGCAGGCCCAGACGGATATGGCGGGATGAGCTGGACTCTTTAACAAGAACTGGTCCTTAGCAGCTTTGAACAGAGAGAAGTGGAAAGAGAGTAGGGAGGCCTTTGCCCTGCAGTGGGACATCACAGGCTAATACTAATAATTATTATTATTTAGCAATTAATGCTACCTATAATGCAGTTGCAGACTTGCAGCTCTCAATTCATTAGCTCATCTATAAATATTATAGATAAAAGTCACTTTTCAAGTCATATGTCTCACCGCATTGTTCTTCTAAACACCTCAGGAGATTTTGGTGCGCGTTTCACCATCATAATATTTTACAGATTTTATTCCGGAAGAAAAAAATAAATGTAATATGCACATTACTATTAACATTTTATATTATACATATAAATTGAAATAATAAAAAAATAAACATAATAATCAGAATACTTTGAATATGATGGACAAGCAGACGGACCAAATACGTGGTGAATGATTGCACACAGGTCACACTTACGCCATACCATGAATTTGTTCAATTCATTTTTTCTTAGAAAAGAATAAGGAAAACCCAAAGAAATATGTTGTCTGCGTCAACTGAATAAAAAAAAGTCCCAGAAAAATCCGACCACTATAACTTCACTCCACTTTAAGGCTATAAAAGTAGGGGAAGACCAAAGAAAGATGGATGGACTCATGGACTGTGTGAATGATGATATGGTTAGTAAGGTCCACGCACAATGGTCCACATACTAAATGCGGAAACCAAACCCATATTATAGGGGGGTGACTACCGTCATGACGACACTGACGACTAATAGAGAAGTTAGGTAAAAAAAGACATGAACTCAAACTCATTTCAAACTCAAAGCATTTATTTCAATTAAACCATTTAAAGGCACTTTTGAATTGTCAAGAAGTCAGTCAGCCACAAAATATGAAGCTAGTTGCCCATTCCAAAGCGCAGGTACCTATGGAGAAGAAACTCCATGGACACTCTTTTAAATTATATTTTTACAAAAATATTAGTGAAATCATTAATGTTGAATTTATAAATTATATGTGAGAACGATGTAAAAGTCTAGACTAAAAAACTGACATCATCAACAGTACCTACCTATTGAATTCAAAGGAAAAAAAACAACGTTTCAAACAATGATAAGAGATAATAAAACATAATTTAATACAGGCTGGCAGCACTAAAGGCAAAAACAATGCTGTGAGCCTATCCCATGTGAGCCAGTCAATGATGACTCATAATAAAATTATTGATAGCATTCTTTGATAACATAACATCATGCCATCTTTACATAGTATAAAACAAATCTTTATCTTTACATAGTATAAAACAAAGTCGCTCCCGCTGTCTGTAAGCTTAGATATTTTAAACTACGCAACTGATTTTAATGCAGTTTTCAGCAATAGATAGAGTGATTCAAGACGAAGGTTTTTATGTATAATCCATGCATATTATAAAAATGATTTTATTTTTGTAAGTAGGTTTGTACGAACACACGTCAATCATGTTTTTTAAAACTATCCGGTCGGCCTTTCCTATCTGACTACTCTGAGAAGAAAGGCCGAAACAAACTCAGAGGTCACAGTCTCGTTTAAAGTCCAGACATAATCTTGGTCAGGTTATATGAAGACCATGTAGATCGATGTCTGAGGTGGTCTTTTGAGGAAAGAACCATACAGATTGAGAGGACCTGTCCAATCAGTGCACGCATTTGTCAGAAATCGTGCAGCTCAACTCAAGACTTAAGGAGCTCAACGATTCAACGAACAATACCAAAGACATTTGGGTAGGCCACATAAATTACTCAAACTGCCGCTTACATTGCAAACGCTGGCTAAACCTTACGAGATTTTTCAAATTTCTGTCCCACTGCAGGGCAAAGGCCTCCCTTCCCTCCTTCCACTTATCCCTATCCTGTGCTGTTATACGCCAATCCTTGTGGAAAGAGTAGAGTTCGTCCCGCCATCTCATTACAGGCTATACCTTACGAGATAGATCAAATTAATGTGCTACGGAATTGTATATCTTAAAAAGATCGATAAAAAAGTCCGCGATGGTATATTATGTTTATCCCCTAAGGATAACCCACCCACAGTAACCATTTTATCTTTTACATAATACAAAAAAAAATATGGGTTATTTACCAAGCTATTTTTAACAATACAGTATTATTCCTAATCCAATTAAATACATTAAATAGGATGTGCATTTCATGTAGATCAAAATTGCCCTTTATAGCATATCATTAAAATTACCTAATATCTTAGAAGATATCAGAGATTTAAAAAGCGAAGGCAGAGCGGCTGATGGGGCGGGCGGTACGAAGTTCGCCGGTCACCTAGTTCCTGATAAATGAATGAATATATCAATATACAACGAACCTTTGATATAAATAGCAGGTGCATCATTGTCTTGAGTTTTAGTGATTCCTAAAGCATGCCAAGGATCTACGGAGCCGTGAACGAACACCACTCGAGACACTGCAATATCCAGAGCCCCGTAGTTGCTATTGGTCCAATCTGCAGATGCGTCTACAAATTCAGCATTGTACCTGGAATGCAATTAGATTTAACAGATAAATAAATAGTCTTGAACTCATTAGAGTGTCTTAGTTGCTGTTACACTTGGATTCACTCACATGCATGAAATAATTCCTCTAGGATTCCTCTAATTTCTCATGCCAATTCATTCATTTAGCCATTTATATGCGTGTTAGATTAACAATCACCCAGACGCATACCTCTTGAATATTCTAGAAAGTTTAAGGATAGTAATGCAAGATAATACATACTTTTTACCGAAAACATCTTCACATTGTTGAATAAAGAAATCAAGTGTGAAATGATTGCCGAACACTTCAACTTCCCCTGAAGAAGTCTGATAAAATCCAAACTCAGTGCAGGTTTGATACATCCATTGACGAGCTGGAATAAATAGTAAACATATTATTGCATTAACTCTATTTTCTCATTAGCGGGTCAATAGCAATCTGCCCAGTTCTCGGCCCAGTTCTGGCTACTTGTAGTTATTAGGTCTATGTTATGGCGTTACGTACACCACTCCACTATTGTGTAGTTAAAAATCGTAAATGTAGAAAACTAATTATAAGATCTGAACTGAACTAATTCATGTTTTCACTGGCAAAGATATTTCTATGACAATATAATGTGAACAGCATTGTGGGCTGCAATATTGTCTATAAGTTTTGTATTGTATATGTCTTATTTCAGTTTTATATTGTACCTGTTTGTTGTTCCTTTGGAATAAAAATAATGATTTGACACTTTTCCCAAGAATATGTTAAATGGAGGAATAGAAATCATGTTCTTAGGAGGTGTTCATTGAAAGAAAGTTGCATGAATGCCCTGCTATAATAACACCCCCGGGTTACCGAGAAGTTACTTATACTAATATCTGCACATGCAGCATATTCATGGACACAAGACATTGGAGAATCATAAAAGGATAATATAATGAATTATAAAATGGCGAAGACAGTCCGTGTTTTTCTTATTTTCGCTGCACTACGTAGGTACAATCAAAGAGATTGGGATTGGATTTGGATTGATTGGTATTTTAGCACAGACAAAAAAAAAACTGAAAAATGCTTCACCAATGGGATTTGATACGATTAACGTAACAGTTAACTGTCCATTATATGATCCTTATATGATTCTGCCAAAGTGGTCTTTTTAGGCCCCCTGATATTCGCAGTACGCACTTAACCCCAGTCCAGTTTAAATATTTAAAAAATGGTGCATACCTCCTTCTGAGCCCCAAGACATATTCCTCAATTCTTGTATCATGTTGTCATAGCTGTAGTCCAGACATGTTTGATTGCTTTTGTCCAGAATGATAGAGTTGAAAGCTGCAAGTTTCTTGTATGCAGGTTCAGATCCAGGAGATGTCAACATATTACACACCTAGAAACAGTATTTATAAATTAGTAGCTTTTGGAGGTTGGAAATTCTTCCACGGGAGCATACTATTGAGATAAAAAGTTTCCTATGTCCTAACCCAGTTCATGGTATGATGGTCGTCTATCTGTAAAAATACAGGTCTATCGTGTTACATCCAAATACATGTGAAAAGGTAACAGACAGATTTATCATATATCATACATACTATTAGAATGGATTAAAATATATTATTCTACTAAATTGTGACTGAACTTTGTGACATTTCAACTACTTCAGCCAGAATGTCCCACGGCCAATACACTGAAGTTCGAGTATCAAAACATTCAAGTTCCACTATATCAAACTGGAGATTTAAAAGAAAACAATGTGGAATTGCTCCTCACCGTATTGATAGTAAGATTCTTGTATTTAATATCTGCGCTTATCCTATTATCCTCATTATATTGGACCAAGTCAGCAAAGTCATCAGCAATGGAGTTGTAGAAATTCTTTATATCATTTTCAGATGCACCTTTAAAAGGCTTACACACTCTGTAAAAAATTACAAAGTAAAAATATATTTAATTTTAGTATGGAACATCCAGTAGCGGCCCTAGAGCGGTGCGAGCGGTGCGACGGCACCGGGCCCCGTCATGGGGTGGCGCTGAAATCAACCGCAATGCGACCACCAGGCATCAGTCAACAAATAGTTACTGATGGTAACTATCCAATGATCGATGATAGTAACTACTATAAAGAAGCGCGGACGCGGAGTAAATTTGGGCGCGCACACGGAGAGGCGGCCGGCGCGGATAGGTCCATATTGGAAAAAGCTTGTGCTGATTTGCAAATCAGTTTGACAGGTGCGCCATATTAAGATTTATTCTATTTTTTTGAGGTTCTGGCTCCATCGGTAACGTTCGCTGATTTTGCCAATGTCAAGGTATTAGAAGCTATTGATCGTAAAGTAAACTGTTACACAACTATTGATCAGCACCTAACAAAAATTCTAGGGCTGCCGCTGGGAACATTCTTTAAAACCTGTGTAAAGTGTAAACAGCTGTTACCTGAATTCCTTCTCAACAATGTTTGGTTGGCTCCGCATCATTGTTGTTATCTGGTTATGTGCTGTTTTAAGTTCAGTCACGCACTCTTCTCCATGAGTTTTTTCACGCAATGCGTCAACAACAACCTCATAATATTCTGAAATTTTACTCCTTATTTAGCAATACAGAGATACTAGTGTAAAAAATAGATTACATTTTTTTAGAGGAAAAGAAAATGTAATCAACAACTGTAATGTAATGTAACTGTAATGTAGTTTCAACTTCTGATATAAAGAAAACTCACCCATAAAATTAACTTTGGCCAACAATGGTCCACTGGAAGACACTGCAGCATATACTAGATGTGGATACTTTAGTCTTAGCCAGGCTGCTAAAGAGCCAGGGTATGATCCACCGAAGGCTATCCATGGAACATGTCTCTGTAGTTTATATTTATCATTCATAGCATTAATAAAGTTTGCCAAATCCGCCAGAGCTTGGTATGACGACAAGTACTGTAAGTTCTTGACACTGATGTCTCTGTAATGTAAAACACCAATTAACAATACAGAATTTTCTACTTTTAATGATACTGTCTAAAATCTAAATAGCATGAAAAAGATACAAATGTTATGTCAAAGTTGACGATGCAAAAATAATAAGTAATAAATTAATAATGGTAAAGGTGGTTAAAGGTAATTAAATTATTTTTCTGAAACTTCTCTTTATTTTATCATAATGTAACTCTTAAAAGGGACTAAAATAGGTTTATTGGGATTAAGTGAACTTACTAAATATTAACTTGTAAGTTAATATTTAGTAAGTTCACTTAATTTATTCAATAAATACTTCCCGTATTTGATGTACAACCAGCACCGTCGGACTTATTATGGAAAGAGTAGAAAGATTCAGATTATTAGTATGCTACTTTCACAAGCTGTTGGTAATGTTGCAAAATCTTACTCTGTCGGATGACTCTCCCCATAGTAGCGATGTTCTAGATTGATGCAAAGAGCGTTGAACTTCATTGCATAGTCAATCCAAGCCCCTTTGACCATCCACCGTGCATCAGCGGGTCCTTCACCACCAATCATCAAAAACACAGGCCCTTGTTTGTTGAAGTCATAGAAACTGTCATTTACGAAATAGCGCTAAAACAAAATAATCATGATTACAGCACCTAAAATACTGGACTCCGGTCAAAGGAGATTTCTATTATTATTGGTTGTGCCCTCCTTGAAAAAAAAGCATGCCCAAGCCTTGGGTACCATCATTATGCATAAAAGTTAAAATATAAGTGTTATTCTAACACAATGTCAATAAAATGTAGGTACCGTAGGTATCTTTAGATTTGATTAACAATTTTATTATTGTATGATGTTTATGTGACCCCCAGACGGTACAGATAAGCTACATTGTTCTAACTAGGCATAATGATTTAATCAATCATTAAAAAAATACTCTCTTATGCTCTGCAATCATGTACATACTCAATAATGATTATTTTAGTAAGGTAGGTAGGTACCTGTTTCCAAGATCTTAAATCAGATGGACTTGAGTGATCTAATTTTTGCTTGAACCATTGTGCTGGAGGTAGCTGTTCACCGTTATATCCTCCTGGAGCTCCTAAATTGCCGCCTTTGCCTCTACCGAGCCGAAAATGTTTAGCACCATAGGCCGCATAGCATAAAAATAACAAGCAACATGCTAATGGGGACCGCATTTTTACAATGCAATGTAATTTGGTCGATGTGTGTAGCCTTAGACTGTTTTACATTTGCACAACAAAATAATTATGAGGCAACGGTGGAACGGCTGTAATCAGCTCAGCCTGCCCGTAATCAGTGAGTTCACAACACCGACCGCGAGTCCGCGACCGGCAATATTGAATGTACTTGTGCGGCAGTGCAGACCTGGAGTCCGTTTACTCACAGAGTACCAGGGCATGTAATACAATAATATTCTATACTCCTGATCGGAACAAGCAGAGATCGCGAGGGCGGCGCAGGTGGTTTAAAATCACAAAATTACAATACGTATGTGCAAACTGCAAAGGGACAATGGTGGAGTATAAAGTGCTCTGTGCACCCGATATATTACTTTACTCTATGGTGCAAATTAGAGCACAATGGAGATAACTCAATCTGACAGCTGACTGCTGACGGCTGACATTTGTATAATATAAAGCCGATACCAGACATAGCTCCGAATGCGCCGATTTCCTAAATAAGGAGATAGAGTCTGGTTAGCTTTTGAGCCTGGGATTTATTTAATCTCTCTTTTTTAAGGGAATGTATACACAGATGGGATTTTACCCGGTAAAAACCCAAAAGTGGGTAAATTCTAGGGAAAATACCCGGAAAAATACCCGATTGGGAAAATATTCGGGTGTTTTAAAATTTAGCTTATGTAATGTTTAGATACACATACATTAAATGGTACATAGTTTTTGGTACATAGGTACATGAAGAGCATGAAGTAGATGCCATGGAGTTTATACATGAAGTGAGCCAATCACTCAATATTGATGTTGGTGTAGATTTAGCTAATTATAGAGCTAAACAGGGTTTATGGGGCAGACCATTTATATGAAAAAATGTCGCAGAAATGGACCCAGTCGTTTGGTGGAGGGGACTTTGCAGCTCCAAATTGCTGAGTAGGGTTGCAGTACGCCTTCTGACTGCTCCCTGCACTTCCGCAGCGACGGAGCGGTCATTTAGCACACATGCTCATATACACAGTCACAAAAGAAATAGATTGACTACAGATAGAGCAGCAAAGATAGCTTTTATATCCTATAATTGGAATCTTTTGCACAAACATAAAGATGATGACAACGACGAAGATGACGAGCCCTTGTCAACCCCTAGACAGTTGTCTAGCCCGATGAACAGCCCAATTAATGACCAACAACCTTCTACATCTCGTGGAAGCCAAGACATAGAATTCTGTGATATTGATGATTTGTATGATGATCATGACAGTAGCGACAGCGATTAAAATTTTAGAACAAGTGAATGAAAAAATATTTTTGTAATTATTTTCTATTTTGTAATAAATAATTGTGATTGTCTATGTTTTGTTTTACTTTTTATATGCAGAAACATGTTTTACAATCCTACTGGTAGTTCCACAGATTACCGCGTTTGAACAAACAAAAAAATCGCTTCAACTTTATTGTATTAGTATAGATAATGAAAATACCCGTCTATTGGGTTTTTTTCCTCATAAATACCTGGTATTTACCCAAATGGGTAAAAACCTGGGTATTTTCCCGTCGGGTTTTTCCCGTCGGATTTTTCCCACCGCCCATCTCACATCACTGACCTCTATTAAACAAGACGTACTGTTTATTACGGGTCAGTGATACACATACATTCTCAAAATGTAAGATGAATGATGCCCAACTTTGAACTTTGAAGTGTCAGACCACCTGAGTGTCAGACATATTTGTTTACATTAATGTCATCATTAAAAATGATTAAACAATAAACAGTGACGTGTGAAAGTAACAAGGTAATATTATGGTGAATAAACCAAACAGCAGAAGCGAGATGCTTACGACAAAATACCACTGAGTGAGTTTATGTTTTAGCTGTAAAGGCGCGTCTCCACTAGGGCCACGCGGCCTTTTGGGGCGTCGAGGCCCGGCCTCGCGAGGCTTTTGTGTTTTATTGCAAATTTGCAAAGCGTCGTCATTATGGCCTTGCAGCCTACCTTGTGCAGTTACTTTCAAGATTTACGAGGAAGTGCTTTTAGCTTCAGCAGCATTTATAGTAATAAGCATGTAGCCACAGACATATAACTACTCTTAAATGTCTGTGCATGTAGCAAACTCCATCAGGACAGGACATCATTCCTGATGTATTTAAAAACAACTCCAACAGTCCCATATTACCGGGCGCTTCTGATACAAATATATTAATAAAAGAGTTTGTTAGTCCTCTCCATTTTGGCGCGCATACAAGCAACTCGGTGTAGCGGCGGTCACAAGCGCATTGACCAGCCGCGCGTTCCGTCCCCACTACTCATAGCCGCGCTTCCTTTTTTGAACTACACTGACAATCGGCAGGTTGAGTGAGGCCGCCAGCCGCGCGGCCTGATTCGGCCTCGTGGCGCAGTCCTCGCTCACGTCCACACTCATGAGGCTTAGCGGCGCGGCCCTAGTAGAGACGCGTTTTTATACTGTAAATACATTTATTTGTAACGGATAACAATCATATAATACTAAATTGATCAACAATGAACATATTATATTCTGATACTGCCTTCCTGCAAGATATTGGTACTACTAATATCATGCTACCCTGCAAATGGCAAAAACGCAAACGCGTCGTGTGTGAATGCTTCGTACCTACGAAGCATTCACACACGACGTAACTTGTCTTCCATTTTTTTCTATAAAAAAGGCAGTATTTTTAGTCTGTGGCACGATGCACATCATTTTGGTAAGTTGGCAATATTGTCAAGTAACCAAGTCAGGCTTCAGCCAACATTCCAATTTCCATCACTTGCGAATGCGATCGATCGCGGGCAAGGTGTAGTTGAATCGGGTAGCAAGCATTCGGTGGGTTCGAAAATGGCTCTATTCAGATATTCATCTCTATTGCCAGAAGTACAGGTAAATATACTAATATAATCTTCTATATAATTCAAAGTATTATCTAATAATGTTGCATGTTATATTTTGTAAACTTTTTATAACCTTCTTGCCCACATTTTGGGTTCGAAGTTATGTAATGTGAATGAAAACTATTTTGGGAATAACTGCAGTTATGTTGCATCCCGGTAGTCTGTATATTCCGATAGCTTAAAGAACCTACAAATTGCCGTAGTTAATAAATATTATTATTCGTTAATTACGATACGACCGGTATACTGTCAGTAGCAAAGGGCATGCAGATTTCCAGCGGGAAATTTTGGTCATGTTTTATTTTATTTTTTATTATCCTGTTGCTGTGCCTTAGCAGGGTCCATAATTTGTATATAGCTAGTAGCTATGATCCTTTTTTTTAAACAATACAGGATGATATTAATATGAATAAAACAATATTACCTCTTGCCCGCGTCTTCGCCCGCGTGGAGGTCGGAAATTATCCCATGGGATCGTACTACCGTGTTAAAATGTATCGTATAACCTAACCCAGATCATGGTCTATCTGTGTACCCATCCAAATTCAAGCTGTTAAGGCGTGGAAAGGTACCAGGCAGAGAGAATATTGCATTTTTAATTTATAATATAGATTTATTACAATTATATTGCCTAACATTTTAGAATAGAATAATTTTACTACTTAAATTGACTACAAGATAAGCAGGAGCCTCATATTCTTTTCTGTGTATGTTACTTCATATCTCCCGCATTTCTACATTGAATTGAGTGATTCTTTTTTTATTTGAAAGAGTGTACATTGTTCAGTCTAGTTTCATATTAATTTTGTGAGGATCTGATGAAGAACTTCGGAGTTAAGAGTACAAAACTATGTTTACAAACACTTCCATACAAACTTTGACCCCTTATTAAACCTCCTTAGGGGAGGAATTTCCAATAAATCCTTTTCTTAGTGCACCTACATCACATAAAGAACTTATTTGTTATACATATTTCAAATTTTTAAGTTTAATAGTTCTTGACATTTCATGATTAGTCAGAGAGTGAGTGAGTCAAGGCAAGGGTACTTCTCTTCTTAATCTGTGGAGTGAGTGGTATTTTGTTTTTATCTAAATAGATTCACTGGATTTGCAGTTAATAATTTTTCATTTGTTTTAAATTAAATTCACACAGAAAAGGTTTTATGACACATGCCGAAATGACTGCACAATGCAATGTGTGCAAAATGTATAAAATACCAATATTTAAAATAAATTTAAATGTAGATATGACTTACATTATTCAATTCCATCTAACTATTCAATGTTGGTACAATAGTGAGGTCTTATCATCTTCAATGTTCATGACTCATTAGTTCATTTATTGATATTTAAATCATACCTATATTTCTTTGATATTCCCTTGCTTGTGAACTAATGCAAATGTTAATTATTTGTTAATCATACACTTCTTCTTTGTTGTATTGATGATTCCAAGTTAATCAGTTTTGACCAGAGTTCAACTACGTTGGCAGGGCTAGCATATCAGGTGTTATTATTGCAAAGAGAGCACAACAAGAGGAGAGGTGTCAATCATACACTTACCAGGATATAATTATATTTATTATGTCTAAACAATATTTTTTGCAATCAAAACCTGGATTAATTTAATTTGGTACCAAAATAACTTATCCTCATCAATTAAGTTTTTATAAAATCTTCAGACAACATGGTACAAGAAATAAACAGATTCTTTAAACATAAAATAATATTCCTGATTTGATTGTGACCTACCCTGCCAACTCTTAATAATCATCAATAACTTGTCTACATTAAAACCAATTTGATTAAGGAAAATTATCACCTGTTACATAATTTTGTTCTTGTTTTATGTAAGTGTCAAAATAATTGTTTAGTAGCTGATTCTGTTGCACACACTGTTATTTTAATCTTATCATTGAGACAATATATTATAATAATATGACAGTTTTCAGCCAGTACTGGATTTAACTTCTTAACTGTAATGATTGATTGATCCGTTATGGAAATATGTAGTGTAGTCATGTGAGATTTGCACAAAGTATGTGGCAATGGCCTTGGTCAATCTATGTCAGTGTCACGCACGGTGGCGCTTGTTGGCGTGATAACCGATGTCACTCGCTGTGCAGCGCGCGTTTCTGCGCCTCCTCAGTCACGTGGAGATACTAGCATGATAATAATTATTACTTCATACGCAAATTTTAGCGTTACTGTGTTATCACGAGGCACTCATTGAGCGAACACACGCGCCGCACGTCAAACTCGTATATACGAGATAGCACTATTCGTACTGTCTCATGACATAATCGGGAGTAACACTTGACTTTACAATGTCAGGTGACATACTATTGTTCTACACGAATCATTTACATAACTAGGTAGTGCAAGTTCGTAGTGACGACTATTCGAATGTGTTACCACACATTCTCGGCCGAGAACATAAGCTTGTATTTATCGATGTCGATGGCGTCGTGACGCGATATCGTTATCAGTAAACTATATAACAGAAATCCTCGCAATGACATTCACGATACGTGTCCTCTACTATGCCCCAACTCTAAAGATAACCATGCAGGTCAACCCGCGCTCGCAGCGGGCACACGCCCAAATGTTCACGACTTATAGGAACATGTTAGATATATCGTTCACATATCCTCTACAATTCTACATTATGAAGATTAGAATTGGTTTATTTTGGAAAACTAACGAAAACAAATCATGGAGTACATAACGCGGATCTAAAAAAAAACCAGCGAAGAACGTTGGTTACGATGACGCACATGTTCAAGGTTGCGTTGAGCTATGGCTTCTAGTGGTATAACAAAAACTAACTACGACTGCCTAGTTTCAAATAATGATTTACAAACTTAATACATCTCAAACCGATACATAGTGTAAAAAACGCTTAGGAAATTTTCGAAATTGCATACCTAGGTAGGTATGTATTATCATGCGTTAGTTGTAAGTCTATGTGATAAATTACAACTTGGTTTCATTGTATTAAAGTCTACGTGATACGGATAAGGAATTTTGATAACGCGTGAGTAAAATAATAAAATTGAACTCTAGAAAAAGTACATTATTTTATTTGTAGGTATATGTATTATAGTTTTGTATATGTGTACGTCTAGGCATGTAAATGTGAGTTTGAGTATGGATGTCGATGGCTATAAGAGTATGGGAAGACCAAAGAAAAGATGGATGGACTGTGTGACTGATGATATGGGTGACTACCGAGATGAGATGACGACTAATACACAAATAAACTAGAACAAGGCCAAGTTTACCACCATATTGGTTCATTATTGCCTGAAAATGACGTCTCGAATCGTCTCGCGCATCCCGTTGTTATTCAGTCCCCGGGTTCTTAGAATTCGACATCAGACGTTTCAGATCTTCGATTTTGACTACCCAGTTGTCGCTGGCATAAGCAACAGGATCCGCGTACGAAGTCGCGGGCAGAAGCTAGTACACAAATAAACTAGAATAATGGCATGGCAGGAGAATGGTGATGATGTGTAGGGCAGTAAATACATCAATCTGTTAATCATTATCAAATAATCTCATCAACATTTTAATTACTACGTATCTGTGTAGGTACGTCTCTTTGATTACAAATTACCACTGCTATCAGAACAATCTTAGCTAATAGGACGTCAGTATGTAGTAAAAATTTATTACTACTGATCTTTGGCCTCTATCTGTATTTGGTTTCTGTGCTCTGAAACCTGGTGACAAGTGTGTTAACTTCATCATTCATCATCATCATTTCAGCCGTCCACTGCTGGACATAAGCCTCCTATGTGTTAACTTGCTCTAAGTAAATTGCTAACATCTGCTGTTCATCGTAAATTTCTAGTAATTGTAAGTATTAAGCAATCCTAGTAGCTATCTATTACAAATTAGCGTTTATTTTACAATAGCGATACGAATTCATGCATTTTCCAATAACAATATCGATAAATTCACTTTTCATAAATAAGAATTCAGTAAATGAATGAATTTCAATGCATGCCAAGCAAATAGCCACTAATGGCTCATTGTGTAAATGGCGGTTATTGGTAATGCAATATGGTTCTTAATGAGTAAACGTCTTATGTAGGTACTAGAATAGTAGATCATAGGTACGATACTTAAAATATTTTAAAAGTATTTGAATTAAAGACATAATTATGATAATCACTTATTTATCCAGCGTCCATGCCTACAACGCGGAAGCTTAATTTATATTGCTATAACCAATGATTTTATAATTAACTTATAATATCTTTAGTGATAACGACAACTGTTTGACCTGGTGGATCGATGATCAACACCGTGGGGTTTTTTTTTAATAAATCCGCTCAGTTTTAGTAGTTTACCCGTAAGACTATTAATCCTGAAACTAGGTTCGCACGGCTACTCGTAAAGCTATATACCTACATAACCAGTATCAGCTGACTTCTGATTGTAAGAAAAACTTAAACAATGCGAGGTCAACTTGATGTGTAACCGTGTGTAGGTACCTAGTTTGGGGCTGACCTAGTCTTAATATAATATTTTATTAAGTATCTACTTGAAAAGGAATAAAGTAGATTTTGTTTCGGACGTCTTTTATTCACCACTAGCTTTCGCCCGCGACTTCATTCGCGTGAAATTTCACCCCAGTCACCCTCTTAGGGGTGGAATTTCGAAAAACCCTTTCTTAATGGATACCTACTCTTCACAAAGAATACACCCTCCAAATTTCATGTCTCTAGGACCAGCGGTTTAGGCTGTGCGTTGATATATCAGTCAGTCAGTCAGGACTTTGAATTTTATATGATGAAGGTTAATTTTATTTTGTTGCCAAATTTCTACTCGACGATTCTATGTCGTCATTTATCTACTACCTACTTGAAGAAGGCTGAATAATTAAAAATATTTGTTTCGTTTCTTTTTTTTATGTAAAACTCTTTGCGTAGTGCTTTTCGACGCTTTTGTTGGCTAAAACCTGATTTTATAAACGAGCTTAGGCCTGTGGAACGGAACAGCATCAGAAATACCTAGGTATCTATGTAATTTGTATCTCAGGTTTTTTACAGAAAATTTCAGGCAGGAAGAAAACAACTTTGTACTCTAGTTTATTAACTAATACTGATAGTTAAATACATGTACTTACCACTAAAGTATGTACAGACCGCCATCCAGCACATCAAGCTCGGTAGAGAATCAGTATTATAGTAATGAAAATAAAGTTAAAATTCATATGACACTGAAACTGCGCTCCGCTTCGCTGCGCTTCGACGCTGTTTTGGTGTGAGTTGAGCCTTAATCTCGTAATAGGATTTAATAGTAGTCTTGTCTAATTTGAAATGTTGTTTGACAAAATCAAACAAGCGTTCGTTAGTAACTATTTATTTTGTAAAAATGGTACTGTCAGCTAAGAAATCATCAATCCTCACATTTCGGATCGTATTAGTTTTGCCGGGTTCCGAGGTAAAAAGCCCCGGGTACCAGCCGATCGATTCTGTAAAAATTTTGTATTTTTACAGAATAGCACCGCAGCGGTGCTATTCTGTAAAAATGTCACCGTGAAAACTTAGGTGAAGTGAGCATGGAGTGAGCTGTCAATAGTGTCAATTCCTAGCAAAAACAAACTCACTTCACCTAAGTTTTCACGGTGAGATTTTTACAGAATCGACCGGCTGGTCTATTTTTATTGTTGTCACATCCATCTTGACAAACAAGGAATTTGTTCAAGTTTTGGAATTCAGTATCTATTACGAACGTTTAAGTCCGTCACAGACGTAGCTATAATATGTATTAATATGAACCATAGCAACTAGCAAGGCATATTACGACATATTATTTTCTATATAAATTTGCGGGTGACCGCACACGCAGCTATAATATATATTTCTACGACGTCACCAAAATATGTCGACATAATTATATATCTCGGTATATTTTGGCATAGGACGACCGCAGACCAAGTGAGGGCAAAATATATATTATGGCATAGCTCCCGTGTGTGGTAGCTTGCTATACTATAATATATATCTCGATATATTATTATATATTATAGCTACGTCTGTGACGGGCTTTAAAGATTCGAGCCGAGCCCTGAATAATATGTCTTTCTTTGAATTAAAATCTGCTGCCTGTAGAATTTAATTCATTTCCCAAATTCTTTTCGAAAAATATTCTGACGCGCTTCGCTTTTTGGCAAAATAATAAAAAATGGCACCACGGTTCGTGCTTAATGACCGTGAATGTCTTTGGTACTTTAGGAAGTCATAGAAGGGCCTTCCATGTAATATCCGTACACTGAATTGCGAGACAGCAAATTAAAGTGTAACGAGCTGGCCTCGCTAAGTCTCTCTTTAGTATTTACATTAAACGTTAAAATTATCCTTATAGGTCTCCACTGTTCAGAACTGTACGATTTGTTAGTTTCTTCGAGGAAAAAACGTTCTTTTACCTATCGGATTCCGTTTACGTAATTGTCTGGCCATATTTCCACTGACCTTACTGAGCATGCGTCATGTCCTCGTTCGCTGTAGTTTACAAACGCGACAATGGGGATGCCCGCATTCTGGTGTCTTATTCGCCGTTGAAACACTCGAAACTGATGCTAATTACTTCTCATAAGCAGGTATTCAATTTACCGCATTCCATTTCTTGCTAACTAGGGTACTTACCTACTAACAGGTTTACCACAATTACGTGCGATTATAGTGTCACAGAAACACCGCATCACATTAACGAATTCATTAGTTTTTTTACAGACTTCAAAAAAAGAAGGAGTTTATCAATTCGACACGTATGTATGTAATATTATTGGAAATGCATTATATTCACATATGACAATCTATTAGGGCTTCCAAACAAATATACAGAATTTTATAGATGTATGTTTGTCCACGCATTTCTCCGCAAGTATTAATCGGATCGTGACCATTTTTTTATTGGCTTACCTACTTCAACTTAGGGAACAGTGCAAGTTTCATCAAATTCGATTCAGTAATTTTCAAGATATGGACTAATACGTCTAAGTGGGACGGCCTGGCTTATTGATACGAGCTACGGGTGCGGGTGTAGTGTCAAACGGAAAACATCTCAAAACGTTGGTCAAATTCTAGTGCAATATTTACAACAAAAGTATTACCTACTTATTACAAACAAATATTCCAGTTTTTACTTTAAACTAAAAATTACGAAATAAAAAAGTAGTAATTAAAAAAAAAAAACTTAAATACATTAGTTAATTAAATGTCTGACTTACAGGGTCTAGAAAGAAGCATGACATTATTTGCATAAGAGTTCCTTTTAAAACTAAAGTGAGCACTAAGGAAGGATTTTCGAAAATTCATCCCCTAAAATGGTCAAATAGGGGATAAAAGTTTGAATGGAAATTCGTCATTTTTGTTGATGGAAAATCCAATCGGACACACGGCTTGTCATGAATATAATTGCATAATTGATCATCTCAGCTCTCTATCGTTTTGAAGGGTTTAAAGACGTAAATATGATTTATAATGTCAATCAGGTTAAACTATGACCCGCGTTGACCCAACGATGTTCACTTATTGATCGAATCGCCGCCGCCCGCTATGATTGCGCTCATCGAATTATTTATAAACAATCACTTCCTGAAACAGCTTTGTTAGAGCTTGATTTTTTGTTTAATTTCCGTTTTAGGTGGCATTAAATAAACTGTGGACATATGGACTTGGAGCAATGGATTAGCAATATCCTACAGAATGATTGAGATTGTGATTGAAAGTGTGTTACGCAATTACGTAGATTCCGGTCTCACCTCATCTTAAGCCGTTTTTTGGAATTGCATAGTTTTAATTTTATAACCATGGTGATATAAAATAGGCAAGTACATGCATGGTGCATGCGTGGGGGAATGTAACAGATATATGTATAAGATCTCATCATCGCGCGTTTATTTCCGAAGATATACGATTATTGCCGAAGCACATACTTTTCCTGGACAATCTGTATGTGTGTATTTATAGTCATTTATGTGTAACGTGACTTCCAATGGAGGTTAATGATATTTCACATGCACGAGATCGCCTTGATTCTTCCTGTTTGCTAATCTTGTTGTAAACTACATACTTGAATGAAATTGTTGTTGAGGGTACCGATGATCTGAGATTTCAAGCCAACAACGGCATCAAAATATAGGGTCCAAAGTTTCACATCAAACCAATGTTGGTAATTTATGCACATTACATCCATACTAATATTATAAAATGTGAAAACAACTCTTTCTGATGTTACCTTTTCACGCCCACACCAGAGACAGGTAGCCAGGGACCTGGAAAAGGGCATGGCTACTTTTTATCCTGGATATATGTAAAAAAAAAGATGAATTAAAAAATACACGCAGACGAAGTCGCAGGCTACTTGAATATAAAAAAAATATTCGTTATGTAGAATTTATGAGTTTATTTTTGTTTTGTCCTATCCAGAAAATATGTCCGGCAGCATCAATTCTGCTAAGAGGTTTGAGCTCGGAATCGACCAACCTCAAAAGCATCCTCGCCGAAAAAATCCCCCAGCAGCAAGCACAGATTAAAGAGTTCCGTAAGAAACATGGCAACACCAAAGTTGGAGAGGTCACCATTGATATGGTAAGTCAATAATACTGAACAATGTTTATTAGTGATAGCCTCCTTATTTCGAGCACCAAGTTAATATCACTGGCGCATGCTAGGGCGGTCGCTCACGCCGAAGTTTTGCAGCGATTCAATAGCGATACAATCGCAAAAAGACCTCGATACAGTCGCGATGCTCTCGCTGGTCGTATTCCTTCGCCCACTTATTCTGCATCTCTACTATCGCGATACAGCCGCGGTTGAGCATGCAGATTCAGCTGTATTGACTGCTTGTGAATACATGTGGACGCTATAGTGGGGCTCGGTAGCGATAGTCGCGCATTAGTAGCGATGCTGAATATACAGTCGCGCGATTGCATCGATGCAGAAGCGACGATGAATCCATAATATGCGATTGTAACGCTTCTGAATCTCTTCTGTCGTGTGTCGCAAATGCGAGAAACGGACATGTAGCTACGCAGACAGATCGCCCTTACCTATGGACGTCATATTCACAAATGTATTATTAAAATATTTGTAGCGCCTCATGTATTCTAGGTCCACAAATTTCCTCAACTGTTATTCATCGTTTCTTATTGCAATGCTTTGTGGTTTTAATATGTTAAATTGCTATTTAATTATTAGATACTAGTCAGACTACATTAGGATTGAGGAAATATATAACTATATCGCAGCTATATGTATGCATATTTGAGGTTTAATTAATTATACTCGTATAAGTACGAATAGTAAATATAATCACTACTGTGACCCAGAAAGTCGAATCTAAAGAGTATTCGAGCAGGCGGTCAATGAACTTAAATACAATTGAATCAAGTTCAAGAGAAGTTCAAGATTACATATATATTTTATTGGTGTTATATCTCTAAATAAATATTATATTTTGACATATCCATGTAAGTATATGAACTTTTGAAGGCTAAATGCGAAGGCCATATTATTTGATTTTAAATAATAATATTGATTGATAAATAACTGCATGTCGAATCAATCTTCTGGGTCGTCTGCACTTATGATCAAGTAATCATAACGTGTTACGAGGTCAAAGCCAATTATTTACAGAGTAAGTACCAATAAAGCGTCTTTAAAAATAAATATTATGTTCTCTCCAGATGTATGGTGGTATGCGTGGTATCAAGGGTTTGGTGTGGGAGGTTTCCTTGTTGGACCCCGATGAGGGTATCCGATTCCGCGGCTTGTCCATCCCCGAATGCCAGCAGAAACTTCCCAAGGCCCCGGGCGGTACGGAACCTCTTCCCGAAGGTCTGTTCTGGCTCCTCGTGACAGGAGAAGTCCCCACTGATGCTCAAGTAAATGCTCTGTCCAAAGAATGGGCACGTAGGTGAGTCAATTTCCTCCATTCACAGAAAATAATATTATGTCATGTCATTATTTGGACAACCAATCGTACAGTATTACGTGTTGAAAAAGCGGATGTACATACGACATTGCGACCTTCTGTGAATTTGCTCCGAATGTTAATTTAAAGACAACGTAGTGCCACGTTTAGTACCTACAAAATAATTGCCTAGCCGCATGCAGCTGAATACCTGTATTTTACATGGATCGACTGCCTATCTGACCTCCACAACCCAGTTACTGGGTAATACGATACCCCTTGGTAAGACTGGTTGTCAGACTTTCGGGCTTCTGAGGTCCCGTAACGACTGTCAAAGATCTACGAATCATGTACTATAGAAAATAATGAGAATTGAAACAATCCGAGTCCTGTTTTTTAGCACTTTTGTCACAAATGTACAGATTGTATTAGTAATGTAGAGTTGGAGCTCGTCTGGAACCATTCCATTTGCCGTCGTTTTCAGATTCAGATGTTTCGCTTATAATATAATATGTGTAAACTAGATAGACAGATTTGGTAAATTGGTAGCATAACCAGTTCCTAAAATAAACAGCTGTGACCTACAGACGAAGTGGCACCTTACGGGTTCTCTTTTTTTATCATTTTGGTACGAAACCCTAAAATTTCAGGGCTGAGTTGCCAGCGCACGTCGTCACCATGCTCAACAACCTGCCGGCCAAGCTCCACCCCATGTCACAGTTCTCGGCCGCCGTCACTGCCCTCAACAGCGAATCAACCTTCGCGAAGGCCTACTCAGATGGTGTGCCCAAGACCAAGTACTGGGAGGTATGTAGTTATATGCAGTCAAAGTGGTTTACTACATTGATACTGATATTCACCGGATACGAGATATAAAACGTTGTATTATCAATTTCGATTACAACAAATCTAAAATTTTGCGTCATGATATGATAGATACTTAGAAATACCATAAATGACAATGTAACTTTTTGAAAGGCAATAATTCTACTAGATTGAATACAATGTAACTTTTCTATAACAGTACGCATACGAGGACTCCATGAACTTGATCGCCAAACTGCCCGTGATCGCTGCGACCATCTTCCGTAACACCTACCGTGATGGCAAGGGCGTCGGCGCCATTGATGAGAACAAGGATTACTCCGCCAACTACTGCAGCATGCTCGGCTTCGACGACCCTCAGTTTGTCGAGCTGATGCGTCTCTACCTCACCATTCACAGGTACGACCACAGAACATGTTGCCAAGTTATATTAATAAAATATATGTTGTATTCTGTCAATCCGTAATATAAAGGCTCGTTTTAATAAGCCCCATTGAAACCTCACTTTTAAAGAAATATGAATTGTCATTGTGATAATAAAGCCACACTTGTGAGGGTTCCAAACTAAAGTAGTTTAATTATTAATATGTGCCTAAGAATAATAAAATTACAAATTCTACGCTCCAAATAAGTGGCAGACCACACAAGAAGGATGAATATCGAACGATGATTTGCATGAATTGTGTTATTGATCTCGACTTCCCTTGTTCTGTAATGTGTGCATTGTGCCCAACTTATAAATGTTCCTGACTGCAACTCGACACGCCAGCGAATGAAACCTCTTCCATGCACCGATTACGTGCATATTGAATGCACATAATAATAACGTGCTTCTTGCCACTACATATTATGTGCATGTCTTTAAAAAGTATGTGGTGTTGACAGTGAGCTTCTAATTATCGCATGAAAACATCATGCGATGTAGAAGGTCATTGTCTGACCACTGACATTGTTGGAAGCTTCGAACAATATCTCAGCTCTAATAGTTTGTAAGTCATCCCACTTAGCTATGTTGCGAATATTAATTTCTTCCAGTGATTTTGTTTTGTAATAACTGCCAGGTGCGAATTTTAGTGCATGTTTATTTAACACGCTACGTTTAGCTCAAGTTTGTGCGCTCCAGTTATAAATGAAAATTCCAATGACAGTATTATTTAAAAAAATAAAACTTAAAATTGGATGTTGATGTATATTAGATGTCTAGTAAACTATTCCGACTACAACGTCATCAGTCATCATTGTATACAGTTCTGTCATGACTGTAACCAGTAAAATGAGGGTTACGTAGTCTTTTAATATGTGTTGTTATCTCGACTACAGTGGTGTTTAGCGTTGCATGTTTGTTTCTAATCTGTAGCTAAGCGAGATTATGCCTCATTATGTTCTGTCGCCTATGACCTTCGCACGCACTTGTCCTATTATAGCCTACAGCGAACATACTTCCTGGTTTCAGTATTTTCAGTCATTGCGACTAATGTCTGTTCCAAAAGTGATTAAAGTGTAAACAAAACCTGTTCAGGTTTTCATCTGTATATCTCACCGATTTTTCCAACAATTATAGCTTGAAATTGGAAAATCGTCGACGAAAATTAGGTATTAAAATTATAATTTAGGGTTTAATTATTCGAATAATCAAATCAAAGCTCTCAATTTGTAAGTGATGGCTCTAAAAATTGGTACCTACAGGTACGTTTCCTGATATTTTCATCAGATACTTTTTACAGCATGAAGTTTTTATTATGCTGCGCTTTTTAAAGCACTATTCCCGTTCTTCGAGATAGCAAAGATTTCAATTTAATTTTGTCCTTGAACCCCAACCATTGTATATTCGGTCCAATCTGGATCGAAGTCACGAATGTAATTTCGCGATATCTTTGTTATCTCAAGTGCCTTACATTGTGTCACTAAAGCACTGCTTTTGCACTATTATGATCCTTAAGCACAGTTGTCACGTGTCACCGCTAAGTGGTGGCATCACACTTAGTCGTTTAAACCACTTAGCGCTGCCACGCTGGAACAATTTGCTCTGTACATCTACATACACAGTTGTAAAATACTAAAAATAACCCGTACAGCTTAAAATGCTTGTTATCTTTGAAATTAATTTAAATCCTATAAAATAAACACACAACGATAACCGTACGCTTGCTCACCCATAAATTATGCCGGGAAAAATTCGTTTGAACCCTGCACTAAACCTTAACAGCGACGTTTTCTTAAATTGTGTATTTGAACCAGCCATTCCATGTAAGGTCAAATTAAATTGGCTAGCCAAACTCCACAGACGTGATGGGTATCGATATCTGAACAATAAAAACAGATTTTTGTCAACTTATACTTCAAGTCACACTGCCAGCGATAGAACCAACATTAGTTTTTTTTTGTTTTATGTTGTTTAGATCGATACCCTGTCTGCGGAGTTTCGTTAACTAATTTTGTTTGACCCTGTATAATAATAACTTAAATATTTTCCAAGTGAAGTTAAATTTTTCAGTGTGTTTTCGCATGCAAATTATTCGTTCGATATTCCTCGTAAATTTAGTTAGAGGTGAAATGAAACTTTGAGCTGTTATATTATAATTATCTATGTTACATGTTCATAGTTTTATTTTAAATAAGCTAGTTCTTGAAGGCTCATATGCTGATTTATGTTCCTATTTGTCCAGTGACCACGAGGGTGGTAACGTGTCTGCCCACACAACGCACTTGGTGGCTTCAGCTCTGAGTGACCCCTACCTCTCGTTTGCAGCCGGCCTCAACGGTCTCGCTGGACCCCTGCACGGTCTGGCTAACCAGGAGGTTTGTACTACATAATAATATTCTTGTTTGTAAAGACTTGTTCATCAATGAAGAATTGAATGACGGTTGTATGGCAGCTCGGGATAAGTATTGGGCACCTATTTCTACGATAAAACACGTGAACTGAGTTAATATTATCGTGCCATTACATAGTGCTTCAAAATCTTCCGCAAAGCTGACACAGCGGATGGCGCCACCTAAACACCATGTAAACGAAGCTAACTGTCAAAGGCGCGCGGCAAATTTTTCGACTTATCTTTTATCCCTGTTAATACAAATGTAGGTTAAAAAGGTTTAAAATCCTGCACACAAGTATTCCAAACAGAATTGTTTTTTGTGTTATTTTTTTTTTTTTAAACTTTGCCCCACACTAGGAATTTCTCCTGTATTGTGGGTGCGTTTACAAACATTTAAACTCACATACACAAACAGCCAGACCCGGAACAACTACTTGTACGTCATAAAAATATTTGTTCCGTGCGGGAATCGAACCCGCGACACGCAGCACAGCAGTCAATCGCTTTACCACTGCGCCAACCGTGCCGTCAAACCTTTGACAGTTTACATGGAGCGACTGCCTATCTGACTTCCACAACCCAGTTACTGGGTAATACGATACCCCTTGGTAAGACTGGTTGTCAGACTTTCGGGCTTCTGACTACCCGTAACGACTGTCGAAGATCCAATCAATGTACATAAATATTAAGATTATTTAAAACTAACTGACCCGACAGACGTTGTCCTGTCCATATTTCAATATTTAATACTAAAATTCCATAGAGAAAAGCAGTCTGTCCCGAAATTTCAAATTTTTCTTTCCCTAACAATCTTATTTGGACTACTAAGAATTTAGAAGAAAAATAACAATATCGGTTTAGCCATTCTCAAGTGATGTTCTTACAAACAAACAATATTTAAGTTTTATTTATTATATAGAATACATAGATTTAAGTGTCCTGACTCTGGCAGGGCCACCATCAGGGATTTTAATTTTGATAACACAAAAAATTTGTCGTTAATTAGTCGAAATTTGTCGCCAAAGATCAGAATTTGTCGGTCACTGGTTCAAAAGATATAAGGGTTTATAGGTTAGGTGGCCGATCTGGAGAGTCTCCCCAGCAAAGCCACATTTATATCTCAAAAACTACGGCACCTAGCGAAGATCTGTTTTCTCCCATATTTTGTCGCCAATAAGTCGGAATCAGTCGCTAAATATCAGAATTTGTTGATCACTCGTTCAAAAGATATAAGAGTTTATAGGTAGCCGATCTGGAGAAAGTCTCCCCACTAGGGCCACATTTATATCTTAAAAACTAGGACACCTAAACAAATCTACAATAAATATATGTAATTATTTATCTAACACAATGTGGTAAGTGCACTTATTCGCTGGCAGATAGAGATTAGTCGGTGGCTAGTTTTTGAGATATAAATGTGGCCCTGCTGGGGAAACTCTGTCCAGATCGGCCACTTATAAACCCTTATATCTTTTGAACCAGTGACCGACAAATTCTGATATTTGGCGACTGATTCCGACTAATTGGAGACATAATATGGGAGAAAATAGATCTTCGCTAGGCGCCCTAGTTTTTGAGATATAAATGTGGCCCTGCTGGCGAGACTCCAGATCGGCCACCTATAAACCCTTATATCTTTTGAACCACTGACCGACAAATTCTGATATTTGGCGACAAATTTCGACTAATTAGCGACAAAGTGTTTGTGTTATCAAAATTGAAATCCCTGATGGTGGCCCTGCCAGAGTCAGTGACACTAGTTTTAAATAATTAGGATCTATAACTTTTTGTTATCTAGTGCAATGGTGCCCTCTATGACGGGAGAAATTGGCAGTATGGTCATCGATACCATATTAATTCGCCTGAACAGTTCAACGGTAACGCGACCGCATTATTCGCATGTTTTATCAGCAGGTTCAGGTTCTGGGCACGTCAGGACCCAGAACCTGAACCTTTGAGTTTAAAATACCTCGGACTCTTAAACGGCATTTATTTATTAAACACGCAGGGAAGTGCATTCACGACCTTGTCATTGCACATCCACTTCCAGTCGCCATTTACGACAGATCGCGGAAGGCGATAACCATGACCTTATTTATGATTTATACACGGAGTGCAATTTTCCAGTTGATAGTGATTACGTGACCCAGCGTTATGGGGCTAGTGACTACTATATTTAATAGTTCTTGCATGTTATTCCGTCAAATCTATACCGATTTTCATGATTCTTTTTACCGACTTCAAAAAAAAGGAGGTTATCAATTCGATACGTATGTATGTAATATTATTGGAATTGCATTATATTCACATATGATGATCTATTAGGGCTTCCAAACAAATATACAAAATTTCATAGACGTATGTATGTATGTATGTATGTATGTTTGTCCACGCATATCTCCGGAACTATTAATCGGATCGTGACCATTTTTTTTCTATTGGCTTACATTTTCTTCAACTTAGTTATTGGAATTGCATTATATTCACATATGATGATCTATTAGGGCTTCCAAACAAATATACAAAATTTCATAGACGTATGTATGTATGTATGTATGTATGTATGTTTGTCCACGCATATCTCCGGAACTATTAATCGGATCGTGACCATTTTTTTTCTATTGGCTTACATTTTCTTCAACTTAGGGAACAGTGCAAGTTTCATCAAGATCGATTCAGTAATTTTCAAGATATGGACTAATACGTGTAAGTGTGACGGCCTGGCTTATTGATAAGAGCTACGGGTGTAGTGTCAAAGGGAAAACATCTCAAAACCTTGGTCAAATACTAGTGCAAAAACTAAAAATTACGAAATAAAAAGTAATTTAAAAAAATTAAACCGACTTCAAAAAGAAATTAACTCAAAATTATGAAATAACTTTAATTTCGGAAGTCGGTGGCATAAAACTAAAATACAGATCCCAAGACACCGACTTCCGAAATTAAAGTTATTTCATAATTTTGAGTTAATTTCTTTTTGAAGTCGGTTTAATTTTTTTAAATTACTTTTTTTCATTTAAACAGGGTGCTCAATTTGGTGAAGATTATAATTACAAAAGAAGTACTAAATAAAGATGAGTACTTCATTTATCAGTTTGCACTCTGTTTATCTATCAGTCAGCGTCTTTGTTCGCTTGGATTTCGATTTGGATTCAAATATAATCATTTACTGTCCAAAATTTAAGTTTACTACAAAAATAAATTCTTTAGCGGTTTGGTCTATGCGGGAGTCGGCGAGCCTTACAAACATTGTTCTTTTATCTATAGTAAACTATTACTTGCAGGTACTTATTTGGTTGGAGAAATTGCGCAAACAAGTTGGCGATGACTTCACCGAAGAAGGACTGAAGGAGTTCATCTGGAAGACCCTCAAGTCCGGACAGGTCGTCCCCGGCTACGGACACGCTGTCCTCAGGAAGACTGACCCCAGGTAAAAATACCTTTATCTAGTCTAGCAGGAGACTTATAAGTTTTGTATTTTCCTTTTCATAACTTTTTCTTAACAAATGTTTTTTGTAAAGGTACACATGCCAGCGTGCTTTCGCCCTGAAGCATTTGCCCAACGACCCTATGTTCAAACTGGTCGCCGCTGTCTACAAAGTAGTGCCCCCGATTTTAACAGAGCTCGGCAAGGTCAAGAACCCGTGGCCCAATGTGGACTCCCACTCTGGTGTCCTCTTACAGGTATTACAACTGTTTTGTATTTTTTCGTTGATTATGTGTGTTATAGAGCGTACGACTAATATTTATTGTTCGCGTGCAGTATTACGGCCTGAAGGAGATGAACTACTACACCGTTATGTTCGGCGTGTCCCGCGCGCTGGGCGTGCTCGCGCAGCTGATCTGGTCGCGCGCGCTCGGCCTGCCCATCGAGCGTCCCAAGTCACTCACCACTGATTCACTGATGAAGCTGTATGGAAAGTAACCACACCCAAAAACTTAAGTTAATTCGTTCAGGCTAAATCGGATTACGTGTTTTAACTTTAATCGTACTCAGTAACTTGCGGTTCAATAAGAGATGGTAGATAACGAATTTGCGAAATGAATGAATAGGTGAAAAATGTGTTTGTTCTATTGGAATATTACAAATAATTATTTTGCCAGTTTTTTAACTTTATTTTAAGACAACTACGCTTTAATTTTTAAGATTTTTATAGTCAAGCGTAAAATTATTTTAGTACATTGGTTCATTACTTGTTGTTTAAGTTATGTTTTATACGAATATAATGTGTTTTATAAACTAAGTATAAAGTAAGGGTTATTCAATTTCGCTCATTTTTTATTTTACAGAAACTGGTATGCCTCGAACTGTCAAGTTACTGAATACAATTAAAAATCAAAGTGTAGCTAATTAACACATCATTATGCCCTGAACGGAACTAGGTACTAACAGTTTGATTCACACCAATAGTCAATTTTTGTAGTGATATTTTAAACGATTTTCTACCAAACTAATGTTTCAAAATTAATAATTTTGTAATCTTATTTATTGTTGATGCATTTTTATTTGCGTTGTTTTTATTATTATTGTTGTTGAGTATATTTTAATTTATATACTTAAACTATTGTGTACTTATCTCTGTTTTGAAAATATTGTTTATTATTTTGTACTTTATATGATAAATTAGTTTGATAACATTTTTTTGTATATTATCGGTGGACATTCAATTTGACAAATTGACTTAGTGGTGGTGTGACTCAACTGAGAATTCCACGTAGCTGCTGAAATACGAACTAAAGTGAATAGAAATTTGGTAATTTAGCTCTAGTGTCCGACTAAAGTTCCTTTGGGTAAAACAAAACTGACGGTTTTAAATCACCCCTTATTCGAATTATTTATTAGAAACGCACGAAAGACGCTGGGTGTCAGAAAATATTGTCAATTTAACTAAGTTTTGGTTTCGGCTCGGTCAGACACTATTTAGGTCGTTTTACGTAGAAACGAATATACAATAAAGAATATACAATATGTGGACATAATGTTTTCTTAGGTCAAATGCGATATTCATTTTGTCGTAATATTTATAAATCATGTGCATTATTACTCCAAAAATAGCAGCTAACTCAGTATTGTGTTATTGCACTAGGTTCAATGGTATGTCAATAATGAAAGGTTTTGGAACATGGTTGGTCTGCAAGGTATAGGTGTGATTTGTCATCATTGGTTGTAATGGCGGATTTACATTATTTTGCATTAGTTAATTAGGGAGTTAACTTGCGAAACCGGCGAGTAAAGTCCATATCATTGTTTGGACAAATTTTCAAGGCAAGTAATATCGTGACGATTAAGTAATAAAAACTTAAACACGTTCTAATTTTCGGCGAGTCAAGTGAAGGTGACCCTCGCCCGCCCGCGCGTCTTCCTCACCGCGACAGAAATTTGAAGTGTAATAATGAGATAAGAAGCGTAACTCGCCTGTAGCACGTTTGAATACAACTTGCTACTTGCCGAACTAAACATTAATTTTCAAACTTAACTCACTACTTAACCAATGCAATAAATGTAAAGCCAGCCTTATGAGAAGTACTGAGTAAGCTATATTTTGCATGATACAATTAAGTAGTTGTTCTATTCATTGTAAATCAATTTTTTTAGTTTTACTGTATTTAATTTCAATTTACCAAAGTATTTACGTATGTTATGTAGATGCTTAATAAAAGGGATCACATTATTGATAAACGCAGCCTAAAATATATAAGCAATATTTACTAATATCGTAGACAGTAATGTAGTCACACGTCTCCGCATTCTTACGGCTCTGATTATTGTTGTCACAATATGAGTTGTATTTGAGAACATGTTTTAATGTAAAGTTGTTTACTAGTTTGGAACGCGTTTCGAGTTTGTATGAACGTTCATTTCTTGTAATGACGGTGCGACGTCACGATATCAAATCTTAACGAAACGATACAATATTTGACAATACTAAAATAAAGTGGTATGGTGTAGTATTTTGCGTTTTAATTTTGTCCACCTTTCCATTCGAGACGTCCTCAAGTCATCATCATTCATCATTTATTACACTCAAATGCCAGTAAATTAGGCCAAGCAGTAATACATTTTTACCGACTTCAAAAAAAAGGAGGTTCGAAACGTATGTATGTAATATTATTGGAACTGCATTATATCCACATAATTTTGACAATATAATAGGGTTTCCAAACAAATATACAAAATGTTATAAATGTATGTATGTATGTTTTTCCAGTGTCACTGACTCTGACAGAGCCACCATCAGGGATTTTAATTTTGATAACACAAAAATTGTCGAAATTTGTCGCCAAATATCAGATTTTGTCGGTCACTGGTTCAAAAGATATAAGGGGGTTTATAGGTGGCCGATCTGGAGAGTCTCCCAACAGGGCCACATTTATATCTCAAAAACTAGAGCACCTAGCGAAGATCTGTTTTCTCCCATATTTTGTCGCCAATTAGTCTGAATCAGTCGCTAAGGCACAGATTTAATCGGGTATTAGTTTAGGAAATATAATGAATCCAATTAGCCAAATTTTCATTTCAAGATTTCCCTATTAAAAACTCTGTGATTTCTACCCAAATTTATACAAAAATTAGTACTCCTAAAGAAGTCCATAGCGACCAAAAATTGAGAAATTAGCTTTCATTACTTTTCCATACTAAATCTCCGCGTATAACCAGACCAAATTAAGTTGTGCTTGTGAACAAGGGAATCGGCGCCATTACCATTGACAACTTAATTTGGTCGGGTTATACGCGGAGATTTAGTATGGAAAAGTAATGAAAGCTAATTTCTCTTAAAATACAACACTTAGGAATCTGAAATTTTGGTCGCTATAACTTCTATAGGAGTACTAATTTTTGTAAAAATTTGGGTAGAAATCACAGAGTTTTTAATAGGGAAATCTTTAAATGAAAATTTGGCACCGTGACTACCGCCACCCCACCAATGGCATGGTATATCTCGTAAACTACTGGAGTACTAGTTTTGAATTTTGGGTAATAATTTTATCTTGCAGGGTACTAATTTTTTATGTAGGTTTGAGGAAAGCGACAAGCTTCTCTAACTTGGAATCAACATTCAAAATCGTGGTCCTGCTGAACAATTGCGAGAAAGTTATCATCGTTGATTTCTCGGTAAATACAAATGGTAAATGTAAATACAAAACAGATATCTGTTTTTTTACGAAATAAATCATATTTATGGGTACTAATTATTTGTATACTTAGAATAGCTGTAGCGTGCCCCCTTTTTCGGCGCTCATGGTGGTCCTGCTGAAGGGAGCGTGACTACCGCCGGACCACCTTCAAAGTCGATTTTCTCGAAAACTCCTAAGGTACCAATTATGTGGTTCGAGTACTAATTAGTACCAATTGAGTACTAATTATTTACCAAATATGGAAGAAATTGGCGTTGGTGGGGCGGCGGTAGTCACCCATACCAGCCAGATCAACCATATCGCTTGTATTTCCCGCCTCATAAAATTTCCAAACCGGGGGGGCCTTATATTAAAATCGATTCATAAGGAGTAAACTGCAATAAAATCTCACATCTTTAATTTTATTACATGCACTTAGTCAAAATTTAATCTATTAAATGTTACTATATATAATATTTACTTATAGAAACAGTAAAAAAGTCTCGATAAACAAAAAAACAATCATACTTTAATAATAAAAAAAAAACTTAAGAAACAATAGCGTCTCCACAAAGGGAACAGAATCAACGCACATAATAACAAACAATAACCACATAAGCCGAACAATATTATGATTAATACGTTTAGTAAGTCTTTACAATTGAGATGCTTTATAACTCCTGCTGTTTATTACGACTTCATTTAAAAAATGTTTTTACGATGATTTCTTGACAAAATATCAGTATTTACAATACAGTGATAACAATTATATAATGATTATATTAATACTTACCCAAAATATGAAACAACATCCTTTTTTAGCGTCCTGAATGTGTGATTTTTACAGTTTTTAAACGAGCACTGAGGCGTGTTTACCGTCGCGCGCGTCGGAGCGTTCGAATGCTACTAGATTAAAAGTGCACCCAAATGTTGAATTGGGTGCACATTCGGTGAGGACATTATTTGCCGCTGATTGTGTATCTAGTCCTTTTTAGTGATCGATGACAGTGTAACATGGATCCTCTTTCGTACAATAGGCTATTTGACTGGTTTCTGATAAACATCTCAGATTATTTAATGGTGTCTAACGAGCCCACAAAAACCTATTACTTCAAATTGCATAATGTATTTCTTTTAACAAATAGTAAATAAAAATGTACTGTTTAAATAAGCCGCCAAAACACTATCTTTAACAATATGGCGTCGTGACGTCAAAATACACGTAAACAAACGTTGAAACGGTCGAGATACTAGACAAAAGTCATCTGTTCTGTCAACGATAGACAGAAATTGACTATATCATGACGTCATCATAAGTTCAGCCAATCCAGACCGTTTTCGATTACGTGGCGCCAGATTTAAAAAGATGAAGTTTTTTCGGGATTTTTTTTAATAAATAATACATTGTTTTGTAGTAAAATTAATGCAAATCGATTTTAAAAGCAATAATCTATACGAGTGTCAATAATTATGACCTTATTTTTTACATAGTCAAATAGCCTATTATTGTGAATAGCATTAGTGCTACAGCTATTTAATCGTAGAATAATTATATTATTAAAAGTAGAAAAACGTACAAGACTTCGATATACTATGAGTTTATATAAGCTAATAGCCTCGCTATTTTATGTCTAAACCTACTGGGCAAATCAACAAAACTGTTGGTGTAAAAAAAAATTAAGTTTGTCACTGTAGTGAGTTACCAAGAACTAGATAATGCTGAAGAAATTCGGGTGGTCGTTTCTCCGTAGAAACGCTCTCGCCTGTTTTCTTTCTAGTTATTGACCATAAAGTAATGATTTTTTACAGAATAATAAATATTAACATTAACATTTTATTATTATTATTAATATTATTCTTTATGTCCCTATGTTTTCCTTTTGAATGATACAATATTTTTATATGCACTAAAACCTTTAAAACTTACTGCCAAACATGGGAAATTCTCAATAGCAGCCCGCAGTCTGAATTCGTGATCAATTAATGATAAGCTCGCCCACTACTAAATGGTAGCCATAACCGGCGAATTGTGGTTGTATGTGTATCATACCATCCCTACCTCTTAGCGTAACAAAGGCTGTAAATAGGAAAATATCAGACTGGTCTCCTTTTTTTGACAGAAAAAATTATAAAATAAATGTAACTCTAAAAATGTAACTTTAAAAAAAATTGCATTTTATCAAAATCTACAATGCTCCATTTATACGATGCGTTTTATTTGCCTTTGGCATACCATTGGTTACCTTACCACAGTAAAAGTTACATCGTCTAAATCTAAACGATGATAGACGATGCGACGCAAGTAATTTTTTTGCATCAATTCTATTATATGCCACAGCCAACAAACTTGCATCATGTAATTATGGGGCTTAATAAATACTTAGACCAGCTTGCGCCAAACTAAATGCATGTATCGAAAAACGTATTTAAGGGGGTTGCGCTAAGGTAGCCAGCCCGCGCGGGATGAACGCTCCTGCAAATTGCAAAAAACCTAAGTAAATTTTAATTAAATTGCTCGGGCTACCCTGTCGCTCTGCAGGCAGATCGCGGGAGGAGTGAGAGGAGCAACGGTGGACGAAGAGACGTAAGCTCGGGTACGGAGAGACGTATGTTGACCACGCACCGCACCGCGGAGCGTGAGCTTGTCTCGAGGCAAGGCGATTACGTTGCGATTCCGATTAGTGTGCGTTGCAGTAGGGAGTTTCATACAAAGAATACTGAATGGCTCGAGTTGATACGGTGACGATCCCTTTTTGAGTTGATATGTGTGCTATGACCTTTATAAGGCTTCCGTTTTTCCTTGAGGTACGGAACCCTAAAAACTATTCTGGTTAAGACTATAGAACTCACGACGAGTCCATAACGGAGTTAGTTCAAAAGCTGAAAGAAGAGGTCAGAAATACATTCACCCTACAAATGTCGTATGAACCTGCGATTATTCATAGGAAAAATACACTCGCCAGTCGCAACGACATACGTTGATCACCAACTACATGCAAACGGCTTCTAGTAGACGATCGTATAACGGGTTAAAGAATGTATGTGTGAAAGAATATACATTCTTTCAAAAATTGCAGTCTCAGTTTTTAGATAATTATATAATAGTGTAATACCCTCCTACGATGCGTGCTTGTTTGCTGTTGTTGGACTTTTGTTTTTCAGCTTGAAAATTCACCGTCAAAATAACTTACTGGCCAAATAAGACTGGTTGTAGCCACGCACAATGGTCCACTGTAGGACTAAGTGCGGAAACCAAATCCCCTAACATAGATAGATAGACTGGTTGTAGCTTGGCTTCTAGCTTACTGCGCTAGGTTCTGCCATCCTGGTGTGAATTGACTATCAAATCCAATTCTGTACCCTCCCGTATTTGGTACATATCAAATAACACACATTTATATCGAATCAGTGGTTCTCGTTGTGGCACTGACTCTGGCAGAGCCACCATCAGGGATTTTAATTTTAATAACATAAAAAAATTCAATTAGTAAGGTATAGTCCAAGAGCTCGTCGAAGTTTTTTCGTGAACTCTTCGATCTAGCTCTTGGACTATACCTAACTAATTAAACTTATTATATCTCCTAAACTAAGACCCGCACCCTAATTGCGTAACACACTATCAATCGGAATCTGAATCATTTTGAAGCAAATTGCTAATCCATTGCTTCATAAGTTCGAAAAATTTGACTGCTCAACACGTAAATAACGCAATGAATGTTGTTGAACTGTCAAAATGAAACCGATTACGATTGATAATGTGTTACGCAATTGCCCTGCTGATTAAATCTGTGACTTGGCGACTAATTTGCGACAAAATATGGGAGAAAACAGATCTTCGCTAGGTGCCCTAGTTTTTAGGGTAACGTACCCAAAGGGTAAAAACGGGGCCCTATTACTAAGATTTCGCTGTCTGTCCGTCCATCTGTCACCAGGCTGTATCTCAAGAACCGCGATAGCTAGACAGTTAAAATTTTCACAAATTATGTATTTCTGTTGCCGCTATAACAACAAATAAGTACTAAAAACAAAATAAAATAAATATTTAAGGGGGGCTCCCATACAACAAACGCGTTTTTTTGCAGTTTTTGCTCGATATCAATAATGGCAACAGGTAGGCACTTGAAATATTCTGAAAATACTTAGTTGTATTTTTAGTCTAATAATAAAAATAAAATAAATATTTAAGGGGGGGCTCCCATACAACAAACGTGTTTTTTTCGGCGTTTTTGCCTTGCGGTACGGAACCCTTCGTATGCGAGTCCGACTCGCACTTGGCCAGTTTTTGAGATACAAATGTGGCCCTGCTAGGGAGACTCTCCAGATCGGCCACCTATAAACCCTTACCTATATCTTTTGAACCAGTGACCGACAAATGCTGATATTTGCAACAAATTTCGACTAATTTTTTGTGTTATCAAAATTAAAATCCCTGATAGTGTCACTGCCAGAGTCAGTGACACGTTCTCGTTTTCTCGAGATAGGCGCACTAACGCACGTACAGGCAAAGAGACTTTGCGATCTATATAATAATAATAATTATGTAAGGATTTGACTCAACCCGTTTTGTTTTCAAGTTTACTTCTAGACCCAGGATCTCCTTTAGACCCAAGATCTCTTTTGGACTCAAGATCTCTCCAAGAGATATTTCCTTTGCTGCTACGCGACGAGAGTAGTTTTTCATCGCTGATAGCTTGATTCGAAGAATCTGTATTGTCAGGTTCAATTGTAAAAGTTTTCATTTCATGTTCCTCAATAGTGCTGTAGTGCCGTAACAGTTCTTCACTAGAATTCATCAAGTTAGAAGCGGCCATTGTGTATGAAACGCTTCCGGTGAGATGCTCCTCTTTGGCAACAAGTTTAGCATTGCATATTCGCCATTCGTCAATTATCAGTAGATTTTTTTTGAGGTCCCAGCCTGTAAAAACTTTTTCGTTTAGCACTGGCGAAGTAAGGCGTCAGTGGCGCCGCGCGATCCGCCACGGGCCTCGAGAACTTCTTTTTAAACAAATCCCAAACAAGGCCAAAATAATTATGTTCAGTATATGTTTGTAGTTGGGGGCAAATTTAATTTTTGTTTTAATTTTAAAATAGATGCTTAGAGAATATAACACTGGGAAAGACATAAGCACAATATTCTGAGCAAAAGTGCCATGTTCCGCGGGGGACTCTCGTCAGCAATGAGTCCGTATTATATAAATAAAATCAAATTAATAACATTTCAAATTGATTTTTAACCATCATCTGCCTAGCCTTTTCCCAACTATGTTGGGGTCGGCTTCCAGTTTAACCGGATGCAGTGAATACCAGTATTTTACATGGAGCGACTACCTATCTGACCTCCACAACCCAGGTAGGTACAGGGTAATACGATACCCATTGGTAAGACTGGTTGTCAGAATTTCGGGCTTCTGACTACCCGTAACGACTGTCAAAGATCCACGAATGACAGCCGGGACCAACGGCTTAACGTGCTTTCCGAGGCACGGAGGGATCTCGGTATGTAAAGATGGTCACCCATCCACAGACCAACCGCGGCAAGCGTAGCTTAAGCTGATCGATCGACCTGTGCGGCTGTTATTATTTAGCCACAGATTTTTTAACCAACTTATATATATTTCTTTTGTTAAGTAATTAAAAGGTAAATACTTAAAACTTTATTAGATAGTACGGAACAACTAATTACCAGTTTGTTTGAGTCCTGGTTTTATTGTCATCCATTCTTTTTCTACAATTTTGTTAAGAAACTCCATGAGTTCAATGGAAGGTTCATTCTTAAATGTTTCATCACATGGATATTCTATTGTTCCTCTACTCCATTCAGCTTTTTTTAAAGTCTCACAAATGAGTGGAAAAGGCTTCGAGACAATTTCAGGATTCTTGTAAATCGGCTGTAATAAAAAAAAATACCGTCAAATACATTATTTATAGTAGATTATTGCATCGAGCGCAAAGTTAATAAATAACACGAGTGCATTAATTACTCACTTTAGCAAGGTGCGTAATCTACTTTTCTTTCAACTAGGTACCAATCTACCTACCGTGATAAAATATACCTACTCAAAATAAAAACTCACGTTAATGAAAACAAAGTTTTCATAAGCTTTTAAATGTTTATCCCGCGACTTTTGCGGCAAAAGGTTATTAACAATTTAATTTGCAGCAGTTTTTTTACTTTCTGGAGTTGGATTCATATCGCTTTCGCTGTCTATTTCCATTTTTTTTAACTTTTCTTGCTAACTATGAACGTATAACTCCGTATAAGTATAACTATTAAAGTTTTGTTTTTTTTTCACCAAGTCGGTTTTATTCAGCCGATTTTTATTTTCAGCCATGATCTTTTTGATCAATTGCATACATTTTATTCAATAATGGTGTTTTTAATATTTTTTTTGTACTGTTTTGGTTCTAAGCAAAAAATACGTCCTTTGTGATCGGTTTTGAAGTGATTAGACTAGAATCAAATCAATTTTTTTATCGTAATTATTGACGTTCAAAAGTGCATTTTAAGTGCCTATTTGAAATAAATGCTTTGACTTTGTTAATCTTATGAATAAAACAGCAGCGCGCATGCACAAATAAAAATATTAAATATATTATAATCAGCCTATAATTTTCCCACTGCTGGGACACAGGCCTCCTCTCTGTGCGAGGGAGTGGGCCGTGATCCACCACGCGTGCCCAGTGCGGCTTGGTAGACACATGTCTTCGAATTTTTTGGTTCTTAGACACCAATTTTTGGTTTCCACATGTTTTCCTTCACCGATTTATAGAAAGTAAAGCGCCAATCTGGGTTCGAACCTGCGATCTACAACTCGTAAGTCGTAAGACGCGGCCAAGGTTAAAACTGGGCCACCACAAAAAAAATCTTAGTTATAGTGTGAAATGATAATAAAACATATGTATAATCAACATACCAAATCATAGTTATTTATGGCGCAGATGATAATGCCATATAATATAGAATGAAAATAAGCGCACAGCGTGCTCTCAGACGTGGCAGAACCTCGCAGAAACACATATATCTTTCTAGTTTGTAAACACGGGACCAGTATGTAATCACTGTAACTGTAAACTTCTTTCATATTTTTCATATATTCTGCTTTTGGTTTCTTGTCCACAAAATGTCTCATAGAATCTCCTATTATGATTTTGAATCCACATAGATTTTTATCTGAAAATAATATATTATATAATTTAATAATCACGCCTTGTTTCGCCGAAGGGTTGGGTACCTATAGCGGCTAGAGTACACCCACATTTCACTATTAATGTTTTTTTAAGTCCCATGAAATAGGGGGCCAGCCTATTGCCATCAACCGGGCGCAAATCCAGGCTCCAAGCTTCTTTTGTAAAATTCCAGTCAGAAAAAGCACCTTGCACGACCTGGGCATCGAACACAGGCCCCCATGCTTAGTAGAGTCGCTTGCGACCGTCTATGGACCCGTATAGCCACGGAGAAGCGATGGAGGTGGCCAGAAATTGGAGTAATGGAGGAAGAAGTAAGAATTAAGTTATTCCTGTAATTTGTACATCAAGTGGATTCATTTATTTTGAGTACACCTCGATAAACAAGAGAAGTTTGATGAAATTTTCATAATGAACTGTAGAACGCCTAGTATCCAAATGTACGGGCACTTTGACGCGAAACTAAACGTGAACACCTGCTCGACTACAGCGGTCAGGTATGTGTGCAAGGCGCCATACATAAGCATGAGCAACGTCGCCGCGCGACAGACGCTCCCGCTTCGCAGTCGCTTTGGTCGCATAGGTTTGGCCGAAGCTTAATTTTAACATCAACACACATCATCACAATTAGCAGTTTTTGATTTCTTAATCAAATTAAATTTTTATAAAATATAAATTTTAAATAATATTAATTAATAATAATTTGGTAGAATTTAAATAATAATATTCAAAATTTTCTTTTAAGTTGCGATTGGAAATTTTCCAAAACACAACTTAAAACTTTGATAATTCGAAAACAACCTAATTTGGACCCGATTACCGGGTTCAAAATGGTTGCAAATTAATTCTAGTATTATCACATTTCAAGGAATGAACTAATTTTCACGTGCACCCTTGAAATTGCTTGTCGTCTGTGAGGGTGACTTACCTAAGTGGATTCGTCCCATGTTCAACGCTAAGATTGGCTCATTTCTGTTGACGAGGCATGGCTTTGCAATTACTTCGTCTTTTAAATATCTTTCAATAATTTGTAAAAATCTTGGTTCATTCAAGGTTCTCAGGCAAACTGATCTTACAGCCATGTAATTAAAAATGATGTGAAATACAATCATAATTGCGAATATTGTCAGAGAACTCCTGAAAAAAGTAATTTGGTGTTAATATCATTAAAAAAAAATACTGTATTTTTAACAACCTAACCTACCATCTTTCTTCAAATATTTTAACAAATATGTTCGACATAACCCAACCTAACCTATTCTATCTTGTAATGCAAATGACCTCTTTCCTCCATTTCTAACCTTTACTCCACAATCCCACTTTAAAAGAAGCTTCTAATATAGGAAACCTCCGCTGAGGAGTGTTTAATTTTAAACTAACATTAACTTTTAAGAAACTTTATAAATGGAAAGTCTATAGAATCGTAAGTACCCGAAGACTGTAATGATCATCAGTGCAGCTACGGAAGCGATGAGATTTACAGCTGTTTCTTGGGCGGAGTCTTTAGCAGATACATCTGCGAGGTTACTTCTTATGGCATGGTGTTGTGTCATAGCTACTCTGGTTGCGCCGCCTGCAAACAATTATGATTAATGTAAAACATTTTTTTCATATATCTAACAAGTGTAAACAGACACTTAACGAAGCCGAGAGTCATTTGCACTCCCTGTCATTGTATTTTTTTTTTGTACTTTTCTATGCCTAGGAACCTTCTGGTTACGGAGATATTGAAGGTCAAAATTACAACTTTAACTGACGTTTTTCCCCGAAAACAAGGTTTTAATGATATAGCACAAATTTAAATGCCCCCCTACGCCCACTAAGCCGTTGCATGCACCCATAAGCACAATGTTATGCGTGTAAGTGACAGAAAAATTTAACATCATAAATAAAAGTCATTTCTCAGCAATTATTTTTGTGCATTATTACTCAGTTTGATGTAGGTACGGAATGCGAATGACGGCTATGTGATGGGTCTTTTTACATCCTGTATATACAGGGTGTCCCAGAACTCAACGTCAAGCCGAAACGGGGCGACAGGATTGATTGTAAACATCATGAGAAAAATCAGAAAAAAAATGCAGTTGCATGTTGTCTCTCTCACTCATGGCCAACATGTCCACTATCCATCTCTCTCATCATTTTGCCGTAAAATTAAGAACCTACCAAGAGCTTGTGCGAATAAAAAACATTTTAACTGAGTAAAATGGGTTAGCAAAAATTGGGTTACTTGAGGTTTTTAGTTTTTTACTCGTTTGTTTTAGTATGAAACTAACAAGTATTGTACCATTTTACAATCCTGATTAAATGCGCCAACTTTTAATGGCACTTGCCAAGGCACTCTAGTACATTTTTTTTAAAGGAGGGCCTTTCAAAGTCAACCAATTTTGAAAATTTTAAATTCATAGTTTAACAAAGTCTTAATTCTAGGAAACTTGGCAATTGTGTCATTATTTTTTACTGTGATACTTAGAAATATTATTTGGGGTTACGGTTCCAAAGTTTAAATGAACAAAAATAATAAAAATTAACCACAATAACCGAAAAATGGTTACAGATTGACCAAATTTTTAGATTTTTCTTAAATGCCCATAATTTTCAAGCTGCATGGGATAATTTTTTTTTCTGATTTTTCTCATGATGTTTATAATCAATCCTGTCGCCCCGTTTCGGCTTGACGTGGAGTTCTGGGACACCCTGTATATATATACAACATAATTTTTAGTATATGCGAAACCCGAAACACGCGTGTGTAGTATTTTTATTTAAAGAATCTATGTACAAAATTTCAAAACTGTATCATGAATAATCACAAAGTTATAATCTTGTTAAGTTACCTGTTTGTCCGTACAAAAACATGCTCACTCGCGCCGCGCTCATTGATAATAGTACCTAGGTACCTAACCGTTCGGCGCGGAGATTGGATAACCTACTTAGTGTCGCTCGGTGTCCAACTTTTAACCTTTTTTAAATATTTTTGGGAGGAATCGATTCCAATAATTTTTACCCCTTGTTATATACAAGGGGTAAAAATTATTGGAATCGATTCAGTTACTTATTCTGAACAAACTATATTCAGGTTTCGCATATACTAAAAATTGATCTTTGATTTGTTGGATTTGCCTTCGCTCCGAATAGCAGAATAACTATTAAAACATGGAAAAATCACGAAAAGAAATCATGAAGATAATTCATTTTCTCATACCAATGTGATCATCTAGTGATGGGCCGGCGAACTTCGTACCGCCTCAGAATCAATAAGAAGGAATTTATTGATTCTGAGGCGGTACGAAGTTCGCCGGCCCATCACTAGATGATCACATTCTAGATTGCTTCGCTAGATTGATTTAATTACATACTAATATAATTAAATCAATCGAGCGAAGCGATCTAGAATGTTGAAATATCATTGACTGGATTTTTTGTGTGATTTTACAAAATAGATGCAAGAGCTTGAAAATTGGACCGCTCCTGTAGCTTGAAGCCAAAGCCTAAGGCTACGAAATGAAATGTTTATTTATTTATGACACTTTGACACGTCAATATTTTAAAAACTTGATGGCACTGGCATTTCCTAGCTGACTGATCCCTGAGAAGAAATGCCGAAACAAAGTCCGAGGTCATGGTCTCATAAGTCCAAACATTATATTATAAGGATTTTATATGAGTCTAACAATACAGGGACATGCCTGGGGGATGCAGGGACATGCCAGGGACATGCCTGCCTGAATGGGGGGCTTTTGAAGAAAGAGAAATTGCAGCTTTAGGTAAACAAATTACGTTAAGAATTTAAGATGTTGGATAATATTTACACACGTCGGGAGGCCCCTGTAGCTTGGGGGCCCCGTAACTATCATTGATACGGTCAATACGGCGGTAGGGGCGTAGCACTGCCCCTGCAGTTCGGGACTTCGGGTACGTTCAAACAATAAATCTTAGAGAAAAACGCTGAATGAGATATTTAAACAAAAGTATAATTACATCATAATTATTGTCCTTTAATGATAACAATAGAGAATTATGCAGTATGTGTAGTGTGTATGCCTGTGTGACCGCAACGTTCTGCTAAACTACGCTACGGATTGCAATATCAATAAGAGTATATTAGAGAATTTATTCCATTATGTATATAATAAACTTACATTTAATAAAGAAATCTCGATAAGTCGTAAAAACCTTTGCGAAGCAGAGGTGGATCACTACTTTTCAATAATAAGAAACATACAAACCAGCAACTCCAACAATAGCTTTCATAACAGTGCTTATACATAGAATGAATGTGGTGTAATCCTTGAATGCTGGCAAAGCTATTTCTATGCACATTGCTGCATCATTAAGTGTGTCCGCATAGAGTCTCCATTTCTTGCTGTATGCATCTAGGTGAGTGCTGGAAACATATTGAAGTGAAATGTTTTGATATAGTTGTAACTGTTTAAAGAGGATCTCTTAAGGCGAAAGCGCCAGGGTAGCCCGCGAAATTCATTTTTTTACGTTCTTTGCAATTTGCTGGTCAGTATTAAGTTGTACGTTAATTAAAATTCGATTCGCGACCGTAACAAATATGTATTTACAGAATTATAATCATTAAAGTCATCACCACAACTCTCTAAGACCAAGTAATCCCCAAAAATGACTATTTCATGAAATCTTGACATTTGGGGATCATACTAATTTCACAAGTTGTATTACTGATTGTAATGATTATAATTCTGTAAATACATATTTCAATCAACGTACAACTTAATACTGACAGGCGTAAAAAAAAAACGTAAGAAAATTTGAATTTAGCGGGCCACCTTAGCGCTTCCCCCTTAAATACAATGCACAGTCCAAACTACTAAAGATACTATAGTCAGCGCGGAACTAGATGGCCGCGCCTTGTGTGGGGACGAGGGGTGAAGGCGGTGGGGTTTTCTATTGTTCGCAACACACGTACTGAATAATGACAAAGCGCCCCCGCCCCTCCATCCCACCGCTCACATACCTAACAACTGTAGTCGGATTTTTAATTAGCTGCAGTAAAATGACAGCTTATGTGTTAGGTACATAAATGACTGAAATTGGCGTCTTTTTAGGGTTATGTACCAAAATGGTAAAACGGAACCCTTACGGTGAGACTCAGTCTGTCTGTCTGTCACAGCTGGATATCTCAAGAACTACTAATGCTATCAACTTGAAATTTGGAATAGTTTTAGATGACGTTTGCCCAACTATTTTGCAAATAAGAATGAAATGGGCTATGTGGGGTATCTTGAAAGAGCGCAGTTTGCACATTCTCAAACTTTTTTTTCTTTTTTTTAGGCCACATAGTTTTCGACTTGTAATGAAAAAAGGAAAAAAAAACCAGCCCCCCCCCCCTCCCTTATCTCCGAAGTTTGCAAAGAGAAAAATCTGAAATGATTCTATGTGATAGAAGTTTATGTAAAGATTACAGGAAAAATAAAACTAAATCTCTAAATAGCACGCTTTTTCAGAAATCATTAACAAAAGTTACATTAGTTCCACTATCGGTCAAGAGATGGCGTTGACATAAAACTGCAATAATTATTCTACACCGCAGTGCAGTGTTAAAATTCTCTGACGAATATAGGCCTCGCCGATGAAAATTTTAAAACATGATGTTACGGAACCCTCGGTGCGCGAGTCCGACTTGCTCTTGCCCATTTTTTTTCGCGGCGATCAATCAAATCTTGTTTTTCTTAGTGTAACAAACGAAACTTATTTGACATGCATATCTCTAACTCAGTCCGAAATGAGTTACTAAGATGTGTCATTTTACTGCCCCTAATTAAAAGTCGGACTATAGTTCCGCGCGGACTATAAATATGAAATTTGAAATCCATGTCCCTCAGGCATTTAAAAAAGCCTAATTTCCTTGGTTTATGAAATCCATACAGACTAAAGTCTCTAGAAATAAAAACTTATATTCGGCTATGCTTACCCCTGGCTGTATGCAAAATATATCTTTCCCAAGTGGCCACAACCATCTTTAACAACCCAGGTAACAGTGGCTGCGAGTGGTGTTGCAGTATCATCTCCAACTCCCACTCCTCGTAGGACTTCTTGTGTAGCAAGGATACCTATAAAATTTAGTTCATTCTTCAATATACATTTGAGAACCTAGTTATGCCTAAAGGATCCAACCTACAAATTGTCAATAATTTAGCTAATTACATCAAACTAATCTAATAATCCAAATGTGGTATACCATATCCAGCAAAAATTGTCTAATATAAATCCCAAAACTAACTCTGTGAACAATGGATAGTGGTAGATATGATGGAGGTTGAAGTTAGTATATTTTGGCATAATTCAGTTTAGCCGACTTTCGTCAACGGACTCAGTCAGAACTTCAGCAGCCGACTCAGTCCATTGACGAAAGTCGGCTGCTGAAGTTCTTTATATAAACATTTAGAAACAAGGCGCTCACAGTTTGTGGCCAACTGTACATTTTGGTGTGAATGACACATAGTTTGTTTATCTTTTACTAGCTTCTGCCTGCGACTTCGTCGGCATGAAATTTCTAGTACCCTGACCCACCCCGTCACATCACATTGCCTGCCTGCGCTATTACTTCATTTTCGCTTAGCATTCTTTCTGACTTTTTCTTATTGCCTGGCTCCTAAGGGTCCTAACGTGATGTTACATAGCCTTTAGCGTTCCTCAAAAATTGGAAAATCAAATGCAAAAAAAATCTGAGTGGTAGTTCAAAAGATTAGCATGTTCAAACAAACAAACTCTTCAGCTTAATTATTAGTATAGATAGATGAGACTGCTTTGTGGGGGACAAAGCAGTCTCATGCAGTGCAAAGGTACTTTCCTTTCCACCTCTTTGTCCAGGGCTGCCAAGAATTCCACTGTAAAATAATTCTCCCTTGGCACTTTCTCTAGAAGGACCCAGTTGTGAGTTTTTCAAAATTATAAAAATAGCAGCTCCTTGGCTTTAGAAGCAGGCCTAAGACAAAGCTATTGGTGGTGGAAGTTTCAGAAAGAGTAACAACATCAAAAAGCCTCTAAAGCTGCTTATCTTTACTATGTTTGATAATAACTCTCGAGACATTCAAAAGGTTAAGGAAATTGATTTTATATCTTCATTTAAACTCTTGTTGACAACACAAAACCTTAAGAATGAAATCAATTGGAGCCACACAAATGGAAATTAAACGAAATGTTAGACAGAGTCCTAAAAAGATTAGAAACAATAGAGTTTTGCATTGCAAGCACCCTATAAAACTTCAATAGCATGCTAATAAAACCTATCTCAGCCAGATGGTAGCTTCAACCTACCAGTAATTGTGCTGCAGAAAGCTTGTGCTGTATCCCATATTTGGTAGTTTGTATAGTCTCTGCTTACACTGTTAGGGTAGCCTTGAGGAAGGAATACTCTTGCAAAAAAATTGGCGAGATCATTGGACTTTTCTTCATCGAGTACTACTATGTTTGACTGGTCTGTAACAAAATAATTATGACGTGGATAACACGACATTCAAGTCTTACTTAAAAATACTAATTATTATACAGAATTATTAAACTTTTTTTGATAAAATATGATTTGTTACCTGGAGGTTTCACGTAAAGCCTTTGTTTACTAACGGTTCCGTATAACTCCCTATAAATTATTTCCCCTTCATGAATGGTTACCATTGTATTGAATTTCCTTCACGTTGTGTGGCGGTTTTTGTAAACGTAGTCAATAACAATTTTGTATGGAACAATTTATGAATGTTCCACACTCTAAAATTTTACTAGTCCTTTTCAGTGAAAATGTATAATTACTGTAGGAATAGGAAAAATATTCAAAATCTCGCCAGCGCCAATAATACTTGTAAATTGTAATATTGTAATTGTAAATATTGTAATGAAACTTGTTGCCAAAAAAACTGCCAAACAAATCCCATAACCCACAGACAGTGCTGCCAACTCTAAAAATTATTTTATGCTAAATATACATTCGAAAAATGCTAAAAATATGCTAAAATTTTTCGGAAAATATTAAAAAAATGCCAATAGGGAGAAAAAGAGCATTTATTATAAAATCTTTACAATACCTAGTGTAAAAGAAGCACCAATTTTCTGACACATAAAACATCGTCGGTATCCTCTTGAATAGAAGCAGCCGGTAGATATAGCGCGGAAGACGTAGATGCATAAGCCTTATAATATGTCCCTATTTTTCGCAAGTTTGAGACGGAGACCTCGTAGGAAAAATGGCATTTGTTAACTTGTTGTGTTTGGCTTGTAATTCTGTTACAAGTTTAATGGTAAAATTTAAAAAAATATACAAAATGCAGACTTTATCTTATCAGGGTAAAATGCTAAAAAATATGCTATATGCTAAACTGAATTTTTTCGTGCTAAATCACTGGGGAATGTGCTAAATTTAGCCAAAAAAATGCTAAGTTGGCAGCACTGCCCACAGAGTAAATAAGTAAGTACTCACAGATTAGTTAGTTGGTCCTGGATAAAGGTATGGACAGACATGTTCCATGCTCATTACAAAAGCATACCTGCATTATTGAACAAGCCAAAAGAAAAATACTCAATTCTTTATTGCATTCCACAATGTAGGCTTAGGTGGTAAACATTTGCCAAAAGAAACAATCATGGACCCTGTCGGGCACAGCAAAAGATAGATAGGTATGTGGATGGTAATTAATGGAAAACCTTGAAATGGTTTAGAGCAGAACTCATGGCCATTCAGAAAAAAAATACAAAAAATATATATATCCTTAGTCATATATAAGAAATGTTTTTTTTATAAAAAGACTACTTCTCATTTTTACCTTATTTTACTTATTGTATGTACGCTACGACCACAAATAAATGAATTCCATCGGTATTTTGTTGTTGCGCTAACTATGCCGATGTTTATTATGTAAATGACGTTTTTGTAAAATTGTTTTGTGAAAATAAGCATCAAAAGCATACTTAATCCATGTGTGTGACTAATAAATAAGTTAAATCTATTTGAAAAAACAAGATGGCGGCGGCGGCGGCGCGCGGCGGCGCGTTAGTTCTGGGGGCTTACCATCACCTCTTAAAGCAGGGCAGAAGTTGAACAGACTGCACTACTTTTTTGTATGACGTCTTAGTACAAAAAAGTAGTGCAGTTCAACTTCTGCCCTGTTTTAAGAGGTGATGGTAAGCCCCCTGATTTTGGGCACACGTTTAAAGATTCTTGTACAGCTTCTGCTGTGCTTACAAGTTACAATCGTGTGACTAAGCCTTTATTGTTGTTTACGGAATGAAAGTGAAAGATTGAACTATAGTTGTCAGACTTGTCAGTGCAGTGATTGAAGGATTGAATTAAATGAAGTCTAATGAACTAATGAATGAAGTAAAAATTTTTATCCTGGTTGTTGATGAAACTTGATTGCTAAAACTTAAGGAAAATAATTTAAGAAATACAAGAAAGAAAGGAAATACTTGGTTACTTTTTAAACTTAACAAATACTTTCACTACGGTACCTTAGCTGTGACATCGAAGGTAATGTGGGTCTGCTTACTATGTTTTCCTGTTGATAAACAAGTTACAAAAAGTGCACTAGTAAAGAATGTATAGCACAATAATGTTTTAATAGAAGATGTGAATGTGCACCAATGTGCACATATTGTACTTATGATGTCAATTGGTATCAAAGTGGAAGGCGAGCTGGGAGACTTTCAAATTGCTACATCGAACAGCGACAGTGACGATGATGACAGGACAGATACCAAAAGTTCAAGGACGATAGATACTCTCGCGACCATTCCATCAAGTGTGGTGAAGCCCAGCAGTTCTCCCATTGGTAATGTGGCTGTGAGCAATTCTGAAAATGTTACAATTGGTAATAACACCTATTTTAATGGGCCTGTTGTTATCAAGCAAGTGATTCAAAATGCTGCTGGATTAGAGAACCCTTCATACGTGAAAACAGATGATGAAAATGTTCCAGTTCAGAAGTACCATGAGGAATCAAAGAATGATAATGGTAAGTACGACCACTGATGGAACATGGATACTAACACAATGGCATTGTGTTATTGAGGTTGTTGTACATTTTATTAATAGCAACTGTTGCCTATCTTGCGTGATCTGGTCACTTAAGTATTGAGTTGGTAGTGCTCATCATTTCTATTCAGCACAGAATTACCTTCACGCATGTCCCTTAAACCACTCATCATTCCTGAAGGCGTGGCCAGTTTGTTCCAATGCAAAAACATTTTTGGAACAGTGAGTCCCTCCGCGAACCATGTCGAGCCCCGATGAAGCTTCTGCACTATAAGCATATGTTAGCCAGGACCCAGAAAGTGCAATGGACTGATTGGCAGTCTTCAAGTGTGGATAATGAAGTCCATATACATATGCATGCATGTCCCTCGTTCATGTGTATTTAACAACTTTGACAATGATGAACAATGTTGTATGCAGCATACTACAGCATGCTGCTTAAATTTATACTTTAGCAAAACTTAGGCCATAGCCTGTTTTGCTAAAGTATAAATTGAAGCTTGTCCAACAATAGTTTATATTTTAAATTACCACATGATTTTGTTTAGTGTAAATTTTAATTACTTGCATTTATTCACATTTCGTACAAAGTATCCATGTGTATAGGAAATAAGCTCTAAACCAAACATTTGTAAAACTAGCATATTGTAACTCCTCTGCTCTGCAATCAATAACTTTCTCGTTAGGATTTATAACTTTTTAACATTCTGTTAAAATTAGATTTATTTTTGACTTATCATTTCGGTTGTGCGTGTTTCCTAAAGTTTCCATTTGTGCATATTATATTGAATTTGTTTGATAATAATTATCTTTTGCCTAAAAGGGCTGATACAGTTCTTGAATTTGTACCATGAGTTGCAAAGGAGTAATAATTGTGCTCCTTATCTTTTTACAGCCATCAAGAAGTTTCATTTAAGGAGATGGCACAAAATAACATTTTCAGCAGTATGTATAGTTATACTTGGAGGTATATTTGCAATATTGTCAATAATACTTAGCAATTCCAGTCAAGATGATAGTCCACCATCATCACCGTCAATGTCTGAGGAAGATAGTACTACTGGGAAATCAAGTAAGTGGCAGCACTTTGTTTGAAGCTCATGCTACTATCTCTCTCCCTCTCTTGATCATGCTAATGGTCGCACTCATATGGGCAATTAAAATTGGGCAATTCTTGGCAATTCGTGTATAATCTTGCTTTTGCCTGGACATCACTATATAATTGCGCAATTAATTGCTGATGTAAGTGTATCTTAAGTGACTAACATCAATGATTGTTTGCAAAGACTAACTTTAACATTTCACTGAAAACAATATTTACTTCTACATCAGTCACCTTTCTATGCAATCAATATCCAATAATTCTAATAAGTATACCTTAAAAGTTCAGTTTCACAAAAGTAATCCGAGATAGATAAATTAAAACATGAAGAAAAATTTTTTTGTGAAAAAACAATGTAACATCAATTAATATTATTTTTACAAGCTTTTATTTAGCTTGCAAAATTCCTAATGTGTGTTAAACCAAAACACAATGTTCAGATTAAATTAATAATTTTTACCAAAAAGTCCCTTAGGATTTATGTGATAAGTTATCATGTTAATTATCAGTTTGTCCTTGTACTAAAAAAGTAATTGAACTGTGCCTAAAGTATTTGGTGGATAAGGGAATTCCCTAAAATAAGGTGTGGTTATGGGCATTGTATTGCACATCAATATTAACACAATTTTAATGGCGTGCCGTGGCTATATATAAATAAAGTAATGACGCAATAATTCTATTATCATTTCAGACTACTCAAAGGTGGTGGGGTTGTTGTATGAAAACTTAAACTTAATTATATTTACAATTGTATTCGCCACATTAACATTCCTGTTGATGTTTTATACTTTACTAACATTGGATGGCTCTGGTGGTGAAAAGAGTGTGGTCACAGATTTTGCGAAGAGTAGGAAAAAAAGGGACTATGAAGCAATACTCGATGACTATAATCCCTACATGAATCCTATTAATAAAGGTACAATAATTTTATAGATCATAATTATTAACTATTACACATAGTGTTCTAGTTTTAACTTAAGGATACTTTAAAGTCAGTACTTTTGAGTAAATAAACAGCATTGTGAGTCAGGCGGAGGACAGGGTGCTGTGGCGCAGTCTGGGAGAGGCCTATGTCCAGCAGTGGACCGCGATAGGCTGAGTTGATTGTGAGTCAGTGCTGTACATTTTACTTGTAATACTTAAATAAATAAATAATTGGTTTAATTTGTTTTGTATGTAATGATAAGGTTGTACACTGTTGCTAACATTTCAATGTTATTTTTCAGCTAATCCATTGTTGATAGCACCAGATCATCTTAGGATAGTACCTAGAGCCGATTGGCTTGCTCAGCCAGTAGAGAACTCGTTAGCTATGATCAGACATCCCGTGCCCTGGGTCATTATATCCCACACAGCAACGGAGAGTTGCACAATGCAGGTTAGTGTTATCCTCTTATCCTTCTATTTTGTAAATTTGCAAAATTCCGTCCATAGGTAATTAAAAAAAATACCATTAAATAAAACATCCCACATGGTTTCGATTTCTAGACAGTGCCTGATCAAAGGTTTTTCTTTGTATTTTATCAAACAGAATACGAATGTGTTGGGTGACATTCTAAAAAAAATATTTTATATAATATATATTTTATATGATTTAATTCCAGAGTGAATGCGTTCTGCGCGTGCGTCTCATACAAATGTTCCACATTGAGTCAAGAAAGTGGGACGACATTGGCTACAATTTCTTAGTTGCGGGCGACGGGTCTGCTTACTTCGGCCGCGGCTGGGATTACGTCGGTGCCCACACGCTGGGCTACAACAGATACAGCATGGGGATAAGTTTCATCGGGACATTCAATAACGATCCACCCCCGAAGAATCAAATTGACGCCTGTCTCAAGCTACTCAAGAGGGGGGTCGAGATCGGCAAACTCGCTAAGGACTACAAACTGTTCGCGCATCGGCAACTATCGTCTACTCTCAGTCCTGGTGACAAGTTGTACGACATTATAAAAGAATGGCCACATTTTGTCAAGAACTTTACCAACCCAGAAGAACTTCTTCCAAAATATGACTGAGCATGTAGTGTGTGTAATCTTCTTAAATATTGTGATGGATATGGTTTTATAAGAAACTTTACAAATTATTAAGTATGTGATATTGGCATTCCAAATGTTTTGATATTGAGGATTTTTTACAAAAATGTACTTATTATTATGTCAGTACCTACCATTGTTATATTACTCAGTCTTCCGAAGTGCCTTTGCTATTTTTATAAGCTGCGCGCGCCTAGTGAAAGGATAGTTCTGTACATTTGCTTTGCATGCCTGTTGCAGTATCTAGAGTTGTGCTAGTCAAACTGACATAATTATTTTATCGAACATTTTAACAAATACAATAAATAAGTAATGATAAACACAACGTAAACAGAATACGAAAGTTAAATACGTTACGTCAGCTCGTATTTTATAGGTAAAATGGTGTGGGTGATTGAAAACTATTTAAATACTAGCAGCGCCCCGTGGTTTCACCCACGTAAGTTTCGATCCCGTGTGAATATCGGGATAAAAAGTATCCTATGTGTTAATTCAGGAAATGGTCTATCTATGTGCCAATTTTTGTCAAAATCTTTTTAACGGTTTACGCGTGATTGAGTAACAAACATCCAAACATTTTCACAAACTTTCACATTTATAAAATACTAGCTGCGCCCCGCGGTTTCACCAGCGTAAATGTCGATCCCGTGGGAATATCCGGATAAAAAGTAGCCTATATGTTAATCCAGGGTGTCAGCTACCTCCATACAAAATTTTATCAAAATTGGCCCAGCCGTTTGAGCGTGAAGAAATAACAAACATATAAACATACAACACACACATCCCCACACACTCACAAACTTTCGCCTTTATAATATTAGTGTGATTATAAATGTGAAAGTTTGTGAAGATGCAAAAAACTTGCAGTTCTGTTTGTTATCGTTTTCAAATCTAACAACAGAACTGCAAGTTTTTTTTAATAAGTTACTGTGTTGTGTTTTGAAACACAACAATTTTTAATGAATAAACAAGCAAAAATATTGTAATTACCTAATACAATACTTAACTTGCATGCTCTGTATGTATACTCATGTTTTCACAAATAAAGATTCTTGACTCTTGACTCTTAACACTGTCTCCCACCATTTCAACAAAAATTTCTTAATATTGGTTAATGTTGAATATTTTTATATATTTGTATAAAGTTGTAAGTGTAGCATAGAGTAATACAAATTATATATTTTTACTTGACGTTGCCACTGTGACAACATTTGAATTTTTATATATTTGTCTAAAGTTGTAGGCGTAGCATAGAGTAATACAAATTATATATTTTTACTTGACGTTGCCACTGTGGCAACATTTGAATTTTTATATATTTGTCTTAAAGTTGTAGGCGTAGCATAGAGTAATACAAATTATATATTTTTACTTGACGTTGCCACTGTGGCAACATTTGAATTTTTATATATTTGTCTTAAAGTTGTAGGCGTAGCATAGAGTAATACAAATTATATATTTTTTACATTGCCTATATGACTAAATTACGACGTGAAAAAGCATGAAATTAAGTTAAGGAATATTGTGCAATATTATAAAAATGCGATTTATATTGTTGTTTATTTTTGGATTGGGATTTGATAGTTAAATAATTTTGTGTTCTAAGATAGTTATGAACTTATTTTTTCTTATGATGTAAAATTGTCACCTTATGTGTATTTAAATTCAGTATCTTAGATGATTACATTACATTCACTAAGCTTGTGAGTGACTATTTTATTGTAAGAAGTAAAACCTTTTTATTTCCCCAATAAATGTTCAGTGCACTGGAATTTAAACTTTATTTTGATAAAATTGTGTTTGTGGATCAAAAACTTGAGAATTATCAAAGATTTTGGAAATTTCAAAGATTCTGAAGATTCTTCTGGGCAAAGGTCTCCCTACTCTCTGTCCAGAGCTGCCAAGGACCAATCTCTATTAAAGGAGTGCAGCTCATCCCGCTATCTCCGACTGGGCCTGCTTTAGCATAATTTTTCACAAGTCAATTTAAGTTAACTTTGGCAAAAGTATGGAAGATGGACGGTGCCGCCGATGACGAGCTTCTGGTGCCCAAAAAGAGATGGCGAGATGACCTGGAGGCGTTCCGCGAGTGCTGGTTCGAGGTGGTGCAAGAAAAGAGTTTCTGGAACGATTTGGTGGAGGTCTTTTCCCCAGTAGTGAGATAGTAGGCTAACAAAAAAAAAGTGTAATGATTGCTAATTACTTATAGCTACTTGCCACATAAAATTCCATAGAATTGGTTTAGTTTGTTCACAAATTTGCTTTTCTCAGGGCTTGGGGCTACATTTACTGCCGCTGTATGACTATAATGTCGAGCTAAAAGTGTTGTATTGACTTTGAAAGTCAAGCCTGTATTGTAAATAATGTGTCAGAGATGATGAAATAATATACACAAGGTAAAGCGCCTGTCTGGGTTCGAACCTACGACCTACAACACGTAACTCGCGGCCGTTCTGGCCACTACTGATCTGTACCTATGTCACTTGTACGTTATAAAACTAAATGGTCTATTAAAATGCTTTAAGATTAAGACCAATGTGATCAATGCACAATGATTTGAATGTGATAGATAGCTTCGAGCTAGAGTGGGGATATAATAAACCAGCTTCCGCCAGCGGCTTCGCCCGCGTTGTATGTCGATACCAAAAGTCTATGCATATGTCCTGCCCCAGGGTTCAAAGTACCCTCATACCAAATTTCATTAAACTCGGTCCAGCCTTTTCGGAAATTAGCCAGAACAAACAGACAGATAGACAAAATTTTTGAAATAGTTTTTTTTTGTTGCAAGTACCGTATAAGTTTATTTTGACATTACAAACATTCAGTAAAATGCATTGACATAAAAAGTAGTGTTCTAATGTAGTGTTTTCCTATTTCAATGGTAAAATGTCATTTCGTTAAAAAATGATGCCACAATATCTCTACTAGTGATCTGATAAAACGCAATGAAACATCGTTTAAGTTATGGATATTCGAAATTTTTACCCAAATTTGTTTGTGGTAACTAAAAAAAACGTATCATTGTAGGTAATTGAAAAACATGTTCTCCCATACATTCCGACTGAAACTGTCAGTTTGTACCAAAGACTACAATATAATGCTATATAAGTTTGTACGCACAATATTGAGAGATTTACCATGTAGTTTTAAGACCACAGACTTCTTATAGGTTTTCCTGTAATCTATAGGTATAGAACTATTTTCTGTATTTTTTTCAAAATTTTAGGCTCAGTAGTTTCGGAAATAAGGGGGGGAATGGTAAAGTTTCCTCACGATATTTTCCGTCACCGGTTTGAGAGCAGTGGTTATGAAATAATTTACACAAAGTGCCTGGCTGGGATGAAACGTACGACCTACAAATCATACGATTTGTTGGTCGTTGGTTCGAACCCACGGCCGTTTCCACTATATAGGCCATCACTGTTCTGTTGCTTGTGGAGTTTACTCTTAGCAAACTTGTTAACCGTTTATTTCCCGTTTCAAGAACCTGTAAGGAATAAGACCCAAAGGATTAGTTTTTTTTTTTTTTTTTAATTAGCCTGCTCTGTCCCACTCCTGGGCAAAGGCCTCCCTCAACTCCTTCCATCTTTCGCGAGCCCGCGCGTCCTCCTTCCAGTCTTGGTGGAACCTATCCACCTCGTCCCGCCATCTCCTACGTGGTCTGCCACGACCCCGCCTCACTGTGTCAGGGCACCAATTCTGTGCTATTTGGGCCCACAGTTTCAAGAATTAGTTAAAAAATAGATTAAATAAATGCGTTTGATCTAAGTAATTTTCTTTTATTGTTTTCATGAAAGTACCTGAACGGATCCATATACCTTATACCATACCAGCCATTTCTACAGAAAACCGCACGTCAGTTGAACCACGAAAACCTGTTGCTACGATATAAACGCTGTCAACGTCAAACTTTTGTCGGCTGTTTGTGTACGTGAATTTAAATGTTTGTAAACGCACCCACAATACAGGAGAAATTCCTAGTGTGGGGCAACGTTTTTTTATAAAAAAAAAAAAAAAAAAAATTGATAGGTACCATGGAGGTGTGGTTGACTGCACCAGCTGACAAATTTTAACTCTTGTATGAATTGTTGCTCAATTATTTAAAAAATCCAATTAATTTACCTCAATGGCTCGCGTGTGGTTGATTAATTGCTTTCTAAATAGTTTTTGATGAATAATTAAAGCCCATAAAGCAAGGTTAAACGATTTTGATTGCGATAGTGGCTCTGTAAGTAGGTACCTACCAGTCAGTAGTTGCATGCATTATTATTTACCACCAACAGCATTGAGAATAGACAATATGTATTTTGCAAATATGGGTAAGACCTAATAGGTTTTATTTAATAATGGCAACCGGGTAGCCGGTGCCGACTATCCGGTAATACTGGCCAGGCAAACTGCTACATGGCTATACACTTCGCCGCCGGGTATCTACCCATAGTAGTCTATGATCTACCCGGCACCATAAATAAAAACCTGTTGTCAAGTCTTTCCAACCACTTGGTAATTTATTGTAAATAATTTGGACCATAGACTACCTAAACACTTAATTTGGACCATAGACTACCTAAACACGAAATTTTAAAAGCTTGAGGCACTGTTAGTGTATAGTAGATAGGTACACCTGATAACGGATATCGTACATCAGTGCCTCAAGCTTTTAAAATTTATATATATTTTAAAATTACAGTGTCACATAAATTTATTTTTTTCTTTTTAGTTCTCGTTATTCTTTAATTTCTTTAGGTTAAGTACGTTTTTATTTAAATAAAAGCTTGTTTTTAAAAACTTTTTTTATTTTCATTTTATTTTTTACTTTTTAGTCTTAAAGATTTATTGTTAACATTTTTTTTGCTATGAACGGTGGTCAGCAGGTTTTGTAAAACTTTTTTTTAATCCGTCATCTTGGAGCGGCGCGGTCATATTGAATTTAGTGTTATGTTACTAAATTTATCGTTTTCTACTCTTCAAGTCCTTTCATTTGATACCCATAATAGGGGGATTGGAAAAAAATGTAATCCGCCATCTTGGAGCGGCGGCCATATTGAATTTAATGTGATGTCATTAACTTTATCGATTTCTACTCTTCAAGCCCTTTCATTTGATACCCATATTAAGGTTGAGAAAAAATATGTAATCCGCCATCTTGGAGCGGCGGCCATATTGAAATTATTACAATATTGAGTATTGCACATTGTATTGTTACCAGAACTAAAGGTGTATGCAAAATTTCAGCTCAATCGGATACCAACAAATGGTCGAAAAATGGTTTGCAAATTTTGACGGACAACTTACATACATACTTACATACGAACAGTGCAAGCTAAATAAAAGCTTGTAATAAGAAGCAGTTTATTAAAATCCAACATTTTCCTTAATTTTGCCGTACCTATGTCATTATGCCAGAATTTGATCCTTATTAGGGACACTATCGAGTGGTGTAATAATACAGTGTGTTTCGATTCCTGGCTAGAAATATGGATTTTTCAAAAATCCAATGATGCAGTTTTAGTTTTCATCAAAATCGAGCCCGCGACTCCTTTGAGTAGGTACTTTTCGCTATTCCTCATAGTTTCGATTTGGCCATCCATGCCCACTTGAAAAATTCACCCTGTACTTATTCTTCATATAAAAGTTATCTGACTATTGAAAAATCAGCTCTAAATTAAATAAAACCGGCCAAAATCGATGGAAAACGCAGAATACTTTATGAATCCGTGTCGTCCATGACCTGGGGTAGTAGGGACATAAGTACCTACTTAAATATTTATGAAAGTGGTCGCGCTATCTCTAATAGATCATCTAGCTTTATAATTACTAGCTGGTGTGTTGTTCACAAGTCCACACCACTTGTTCACATTGTGTGGTCATTTTACTAAACACATCCTCTAAGCTTTAAAAATGGTTCAAGTCGCATCAGAGAAATCTAATATTACACACAGAAGATTTTTGTACGGTAGTAGTAATAAGAAACAATCGAGAAAAAGATTCTGTATGAAGAAGTTTGTGGAGTTTTGTAAGAGGACGGATTTGCACGGGTATAAATATATCGTGATGGAAGACTTCAATTATGGTGAAAGGTACGTACACTACTTGATAATTAATGTTATAATGATGATTAGGTACTTAGGTATATAATATATATTCCTACCTATACTAGAGTGACTGTCCCACTGCTGTACACCCATCCACAGACCAACCGCGGCAAGCGTAGCTTAACCTGATCGATCGACCTCTGCGGCTATTATTATTTAACTACGGGCCCCTCAATATTTTTGTAAAAATACAATTTAAAGGAGTGTCTTTGGAGTTTCTTGCCCGTTCTTCTCCGTAGGTACCTACCTACTACGCTTTCGCACTTTCTTTCGCGCTTCATATTTTCTAAGTGACCGACTTCTTGACAATTCAAAAGTGCCTGTAAATAGTTTAATTGAAATAAAAGATTTGAGTTTGAGTTTTTTGAGTTTGATTACTACGTGTTTACTTTTACTTCAAGTAATTCTGAAGTGGTTCTGACTTAGGTGCTGCTGGGCGGTTGCCGTGTTGATCAGCGTTGCTATTGCGGCTTACTTCGTGGTCACCGCATACAGGTGGTACGCAAGGAATCCCATAGTAACCGTGAGTTCTCTGTGTATCCATAGATAGAGTAGTTACCGTACCGTATGTATTGATCGGCACCTCGAGTTTTGGATAAATTGCGGCTTTGATAGCGTGATCTTTGTCATTAGGTAGGTACCTATGCGACAGAGACTTTCTGAGCTCGATGTGCCAATTTAACAACCAGGTATGTACCTACCTAGTAGCTACCTGCCCTTGGGTTTTGAAATTACTTTGTCCAGTGTTTGGCCGTGACATGCTTGCCTGTCTGCCCAATGAAGCTCTCACTCCTGCCTACAACACTTACGACTGTACCTAAGCAATTAGGTAGGTACAGTCCTTTCAACATTTATTTTATCCATTGCCTTATATATTACTAGTGAAATCATTGATTTTACCTCTAATTTTGCATCACTGTCCAAATCACAGTGATATTTATTCTCCTAGGTTGCCGCGCTAGTAGGTAGGTACCTAATATATAAGATCTGTCAAAATCATTGTAATTTTTAATCTCGTTACAATGGGGTTACTGCTATCAGAGGAACTATGAACCACTCTGACCTGTATTATACAAGTACTGCCGGTTCGATTCTGTAAAAATCTCACCGTGAAAACTTAGGTGAAGTGGGTTGGCTTTTGCTAGGAATTTACACTATTGACAGCTTACTCCACGCTCACTTCACCTAAGTTTTCAGAGTGAGATTTTTACAGAATAGCACCTCTGTTTATTAGAGGTCAGTGCTATGAACAGACTGTAGTGGCCACTGTGTGAATAGAGATACGTTATGTCTTCAAAATTATGGCAATAAAAACAGCTTATCTGCGTTTGTTAAAGCCAAAGAAGCCAATCGATCATCATTGCTTTTTTAAAGGTTTTTATCAGCGGTGCTATTCTGTAAAAATCTCACCGCGAAAACTTAAGTGAAGTGACTGTGGAGTGAGCTGTCAATACCTAGCAAAAACAAACTCGCTTCACCTAAGTTTTCACGGTGAGATTTTTACAGAATCGACCGGCAGTGTTGTGTATTCTTCCTACGATGACGCGGGATATGATCATCGATATCGAATCATGTTAATAATCCTTTGGAAATTTAGGTACCTACAGGTATTATAAAGTAATTCACATAGGTAATACGATATTTTTTACCAATTTTAGTTTTATCCGCAAAGTGACAATGCTTTAATTACGAAGAATAAAAACAGCATCTATCATTTTGTATGTCATGTAGGTACTTACCTACCAAATAAAAATTAAAATTCAAAAACTTTATTTCGACTCCTAAAGGGTTAGCAACATTGCCCTTAAAACTAAGACACCAAAACCTTCGACATTTCAGGTTATAGAAAGCACTCAAGGAGCAATTTGGGATGTACCATTCCCTGCTGTTACTATATGCGATTTGAACATAGTTTCCAGAAGGGCTGCAAGGATGTTAGCAGATAATTTGTAAGTGGTTCATCTAATAATGCTCAGGTAATCTTAAGGTCTTTGAGGACCTCGTGAAACAATCGAGATCACATACTTTCTTATGACCTGTCATGATATCAGCACGTGGAAGATAGATTCAACAAATTGTTGCGATAGTCCAAAAGCGTTGTGGGCCGACGATATCACAAAAATCGCTGGTCTTACCTGAGGGACGCACGGAACTTTCAGAAAGACGAGGATGCCCATATCGTAGTGCGTAATTTTAGATGTATATATGAGACCTTGTGAAGGCCGCAGGAACCCGTTGGATGCGAGCAGTGCCGTAATTAGCCTTTTATGCGCCCGGTGCGAGCTGCTATATCAGCGCCCTTTTTTTTTTTCGGATTGTATATCATCAAATCACCCGCTCTGGGTGGAGCGGAAGGGAGTATCAGACTCTTACTGACTAAAACCCACCCGTGTTCCTTCCTTAGCCCTTTATGTTCCGGGCCAGCGGTAACCCTTTGGGACAATATCCCGCTGACCCGGCAGGCTTCGGTCCTAAGGGGCCCATTCCTATATGCTGACATCTCTTTAAGGCGCGCGTGGAACACGTACGCGCCGTCCGGCACGGGCCTGGTTCTGATCGGACGGTGAGCTACCCATTACTCTCCGCCCGCAGGTCCACGCCTACGGAGGCCGGGAGTCTTCACGCGGCTCCCGTAGCCCGGAGCTTCTCCCGCGGCGGCTGGGACGGGAGGCTCTCTCCCTGAGCCGTCCCGCCACCTCCTTTGCTAGCATGACTGCTTCGCAGAAGAAGGTGACTGCTTCCCACTCCCTCTCGCCCCGGACCATGGCTTACACCAGGGCCGGACGCGAGAGGTCGCCGCCGCTGCCGATCGCCTCTACAAGGAAACGGCGGTGCTCCGCCCAAGCAGGGCAGACCTCCACCGTGTCCTCTGGGCGATCCTGGCAATGGTGACACCCGGGCGTTTCCTCCCGCCTGATGATGTGCAGGAACCTCCCAAAACTTCCGTGTCAGGCGGATCTGCGTCAGGCGGTAGGTGAGGGCGCCGTGGTGCCTCTCTAGCCACTCCTCAAAGAGGGGTCTTATCGCCACTATCGTGGCGTGCCCTGCGCTGGGTTGCGACAGTCGCTCTTTCCATGTCGCCATGAGGTCACGCCGGAGATCCGTCCGCTCCGCCGCGATTTGCCGCGGAAGCGGATTTTTCCCCCGGCGTAGTGTCTCCGCGCGCCACTAATACCGGCGCGCGAGGACTTTCCAGATCCCATTGCGGCAGTCCGGCAAGGAGGCTTGCCACCTCGCCCGAGATCGTGCGGTAGCCCCGGATAAGCCTTCTGGGGCGATTGATGAACTTTTACGATCATTATTTATTTGTAAGAAGAATATACGCGGACGACGCGAATCCACACGTATAAATAAATAAATAATAGGTATTGTTAGTGACCCAGGTCTGGTCATTTCTGCGCCCCTCCAGGGTCTGCGCCCTGTGCCTGGGCACCGCTGGCACCGCCCTATTTACGGCACTGGATGCGAGAAGCACAGAACCGGTCGAAGTGGAAGTGCTTGGGGGAGGCCTATGTCCAGCAGTGGACGTCTTTTGGCTGAAATGATGATGATGATGATGATGATATGAGATTGATATCATCATTTGATAAATGAATTTTAGATAGCTTGATATCGAAGAGCTTTGACAAACATCTTTAAAAGCTATCATGCAATAGCTGGATCTAGATAAGTGTTATAGAACTCTTGGATTGCCATGCTGGAAAAGGTTCCTCACTTAGGAGTCTCCCCATGTACATGCACTTAAAACCAATTCTTAATTTAAATTTTTTAGGACTCTTCCTGAAAATGTTACTGCAAACTTTGTTTACGATACTTTTCGACTGGTGCCATTGCTGTATTCAACCTTCACAGCTGAGGCCGATGAGAAGAAGGATTTACAGACACTGCAAACTGTATTGGACCTAAACAACATTTCGGTAGAGGCGTTATTTCTAAAAGTAAGTATTTGAATTGTACAGCTATTTTCATCTGCAATTTTAGCATAAGCTTTTGCTATTGATGTTAGGGTTGCTAGACATTGGCGCCGATTCTGTTGTTCACAAACTAAACTAAATTTAAGTTCAGGCATCTTTTTCTTTCTATTTCATTATGAAAAGGACAAAGATAAATATTAGTTTAGTCCTGTCAAATTAGTCAGCGCCTGACGTAAATTGACGTATTTTTAATAAGCAATTTTTTAATCTCGTCTAAATAGTCTATGGAGTATCTTAATTTGACAGGACTAAACTAATATTTATCTTCTGTCCTTTTCATAATGAAATAGAAAGAAAAAGATGCCTGAACTTAAATTTAGTTTAGTTTGTGAACAACAGAATCGGCGCCATTATCTTAGTATACAGTGCGAGTCTTCATAATGTGCACAACGAAATGAGGGAAGCATAGCTTAATTTTATCGACGGAAAAAATATTTGAAAAAATAAAAAAATATTTACAAGGATCTTTAGCTGCTAAAGTATGGTGATTGCCTTTCTTTAACAGTTGATAGGAAATGTTGTGATTGAGTTATAAACATGGTATTTTTACGTTTAGAAATCTGATACGATGGAGAATAATTTAAAGTAATAAAAAAGAGTAGGTAATCGGGACTTTTATTGAGTAATTTTACAATTATTGTAAAAATTTATGAAAAAATATCAGATTTTTGTTAGAAAAAAACCATAATTCTTAATTGAGGGCGATTGTTTACACAGGGTTCACAGCAGCGAACAAGAATTTTAAAAATGATTTTAGAGGATTTTAGCACCCTCGAAAATCATGAAAACTACCTCTCTCTCTTTCTTTCCATTACATATAATAAAAAGTCACACGGTCCCATGGACCCATGGTTTTTGCGTTACGTGACGAATTCTATACCAGTTTACTTCTATCGCCAGCTCCGTAAAAGAACTGCGCAGCTTCGTTCAAAAAAGCAAGTAAAGTTTACTGTTCCAGCTGTCTCCAGCGTCTTCGTGCAGCAACCTGGTGCAGCGATGCATGTGGAAGAACGCCATATACCGCTGTGACTTCATGTTCAAGCAAATCTTCACCATGCTCAGTCTTTGCTGTACTTTCAACTATTATGCGGTCGATGATAACTATGAAACGTAAGTATTGCCAAAATATAGGTACTTAAGTACAGTGACGTTAACGAGGTACACACAGACATACTTCCAGCTGTTGGCTTTTCGAGTGTTTATTTCATTGCTTGTTTGCTCTCTAGGAAAATTGAGCTGCCATGCCACAGGTACGTGTAGGTACACACGTACCTGTGCAGCTGTGGCATGGCAGCTCAACTCTCCTAGAGAGCTAGACGAGTGTAGTACCTACTACACTCTATTCTTATAGAATGGAAGTTGATCAAACACAACACTCTTGAGAACTAATAATATGAGTAAAGCTGGGTCCACACTTGTATCATTTTAGTGTCGATATCCGTGGTATCCATAGTGTATCAGATGGACAGGTAGCATCGTCGTTTCGCTACTCATCATCTGACTAGCCTTTTCCCAACTATGTTGGGGTCGTCGGCTTCCAGTCTAACCAGATGCAGCTGATTACCAGTATTTTACATGGAGCGACTGAGATGTCATTTGATACAATGATACACCGCGATCCATCTCGAGGCGGTTTTTCCCTGATCATCAAAGGGGATACGCAATGCCGATACACATCTAGACAAGTTTGGACGTGCACTTTTATTTGCGATCATCGCACGGGCACGCTCCTCTGCGATCATCGCACGGATACGGCGTACGTAGATGTTTTTTTTATCATGAGTTGGGATAACTGGATACGAGGAGATTTGGATACGAGGATCGTAGGAAATATTGAGCGTCTACACATGGCGACACGCGTTGACGACACGCTGACAAGACACAGTATCGTAAGTGTGGACGTGATTTTTTTTTGGCATGACTGTGGCATGACACGGCGAGAGATACGATATGGTCGAAATGGGCGTCCACACTTAGGATACGCATACTCGATACGATACGCCTGATTTTGAACTTAAAGATGATACATGTGTGGAGCCAGCTTTAGAAGCTCTAAACCAGCGTCGGTAGTCGAGCGACCCCTTGTGAATACGTATTGTTTACTGTTTAATAATCTAGATATGTTTTTTTTAAATGTCTTTACAATTGATCTAGCATCAATTTTTTACATACTCGTATTAATTAGAAAAGAATATTTACAGTTTACAAGGCCTACAACGTTCTCACATTCACAAGATATAAAAGAATCTAAGTATAGAAAAGATAAATAAAATAATTCTTATTTACATACAACATCTCGTTAGATTCGACGGTGGACCATACATACATACCTACTCTAGCAGTGGTAACCTTTTTTAATCGAGTGGGGTATGGGCTTATTTGCCATGGTTACATATTGAGATAGAGAGTGATACTCCGAGTACGCACAAAATGCTGACTACATATACTCCATTTTTTATAACATTAGACAAATCATCCTTTCGTTATTTCGATATAAACGTAAAATAAAATCCGTTATTTCACGATATATATAATTACCTAATCATTTTGACATTAAAATTATCAGATCCACTTACGTAAAAAAAAAACTGTAATGTGCAGTAATTTCAACAATATGACACAATAACTGTCGTTATTAAGCCGTTATTGGTCTAATGCTACAATGATGATAGGTCCAGGGGGTCTACTCCGAAGTGGTAAATGTATCGTATCGGCCGAATGTTCGGCCATTTCCTACTACGAAGTTCTTTCTATTTGGTTCGGTCGGTTCCGATCCGACCGAACTTCATTCTGACACTTGTTGAATCGTAAACCCTACTCTGAACGAGAAAAGACTGACCGATAATTTGAGTTTGACAAGAGTTACATCGTGAAATTAATGTCAAAATACACGACAGCAAAGTAGCTACCTTTTGAGTATCGTAAAATTATCGAATTTAATGAATCACTATAATTTTATTGATTTTACATTTGTTTAAAGTGTTAAAGTGAATGTCTAGCATAGTTTCATTATTAGTTTTCATATTCTAATCCAAAGTAAGGCATTTTTTGGAATATGTACTTACCTAAGGATTGTCACATAATTACGTAACTTGAAAATGTGATTTTTTGTTTATGTAGATATTGAAATAAATTTGGTCTCAAATGATAGAGATATGTATAAAACTAATATTCCAATTAGATTTATGTAAATCGGACCACGCATTCTGAAGATATTAAAAGATTTGTGTAAGGAAAATGTACCAACCTACATTTCTTAAGGTTTATATTCTAGTTTTTTTTTATTGTAAACTGCGTGCGCGCTCCACCATTGACCGCACATTTGGGATAGTCAAGAGTTGATGGAGGTGTCTCTTGGCAGCGAAGGAGGTGCACTAGGATGCAGATAGAGCAGGCAGAATAATTTTACCCTGCTGTGTTGTGCATAATATGTGCATTGTGCATAAGGGCCGGAGTGAGTGCTCCGGAGTTAACTCAAGATGATTTTGAATCGGACAGCTCCCGGCAGGTCACATATCAGCCTGCTACATTTGCCACAACAGATGCTTTGAGGAGGGTACAAAGAGAGAGGGAAAGACTGATACAATCAATGAATAAAATATATTTTTTACAATACTAAACAACTAGAACTAATCTTCAATTTGTTACAAGTAAAATTAAAAAAATAATATAGCATTCAGCGTGGTGCAAATTTCTTCCCACAGTCGATGATTCAGCGTACGACTGTTGATGCTCCTCAAGTTGCCTTGGGCCAAATCTCGATGAGGAGAGCATCAATTTGTGCCGCTGTCGGTCTGGACATGGTGACTTGTTCTTGCAGAATGTTTGTTCATAAGTTATACTTGTAGTACTATAATTAGCTTGTATACATTTCATAACTTGACTTTAACACTTTACACTTCAGTCAGCACTTGACGAAATACGTTTATCGATATAGCGATAGCGACAGATGAGATTTGGTGTGAGTTTAAAAGTACTTTTTCTCAATTTTGCAATAATAAAAATCACAATATCTCCCCTTGTTTGTTTACTTGTCATCCTTTGACGTTTATCCTTTTTCTTTTTATTTTGACAATCGGCAAATCAATCTATATGCCAGCTACAATATATTGTTTTAAATATTACAATAGAAATATTACAATGTTCATATGTATAAATATTGAATTAAAGGCAAAGTTCTATTTTCTTAATTTAAAAAATAATTTTACTCTGTAATTCAACAGTTCAATTATATCGAAATGAATATTAATGACTAATAAAACCATATCGATATAACGTTCACCTCTCGCACTACATTTCGTTCAGTCCGACACTCTTTTCGAATATTGACTATGGTCCCGACCAAACTCAGCCAATCCGAACCTATTTCGTAGTAGGACAACAATATTCGGTTCGGTCGTGTGTCGGATCGTTCCGAACATTCGAATGTGTCACTTCGGAGTAGACCCCCTGTTGATAACCTGATAGAAGTATAGTATGGTAGTTAACAAATATCTTTGATATTATGAGGGTCCTAATTAATAAAACCAACAGGTGAAAGGTGGCAATACGACAATCTGACAATTTTGTACGTTTTTTTTCATAGTTTTCTGCTTTAAGGTCATAGCACACGTATCAAACCGGAAAGGGATCGGCACCGTATCAACTCAAGCCGTTCAGTATTCTTTGTATGAAACTCCCTACTGGAACGCACACTAATCAGAATCGTAACGTAATCGCCTCGCCTCGGGACAAGCTCACGAACCGCGGTGCTGTGCGTTACGGCTCGTCCCCGCGCTTACGGCTCGTCGTCCCCGCGCTTACGGCTCTTCGTCCACCCTTGCCCCTCTCACCCCTCCCTCGGTCGGTGAGCCGTAAGCGCAGTGTCGCCTAGCCGTAGCCGAGTCGACGTATCGGAGCTGCTGATCCGCTTTGGTTACGTGCTTACGTTAGCTTGACGCCTGTATGACGGCGAGGCGAAAGGCGATACGGTGCCGATGCCTTTCCGATTTGATACGTGTGCTACCTTTATTATGTAAAATGTCAGTTTATGACAAGTATATCGTATTGTCAGGTGATATAGGGTCCAAGAGTTATAGGGTAGCGCTAGGAGTACTAGTGTTCTGTGGCCCAAATATATTTTTTATGTAACCCACTAGATTTCATGAACGGGATAAAGTAATCCGGGATTTCGAGTTTCGGCCTAACGTATAAGAGTCAGAACTTGTATCTACAGAAAGAACATGAAAGAAAGCATCTAATAGGAAAATTCCTCAATCTCGTGGGTTTCACTTGATATCGTATTATTACCTTTGTGTTGGATCATTCGGTTCCCTTCAAAATGGTTGAGCTGGATGGGGGTTATCCACGTGTCATATTCACGGGACCTTCAGTTGAGACGGGTAATCATTTAATTGCTAGGGCTTACGTTAAATTATTTGTTTTGAATTGTTTTTTTTTTACATTGTTCTCACATATAGAGGCAACACAAGCCATATTACAAATATTTTTTGTAGGTACTTTTTGGAAGAGAGCGTAAACAAGGCGTTAAAGATGGTTTTGTAATATCTTGATTTAAAAGAGTGTCCTTGATTTAAGAGAGTGTTTCAATGCCTTTTCTCCTCCATAGAAATAATTTTTGATAAATTGATAATACAGATCTCGGTTTTGTAAATAACCACTTAAGTAGATACCTACATACTTATTTGTTAAACTCAAACTCAAAGCATCTATTACCGGCACTTTTGTACTGTCACGGGGTCAGTCAGTCAGAAAGATAAAGCTGGTTGCCCTGTCCGAAGCGTACCTAGTAGGTACCTATGGAGAAGAACGGGCAAGAAACTCCATGGACACTCTTTTAAATCAGAAAATGATTACAAATAAAAACGGACTTAGGTATACGGAAAAGAACCGGAGTTACCGACATTGGCAGTGGGCTGGTTACGTTTGTCGAAGGACTGATAGTCGGTGGAGCCGACGAGTCCTGGAGGGAAGACCGCGGATCGGCAAGCGCAGCTGGGACGCCCCCCAGCTAGATCAACCGACGACTTCAAAAAGGTGTATCGGACAGATTGGATTGCGAAAGGCGGAGGACAGGGTGTTGTGGGGCAGCATGGGATAGGCGTATGAGTGCGATAGGCTGAGTTGATTGATAGTTACAAAATATTGGTTACATCATCAGCAGTACCTAGGTAAAGTATACTATAATAGTTCCAAGATACTCAGCCGTTTCCTTATCTATTTAGCTTTGGTTAATCTGGGATTCTGTGGTAATAATGTACCTATACACTAAGGGCTGATTTTTCAATCGACAGATAATTTTTATTCGTAGAATAAAATTGACGTCTCACAGATTTTGTATGGAAGAACTGTCAAAAATTCAAAATTATTTTCGGATGAAAATTATCTGGCGTTGAAAAAATCAGCCATAGGTATGTGATATTTTAATTTTAACAATAAAATTTGATTAAAATGGCGGTTGGCTACTGCTTATCATTGCACTCAGCTCTTATCACAGGTCTTACCGAGTTAAGGATTATCTGTTTATATTGTAGGTAGACTCTCGTTGTAGTATGCATGCAAGTACTTAGATCGAGCTGATTAGCAAAGTTGGGAAAACTAACCCCCGTCGTGGTAGTAACATTCAGTAGTGAGGTATGATTCCGATTGCAATAAAGGCTCGGTGCGATGCGATTCTGGTAGAACAATTTCCACGAAGTTTTCATAGAAAAGGGTTCTAGAGTCGCATCTCGCCTCTCTGCCGGTGCCCGTAGCTTCACCCGGCGTGTGGTACCTATGTCGATAAAAAGTAAGCCTACGTCCTTCCTCAGGGTTTAAAGTAGGTTTCCCCATACCAAATTTCATCTAAATAGGCCCAGCCGTTTCCGATATTAGTCGGAAGAAACTGACAGACAGTCAGACAGAAAAATAATTTAAAAATCTGGGGGCACAGTAGTGCCCCCTCCAAGACGAGCCAAGCGAAGCGCAAGGGCACTACCTACCTTTTCTCGAAGCACTTCGTCGTAATTTTGAACCTTCTTAACTTGGGTTTGGTTTGGTTTAACAAAATTTTCGGGATATGATGTCAGTGGTTGACTTATTAAACCTATAAAGTTTCAATTGCATAGCTCTTATACTTTAGATTTTATTGATATCTAAAATACCCTGATTTCGTCACTGATTCACTGATGATCATCCATATTCTTAAGGTTCTTCCTGAAGACCTAGAAAGCTGAAATTTGGTATGTAAGCTAGTAATAGTACACAAACAACAAAAAAGTCTTAAAACTTAAAACTTTTGCCCCCCCCCCCCCCAACCCCTTAAACTAGGGGGTGAAAGTTTGTATGAGACTTCCGTAAATTTTGATGCTAGAGGTTTGAAAATTTATATAGGAGGTCCTTGTTATAAATAATAAAATATGTTTTTCAGGATTTTTAATAAATCATCCCCTACCCTGTAAATTAAGGAATGATTTGTTTTGGTTTTCCGATACAAACATAAAATTTCCATACAAACTTAATTTCATGCTTGAGATCTGAAAATTATACAAGTACATTCTTCTTACAAATTAAAACATAATTTAAAAAAAAACATCCCTCAAACCCTTGCATTACGGGATAAAAGTGTATAATATGGTTTCAGAATATTCTTCACTACATTATTATACTTGTATTACCTATAAGTACTAACGATTAATATTAATAAGTACTTACGAATAATATTAATACACTTGTATACTTCGATAAGTGTTTATTATTAATCTCCTACCTATCAACCTATACTTTATGAACCTGCCTCCTCGTCTCCGCGCAGTAGCTAAAAATAAACGGCCTGGTCAGCGAGCGCGCTACCCGAACGCGGTCAGACGCGTGAGGGCAGACGTCGTTGACGGTTGTCTCGTTGAATGAAAATTTTTCGGAATATTTCGGTGATTTAAATGTTAGCCGTTGCGGAGAAAAAATCATTTGCCTAATTTTTAATTGTTTAGTAGGTGAAGCTTTATTAGTGTTTTAATTCTCATTGATAAAACTTTGCTATTTACTTATAAATTTAATTAATAAATTCAAAGATTGAGTAGGTAGGTATTTGTAATTAGTAGGTCAGTAGGTTACTAGGTATATGTTTATTATTTTTATAGTTGTTCATGTACGGCTTAGTGAGAATAATTTGATACGTAGGTAATTGTTTAATTTTCAATGATAAAAGGTTTATTATGATTATACGGTTTGAAGGTATCATAGCTTGATACAATACCGTCAAAATATTTGATAAGTACGGATACGGATTCTTACGGATAAATCTTTTTTTTTTAACTCGCCAACCTTGTAGGTATTTTATTTACGATTTAATAAAAGTAAACATTGAGGCATTACTTAGATTTAGTAGGTAGAAACATTCACATGAGCGTAAGGTGAAAAACTCTCATACTGTTATACAATGATTCTTGTAGTAACGAAACGGCCAAGCCATATATTTTGAATAAGGTGCAGGGTTTGCGAAGTTAGGCCTTGTAGAGTTAGGGCGTGTAGAGTTAGAAGCTTGGCTCTACATGAGATCTGATTATTTTTGACAGTGCGAGCTACATGGTCTCGTCTTGGCAACATTTAACATGAAATGTTTTTGTGGGATTGTTTTTTCGTTATAAGTCCCGTATATTTTGTCATATGCATTTAGTAAAAAGCTGTTCTTCTTAATACGCAACGGATTTTGATGCGGTTTGCACTATCATTTAGAGAATTTATTCCGGGACTTTTCTATATTACTTAGATATACCACAGAAAATGTTTATGTATCAAAATGTTGATGCATCAGTACATTGGACCTCCGTGCGAAGTTTCGTATCACTAGTGAACCATAAATAGAAACGACTCATATTGTTACTTCTATATATTACGTCCATGCTCATATTCTATTCTATTCTATTTTTAATAAATGGCAAGCAAAGCCGATGTCGACTATTCTGCCAATGTCAACGACTCATATTAATTCCGTCTAGTTTTGCGGTAGGACACAGTGACGTAAACGATGTTTTTCGTCTGCCGACAGGAGTCATAATAAGTTTAAATCTATAATTTTATCATAATGGTAGTTTATAATATTAGATACTGAAGATAAAATTTGTATTGATAGTTGGATGATTTATTGATATTGGCTATAGTGCCGACAAAAAATTTCAACGCAGGGGCTTCAGAATGTAACTACTGAATCCATGGTAACGGGTCGCGCATCGATGTCGTGTGACGTCATTAAATTGATTGTTGTATGAAATGGCTATAACACGGAAACTTGACGGTGTCAATTCGCTTAACAATTAATTTCCAGACTGAGTCTGGTATGGTGGTTTCAAGCGCTCTGTCAGCCTGTATATGGACAATTTAAGTTAGTACTCTATTTGCTGAACAATGAATTTCCCTGACTTAACCTAACATCTTTGTTGTTTTGCAGTAGCAAAGAAGATCATATCTTGAGAAGCCCTCGGCGTGTGGCGTCCTGCGGCTACCAGACGGCACTGACGGTGCTCCTGAACACTAACCCAGATGATTACTACAGTGCCACGATAGCATCGCAAGGAGTATTGGTATGTAATGTTATAATGTATACCTACACACCAACAAACGGTCTTCTAGAAGAACGGTGACATAGATTCCGCAATTTACCGTTGAATGACGTCACTGAATCGTTGAAAAGTTTGTTGTAAAGAAATCTCGATGTTTTGTCAAGTCGTAAAAACCGTGCCAAGCAAGGGCGGGTCGATAGTCTGTATGTTGTAAAATAAAAAGTAATTTAAAAAAATTAAACCGACTTCAAAAAGAAATTAACTCAAAATTATGAAATAACTTTAATTTCGGAAGTCGGTGTCTTGGGATCTGTATTTTAGTTTTATGACACCGACTTCCGAAATTAAAGTTATTTCATAATTTTGAGTTAATTTCTTTTTGAAGTCGGTTTAATTTTTTTAAATTACTTTTTATTTCGTAATTTTTAGTTTTTGCACTAGTATTTGACCAAGGTTTTGAGATGTTTTCCCTTTGACACTACACCCGTAGCTCTTATCAATAAGTCAGGCCGTCACACTTACACGTATTAGTCCATATCTTGAAAATTACTGAATCGATCTTGATGAAACTTGCACTGTTCCCTAAGTTGAAGAAAATGTAAGCCAATAAAAAAAAAATGGTCACGATCCGATTAATAGTTCCGGAGATATGCGTGGACAAACATACATACATACATACATACATACATACATACATGCATACATACATACATACATACGTCTATGAAATTTTGTATATTTGTTTGGAAGCCCTAATAGATCATCATATGTGAATATAATGCAATTCCAATAATATTACATACATACGTATCGAATTGATAACCTCCTTTTTTTTGAAGTCGGTAATAAAGGAAATCTCTAAGATGCCTTCAAAGTTAGACAATAGGTGGTCTGAACTATGGTGGTTGTAGGATCTCCTATATTTATTTTTGCCCACCTTCTTTATATGGATTTTTAGTGTCAACAACGGTACTAGTCCTCAGACCGTCTTTCGGCCATGGCGGCCAATCTCAACGGAGACTAGCCCTCGGCGCGGGAGATATTATAGTGCACAAGTGTGTGCACAGACACAGGTGCACTCTCTCTCTTTCCTCACTCTCATAGTCCGATGAGACGGCAATCCGACACGGCCGGAGATAGATCAGGCGCAGGACGAACGTAGGCTTTTACGTGCTTTCCGAGGCACGGGGGTCACCGCCATCTTCCAAACTCCGGGCCGTTACTAGGATATTCTCAATGGAAAAACCCAATAACACTTTGCCCGATCCGGGAATCGAACCTAGGACCTCAAGCTCAGCAGTTGCGCTAGCGACCACGAGACCAACGTGGCAACATATCTACTGTATAGGTATGTACTATTGTGTACCTACTGCATTTGGGTCATCCTGATAGCCACGGGGAAGTTTAATCACTAGAACGATTGTAATTTACTGATAACCTTGCCACAGAACAGCGTAGAAAAGTTAATAATTAAAATCTAATATTTTATGAGGTAAAATTGCTTGTTTGTTTGGAACCTCTGGAAGTACCTACTGGTTCGATTACAAAAATTCTCTCACTGACAGAAAGCTACACTATTGCCGAATGCCATAGGCATTTTTGATGATATAGTGATTTCAATACAGCAGCAACCAAATGAGAAATAATTGTGGCGGCATCTAGATTGCCACATGCGAACTACTCATCACATTGACGTCACGCAAACAACCTGCATCTCTCTGCAGCCGAGTTTATAGAATTATGAGGAACAGGGTGTCAAGTTCACTCATACTCCATAGAAAAGGGAGGATCCTCCGACCAGACGGGTCTGGCGGGCAACTGTCCAATGATTCATGTCGGGCGGTTGTATCTGCTAGTTGCGCGGTAAACTCTGCCTGCGCGATGCAGGAATTGCGTGACGTCTTGTTCGCATGTTGCGTTGTCGATACCGCTACAAGTTTACCGCGCAAGTAGCATATAACGGAGGATGAGTGAACATTACACCCTGTTCCTCATGCCTTTATAAAATGCTCGGCAAATTAATACGCCTTCGGAATTTTATCAGTAATTCACGTGTCATTTCTCAATGAATATTTTACTTAAGGGCGCACCGAGCTTCTAGCGCTAAACGATTTTAGGTATTCTATGCGCTCCGTGTATGTGTGCGTGAGGCACACCGGCAAGAGATCGAACGGCTAGATAGATAAGAGCACTGCGCCAATCGCGAGCCGCGCGCGTCGAGCCGTGCGCCGCGCGCCGATCGACTAGCGAGGTGCTACCAATATTTACAAAATAACGATTTGAAATACTTTTATTGGAAATATTCACGTTATGAAAACTTTTTCAGATTTTACACAATTTATAATTTATCGTCGTTAGGTAGGTATCTATGATCAATGAAAAATGAACCAATATTAGGTATAATTTACTTAGTCGAATTATTACCAACTATTACAATTAATAACTTTTTATGATAATATTCAAAGTACAGACGCCAGCAGGTCAACCTACCCGAAACTGTCAGATTTTCCCAATCAACCTTGAACCTTATGCTTTAGCAATAAAGTCGAAAATCTAATAAAGAAATCTGACAGATTGTAGTAACTTGATGTGCTGGCGTCTGTACAATAGAAACTTAAAAGTGATCTCAATAACGTAAAATAACATAACGGCTAAATAAGTAGGGTAAAAGTCCCAGTAGTCGACCCTTTATTTTCAATTTCAAATTATTTATTCTTCAAAGTAGATTCAATAAAATACTTTTGTTACTACGTAGTAAATGATAAATGATTTATTTTCTGTAAGTAGGTTTGTACAAACACTTTTACACGTCAATCATATTTTTTTTTAAACTAGATGAGGTCGGCGTTTCCTATCTGACTATTCTGAGAAGAAGGCCGAAACAAACTCAGAAGTCACAGTCTCTTTTAAAGTCCAGACAAAATCTTGGTCAGATCGTGTGAAGACCATGTAGATTGGTGTCTGAAATGGTCTTTTGAGGAAAGAACCATACAGATTGAGCGGACCTGTCCAATCAGTGCACGCATTTGTCAAAAATCATGCAGCTCAACTCAGAACTTGAGGAGCTCAACGATTCGACGAACAATACAAAGACAGGACATTTGGGTAGGCCGCATAAACTACTCAAACTGCCAGATCATGATTAAAACTAAGAAGGAAAAAGAAATGACCCACATAGTCCTCACATTCACAATAATTAAATAAAAAATTAAAACCGGGCACACTGAGTTTCTAGCGCTGATCGATTTTAGGCATTCTATGCGCTCTGTGTATGTGTGCGTGAGGCACACCGGCAAGAAAGCGAACGGCTAGACAGATAAGAGAACTGCGCAAATCGCACGGCGCGCGCGTCGAGCCGTGCGCCGATCGACTCGCGAGATGCTAGTGCTACCAATATTTACAAAATAAAAAAACACGATTTGAAATACTTTTATTGGAAATATTCACGATATGAAAGCTTTTTTCAGATTTTACACAATTTTTAAAATTTATAATTTACCGTCGCCGTCGTTAGATAGGTCCTGTATCTACGATCAATGAAAAATGGATATTACTTATTAGGTTTATTTTACTTAGTCAATTAATTACCTTTTATGATAATATTCTAAGTACAATAGAAAATTAAAAATGATCTCAATAACGTAAAATAACATATCGGCTAAATAAGTAGGGTAAAAGTCCCAGTAGTCGACCCTTAATTTGCAATTTCAAATTATTTATTCTTCAAAGTAGATTCAATAAAATACTTTTGTTAGTACGTAGTAAGTTTTTGCAAGCAGATTCTATTGAATTTCTGATAATGAAGTTACATTGTAAGTATTTTGTTCGATAAGGCAAGACGTCACATAGCCACACAAAATATGCATTCCCTATGAAAATATAATGTGAGAGCGTCGACTTCTGGATAACATGTTTCAGGAAGAAAGTAGCCAGCAAAATTGTTATTTACGATAAGATCGGTTAGTATACCGGATAATTTTTTTACCGGTTCCAAATTTATACAGGTTGTCCTATGATTATGAACAACTTTCACTATAGGACCATCTCTGAAATCACGAAAAAAAATCTGCTGTTTAAAACAAAAGTTCAATGCCTACTTGACCAAAGTCAAAGTTAAAGCATTTATTTCAAATGGGCACATAAACGGCACTTTTGAACGTCAAAATTTACATTTAAAAAATAGAATTGATTCTAGTCGCCCGTTCCAAAATGTATGAAACAGCTTTTTTTCCGTGTTTTCGGAGTTGGTCCCATAGTGAACTGCAACTGTTCTAATAATTAAATAAAATCTAAAACTCTATTTCCACTTATTCTGATCTCTTCAAATTTTTCTTCAGGTTCTATTGAATAATAATCTTCTTCTGAATCAGCTGACGAATGATGTGTAGAAAACAAAACGGTGAAGGAAACCGGCATGTCCTAAAACAAAAAATTTGTAGACGTAGAAGTGCCAACAACTGGTACATTTACCCTATAAAACAGAAAAATATAAAGAATTTTCCAGTGTACCAATGTAGTTTCTATCTGCACTTGTCTTTCTCTCTCGTCATCAGATGATTCAAATTTATTTTGCAGTGAAATGTCAACAACTGGTACATTTACACTATAAATAGAAAAAAATATACAGAGAATGATTAAAATTAGATTTAATTTAGTGATTTTTACCCACCTTTCGTACGTAAACTGTATTGCAGAAATATCGTATAATACACACACAGGTACAGGTAATACATTCTACAAATAAATTAAAAAAATAATATTAAAAATAAATAAAAAACTTTAGAATTATTATTTAGCGACTCATAAAAAAGGTCACTCCATTTTTAATCATTCTAATTAATTAATTTTTTATATATAAATCGCTGCGCAGGCTAGCGCGCGCGCGCGCCCGCGTCACAGTATAAAGATATACAGTATTTCGACTTCATACAAACGGACGAAACGCGAGCTATATCTACGCGCCTCGACCTCCGGATGCGCTCGGCATGCAGACAGTCGCGACTGTGCCGCAGTGACCAACGGACGGTGTGTTGTTTTTTTTAACAATAACTGCGCAAAATAAATTGAAGTACATATTTAATATGACGAGTAGGCTATATTGTGCTGTTTTTGGTTGCATGAATTCGTCAATAACGCATCCAGAGATAACTTTTTTTTAGATTACCTGGAAACTCTGAAAGGTAAGAGTATGAAATAATTTTACTTACTAGTAGGTAGGTACATAATGTGTGTCTTTTTAATGGATAAGTATTTCCTTTTATCTCCCGAAAAAAAAGATGTCTGGCTTAATAAATAAAGTGAATAGAGTAAAGGAAAGTGAGACACGAGTGAAATAGGTAGTTATAGGCGGTTCATGAATCATTATACGGTAGGTACGCTTGTGTTAAAACCTCTGGGCATGTGTGTTTTGTTCTGTTAGTTTGTGTAATTCAAAGTAAAGACGTGGTTTTTATTATTAACTAGCTTCTGCCCGCGACTTCGTCCGCGTGAAATTTCACCCTCTTAGGGGTGGAATTTCGAAAAACGCTTTCTTAGTGGATACCTACTCTTCACAAAGAACACACCCTCCAAATTTCATGTCTCTAGGAGCAGCGGTTTAGACTGTGCGTTGATATATCAACAATCAGTCAGTTTACCATTTTATATATATAGAAGATATATATAGATATAGAAGATATTTATGTACACACAGTAAAATACAATAACAAAACTAAATGGAAACACAAAGTAGGCAAATGTAATTAAAATGCTGGAGGCGGGCAGCCCTATCGCATGTTTACGTACCGCGCGGCTGTAGGCATTTATTTCAAGGTTACGGCCGAGTTACAATACTGTATGATCTTTATACTGTGCCCGCGTGCCGCGCGCACGGCGGCTGTGCTGAGAATGCAATCACTATACGTGGTTGAAAGGATCTCGGTACTTTTCTAAACAGCCTATATAAGGCGAGATTAATTTATACAGCCAAATTCATACTAGGGGCTTGGTAAGTGATAGATGAGTATCACGGATCGACAACATCACAACATATTATGCAAATGCAAAATAAAATGTTGACCTATTTGTATTTGTGTATTTGACTAAGAGCTGGGATTGCGTTTGAACCACACGAAAAAAAAAATTACGAAATTCACAAAGGCGGTCATCGACCCTTGATACTGAGCACTTACCGAGTCATCAGTATGAATTTGGCTGCATGAATTAATGTCACCAGATACTAGAAAGTAGGTAGGTACTGTACTGAGTATACTTACGAAGCAACAGGAGTATTCTCTTTGTCTTCAACATTCTCAGCAAAGATAAATTAAATTGTTTTTAAAATACCCCATTAAAAAAAATAACACCACCTAGTAAGGCAATTAGCTCAGATTACAGTTTATTTTATAATCTGACGCAATTGGTAAATAAGTAGGTAAATATACGAATTTTACTTACTTCATTTTTTCATGCAAGCGAAGGGGCAAGGGCAAGGGGCAAGAAAAGGGGTTGGCTAAAAACCAATGCTAAACGCATTGGTTTTTCGCCAACCCCTTCTCTCCCTTGATTTCTTTACTTTGTTCCCCATTTCAAATACGCTACAGTGAATTTTCATACAATTTTCTTCGTTACATTATTAAATCCGTGCGTAAGCGCAAGCGACACAAGCTCCCCGTCCGATGGCCGAAGCAGGACTAAAGCGGATAGGAGGGCGGCGCGGTAGCTCAGGGTATGCTGGGCGAAACTCGCGCGACTTTAGGTATTTCCTTCTTATTGTTAAACAAATACACATTTTGAAAATGTAAAGTATATACGTTGTATAAAACATGTAGTTTTGTTATTATTCAAAAACTGATGACCTTCCGCGAAGTATTCACGCCGTACTAAGCGTTTGTTTTGTTTTTTAGAGATAACTTTGTGAATTTATTCTATCGAGCAAACTTTATCAAATCGTGTTTCCATCGTGTATACTGGCTAGTATATATGCCCAATAATATCAATTTATTTCCTTAGATTTTTATTTAATTGTTTACTACTTCAAACAACCGTTAGAAAAACGTGTTTTTGTGTATAAAAAGCTCGGTGCCCCGTTAATCGTTTGGATTAATTTACCAAAGTTGATAACAATTGGAATTCGGGTGTTTTTTCTTGATATCATTTTGTATTGGGTCTAGCATGGTACTACTCACGTATACGAAATAGGTACTGTGAAGGGCTAGATGAGCCCTTCAAAGAATTAAAAAACCGATAGGATTTCTTTAAGTTTATATTGACTGAACGTTTTTACATATTCCCGACTAAACTAGCACTACATAGGGTTGACTTTAGTGGACAACCTTTACAGTACTTACTTACTTTTAAAGGTGAGTGTATACTTACATTACATGCTCGAGAAATAGTTCCAGTGTGTATCTACTAGAGCATGTAATGTAACATTCCTACGAATGCTCGAGTGGTGTTCGAAGTAGTGCTTACAGCAAATGAGTATTTACCTGTAACAGTCCTTTCTATTTTCCGTTTAGTCTTCGTCGAGAAGGCGAATCGAGCGTCTGAAATATTGAATATGCATGTCGCGTGAACTACGTTTATCTTGCTCGATGAAATGTTACACAAATCCGTTCTGTCGTCGTCTGTTTGCAAATCAAGCTGTAACAAAGCGTCGAGTGTCGTGCTCATTGTTTGGTCCGTGAAAAGGTGACGCATTAGACCGGATCGATGTTTTGTTAAGGAAATGCGCTAGTCTATACTCACCTTTAGGGAAAAAAATTAGGTTCAGACCCTCGGCTTTTTGTTGACCTTTTTGTTATCCCTGAATGAAATAAAAATGGTCGTCCCCTTATTTGTGGCCAGTAGTAATCTGCTCTTTCTTTCTAAATCGTCCCTTTTTTCGTCCACTATAAGGAAACAAACGTTATTTCATGCAAGGTGTTATTGAAACAACTGAAAACCTAAAAAGGTGTCATTGTACTCATCATTATCAACAACTTTCAATGTAGGACCTACCCTATAATCGCGAAAAAAATTTGCTATTCCCTATATTCAGTACTAGGCGAACATAAAATGAAGTCTGCCTATATGTATAAGCCTGCTTGATTATGCCTATGTTATTGGGATTGGTTGCTGCACGTAGTCGTCCAAGTGGACCATTGTACGTGGGTCACCTCCCTTCAGAAGCAGATTAGGTCTCCTAGTCTGTTCAGAACATCTGCAAAAGACAGACTTTTGCAGACCCGAGACCCGGTGACCCGAAGGTTTCTGTTTTAATTTAGGTAACGCCTGTACTTACAAAAAGCACATGCACGACGGTTTCCTCAGCCTTATACATGTTCTGCACAAAGGACTGTTCGTTATGGTTATATAGAGGTATGAGGAACAGGGTGTAAAGTTCACTCATAGGTACTCTATAGAAAAGGGAGGATCCTCCGACCAGACGGGTGTTGTGTCTGGCGGGCAACTGCCCCATGATTCATGTCGGGCCGTTGTATCTGTGCTAGTTTCGCGGTAAACTCTGCTTGCGCGATGCAGGATTTTGCGTGACGTCAGTATGACGCGTTGTTCTCATGTGGCGTTGTAGATACCTACTGCTACAGTTATTCTGTGGAAATGTTTGTTTAAGCTCGTTAAACAAGCATCCCGCATGTATGGAGTCTATGGAGCAGTTGATTTTTTACATGTTTAAGTAAGTAATCCTAAGAATATAAAGTACTTATAATAATAATAAAGCCCTTTATTCCCAAAATATAACATTTCTATAGCATACCTTACATATCTATTTCATGCAGTAATTAAGAAGAGCATGCAACAAAGCAATAACTGAATTTAACAAAAGTAAATTTACAATAGAGGTCAATTTAAGTTTTACATTTCGCATTTCTGCCCAATTTTTTTTTTTTTTTTTTGCAATTGGTATACATTTTATTTAGAATTTATTGGTATTATTTATTTACCAGTTATATAAAGTACTTTTATATAAAGTACATTTATATAAAGTACTTATCATCATCAATCATTATACTTTTTATAAGACAAGGAAGGCTCACGATCACGACGTACGTTGATAAAAAATGTTTGCAAATAAGCTGCCACACGTGTTGCACTTTGCCTCAGTGCAAGTAACAGGTACCTATGTAAGTAGTCAGTAGGTAGATTAATCAATATTACATATAATAAATCTGTAGACGAGGCGTTTCGAACCCCAGCGACGTTATTGCGTAACTCACATAAAATTACAATATTGATCCCAATTATAGGTTTCATTTTGACAGTTCACCCACGCTCATTGCGTTATTTATGTTGTTGAGCAGCAAATTTTTCAAACCTGTGAAGCAATGGATTAGCAATATCCTTCAAAAGGTCATGTTTCCTACCAGGCAAGATCACTTGACCTGATTGGAAGATTGTTCCTTTTCAATGGAGGAGTGGTGCGCTGGTACCTACACCCTCTACACAGTACACGACACATCATTTTACGCAATTTTCCGACATCCACACGAACAAAGTCGTGGCCCGCGGGGTCACCTAGTTTTTAAATATGTGTCTGACTAGGTAAATACCATAGATATATGAAAGAAGGTACATACTCAATGTTTTCACAATACTTACTCAGTTTGCTAAGATTTGATAGAAAATAGACAGCAGCCGTAATTCTAGTAGGTACATAAACAAGCATACGTATGCTTGAATAGCTTGCATAGGTTGCTTGTTTAAAGTTTTTTAAGACCTTCTTATCCGGAACAGATTTAAAAAACTTTAATTTACCAAATATTTGATATTATTATTTAAAACTAATAAAATAATCTTTCAATCAACTCAGCCTATCGCAATTAACTGTTGGACATAGCCCTCTTCCAGCACACCCTGTCCTCCGCCTTACGCATCCAGTCAGTCCATCTAGCTGGGGGGCGTCCCACACTAAGCTTTCGATATGCGGTCTACGCGAAAGACTACAAAAGTAGTTAAGATTACAAAAAAAACTGAGCAAGTCAGTGTTGTTTTATGCAGCCTATCATCTGATTTGATTAGCGCGATTAGATAAATATAGTTATAGGTATAATTCCACTGCGGATATTTACTATTTTACTATCACGTGGCTGGGCTATTCCTTTTTAGGGTTCCGTACCCAAAGGGTAAAAACGGAACCCTTTGGTGAGACTAAGTCTGTCTGTCTGTCTGTCGCAGCTGGATATCTCAAGAACTACTGATGCTATCAACTTGTTTGGGAATAGTTTTAGATGACGTTTGCCCAACTATTTTGCAAATAAGAAAGAAATAAAAATATATGTATATTTTTTGCAACAGGGACTGAAAGGGGGTCTGAAAAATTCGAAGTGAGGCCACTAGGGCATGTGGGGTATCATATGAAAGAGCGCAGAGTCGGCTTCCAGTCTAACCGGATTGAGCTGACTCTCAATATTTTACATGGAGCGACCGCCTATTTGAGCTGCACAACCTGCATACACGCGAGCGGCACGCAGCTGCCGTCGACGCGTCTACGTCACGAGCGGCACGTTATCGAGGGCGGGCGTCGATGGGTGTCGACGGCTGTAGTTGCTTTTGCCTTCGACGCGCGCAGCTCGTGTGTATTTATGCACACTGACTAGGTAAAACGATAAGACCTTTGTAAGACTGGTTGTTAGACTTTTCGCCTTCTGAGTATCCGTAACGCCTGTGAAAGATCTATGACAGCTGGGACCAATTACAAAATTACGGTATGTTACGTTAACCAACCGTTTGAAAGAACCGCCCCTTAGATACGTGTAGTTTGTAATTATTTAGCTAGGCGATGACAAGTATGATGATAAGTATTTCACTGGGTTTCGGCACCATTAGTTGGAATGGAAGGTGGATCAACGGAATAACAGCAATTTCGGCTAGAGCCGAAATCGTATCATATTGAACTGTTGCACAAAAAACTCAAAATTCGTAACACAAGTTTAGTGAAATACACCGTGCGAAGTTTATTCAGAAGGCCAATAATTCCCGGGCCGTAATTAAAAACGTTCAAAGCATTGACATATATATTACTAACGTAAGGACCGGGCTAACGGCGCAACTAAATGGCACCAACGCGCTGGCCCTAAAATGACGGTTGTAGGGCCAACGCGACTCAGTTGACAGTGGTGCGCGCGAACTTCGAACGAAGAACGAAGAACTTCTATGTAAAATGTTCAGACGGGCGTATCCTTACTTTTGAAATCATTGGTTCAAAGTCTAGTCGCAATCTCCTCTCAGCGACAATGAATGTTTAAAACTTGTCAAAAATGTAAGGATTTTTGACAGATTTAGACTGAGACTGTGAAAGTTCTTAAAATTACGAGAATTTTCCCTCTGATACCTACACCTTTTTTTTTTTTCGGATTGGTAATCATCAAATGACTCCTTCCGTTCTGGGTGGAGCGGAAGGGAGTGTCAGACGCTTACTGACTAAAACCCACCCGTGTTCCTTCCTTAGCCCTTTATGTTCCGGGCCAGCGGTAACCCTTTCGGACAATCCCGCTGACCCGGCAGGCTTCGGCCCTATGAGGCCCCTCCTCGATGTTGACATCTCTTTGAGCCTACACCTAACCTTAACCTACACCTAAGGACACATTATTCATGGCCTACACCTTGTAAAAAGTTCGAGATTCATGTTCTTATTTCAAATATTCAAATTACGAACTGCTCTCAAATTTATGCAGTAGGCACCGATATATCTATGGTAGGCACTGTATGATTATCTGACTTTTTGTTTTTTTTCCCTTCAAGCGAAAACGCGGTGTTCAGTTTCTGAGATTTTGATTTCCCAACGGAATTTTGAGCGGTGCACGTTTCTATTATCTGCGGGCTTTTGTCTGTGATGGCATAAGTATATGTATATTAAAAAACACACATAATAAATTTGCTTTTGAGAGTGGCTAGGAATTTATGCAACGAATAAAGATCCGAATAAAAATTGTAAGATGGAATAAAATTGTAAAGTGGATTGGAAGTATCTTTCCTCACCTTTCAAAATATTCCAGTAAAATACCGATATTTTCGCCTAGACAGGACATAAATTAAATTTTAAGCCTTCCTTTATAAGCGTTTTTAGCCATACAAGTATTTAAACGTCGAGGACTAACCAGGTTATTTAATACTGGCTTCTGCCCGTGACCTCGACCGCGTGAAATTTCTTGTTCCCCCGAACTTGTTTTCGCTTAGGGTTCTGTCTGAATTTTTATTGTTTGCTCGGCTCCTAAGAGTCCCAGCGTGATGTAAAATAGTCTATAGTCTTTCTCAAAAATTGGGCTATATTGGGTAGTTCCACAGATTAGTGCGTTCAAATAAACTATTCAGCTTTATTATTAGTACAGATAGATACCTAATAAGTAGGTATTTGATGTTCCTAAACAATGCGTTCCCAATTCCTACAAACTTCATAATGTACTCCTTTTAGTCTGTCAATAACTACCACAGTAATTAATTTAGCGTAATAAGGCGTCAACGATCATCAATTGAAAACGGAAAAGCAAATCAAATTGCTGAATATCGTAGTCAATTCTTGATTTGCAATAGGTATCAGATGCATCGTTGAAATCATAAACAGCCTATAATGTTCCCACTGCTGGGACACAGGTCACACAGGCCTCCTCTCAGTGAGAGGGAGTGGGCCGTAATCCACCACGCGGGCCCAGTGCGGGTTGGTGGATGTCACATGTCGTCGAATTTTTGGTTCTACGACATCCCGGTTTCCCCACGATGTTTTCCTTTACCGTTTTGAGAGCAATGGTGATGAAATAAATTACACGAATAAAGCGCCTGGCTGGGTTCGAACCCACGACCTACAACCCGTTCATCGTTAAAATACTGAAAATATATTTCACTTACTTCTGCCTGCGACTTCGTTCGGGTGGAAGTCGTAATACACTACAATACGAGTATACTTACTAAGATAACAGTCACATTTCGTGCCTGCGCTAATCCTTCGTTTTTGCTTAGCGTTCTCCCTGGCTTTTGTTCTTTTTTTCGCGGCTCTTGAAGGTCGTAGCGTGATGTTATATGCCTATAACCTTCTCCAAGAAAAGGGCTATCAAATGCAAACATTTATTGAATTTTTCAAATCATTTTGGCAGCTCCAGATATTAGCGCGTTTAAACAAACTCTTCAGCTTTAGGTTTTCCTTACTTTTAGCATTTTTATACTCGTCGTAACTTCTAAATGAAAGGCCCGATTCGAATAATTTAAAAAGGAATTTACATAACAACCTTTTTTTTATTTTCTCTCTTTATTTAATTTAGGGACTTTTATATAAAATACATGACAGTCCCATTGTACCTTATTACAACAACTAGCTTTGCCCGCGACTTCGTTCGCGTGGATGTCGGAAAATAAAATGTGTCGCTTAGGAAAGGTGTAATTACCACTCCTTCATTGAAAAGGAAGAATCTTTCGATCTTGCCTGGTAAGGTAAAGCTTCCGTTACCTGGGGTTCTCTACCACAGCCCTTTCGACTGCAATCACTGCCGTCATGGTTCATAATGACAATGCGACGAAGTGTCACTTTGATTTATGAGAATAAATGAAAGCGCCTGCTCGAGGCTGATTATATCTGACAAAAGAGCAATATGTCCTTTTTATTTAACATCTGTTTTAGAATACTAACTTGTAAAATCATACCACTACTTTACCTAAAGTGTATCTGAGATTAGTAGGTGAAGTTTGAAGTTAATTTTTTAAAGTCTTGGTTTCTTCTCTGCGGTAAATTTTGAAATTCTTAACTTGGTATTGTAGATATCTTACACACCAATATTATGACTTTACTTTTTAAGATAAAAAAGAAGAATACAAAAAAAACGAAGAATACATCAATGGTATACTGAAGTTTATCTGTAAAGTAGTTTGAAGTCTTTCATAACTTATTCTGTAAAGCTGTGGCCACATTTGCTTAACTCTCTCTTGGTGGATAGCCTTAAGATATCTTGAGGGTCGATATGGTTTTAACCAAGTCAATGGCCAAGAATTTAGTTATTGTCTCGAAGACATAATCTACAATACCTTTTTATGACATGGCAGTGCTACTTGGGTGTGCACCTGCCGTACCAACTCAATAAATCTATTGCCCATCTGGCGGAGTGTGCTGAAGCGTTATCATGGTAAAGAAGGTTAAACATTTTCGAGAAAAACGGCCAAAAGCTTAAATATGATCTTAAACCTTATGTAATTAAGAAAATGCTTCTCTTTAAACGATGTTAGAAAGGTTGCTCGCCCCTCGAAAGAGCTCCTACATAAAGTTGCCCGTGTTAAAAACAACCCATTTACTTTGGTTATATTCGACACCGGCCGCCCTCGAAAACATGATTTTGATTTAGATCTTTTACTGTCGAAAACCAGTAAAAAAATTGTAAAGCCCGTACAGGGTCGCTTTAGATTTAATACAGTATTTATCTGTCCATCGTTAAAAAAATCTGATTACAAAAAAAAATTACCAACTTACATAAACAACCATACAAAGTGCAAGATAAGCTTAGTTTGAGAAGTCTTTGAAAAAAAATTACGTACTCCTATTTTGTTTTCAAAGTTGGTTGTATTTTATTTTATTTCACACAAATTAGCGTAAGTGCTACTTTATAATGATACTCAGCAACTTTCTGTACAATACGTATACTGTTCGTTATTGAGGAGTTATATTGTCAGATCTTCACTCTATTAAATGGGAGCATCTCGGTCGAAAACTCTTTCCAACAAAAAATAGTGTGACATACGGACGGACTAGACAAAATGATAAAAGTTCCTTTTCTTGGGCTAATATATGTGCTACGGAACCCTAAAACAGGCGAATTGAGGTATTTTTTAAAGTCGGTTATAAAGAGCCTTGAAGAATTCAGTTTTTCTTCTAATTTAAATTCGGTTAAAGAGAACTGAGGAAAAACTTGAGTGAAATGAGTCCTCTAGAGAGAAATCTAGAACCAAAATACATTCTAAGAGTCAGGTCCACAGTCCAGAACCATAGCCGCATGTACTTCTCTACGAAACTACTTTCTTTCCAACAATTGTAAGACAACAATTTCGCTTTTATAATTAAAAAATGTCTATAACTATACGAATGACGGTAATTTTTCTGCGAAAAGTCACACCACCAAAAAAAAACGTGTGGGTAGGAGGCAGGAACAAAGTTCAAAATAAAAATTCAAGATGGCAGATACAAAATTTTTTCAAAAGGACGAAAATTTGTACATTTTTGCAGCCAATCATCTTGGATTTATATTTTGACGTCACTATCGGCTTCCGTACCCTCGAAAACCATGAAAACGACAGCCATGTCGAAATATTTGAAAAAATTGCAGCCGCCATCTTGGAACTTTAATTTTAACCTCGCTATTGGCTTCAATACCCTCGAAAACCATACAAACGACGCCCATGACGAAAAAAATTAAAATTTTTGCAACCGCCATCTTGGATTTTCATTTTAACCTTGCTATTGGCTTCAGCACCCTCGAAACCCATAAAAACGACATCCATGACAAAAAATTTTTGCAACCGCCGTCTTGAATTTTTTTTTGACCCCATATCGGCTTCAGCATCCTCGGAAACCATGAAAACTATAACTCCCTCTTTCTGTGTCTTCCTATTACATAAATGAAAAGTCGAATGAAAGCAGAACGCTTTTTCGTTACGTGACAATTTCTCCCATTTTACTCCTACCGCAAGCTCAGTAAAAGAACTTCGATCCAAAACTTCGCCGTCATTTCTATGACATTTGCTCAACGAACAAAGGTTTTAACTCGAAACTCGCTCTGCATTAATCAACTTTCATAATCAATAATTTTCTAACATTGCATTCTTTATCACTCAGAACACCACATCAACTATTATTATCTTACATTATCCTCACTTTTTATTTGAAATTCTTTTAGCGCCACTACTAAACTATTTACAATGGAAAGCGGTTTATAACATTAATAATAGATATTTATCATTATCATTACTTTTTTAAATAACACAGACAAGTATCAGAGTTATTTCATCATAAAGGTACCTAAGCCTTTACGACGTGATTATTCACATATTAGTAGGTAGGTACTATATCGCGCCAATAGATGTCGTTACTTGTTTCCACTTATTGTAATAAAAAGTGGTTATAGAATGTTTTAAATTGATTATATCTTTTGATAGACTGAAGCAATTGTGGTGAAACAAAGACTAATCACTACTCTGAGTTCTACACTATATTTTAGTATAAAAATGAATCATATTGGTTTGGTACTTTTTACGTTGAACCTGTTCAAATAGATAATCTCTCACATCCAAACCAAAAATTGATGAAATGGCATCTGTTGATTATCCTTTAACATCCCAACTATTTTTTTTTAAATATTTTCAATGTACAGAAACGCGGTCTACAGATTTAATTTATTTTATGTATAGAATAGATAATAATATAAATAATAACACAAAGAATCATGATCTAAGTCAACCTTGATTAAAAAACTATTTAGTTTGATAAGGGTTAATATTATGATACGAATGTTATCATCTAATATTATGATACGAATGTTATCATCTTTAGATTCTACCCGTGTTTTGATTTACTAATTTGAACATAGTTAGATATATGGCCTCGTGGATTTTTTGTGGGTAACGATGAGTACTATAAACATGATGTAGTACATTATTTTATGTATCATTCTATAGTTTTCGCAGCGGGTAAAGGCCTCCCTTCCCTGTTTCCAATTGTCCCGGTCTACTGCGGTTGTGGGCCAATCCTTGAAGAAGGACCCCAGCTAATAGGATATAGTATAGGGATCTCTAATATTTTGAATAATAATATACAGCCATGTTATCTACTCGCATAATAAATGTAGCTTTCTTTATGTGAAAGAATCTATAAAATCGGTTAAGTATTTTTTGAGTTTATCCATTACAAACAAACAGAAAAAATCAAAACAAAATATCTTTAATATTAGTTTTGACAAGCGAGCCCCGCCCATGTTTCGCACGGTGTTTACGACTTGACAAAACGTCAAAATTTCTTTATTACTTCTAAATATTTATGTTTTATACATATAAATTCTCTAAATGACGGTGAATCATCAATATTCGTTGCGTAGATTAGAAGAACAAATCGGTCACACATACAAACACTTAAAGCGACATTAGAATAGAACAGAATAACGTTTATTGTCTCTAGTATTACAGCTAGTAGTAGTGGGTACATACACAAAACTATAATTAAATACAGTATAATATAGGTATATGGGACCCATGCTATTCGAACCGGAACGCAACGACTCTGCCTGGCTGCAGGAATAAGTATGGTATTAGTATAGTAGACCGCACGTCGCGCATCGGTGGTTACACACACATTGACCTCAAGCTGAACTAGTACTGTACGGAGTTTCAATAGAACGCGAGGTCAGCTTATACTGGTGATCGGCCTACTGCACCTACTTTCCCTGACGAGCTCACAGAGACCTCTAGTACTCTAATTCCTGATAATAATTTGGTTTTTGTCGAACAGGTGATTATAGACAATGCGTACAATATCCCTGATTTGGACTCTCCGGTCCGGATGGTGAACCCTTCCACTGAGCTGCTGATAGCGTTGTCTCCTGAGCGGACATACACTACTGCCGGAATTAGGTCTTTTAGTCCAGAACAAAGGCAATGCTATTATAGTGATGAGGTAAGTGATCTTGTAATATTTTAACGGATTTCCGTAATAATATACCTAGTATACCTACCTAATGAAAAATAAGAAACAGAGTCAGTGTGCTTATAACCACCCGATAGAAGTGGAAACTTACGACTGGAGCCGAGTATACGCGATTCTGCGCAGAGTATACGCAATTCAGCGTCACCGACCCGAGCGTGACGGTTCAGTCTCGTTCAAAGTTCAGAAACACCGTAAAGTGCATCTTAAGAAGTTTTAACTTATAAAAATATATATAATTCGAAGCCCGTACAAGGTACCTCTTTACAACTTCGATCTTCTGTGATTTTGGGCCAATCCTTAAATAAGGAAGAGTCTAGCTCTTCTTACCCTTCCTTTCTGGGTATACTCGTTCATAGCCGTTTCCTGTCTTCTAAGTGGCCTCTAAGTATTTTAATGGCCATCATATATACGCTGGATATGATCAGCTCAGTTCCTCTGTAACCCAGCAGCTGTGTGGCCAGGTTCCGCTACTTATCTACTGGGCAGAAATATAGAGTTCCATATATCAGTGGCAAACGCCACTAAATCTTTTACCTGGGTTTCAAAGCATCAACATTGCTTTAAGTAGTAACGGTTCAGTGGGAGGTGAATAGAGAGTAGAATAATCAGCCTATAATGTTCCCTCTGTGGGGACACAGGCCTCCTCTCTGTGAGAGGGAGTGGGCCGTAATCCTCCGCGCGGTCCCAGTGCGGGTTAGTGGATGTCACATTTCTTCGAATGTTTAGGTCTAGGTCATGTCGGTTTCCTCACGATGTTTTCCTTCACCGTGTTAAGACCAGTGGTGATGAAATAATTACACAAAGTAAAGCGCCTGTCTGGGTTCGAATCTACGACGAACAACTCGTAAGTCCGGGCCGTAATAGCTCTTGGCCACCACTGCTCTCAAATAGAGAGTGTAACGCACAAACAATACGCCCAGTTACAAAAATCAGGTGTCCACCATATCAGGGACTTCAGGGTTATTATATCCTTGATCTCATCTGTATTTCGATTGATCTATTAAAACAATAAGATTACTGCGATTAATTTATCTGTAAATAACGCACTTCGTTATTGACGCACACACAACAGATATGGGGCTGTGGCGATTTACCTATCTCCCATATAATCATCAAATTATATAAAAACTTAGGTATCAATGCTAATTTAAATTAATTACTGACGCAGTTTCTTATTTCTTTTATTTACTGACGTCAATAAGAGGTGTTTCGTATCAGTGGCTATCGGAATATTATGAAATTAGTCAGTGATATTTCTAAATGGTTTTTGGCTCTGCTGACCAGGCTGGGTTCAGTTGGAACCAGGATTCGAGGTGAACGACCGCGCGCTGCACTGCGCCCGGTTTGAGAAGCTTACCAGTATAAACTACGCTTCTTCTCTTCTCCTTTATGTAATGTAAAGATGTCTTAAATATGTGTTTGCGTAAAGCATGGTGTATCGCAAATGTATACGGTATATTGATACCTACGTTCCCTGCCTCTGTGCCACTTCATGTTCTACCAGCTTCCGCCCGCGGCTTCGCCCGTGAGGTATGTCGATAAAAACTATCCTATTCGGCTCGGGCCGATCTGCATCTCCGTTCGGTGTCTACCCTCCGGGTCGGATCGGCATTATTCGAGCTTAGCCGAGTGGCTTTTTCCCGAACATACACATATTCGTCTTTGCCGACCGGCTGTGCTGACTCATGCCGACCCCGGACCCGTACACGAGTGTAGTACCTCTTAAATTAAGACAGATCTTTTGCTCTTCAACGTGACCAGAGGGCAGGCAGAAGCTCTCCTATTGCCATTCAAATGCGGCCAGCCTTTTTGGACACAGAACATCCTATTTTGAAGTCTCTAAAGTCATCCTATTTTGAAGTGTGTTTTGTAGCACATCCAATGATTTCAGGTCAAAGTTGGTAAATTTCGTCAATACTCCTTCCATAACTGCATGGCGTACCAGAAGGTGGAATGGTTGAAGAAAGTTTGTGATTGTGTACCTCTTTCGTTTCCCAGAGAAGGTAAGGTGTGTTTTATTTATAAATGTAAAAGTCCCGTTGTTTTGCTTACAATTATTCTCTTAAGGCTCCTACAAACAGGCGCGACACGCGATATAATCGAGCGCGGCTCAAAGGCACCGCCCGCTGCGCGACTTGTGGTGCCTTTGTGTCGCGCGCGATTTTAACTTATCTATATTCCAATTAACTTACTAATATCTTTTTATTTGCACGCGTTTCCGTAACAAAGAAACCTAGTTTTTATCGCTGAGCTGAGATAACGACTAGATTTTGAACGTTTTTAATTACGGAAATTGGTCTTCTGGAATGTCATTTGCAAGCTTAGCTATTATAGCATGATTCATCCAAATCCATAAAAAATCTATTAGATTTTTACTTAAGTACTTATCCAATAGGTTTCGTCACTCTTCAGTAAGAGTTGGAAGTGACTTTTCACTAAAACTTTTCAAACCTGCAGTGCGATTCTGTAACTACCTCACCGTGAAAACTTAGGTGAAGTGAGCGTGGAGTGAGCTGTCACTGTCAGTATAGTGTCAATTCTTAGCAAAAACAAACTCACTTCACCTAAGTTTTCACGGTGAGATTTTTACAGAATCGACCGGCTGTGCTAGTTACTTTACATAACACAAACACATTACGAGGTATATTCTGTTCTTAAGGGGATTACAGGAACTAAACGCAAAAAACTCAAGTTTTAGAAGCAATAAAAGTAGGTATATGATCGACTACAGTAAACAAAATTAGAAAAATATATAATATTCTTCAGGATATATGCTAGGTAGATAGTGTGTTGATAACATAATACAACTAATTTGATACGATAGAAAAAAATCATGAAGATACCTCTAAAAACTTTCTTTTTACAATAAAAATCATAACATACAATCATTCTGATTTTATGTCAGATTATTCTACAAGCAACATAATAAAGCACTAGTGTTTTAATTTTTTAGTCTAAATAATAGATTTTTTGTAAATAAAGCTTTAATATAATAATATAATATCATCATCATCTGCCTAGCCTTTTCCCAACTATTGGGGTCGGCTTCCAGTCTAACCGGGTGCAGCTGAATACCAGTATTTTACATGGAGCGCCTGCCTATCTGACCTCCACAACCCAGTTACTGGGTAATACGATACCCCTTGGTAAGACTGGTTGTCAGACTTTCGGGCTTCTGACTACTCGTAACGACTGTCAAAGATGATATATTATTATATTTAATTATCTATTTACAAAAAATCTATTGCTTGAACTAAAAAAATAAATTGCTTCATGTTTTGCAATAAGTTACCAGCGTTGTGTCATCGCGCTTCTCTTTCTTGTCTATGCAGTCCGACAGTGACCGCGCTTTATGTCATGTTAGAGTCAGCTCACACCGAGACGCGACGCGACGCGCAATTTTCAAGATAGAAATACAGACCTTATCTACTACACAAAAAGGTACACGATTCAGTGAGCTACGCCGCGCAGCGTTGCGCAGCGTAGCTCGACGTAGTAAACCCTGCATTGTGTACCTTTTAGTGTAGTAGATAAGCTCTGTAATTGTATTTCTATTTTGAAAACTGCGCGTTGCGTCGCGTCTCCGTGTGAACTGACCCTAAGCCCCTTATGAGAAAAGGTCACAAGTTCACAACAGACATTTGAACAATATAGGTAGTTAGGTACGCGTGTTCCAGCTCGAGTGTCTTGTTTCTTCAGGGACTTAAACCTTAAACTACACGAATTTTCAATTTAGTTGTAGGTTCAGAGAGAATGAATGGTTACCTACATTAGTTTTAATTAGGTAAATAGTTAATTTACCTTTTAAGTTAAAGATTTAATAAATGAGCCTCTAAAAACTTTTTGAGCTTTTAATGATGTACCTACTTACGCCTTTTAGGGTTACTTACGTCCGAATGAAAAAACGGATCCCATGTAGGACCAATAGTGTGTCTGGTGTGGTTCCCTATCCATTTGCATAAAATTTTAAGACCTAATATAACTTAGCATACTTTTGTTCCTCCTATTTATATTTTCGCATAACATTATTTACGCATAATTTTTTTAAGCATAATTTCTCTAATCATAATAATGATTTAAGAAGCATTTAACATTCTAAAGCATTTTATCATGCTGCATGTTTTATTTCTAACGATGTCAGGTCGACGGAGCCTTGCTGTGCGGGGCTCCTATTTTTGTCTGCAGGGTTTAAAGGAATCTAACCAAACCGAACCTACAAATGTACGTCTAATCTAATAGACCAATTAAGTTGTAAGGTCATTGGAAGTAAGCTGACCCGGTTTGTGAAAACTTGCGTACAAAAACCAAAACAGAAAAGAGACACGTTAATTATATTAGAGAACTAGCTGCGCCCCGTGCTTTCAGGCTTTCACCCGCGTAAATGTCGTTTGAATATCGGGATAAAAGTAGCCTATATGTTAATCCAGCGTGTCAGCTATCTTCATATACAAAATGTTATCAAAATTGGTCCACCCGTTTGAGCGTGAAGAAGTAACAAACATATAAACACACCCCCACCCTCACACACACACCCCCACAAACTTTCGCCTTTATAATATTAGTGTACCTAATTCATAAAAAAAATGAATATCAAGATTGAATAAACTTATTTGACGTTTGATTAAATACATACAATTACAATTATTTTATTTTACAGAATCATACCGGATTTGTAATTTCAACGACATGGACTGCTTAGACACTATTTTCAGTAAGTATTTATTATTCATAACAAGGTTGAGGTTTTTAATAATGTATTCCTTTTTAATTTGCTACAGACGAAGATGAAAATCGTAATAATACTACAGAGAAAAGGAACTATCTGCCATGTTTGCCGGAGTGTGAACATTACGACTATCCTCTGGAAGTCGCCTTAGGTAACCTGGCAGACAACGTCTTTGTCAACGGACTTCCATTCTTGTAAGTTTATTGGTTGGTTTATTATAGACTAGCGACCCGCAGGACTCCGCGTGACAGAGTAGGGTCCAAGGAAGGCGAGATGCTTGTCGTCCGGCGGCGAGATGGGTAGACGGCATTGTTGCCATCGCGAGCAAAAAGTGGATGAGGCTGGCACAGAAGCATGGTGTTTGGCACAAGAAAAGAGAGGACTGTGCCCTGCAATGGGTGAAGTCGGGTTGTGGATGATGATGAGCGACCTGCTCCGTCTTCATGCGATTTTTATGACTTGACAAAATATCGAGATTTTATTCTATGTAGGGTGTATGTTGGTCTGTTTAATATAAATAAAACAAAGTCACCCTTAGTTACACCTATAACTCAAGGACGGCTGGACAGATTTCTATGATCTTTAACTTGTTGGATTTGTTTCCACCCCGAATGGGTGGAATAACAATTAAAACATGGGAAGATTCACGAAAAACAAACAATGAAGATAATTCTTTTTCTCATACATCCGTTCATATTGATTCTGAGGCGGCACGAAGTTCAGCCGCAGGTCAGCCAATAATTAATATGTACAAAAATCCTATAAAAAAAGCATTGCAGTCTTTCAGTTTTTCTCGAATTTTCCGGGCAACTTTTCCGGGAAATTTTTCATTCCCTATACCTAAACCTTATCCGGACTACAATGAGGAAAAATAAAAAATAAAACAAATCTGTTCAACTGTTCCCAATTGATGCGCTAGCCAACAAACAGCATTCCATTTTTATTAATATAGGTGTTTCTATTAGACAATAAGACTTAATTCAAAGTCCCTTTATATAAAACTTTCCAACGTTGACAAGACGTCAGCAACATCAGATCACATCAAACGCTCATGTTCTGGTGGCCTAAAAAGGCCACTTTGGCAGAATCATAAAAAGATTTCATTATGAATCACAATGGACAGTTAACTGTTAAGTTAATCGTATCAAATCCCATTGGTGAAGGATTTTTCAGTTCTTTTTTTTTGTATGTGCTAAAATACCAATCAATCCAAATCCAATCCCAATCTCTTTAATTATACCTACGTAGTGCAGCGAAAAAAAGAAAAACACGGACTCATAATGTTATCCTTCTAAATTTCTTCTTTTATGATTCTGCCAAAGTGGCCTTTTTAGGCCCCCTGGTTATTATTAAAATCTCGTCTAGACTTTGATACAGACAATGCTACAGATTTTCATTATTTGTACGATATTGCATGATCATATTGTTATAGTTCTTGTTTTATTCCAGTGATGATGTCAATTTAAAAAATCGATCTTTACTGAATGTTTTCTTCAACGACTTGGTATCCACCAGATATAGACGCGATGTTTATTTGAACTGGCAAAATATTCTTGGTGAGTACTCAGGACGATGATGGATTTATTTTACGACCTACATGAATCTTCGATATTATTAGGGACAGCTCTAAGTATGTAACATAATGTGAAGGAAAACATCGTGAGGAAACCGGCATGTCCTAGAACCAAAAATTCGAAGACATGTGACATCTACCAACCCGCACTGGGCCCGCGAGGTGTACCTATTACGGCTCCTCCCTCTCACAGAGAGGAGGCCTGTTTCCCTGCAGTGGGAACATTATAGGCTGGTTATGTATGTAACATTATTATTTCTTGAAATAAGTTTCATTATCAAATACCTAGTTTTTTTGTATAGTTTCTAAATTATAGACGGCACTTTTTAGTATAAATTAAGTATTCATTTTTTGTTCGTTGCTACTGCATCATAATTATGTAATTGGCTTTCGTGCCAGCTCTTGATGTAATGGCCCAGAAAATATTTGAAAATTTTATAAAAACAAATACCTATATTCATTGAACAAACGACATCCCGACATAGATGAAGGAAAAACATCGTGAGGAAACCTGTCAAAAACTTATAGTTAATTTAAGTTTGAAATCGTCAAGCAGTCTTGAGCAAGCGTGGCGATCAATGCTCGTGCCTTCTCCGTATGAGATGTGACCTTTGCCCTGCAGCTGCAGTGGGAAAAGTTATTGCAATTTTCCTCATTCCATTGTGTTTTCAGCTGCATTCGGCGGTCTCCTCAGTCTCATGCTCGGGTTCACTTTAATATCCGGTTTCGACCTGATACTGTTCTTTACGATCCGAGTGGCTTACGACGCCCGTACAAAAGCTGCTGGCAAGGAACACAACAAAATATACGTTAACGAATATAATCCCAAGAAGAGCTGGATGCAAAATGCTATTATCAATCCGATCAATCCGAAAAATCTAGAAAAATATAAATTGGAGTATTTTGAACATCGCAAATATTAAACGTTTTATGTGATTTTCAAGTATTGAATAGAATACAGAGTGTAAAAAGACTCATCACGTAGTTGGTTTGACAATAAGCAATTGAAATTAAATTGCTATGAAATGATTTATTTTTCGTGTGAAAAATCACCAGGTACGGCAGCGCGCAATAAAACGCACGCAAAACATTGTGCTGCCCGTAAGCACAATGTTTTACGTGCGTTGCACGCACTTATAGGAGCTGTCAGGGTATTTTAAGTAAAGTTATAACATTTTAAAACTTGTTTTTGTGTAAAAAGTTGGAACTTCTACCTTCTATATCTCTGTAAAAAAAGATTCCCAGGTATGGTCCAGTACAAAAAAATATCACAATGACAAAGAGAAGAAGTGTAGGCTCCGTTAAGGGTCTTTTTTACACCTGTTAGCCTAGAATACAATAATGTTTATTGTTGCTGCAGGTGGTTAAAACAGCAACAAAACAATAGCGGGGGGAGTCTTACACCTCACTCCCCGCGGGCCTGAGGTGCGCAAAGGGGATCGTGGAAGGTGCACAAGTCTCCATGATCCTCGGTCGAAGTGTGTTAGGGAATATTGGGGTCGTTTTTACGAATCTTACAGACCTCTCCGCCCACCCTGGCGTGGGCGGAGGGGTCTGTCAGGTCAGATTCTTCTATGAGGATTTTCTACCCCGAAAAAAATGTGGTTAATACATAAGGTTGGTTTCTCTACAACATACCTCTAGGTTGTTCAGACGCCAGCACATCAAGCTACCCGAAACTGTCAAATTTTCCCAATCAACTTTGATCCCTTATGTATTAGCGATAAAGTTGAAAATCTATTAAAGAAATTTGACAGATTGTAGTAGCTTGATGTGCTGGCGTCTGTACATAGGTCACTTTTACTTAGATGTGCTAAGTTTAAAAATACACTAAACGCGCGCGTGTGTTATATTTAATTACATTTTTGTTTTTCAAAAAATGTAGGTAATGCAAGTTTTGTTGAACGAAAGTATGTACTTAATAATATATTACAATCTAATCAATAGACTAATAAACAATTTAACTCTATAAATAGAATAGTGTCAATTTGCACTTTTACACAATTCCGTAGCACTATCTTAGCGTCTGATAATTATTGGTAAAAACACTTTGTTCGTGTTACATGTATAACACATCAGTGTTACTATTATTCATTCAAAGATATTAATACTCTACACTACAGTCCGGCTATCGAGAGAATGTGTCGTAGACAGAGTAATCTATAGACTCACGGTATCCGTGTCACCGAAAGAGACAACAAATTCCGGCAATCTTCATCATACTATCATTTTTACAGCTACACTGCACCTTACCATTTTCACAGTTGCGCAAATGTACTATTATTGAATTATGCACGAAAAAGATCTTGTTTTCCGTTTAATCGCGGTGTAGTTCTTATTATTTCATTCATAAACGTCAAACTTGTTGTGCACATTGATGTGCTTAGCCGGCACGCAGTAAGGGACAGAAATATTCTTACTCTATCTCTTTTCTTTGCTAGTGACGTTAATATATTTCTCTTTTTCTTGTGCGAATGAAAAAGAAGATATGCAGCAGTCTATAGTTTACTTTGTCTACGGAATGTGTTCTTGACACCTGTCAGTGTGACAATTCTAGTAGCTAATAAAGATCAACGTGTTTGTTTGTATGAAACTGACAGCTGGTGTCATGACAGCATTCTCTTGTCGGCCGTACTGTAGCTCAAATGGTTTGGTTCTCTTCAGCCTACGCACCATTGACTTATTACCTATGTCCGCGTTGTCTAGCAGCTGTATTGCCTCGACAGTCACATGTCGGTGAAGTCTGTGTTCATGGACTTCAGCAAATTTTTGGATGATGGTGGTGACGATTATATGCAAGAAAAAGTATGTACTATAATTCGTAATCCTACTACCTACCTGATAGGTAATATTTAAAATCATATGTCAACATTTTAATAAAGTGAATAATGAAAGACAACTTGTTTGAATTGTATCATTTAGTATCTGCCCCGTTGGTCTAATAGAGTTGTGCATGAGGTCCTGGGTTCCACTCCCGGTCGGGCAAAGTGCTATTGGGTTTTTCCATCTGGAATTTCTCGGTAGCAGCCTGGAGTCTGGATTTTGTGTCCGGTTGATGGGAATGGGTGCGCCCCTTATTATATGGGACTTAAACAATAATTTAACTGGCGAATTGTGGGTGTCCAGTAACACCTCTGTATATCCCTTCGGGAAATACAGACGTGAAGTTATGTTATGTATCATTTAGTTACATAATGAGTACTTACTTTCGTTTGTTTTTACAAACGAACTCCGATATTAAAGCCATACTAACTACTTAGGTACCTACATTATAATGAGACTGCAAATGTGTGGACATATCTATACCTTTTCCTTTATCCTATCAGCTATACCCGAGTCGTATTAGCGTGGCAATAGCGATCATTGACCCACCTACATTTTTTAGCATTATTTATTTCAAGAAATGAAATGAACTTCGTAAACGTCCTGAATCAATATCTATCGTGATCTTCAACATCTATCTTATGAATATAAAATTCAAAGTCCTGACTGACTGATATATCAACGCACAGCCTAAACCGCTGGTCCTAGAGACATGAAATTTGGAGGGTGTGTTCTTTGTGAAGAGTAGGTATCCACTAAGAAAGGGTTTTCGAAATTACACCTCTAATAATGGGTGGACGGGGAGGGTGAAATTTTTTCGCGGATGAAGTTGCGGGCAGAAGCTAGTGTTCCAAAAACGAAAAACCATATTTATTGTTTGGGTCCCTACGGAGAGATATTAGAGAAAGGGCAATGACTGCTATTGCCACGCTAAAGCGATTCGGGTACTTATAGTTTAATGGTCAAACATATTAGCAGTAGAACTGATTGCTGGTGTTACGTGTTCTTGAGTGGAGACCGCGAATCAGCAAACATAAGGCAGGATGTCCTCGGGCTAGATGGAGCGACGATCTTCTCAGGGTGGCTGTTAGCAGTTGTATGAAAATTACCGAGAATAGAGATGAGTGGCGTGCGATTGGAAAGCCGTCCAGCAGTGGACTGATGATGGCGGGCAAAGCGTTTAAATTTGTATACCTTGAAAGGAAGTAGTAGCCCAGAGTCTGGTTTTTTGCCTTGTTTATGACTTCTCCCCGGGACCTAAATATATCTGGTGAAATCCAGCTACACTTACTATAATTTACCCCTACATCTACATATTCCTTTGGTGAATATCGTCGTGATGTTATCCAAACTAATAAGTATTATAAATGCTGAATTAAGTCTGTACCTTTACCACCTACCTCCAACCACCTCTGAACCTTTAGCACCTTTTCACGCCATAACGGCTGAAAAGCACACAGGTAGTACCTACGTTCCCGTGGAATAATTTCTAGACGCGATGCCGCGGCATAAGGCTTCTAATGCTGTGTAATATATGTAGGTATAGTTTACTTTACAACTTGTACTCCAACTAGTGACCCGTTTATGTTTCCCACGGGGTGCAATGTAGGTACAATCACGAGCACTAACAACGTTGAAATACGACACTTTACATAAACCTATGGGTTCGAAAATACTATGTTCTTAATAATATAAAATTTCATTAAAAAATAAAGGAAAAAATCGCCTTGAATAAAGCCAAGTGTATACATACTTATGCTCGTGACTGGTGTACTGATGTGTATGATGAATGACTGTGTGTACTGATGTAGCGACATGTCCGACTTTTTCAAACATCAAGATTTCTGTACCAAGCATGGCCCGTACGCAAAATATGCGCATTGACGTGAAGTTGCGGACACCAGCCCGTATTACCTATTACCAAAGCATAGCAATACCTAATTGCTTTGAAAAGAAGGGGGTGAGTTTCTTTTTAAAATCTGAAGTGGCTCCTCAATCCATACGGACATCATAATCAGCTTATATTGTTCCCACTGCTGGGACACAGACCTCCTCTCGGTGAGAGGGAATGGGCCATAATCCACCACGCGGGCCCAGTGCGGGTTGCTAGATGTCATATGTCTTCGAATGTTTGGTTCTAGGACATGCGTACCATATCTAAGTTTAATATGTAGGTAACATTTTGGAAATGATCAACTTTCTTATATGCTTGTGAAAACCGCATCACGATCCGTTGCGTAGTTTAGAAGAATAACGCGGCCACACAGACAGACACGAAATCTAAAGTAAGAGAAAAGATTTGATTTTTTGTATGTTTGTTTGGTACTCTTTCACGCTAAAACGGCTGAATGGATTTGGATGAAATTCGGCACGTAGATAAAAAATTACCTGAGGAAGGACATAGGCTACTTTTCTGCTCTTCCAGGATCGCAAACGAAGTCATGGGCAACAGCTAGTTTCTATTATGTATAGGTTAGGCATGTACTTAGTTTTTGAGTGCCTAAGTAGACAAGGTAAAAATAAGACGAGTGTTGTGTTTTCCTTATTGATTGCTTGGTTTCTCCCTCAGACCAATAATTTATTGGTCTGAGGTTTCCCCCCATTGCATTGTTTAGATTTGTTTTAGGTACTAGGTATTTAGGAAAATGAAAGTGAATTCATGAGTGGTATTTCATTACTATAATTATATAAATACTCATAGGAAGTAGGTATAATATAATCTGTAATTGTATCTGTAATTTGTGTTGTATTGTTGTAGTATATATAAACAGTATGTTTGTTGTATTTATGTAACTATTATATAGCGTATGTATGTAGATATCTATTATAGTATATAGCACTGAAACCATTAATTCAGCAAATGATTCTAGACGTAGCGTAGAAAATAATCGTCGGTTATAAAAAAAATGTGCAGTTTCATAGAAAACTGCAATACCTACGCGGTCAGAATGTATGGCAGAGCATCTTTTTAAATGGTAAACCTATGTCAGGGCGCGTACACATAGCGATCCGTTGTACAGGTCCGTTATTTGGCCTAAGTAGTTGTATGAGCGAGTTCACACAATACAGTATTTCGGATCCAGTAAAAAAGAAAAACACCAGAAAAAATCGCGCCCTTATGTCCACGCAATCACTGTCCATTCCAAGATAGCCTGGAAGAGATCCCAGAAAGCGAAAAATGTTATATATTTTCTGCATAGCTATTCACAATCACTTACTACGCTTCCGTACTGTATCGAACATCAATGAATGTAATCGCAGGTTCACAAGTCCTAAACCCGCAAATTTTGTCAGGTTATATGAAAATGAAGATATTTTGTGAGAAAAAAAAATCATGTGCTATAAACTCTAAACTCGGCTTTTAACTCAAAGGCTTCTCTCGAATTCCGTTCACCTTTTAAACCCTGTTTTTATCCAGACGGAAAAAAAAATCATCCAGTATCTGTATTTGCTAACTCTACACATGATACTCTCGCATTGGTATTCTACATAAGTAGATATCCGAGTATTCTATGATCTCATGTTTATTAAATAGGAAAGGAAGGTTCTTGTGAATTAATGTCTGATCAAATCGAAACTTAGATTATATCTATTAATAATAAATAAATAAAAAATCTATATTGTAGGCCACATGATCCTTAAAACACAATAAAAAAGGTTAATAAAAAAAACTACAAGACCTTTTGTAAGTAGGTACTACAAGAACTATTGCAACAGAAAAGTAATGTACATTATTTCATCTTACGCTCATGTGATGGTAGCGAAACGGTCAAGCCTCATATTTTGACTAAGGTGTAGAGTTTGTTAAGTTAGGGCTTGTAGAGTTAGGGCGTGTAGAGTTAGAAGCTTGGCTTTAAATGAGATCTGATAACTTTTTGATAGTGCGAGCCATAATGTGGTCTCGTCTTGGCAACATTTTACATGAAAATGTTTTTGGTGGGATTTCACATCTTTTTGTAAGTTGCTGATATATGTATTTCATTATTTATAACAAGGAGTCCCTTTTCAGACCTCTGGCATCAAAATTTGCGGAACTCATACAAACTTCTATCGGGGGTTGGGGGGTAAAAGTTCTAAATTTTAGAATTTGTTTGTTGTTTGTGTACTAATACTAGCTTACACACCAAATTTCAGCTTTCCAGGACTTCAGGAAGTACCCTAAGAGTTTTGATGATAATCAGTCAGTGACGAAATCGGGGTTTTTTAGATATCAATTAAATCTAAAGTATAAGAGCTATGCAATTGAAACTTTATATGTTTAATGAGTTCATTATTGACATCATATCCCGAAAATGTTGTTTATCTGGTATAATCCAAACCCAAGTTATGAGGGTTTAAAAAAAACGCCGAAGCGCTTCGAGAAAAGGTAGGTAGTGCTCTTGCGCTTTGCTTGGCTCGTCTTGGCGGGGGTACTCCCGAGCCCCCAGATTACACCTTCATCTGCCTAGCCTTTTCCCAACTTTGTTGGGGACGGCTTCCAATCAAACCGGGTGCAGCTGAATAGCAGTATTTTACATGGAGCGCAACCCATTTTCTAGGAAGCGATACTCCTGGGTAAGACTGGTTGTCAGAAGCAAAGCACTAGTATTTTAATTTTTTAGGCCAAACAATAGATTTTTTGTAAATAAATAATTGCTTCATATTTAACCTAAACCCTTTTATTTTATCTTCAAATGACCCCTCCCGCTTTGGGTGGAGCGGAAGGGAGTGTCAGACTCTTACTGACTAAAACCCACCCGTGTTCCTTCCTTAGCCCTTTATGTTCCGGGCTAGCGGTAACCCTCTCGGACAATCCCGCTGACCTGGCTAACCTTAACCCTTAACCTTCGATCGGTGCAGCTATTATTATTTAGCCACGGGCCTCTCTCTGCACCTTGTAACATTCGCAGTAACACAATGACTTTTAATTCAGCATTAGGTAACCGTAGGGATTACTTGAAGTGTAGATTATGAAGTAGCTGTTAAATACCTACGATATGGATAGTATATAAATGTGTAATACACACAGTTCAGTGACCTTTGTAAAGTAAAGTTCTCTCGTCTGTTCTTCAAACCTTTAATTAATTTATGAATTCTCTTACTCCTTCGACTTGGACTTCTTTCTATAAATCGTCTATTCAGAATTAAAATGAAAGATACATACATGTATAAAAACTTATCCATACTAATATTATAAATACGAAAGTAACTCTGTCTGTTTGTCTGTATGTTACCTTTTCACGCCTAAACCACTGTACGGATATCGATAAAATTTGACAGAGAGATAGATTGCATCCCGGGGAAGGACATAGGATAGTTTTTATCGATATACCTCGCGGGCGAAGCCGCGGGCGGAAGCTAGTAAATTAATAAAAATCAAAATATCCTAACTTTACTAAAAAAAATATTAGCAAACTAAAACTATGGCGTCAAAATGTTTTTCGCTTCGCATCGCTATATTGACTTACCAGTCGACTATTACCATTTTCCCAAGAGACTGGCAGCATTGCCACGTTGTATGGCAATGCACTCCCTTAATTAGCGACTACAGAACACGGCGTAGTTAATGAGGTCATTATATGTGGAAGTAGTTATTGAAACTAATAACCGTAAATCGTTTTATCCTATCAACATCGCAATTCTCTGTGCTACGTAAAATAATATGAAGACTAGTCTGGCTTGCTTAGAGGAAAGTCTTTGTAGGACTGTAATGAAAAATACTTCGTACCTATAACTTGAGGTGCTATCCCATAAATATGTCCCCGCCATTGTTTGTTAATGATTAAAGTAGCAGTGTAAGTACTTTGTGATGCATTTTATTAGAACTATTTCAGGTTACAGTGCCGTGAATGATTAGTATTTTATTTAACTTCATGTGCATGAGGGAAATATTTGTGACAAATACCTAATGGTAAGTATCTAGTAGGTAATTCCAGTTTTCTATTGTTACATAGAATGCACTGAATATGAATGCAAGAAATCACTGAATGGAACTGAAATCCGTGTCTTTTCCATTTGGCATTGATTATATATGCTTTAGTTAAAATAAATGTAGGGTACACTTTCACGCGTTAATATCGACGTAGAACCACCTTGCATTGCACTGCAATACCTACAAAGGCAAGCTATCGAACCCGTTTGTTTGTGTATTATGACTAATCACAACAATCATTGCGCGAATACTGGAGTGGATTCCACCATCACTTTCAGAGTTTTCCAAGATAGCGTCTGCGATATAAAAATGCGCCCGCGCCGGTGGCACACTGCGCACCACCATTGAGGAAAACATGATGAAATCACCGGTGAGAGCTTGTATTCTTGTACACAAATAAATACCGTATCATTGACGCGTAATGTAATAACTGAATTCTACTAATCGCTACAAAGGAGTCTCTTATCAAATAAGATTATCTACTTAAAAACCTCTGGCATTGATATCTTTCTTTCAGTGTCTCGAGATCCTTAGTAATTGCGGAGTGGCAGCTATCGCTCTAGCAACGTACATATTTAATGAGGAATAATGTTTTAATAAGTCAAATACCTGTCTGCTGCAGCAGTCTTGTGTGAGACCGAGTGGATCTGAAGTGAGTACACACATTCGCAAAGTATTTTGTGTTGGTTTATTTTATCACTGTATTAACAAATCATTCTGTAGCAATTTCTCTATTAACACCTAAGATAAACATGGAGTAATAAATAGGTTATCGCCTGGTGTTTAGCAGTTTATATCTAAAATGATTGTGTTATTATCGTGAACGGTTCGTTAGCTATCAGTCTGAAACAAAGTAGTACATTACTATTTTCAATTTCAAGTAGCCACTATCTCGAAAATGATTATTTTTTCCCTGGAATTGGCATTGGCTAAAAACCCTTTTTGAAAAAATTATTGCAACAGTCGCAATTTGAATACCTAGTTAACACATGTGACATAAACTAATTTAATAAGGTTAACTTTTTGACAATATACCAACAGATCGCAGTTTTCTTTCAAAACATGTTAATCTAAATATTAGGTATTATTATTTAATTTTGTTATTTTTAGTATAAAATTGTATGACATTTGTGATATTTTCATAAGTATCTTTGTATGGAAATCAAAATACCTATTTGATAAAAAAATTCAGAAAAAGACATTATGAATATACCTAAAGGTAGGTACCACCTAACTTAGGTAATCAACAAACAAAATACTTACGTGATGTATGGTGGCTGAATTATTTTCTTAGAAACGTTTCGACTTTCTTAACGATTGGGATTAGCAGCCTGTCACATTTCCTTGTAGTATGGCAATAGTTACCTTACACGTTCTTATCTTAATTAATGTAATCAATCAAAATCGATATGAATCTAGTGCGTATAAACGCACTAAATTAATATCGAATGCCTTTAGATATCTATAGAATACGTGCTAATTATTGATAAACCTGTTTCATAAAGGTACTATCAACATGTGTTCCATTTTCAGAACAGATTTTCGAATCAAGTTGTAGAAAAGTTTGGATGTCGTGTGATACTAAGTGGTCCATTTCTTCCAGTTCCTTGATTTTGCAACTGTCGCACGGAGAGTGGACATCATGACACGCGCCAACCCATGGATCATCCTGGGGACGTTACTCGTGGCTACCAGCTGTACGCAAGCTAATGAGGACTACAGTATGTTGAATTTGTTAGAATAATATTACGAAAAAAATCTAGTATTTTGCTGAAATATGCGTAAGTACACGTGTTCGTTAGAAAAGGAAATGCATACAATCCATACTAATATTATAAATTCGAAAGCAATTGTCTGTCTGTCTGTATGTTACCTTTTCACGCCTATACCACTGAACGGATTTCGATCAAATTTGGCAGAGAGATAGATTGCATCCCGGGGAAGGACATAGGATAGTTTTTATCGACATACCTATTATCCTGAGCAATTTGTCAGTTTGCTGAGACTTTAGTGCCAGCCCAGTAAGCAATGAATAAAACTCCTTACTAACAAGATGTTGATATGTGTTGTTATTGGTAGCATCGAAGTCGTGCTGTAAGTTTAGATGATATTTCAAACGGTTTGTTAGCCACTAATCTAGGCAAATTACAGTGCTCGCTGGCAAGTATTATTTTATGCTCAATATCCAGTTTATTATGTTTGGACGCGTGTGCTTGCGCGTACCATATCGTGCCTCGGCTTATAATGTGACCGCACACCACATCGATTGGCTCATTAACTAGTAGATATTATCACTATCATAAATGTGACTTTTTTGGTAATCGATATCCCGCGGGACACTATCGTATCGAGTGGAATTATATTTATGATTTATTTGTTTATTTTTAGACCAGACCGCGCTCCGCAATTCGGTACACCCAATAAGTAGAAATGGTAAAATTGTGTTTATGAACGAGGAGCTAATGAGGAAGCTGGATGACGAGCACGAGACCTGGCACTGGACTCCGTGGCTGAGGACGAGGCTGGAGTTCACGGACGACGGCATCGCGCGAGAGGCCGGGTGCTCATCCGGGGACTCGATCGACAGTTTTCCTGATGGCATCTTCAGCGGTAAGTTAATCTTTATCTAGAATTCTTTCGCAACGGTTGTCTTCTAATAGTTTGTGCCATGAAAGAAAACCAATTGGTTTATTCACGTTTTAACACGTAATTCTTTGTAGAACGCGATACCCTATTCAAGTTCAAGAGTTTAATTTGAATTCCTTTGAAAAGTTATTGTACTGCCAACGAACTTTTGTTTTTGTGTGAACATGGAATATAATTCGAGTTTTGCAATTTCAGACGAGCAGCTGCGGCAGGGGGCTTTCGTTCTCTATGCTCTGTTTGGTATTTACTCATTCACACTGTTGGCTATCGTGTGTAATGACTATTTTATCCCGTGTGTGGAACTTATTTGCGAAGACTTGAATATTCCTCAGGTACTAATGGCCAAACTTAAATATTATTTTTCTGTTTGCGTTTTGCGACGCGTAGTTCCTATGCATGCAAAGATAAGAGAACTGTTTGTGAACTTTACCTTTTCTATTTTGTTTCAGAATGTCGCTGCCGCTACGTTCATGTCAGTCGCCACTTCTTGTCCCGAGTTCTTTGTCAACGTTATATCAACCTTTTTAACTGAATCTGATATGGGTATCGGGACAATCGTTGGCTCCGCCATTTTCAATGCGCTTGGTGTTGCTGCCGTGGGAGGTCTTGCTGCTATCAGGGTACCTACCTATTCTTTAAAATACATAATTATACCTACTATTATCTATTATTGGTAATAAATGGTGTTGATTCAATAAACGTTGTATATTGCAGCCAATTCCATTAGAAGCAAGACCCGTCACAAGAGACGTGGTTATCTATATGGTTAACGTCGGGGTGCTGGTTGCCTTCGTATGGGACGGACAAATTGACTGGTATGAGGCAGTTGTGTTGGGAGTCCTGTATATCCTCTACTTCATTGTCATGTTTAACAGTATGAGAATGTTCGCCGTCTATGATCGATTAGTCGCAAGATGTTTCAAAAAGGACAATTTAGAAGGTATGGTACTAATCATTTATCAACATATTGTTATGTAAATATTATCTTGGAAGTTAAAATATTATCAGTGTATAATATAAAAAAAAAAACAAATTGTAAGTGTATTAGCACAATCCACATTTGAAACATTGAAGGCACCTTTGCTTACTTTCAGTTGCGGTAGTAACTCCTACTGAGAATGGAAAATCAGTTGAAGAAGGCGTGAATAACAAAGGTTTTACCGACGTTGTGAATGTTGTGAATCATGAGAAAGTGACCGTTGTGGATAAAGGTGAGATGGTAATATCCGTTAATATCCAACAAGGTTAAATAGGTTTTAAATATAATCTGTAAATACATTTTTCAGCTGAAGATGAAGAAGACGTGATTGTTAAACCACCGAAGAGTGTATTCCGGTTTCCCAAAGAAAACTCAATGTTGTATAGATGCTGGTGGTTGTATATTTGGCCCTTGAAGCTGTTGCTAACGTTGACGATTCCGTCACCGACTAGGTTCAGGAGGTTGTACCCTCTGGCCTTCTTCATGTGCATTGTTTGGATCGGAGCCAACTCTTACTGTGTGTCCTGGAGCATGACTGTTATTGGTAAGTTATTCTCAATCAACTTTCTCATAACAACAGAAAACTCTACTTTGACTATTCTAATCATTTACGATACTACGTTTTAAGACAATGGTAAACCATTATCATTACTACCATTTTAATGAATTGTACTTGCAGGATAACAACACTGATTCTGTCTATCCACGAATGATATTGCCTTTATTCAGTACAAACCAAATTCCAAGACAGAATAGCTAGCTGTACATATATCCTTTCTAAGCAAGATTGTCCTTGTTCGGATAAATTCCGTCTTGACGGTATTTAATGCGCTCAGAGTGAAATACGCCCGGATTTTTATTAGAGACTGGACATACTCGTATATTTGAGTTACAAGAAGGTTGAAAATTACCTTGTACTATGGCCGCAAGTATGAGCCTCGAAGTAGTGTCTTAGAAACCGTTTGTAATTGAAGGGACTCATGAAACTCACTTAGTCAAATATAACGATAATTCATTGAATTACATTTGTTAAATAATTGATGAATTATAAAAAAGTATGAAGAAGGAATTCAAGTTCAACTGCTTTGATCACGAGATCAATTAAAGCAAAAAATGTCGTAATCATTATAACAGGCAAAACAGTAGTTATTACTAGACCATTGAACAAATCGTGTAGTGTACCTACTAGGAAAATATAAAAAAAAAAACCTAAATGATAAATACATTAACCTTGATATCCAATAAGAATAATCTGCAATATACCTAATTGCAAATTGATTATGATCGATGATTGATCAATTATTATACCTAATTATAATTAAGGAATTCCTAAAATGATTATTGTCCTCAAAATACTGATGTCAAGCATTGAATAATTATTAATAATTTTACTTACATTTATTTTTGGTCATTTTTATTTTTGGACTTTTTTATTTTTGGATAATATTTATTTTTTGACATTATTATGATTTGGACATTATTATAGTAATCCGATTTACTAACAATTTATAGAATGTAGATAGATATATATGTATTTGATGGAATTTTCCTTTCCTTGTCACTCTTTTTGCTGACATCTTCCTTGTTGTTTCGATAGATAATATGCAAGCATCGATATTCTATTATACTTATTAATTACTTTTTGTTCTTCAGGACACACATTTTTCATTCCGGAATCAGTTATGGGCATGACGTTTTTGGCATTCGGCGGGTGCCTGCCCGAAGCCTGCTCCATTTTCATCATGTCAAGGCGAGGTACGTAGATACTGTGGATTTGATCAAGGAGAATTCTAATTTAAGATATTTTATTCATATCGTTTATTTCTAGAATTGCGTCTGCGAAAGTTTTGGTTGTTATGCGAATGTTTCTATTGTCAATCATTCAGTTTTATTGGTTTGTTGTTTGTATCATAGCGCTTCACATTTTGTCCAGTGGCAGTTATATAATAGTTTATTTCAATAAATTCCCAGATTTATTCTCACAAAACTCAGGTTTTGTATTATGTTCTTGTTTATTCAATTGCTGATTTTAATATTTGCGTCCCCTAGCTATGCGTTGTTGTAATTACTTACTTAGGACCTATTGTTCCGCTTGTCAGGTGGTCGAAATGTGTACGTGTGCAATTTCTTAAAGTTATATTTTTATCTTAAAATATTAAAATTAGCTATCATATCGGAAGCTGAAGATTATGTAGATTATGTGTTCACGATTTCAACTTCATTAGTACTCAAATAATTCAAAGATAAAGTAGATAACATGTCTCTGAAGTTTATTGTCATCATGGATCATCAAACGTTTAGATAAGATTCGACTTTAGGAAGACTTTGGAAAGATAATGCATATAATAAAAACAGCCATGTTATCCATCTAATTACGCACATGTCAAAACACAATCAAGAAAAAATCCTCATGAATTGGTTTGTAATAAGAGTACTATATATAAGTAAGTACATATCTATTGGAAATTCTGAAAATCTAATCTACTTCAACTAACTTCGAGCCAAGTTTTCGCAGAATTGACCTCATTGTTACAAATATTTAGGGGTTTCCTACATTTAGGGTTGTATTCAAAGTTTCTTTGTAGCGAATACTAGCTAACTCTCTTAAAGCAGAAAACTATTGTTTTATTCGCAAAGTCCTAGCGATCACTGCATAAAATCGTTCCATATGTACCTACCGTGTATATTTTAGTTATATACAATTTTGCGTCAAGCGAAGCAATGCGAATGACTAGTTTATCTACCATTCTTGATAAACGGATTTAAATAAAAAAATAGGATAATTTTAGATTAAAATCTTTCGTTTATCTCTGCCTTAATTCTTGATAGGTCTATAAGCGTTTCCCTGATTAAACTGATAAAAGGTTTGGTATATTTATCTCACATGTTTTTGTTATAGGCGAAGGTGGTATTGGAGTTTCAAATGCTTTGGGAGCTAATTCTCTGGCGATATTGTTTGCGTTGGGACTACCATGGCTGATCAGGACGTTGACGCTGCTCGGGCAGGGCGCGGACGAGCCGGTGGTTCGCATCAATTCCGCCGGCATTGACTTCGTTGTGGGCTCTCTGCTCGTGGCCGTGGTCTGCTTGTGGATCACCTTGTTCCTCGGCAAATTCACTCTTCGAAGAAGCCTTGGTGCCATACTCTTAGTACTCTACGCTATCTTCATCACATTTGCGATCCTCGTCGAAATGGGTATTATTTTAGACAGGGGCATTGAAACATGCTGAGTAATTTGTTCGCAGTTCCATTGGATTAAGATAACTGAGTTAATCATCAGTAGATGTAATTAATTCCCTTTGGCTTAGGATACGCTCAGACGGATCACTTTAATTAATGAATGACAGACAGCCACCAAATGTGTAAGTACATAGTAATAAAACGAGTATAACTGAAACTAGTCAAGATGGCAATGGAATTTAAATAATTTCCTTATCTTTCTAGAAAAAAAAACCAATAATTTTGTTGATAGAGTACCTATCGTAAATGATTAAAACGATGGGGCTGCCCAAGTTCATCTCGCGTATCATGCGCAATGATTTTCTGAATAAAGTATCGTTGCTATTCGCATCAGTGCTTGAGGTGACGTTATCTTTTATGAAATGAATAAGAATTTCGCAAGGCTGTGGACCAATGGGCTATCCATAGAGCAATATAAACTTTTTATAGGAAATACCAAGCGAGTAAATACTTAGAGATGTAAAATGTGAGTCAGGATCTGATTAGGTTGCCGATTTCGATTTTGATATTGGATTTTTATTATACTGGGTGATTGGTTCAACGAGGTGGATGATAGTTTTTTCACGTTACGACTTTAGAGGAAAGAGAAAGTGCGAAATAATTCTCGAAATAATGAGGGAAAATAATGCAGGACACAAAATAAATCGTTTTGCGAGTAGCGATGTAACCCTCACTTATGTACTTGTAGGTAACAATTTTAATTTAACTTTTTTTAGCTAAATACATGTTGCTATCTAAAGGTGATTAATGGATCTCCTTCGTCGGACCAGTCACTCTGTCCATTCCTTTTGGATCGTCAGCTAAACATTTTAAAGTTAACAATATAATTACTTTTATATAAAATCCGCGTTCTTTTGCATTTTTAGATTAAGTTATGACTATCAATTGATTCCTATCGCGTACCTACAGAATATTGTGTTTACGACTGATAGGATGTACATATACTTTACTAATTAAGTTTAATTGTGATTAAGTAAATGACTATTTATTTAGGTTGTTACATGTATCTTATATTTATGTATTAAACATTGAAATTGTTAAATCTTGTATTAAATCACCACGCTCAGGATATGATTAATTCCAAATAGAATTGGTAGATTTATTAATTTTAATTTTTTAGGACCTTTTTTGTTTTGTTACGCAATTGTCATTTTTAGGAAATTATTGAATGTGGAATGAGTTCGTAATCATTTATTACGTTTTACATTTTGTCAGTTACAATCTGAGTATATTTTAAATTACATATATTTATAATTAGGTACATAATTATCACTTACAACTAAATATATTATGGCCTAAAAATTACAGGTAAGGTCATACAGCGTTGTCTCTTGTGTTCACTAAGCTTTCAGCCCCGGTTACACCTGAAAAATGTGAAACATGCGTTATTGCTATACCTATATATAGGATATATTTTCCTTCACGTGCTTATTAAATGATGGGCGCCAAACAACATATGCCTGAAATAAACTCTTAATACTGAATTATTGTCGGTTCTGTGAAGTTAATTAGAATTTTTTTATGGCATAATCGTTTGTTGGTACTTTTGACGATCAGGCTGATATAGTGCTTAAATATTATACTGAAAAGATTCAAGTAGCTAAATATATATATTAATAATATGTATGTTAAAAACGGATACTAAATGAATGGCTGTGCCAGATAAGATTACAATTAACAGCTAACTGTTTGCGATCTAAATACACAATCATTGATTGATTTACATGCCTAATCTCTTTGTGAACAAACAGAAGACTGCCGGTTTACTATCGGTACCTGTGTAGGTACCATTTAATAATGACATCATGGCCGGACGGGGTCGCTCTTGTGCAAGCGCATGGCAGATTTACGAGCGTAGCTCAAACTCGGCCAGGTCACTCAGCTAAAAGTTAGCTACTAATTGCGAATAATATCTGAACGAACGAGCTCAGCGTTAATTGTAATTAGTCAAGCTACAGATCAGAAGGCTGGCTGTTATTAAGTGCAAAGTAATCGAATTAGTGATTTTAGGTACTTATGCAATTTGATTAAAGTGAATTTTGATGGATATTCTTTACAGAATAAGCGTTATCACCTACTGTTCCAAACGACGCTGAGTTCGAGCACCGCTTGGGGTCTTAATCATAGTTATAGTTATCTTAAAGCTAATGAAGTAAGTAAGGAAAACCGACCCAGTTAATGGGTAAGTGTTACCAGTCATAGGAATGCCCTCGTTATTTCTCCGTAATCGTGATATGTATGTCTTAGTGGCGACTACGACGTCGTGGTTGGTGAAGCAGAATAGTATCGCCACGCACAGACCCTGTACACAAACAGACAAAATTTAACTGAACGTGTCACAAAATTATTTTCAGTATGCGAAAAGAAAAGTCAAAACAATTTTAATAAAAAGAATCCATGCAAAAATATGATACACAAAATGAAAACAACAGCGCTGCAAATCAACATTAAAACATCATTTGATTGCTCTAAAAAACTACTGAAATCGTTTCTATATTGATTGACACTGAACAAACTATATTCAGGCATGTGCTCTTCTGAAAATTGCATAAATGTATACTAAATATATTGCAATAATTGTTCTGATTCAGTCGTATCTCAAATGTAAAAAAAAATAGATTAATGACCTTTTTCCTGTCACAACTAGTCACAAGGGTTTGAGCCCGTGTGCGTGCTTGACAAGCATGCGTGAGCTTAGCGCGTATGATGCATCCACAGACCACCCGCACCCCGCGTGCGTTTGACATGTTGTATGACAGTAAACAAAAGCATGCGGGCGGTGTGCCAGACACGCATGCGGACAAAAATCCGCATGATAGGAAAAAGATCTTTACTGGTATAAATTGTAACCTGTAAGCTAGTGAGAAGTGCTGACATAATCTGATAAGTCTTCTCCCAAGGTGAATCAGGCAGTGGTCGAAATGGAAGCAACACGAAATGCAGTCCGAATAGGGGTACCTGTGGACAAAGAAGTGAAAAATTATAAACACCGCGCACCGTTAAAACCGTTCCGATAACTATTGCCTGTGAATCCTGTGATGAGTATACTAATCACAGGATCTATACAGGGTAGCAGGGAATCGACGCGCAAACTGTAACCATGAACTTAGCACATGACCTCCGAGCATAAAAAAAATCTGCTGTTTCATAGAAAAATGCAGTATCGAAAATGTTCGCAATATTGCGAATCAATATCTTACGGAAAGAAAAATTTAAAAGTTGCCGGGAATATGGAAAAATTCTGCGTTTCCAATGGCAATTTTGTACGAATTATTGAAATTTGAACAGGACAACGTATGTCGTAATGTTGTGTGTTTTTGTTTTGTTAATTTTTTTGTTAGTTTTACTTATATATTTTAGTCCGATAGTGGAAAGACAGGGTTATGTTTTTTATTGTGTAAAGCATCGCTGGGCACATCGTCGAACGCTGAGTGTTTGGCCAGATTGGCAGGGCGGGCGCGGTGCGGGCGCGGCGCGGCGAACTCAAACATGTGAACTTCATTTGAGTGTCCATAGTGGACACGCGGGCGCGGTAATCGGCGCGGGCAACTCACGCCATAGCTCGTTCATACAAGTGGCCGCAGTGGGTGCGCGGGCTTCTCAAATTAGTTCGAGCTTTTTTCTAGTAAAAATAAGTCTTTTTCATCCGTATTATATTTTGACAAAAAAAAATATGATTGACGTGTAAAAGTGTTTGTACAAACCTACTTACAGAAATAAAATCATTTATCATTTGACAAACGCTGGACACGACAAGACGCAGAACGCAGCCGCGCTCCACTGCGGACAGGCAGATTGCGTGCGTTCCCGCGCCCGCGTCGTTTCCCGCCCCGCCCTGCCAGTCTGGCCAAGCACTGAGCATTAAACGATATGGCGAATGTTAGACAGTCAAATCATGCGAAGGCGGCGTATCGTGAAATGGCCAGGCAGATCACGATACAGCCATTTCTATCGTCAGACGACAACATCTACAAAACTTGTAGATGACTTGTCTAAAAGGTGAAATAAACAGTATTATACTTAAATACTTGTCTGAAACAACGGCAATAGTTACATGTATGATGCATGTTTTATACACGACATGATTTCACAAGCCACACTTTGTTGAAAACAAATCACAACTTGTTGAAGGGTGTCAACGCAGGGTAAGTAATCTTACCTTCTAGTTTCTGAAAGCTGACTGAAACAACATCAGCCAATCAAATCACTTGACATGAGTTGGATTATGACATATTGTTATTAAAGCCCTTCAGAGACCGGGGGAGTCTGTTATGGTACCTACTGTTAATTATAATGACTCGGAGGTGAACAGGTAAGTGACGGGTGATCGTCGCTACTACACCGAATGTCAGGGAATAGCTTGCTACAGTTCAGAATTATGTAATGTAACCTTCAAAAGTCAGTAACAAACATAAATTCTGAGTAGGACCTTAAACTAACGAGTGGCAGTTGAACCCGTAATGGTACTAAATCCCCGTTTGGAACCTAGACATTCTTATCTGAAATGAAGTTTTAAAGTAAAATCATGAATTCATAACTCGCAAGCATGTAAATATCGCTTTAGAAACTTTAGTTCGCAGTAGCTATGATTTTCGCTATAGGTACGCATATAATCACTTGAAAATAGATCGCTGAAAGCTGGAAAAAATTTCGTCGCTTTGTTATAAAGATCTGGCAAAAGATACAATAGCAAATATGCACGACTTAACAATTGCTCATAATATAATATCGCAGAATACAAATTGTATACACTTACGAAATGAAAAAAAAAACGAATATTTGACTGCTTAGAAGACGAAGAGAGGGGCCCGTGGCTAAATAATAACAGCCGCACAGGTCGATCGATCAGGTTAAGCTACGCTTGCCGCGGTTGGTCTGTGGATGGGTGACCATCTTTACATACTCGTGACCCCTCCGTGCCTCGGAAAGCACGTTAAGCCGTTGGGCCCGGCTGTCATTTGTGGATCTTTGACAGTCGGTACGGGTAGTCAGAAGCCCGAAAGTCTGACAACCAGTCTTACCAAGTGGTATTACCCAGTAACTGGGTTGTGGAGGTCAGATAGGCAGTCGCTCCATGTAAAATACTGGTATTCAGCTGCATCCGATTAGGCTGGAAGCCGACCCCAAAATAGTTGGGAAAAGGCTAGGCTAGGCAGGCAGAAGACGAAACAAAATGGAGTTATTTCATGAATTATAAATAGGTACCTACAATAGTACTAATTTAAGCTCTCTATCTCCCACACTCGCCAAAGAAAACTGTTTGTATTGTACGAACTTATAAGAACGCTGGGTAGGCAATTACCCCGTAAATGAGTAACGCACTTTGATGGCTTTCATTTTGACAGTTCAATAAAATTCAAAGACAAATTACACAAGAACATTATGAAGCAATGATGCAAAAATTATTCAGATTCTGATTGAAAGTGCGTAACGCAATTAGGGTCCTGTGTTGATACAAAACATAGGTACAGTCAACAAAAGAGATAAGTATGCAGGATCGTCGGATATAGTTGAAGTTTAGTAAGAAAAATCCGACGATCCTGCATACTTATCTCTTTTGTTGACTGTACCTATACCATTTTCCATTTTCATTTAGATGATATTCGAGTTTATAAAACATATTTGACGAAATCATGTAGCATAATGCACATAGTATTAGAATAGTTTTATAGTGCTCCATAGGTCTTAGCTTTATTATCAACTTAAAGTAGGTAGGTATTTAAATTTTATATAAGCCCGGAATGGAATTGCCTGTTAAACGAGGTACCTTTCGACTTAAGACCTATTCAACGGTACCCCACACGATGGGGTAGACGACGAAAACAATATTTATCCCCACTTCACATGTAGGGGAGCTACCCTAAATTTTTTTTTTCCAAAATTTTATTTTGCCACTTTGTCGGCGTAATTGATATACACACTCCTACAAAATTACAGTTTTCTAGTACTAACGGTCTCTAAGCAAAATTTCGACGAAACTATAAGGGTTCCTTGTCAGAACCATGGAACCCTAAAAATGCTTAAGTATGCCATTAAGTTCACTTCTGTACATTTGTGTGCTTGAAGTAATAAATAAATAAATGTTGTCTATACTGTTATGTCTTAGATCGACTCTTAGATCTTTGATCCTAGATAAATAATACTGTAATAGCCCCCTGTGACAGACTGTGGCAACTGCAGAATGATAGGTCTGCCGAGGGTCTCGCTGGCTTATATTATAGTACCTAGACGAGCACATTGCACCCTAGTTTTAAATATATTTGTTCATTTGTTTTATGTGGTGTATAAATATATAGGTACTAATATTATAAATTGAAAAAATATGTGTTTGTATGAAGAGGGTAATCTTCGGAAATAATGATCCGATTCCGAAAAATATTTCATTATTGGGAAGCTAAAGTATTGCCAAACTTGTCATAGAATAATAACCAGTTGTTAAATAATAACCAGGTACAGCATAAAGTCTAACATGAACTTAAAACATAAACGTACCAATATGAGAGCGGCTCGCGCGGCCTTCCTCACCGCTACAGAAGAGCGTTGGGTAGCAGCTGAGTGCAGCTTCGTCAGGAGTACTCGTACCACATTCACCAGGAATACTGCAAGCATATGGACAATTAGCCTAAATGAGAAGCGGCTTGTGTCTCAGCAGTGGGTTGTTTCCCCTGCTAGGACACAGGCCTCCTCACATGAGTGGGAGTGGGCCGCAGAAAGGTACAACAATTCATCATCATCATCATCATTTCAGCCGAAAGACGTCCACTGCTGGACATAGGCCCAAAGCACCTCCACTTCGACCGGTTCTGCGCTTCTCGCATCCAACGGGTTCCTGCGGCCTTCACAAGGTCGGACCACCTTGTGGGAGGCCTTCCAACGCTACGTCTTCCGGTACGCGGTCGCCACACCTTTCGGCCCCATCGGCCATCTGTTCTGCGAGCAATGTCACTTAAGTTTGGCAATTCTTCGGGCTATGTCGGTTACCTTGGTACAATTACATACATAAATTTATAAAGCAACAAGCTTCTGCCCGCGACATAATCCGCGTGAAATTCCTTGTTCCCCCGACCCACCCCGTCGCATCGCATCGCTTGCCCGCGCTATTACTTCGTTTTCGCTTTCTTACTGTTTTTGCTCGGTGCTTAAGAGTCCTAGCGTGATGTGATATAGCCTATGCCCTTATTCCCTATTCTCCCTTAGTGATGGACGCCGTGGAAGGGTTTTTGGCAGGGCAAGACTTGTCATTTTTAGGGTTCCGTTGCCAAATGGCAAAAAACGGAACCCTTATGGATTCGTCATGTCTGTCTGTCTGTCTGTCCGTCCGTATGTCACAGCCACTTTTTTCCGAAACTATAAGAGCTACACTATTGAAACTTGGTAAGTAGATGTATTATGTGAACCGCATTAAGATTTTCACAAAAAAAAAAATAGAAAAACAACCATAAATTATGGGAGTTCCCCATACTTAGAACTGAAACTCAATTTTTTTTTATCAAACCCATACCTGTGGGGTATCTATGGATAGGTCTTCAAAAATGATATTGAGGTTTCTAATATAATTTTTTTCTAAACTGAACAGTTTGCGCGAGAGACACTTCTAAAGTGGTAAAATGTGTGTCCCCCCCCTGTAACTTCTAAAATAAGAGAATGATAAAACTAAAAAAAATATATGATGTACATTTCATGTAAATTTCCACCGAAAATTGGTTTGAACGAGATCTAGTAAGTAGCTCGCCGGTGAAAATTTAAAAACATATACGGAACCCTCGGTGCGCGAGTCCGACTCGCTCTTGCCCGGTTTTTTTTTTAAAGGGTTAGAGATGTTGGAGAAACGCTGGACTCGGTGTGTAGAGAGACTAGGGGACTAGATTTGCAAATTAAAAAACTCTTTATTTTCTGTGTCTTTCTCACTATTTTTTGATCACTCCTCGTATATTGTTCGATAGCTGTCACTATATGCTCAATTATTTACAATTCATAATTTTGTTTAATAATTAGTGTTGTGTTGTGTGTTGGTGTGTGTGGTGTTGTCCAAGTTGTTATTTTTATCAACAGTCCGAATGATATAAGGTAGTCGCGTGACTCTTCCTAACTTTTAATTGGTTTATCGGCAGATTGGATCGATGCGAAAAGTAGGCGGACTTTGAACAGTTTTACTTTACGACTTTTCGGTAGATATTTTCGTTAGAGGTGATATAATATTAAGGGCCGGTTTTTTAAGTGACAGAAAACTTTTGTCTTAGTTATAATATTACAGATGGGCCAAAGTCGTCACATAGTGGGTGCCTGAAGACGAGCGGGCGTCGTCACCGAGACAGGCCTAAGAAACGCTGGCGTGACGATTTGGACTCGTTCGTAACTGATTGGACGGGGAAGGCACAGCACAAGGAAAGGTGGAAGAATAGCAGAAAAAAAAAAGTTGCGGTTTGATAGCTCTGTATAGAGAATATTTTGAACTGTAATATTTATTCCACAAATAAAGTTATCTGTTATTTATGAAAATTATATAAATTATCCTACTAATGTCACTAATATTTGATTTTGTAACTAGCTCAATCACGCATAGCAACCCAACGGATTTAAATACCTATAGATTGCACCCCAAGTTCGTAATACACAATCACGTAATCACAATCTGAATCATTTTGGAGGATCGATTGCTTCATAATTTCGAAAAATTGTCTGTTCAACAACGTAAATAACGGAATGAAGGTTGTTGAACTGTCATGAAAGCCATTGCTACTGTTAGTGTGTCGATTAAGAAATTTCGAAAATGTTCTCTACTAACTTTTTAGACGTTTGTATCCTGCATATGCGTATGAAGTTTAATTAAAATCGGTTCATTTATTTCGAAAAATAAGGAATAAACGCTCTTTAATGTAGGTTAAAAAAAGCAGTCAAATGCGAGTCGGACTCACGCACCGAGGGTTCCGTTCAAAGTAGGTATGTAACTACAAATTTACGGTTTTCGGATTTTATCCTTTACTTGTGCTACATTACATTGCTTCTTGCCAAATTTCATGATTCTAGATCAACGGAAGTACCCTGTAGGTTTGGATTCCCTTGCGAGTGTTAAAATATGCGGCATAAATGGAACATAAACGCCCGTATCTTTGATTGAATTGACTTAGAAGTTTGATTTTTTCACTGCTTCAAGGAATTACAGCTTGAGCTTTTTGAGTTGAGTGAGAGATGCTTGAGTATTTGATATTAATTTCAACTTGATAGCTCCACGCGTTCCAGAGGAAAAGGGTCTTGACAGACGGACAGACAGACGGACAACGAAGTGATTTTATAAGGGTTCCCTTTTACCTTTTAAGGTACGGAACCCTAAAAATACCAGCCTAATATTGTCCAACTGCAGGGCAAAGGCCTTAGGATAAAGATTGCAATTATCTCAACCTAATAATGGCTTCGGGTTGTCTGCGAATTGTGTTGCTTTTACTTAAGGAAAATTCCGTCTGTGTTGTTAAGGACCATTTTCCTTTCCCACAGAACGACGTGGCAGTTTTACAGAGTCAAAATGCTCGGAACTATTTATATTTTGACGAAAAAATGCTTTAGATTTTTTTTGGGAAATTTATCTTACGATCGTTAATACATACTAAGCAACTCCTCAGTCGTCAACCATTTATGGGGGTCATCCAAATTTGCCTGTTTTAGAATGAATGTTAAATAGTCATATTAGACTATTTACGTTCAGAAAAATAAATATATGTAGATAGGTATGTTTCAGAATACATTCTTGTTTTAGGGCTGTATTTTCCAACGCCAGTTAATTTTATCGGACGAATAATTTAGGACACAGACAGGTCTTCATTTTATACCACGAATAAAAATTATCTGTTGATTGAAAAATCAGCCCTTAGTCTTAGTGAAATTAACGGTTAAAACGACAAATTGTAATTTGTTCTATGAAAAAAATCAGAAACAGGGTAAGTAGATCCTGTTTTTATCATAGAGCAAATTAAATGAAAAGTGGTTTAGGTAATTTCCTTATTACAGCACAAAATAATATGAAAACTGCTTATACCATGAAGTAATCTTTTCAAATTGTGAATCTTGATTGAAAGGTATAAACGAAAGTAAGAAATTGTTTGATTAGTGAAGTCATTGAGTGGAGTAGATTAGATAATGACATTCCCACAAAAATTCTTTGCACTGATATGAGTTGTCATGTCATATAAACTATTCAGGGTGAAAATTAATTAAATAAATAACAGGTGAAATGTTGAAAAGGTTCGTTGAGTGTAACTTGACAGGCTTTTTAGCCGATCATGTTTCCCTGTACCTTGAGTGTGGGTGTCGGGTCCGTAACTCCGTAGACCGCAACATGTAGTTCAGAAATCCGAAGGCCTTCCAATTTGTTTCAGCAAATTTCCTGTTTATGAGAGTTACCACGTGCAACTTAAATTCCATTTTAAGGGCAATGTTGGTCAAATGACGTCACGGCAACGGCAACAAATCAAGTAGTACACTACGATGCGATTATTAGGTATTAAGGATATCGCCACAACAAATTGAGCGATATGGAGCAACATGAATTAGGCAATATGTATCTACCTATAGGGTCAGCTTGGATGTATACCTACCAACGTTTTTTGAGCCACCATTCTGATTTGGAGCCAAATTTTGCAGTTGTTTGATATCTGTTATTTAGTTTAAATGCGGGGTTATGCACAGTCTATAAGACCATGACCATCGCAATACGGGAACGTACTATCCTTCCGCGACCCCCTACTGGTGTCAGCCCGCCACTTCGGGCAATGTGGGCCCAGTTAACCAATAAATATACAGAAAATAAATGATTACGTCAACTGGACCCGCGGGTCCAGTTCCGATTGGGTCCAGTTGACCAAAGACTCCTCGCTCGACGGGTCACGGGGGGAAGTGAGGCGTTTGGCTCTCCCCGCGACGACTAATTGGGGCACGCGTAGAATACTACGCGCCACCACCTCGAATCAAGTCACCATGCATTTCCATGTAAAGTATAAAGACCTAAAAACTCGAACTAATTATGAGTCGAAGGAAAAAGTTTTATGCAATTTTGAATACATACCTACTATCACTTTGGTGTCATCATTGTTCCGAATTAGAATTCACGCACATTTAAAAATAATAATAAACTTTACACAAAAAAAAACATACTACAGTCGAATTGAGAACCTCCTCCTTTTTGAATTCGGTTAAAAAGTGCAGGGTGGCTCGATTTAGGAGTCCCCGGGTTTAAAATAACTAAATCTTTTTAATTATCTTATCTTCTTGCCTACCTTATGGAAGCAATTAGATTATAGGTAAAGTTGGAACAATTGAAGCAATTTTCAGGAACGTTTTTAACTAGATTGCTCCACGATCCTTGGTAACTGTTACCGGGAAATTATTTCCCGGGTAGGCTTAAGAATGGATTCCCATGGTGCAAGCAAGTTAACTTCAGATATGTGACCGACATTTTGTAATTGGTTATCAGAGAGGTCGATTGGCTTAGAAGACTAAGTAATAAAAATTTTTGATCGGGAAAGGGGATTGTTTTGTATAAAATAACTTGCTTTTGCCTGCGGTTTCGCCGGCAAGGTGTGTAATGTACTACTGGGATAAAAAGTAACCTTTATAAACTAGGTACTTAGCGGCCCACCCTAACTTCGCACGGGTGCATTTTTTTCGAATTTCCGAAAAATTCTTTAATACAAACCTTGTCCTGGCAACACCGAACACAGCAAAAAAAAACCGGCCAAGTGCGTGTAGGACCACGCACAATGGAGGGTTCCGTAGTTGAATGAATTTATCCCAAGAACTAACTTAACATTGTAGTTGAAAATCATGTTCTTTCATACATTGCAACTGTAAATTTAAGTTGGTCAACTATTACTCGTAAACTTGTAAAGCCTACTTACTTGTGATGGTTTTCCTTTTAATTTCGTTATATATACTACTGCTGTGAATTTTTTCATATATCTAAAAGCAACAATTTATCTGGCAGGGGGGTGGGGGACACCTACTCTAAGAAAAAATTGGATTTTAAAGCTTAATATTTCACAAACGGATCCCTGAATTGAAAAATGGCTTGTACAAACCAGCAATATTTTTGAAAGAGTTATCCAACGATACCCTATACCATGGGGTAGACGAGAAAAACACGTAAACTGGGTATGTTACCCCAAAAAATATTTTTTTTAAATTTATAGTTAACCACTTTGTCGGCGTGATTAATATGTATACCCATGCCAAATTATAGCTTTCTAGTACTTTCTAAGAGTCTCTGAGCTAAACTGTGGACGAACGGACGGACGGACGGACGGACGGACGGACGGACGGATGGACGTATAGACGGATGGACGGACGGACATACGAAAATACGTACTACGGAACCCTAAAAAGAATTATCCAATTTGGTGCCGTCATTCGGAAGTTATGCGCGTACAGACATTTTGGCGACTTTGTTCTAAACTCCAAATTTCATCCAAATCCAATCTGCCGTTGTTGCGTGATTGAGTAACAAACATCCAAACTTTGAAATTAATATTAAATATTTAGCTTCTGCCCGATATTTCGTTCGCGTCGAAATCGTAAGACACCACATTATACTAAAATAACAGGCGTATTTTTATAAAACTTCAAAAGTAAAGAATCACGTAAAATAGTTTGGAATCGAATTTACAATTACAAAGGTTTACAAGACAGTCATCGAAACGCTAAGTTATTTGCTTTGTTTAAAGATGACTAAAATAGCCGTTCTTTATGTCTTGATTGACTGCTTAACCCCTTGTAGATATAGCACGATGATATTTATTTCAGAGGGTAAATCCGTATGTATAAAAAAATCTTATTAAAACTCCCTAAACTGTTGTGGACATAATGCATTAGAGCTAGTCTCCCATAGCCAACAGCGTTATAATATACTACCTGACCCAGAAATCTTCGTACCGCCTCAGAATCAATAAGAACAAATGTATGAGAAAATTAATTATCTTCATTATAAATTTATTCGTGGATTTTTCCCATGTTTTAATAGTTATTCTGCTATTCGGGGCGGAGACAAATCCAACAAATCAAAGATCCTATAAATTGGTCCAGCTGTTCTTTCTAACCCGACTTTGTTTTATGTATATATATAGATATACTATTTGATGACTAGATCGTAAAATTTGTGCAAAATTTTATTAACAGAATCTTTTCAGTCGTTTTTGTGGCATACATTCAGACAAAAAAAAAAATCTATTCAATGTACAGTTTTGACTTCACTACTATTGTATCTATGTGTAGATATATAGATAAAGTAGGATAGTAGGCTTTATAAGTATCTCATAGTTTCATTGAAGCTTTGTTCAAATAATAAAGATTTTTATGGTATTTGAATCTGAATTTTTGATTCTTGGCGCCTATACTCGTATTTTTAGCTTTTTAAGTAAACGAGATCCAAATTTTTTGTTAGTTGTAACTTTGCCTGTAAGTTTCCTTTCAATATCTGAAGTAAAAATGCATGACAATGCTAAACATGACTCACACACATTTGCTCTAAGGCATATCTTAGAAGCCTGCCGGGGCAGCGGGATTGTCCGAAAGGGTTACCGCTGGCCCGGAACATAAAGGGCTAAGGAAGGAACACGGGTGGGTTTTAATCAGTAAGAGTCTGACACTCCCTTCCGCTCCACCCAGAGCGGGAGGGGTCACTTGATGATTTCCCATCCGAAAAAAAAAAGGACATATCTTAGATAGCTAGAAAATAAACACAATATACACACTCTTCCGAATTTCAAGGCTCTCCGAGTAAATTGGTGCACAGTAATTGATATTAAGAAAAACGGGGCCATTTTAAGGTAACGAACGTAATGACTTTCGGGATGTTTCCAAGAGTAAATGAGTTTGTTCCAAGGCATTTTTATTTTGACTTGTGCCTATACCTACATTATAGTAGTACAAATCTGAGCTAAGATTGTGCACTTTTATCGCGGCAGGGAAGGAAAATTATGGAAATAACTGCACTTTAGCGTTATTGTGTACGGATATTTAAAAGCGTTTTCATATTCCGTGTTCTCTCAGAAGACTGTCTTACGAAAATGATCCAGGAACAATGACTAGATAAGTCTATAACTTGCAACATGCTTGAGTATTGCTACTTTTGTTATCTTTTCATAACTTGCAAGCAGGTGCTAAACTAATTAATCTTACAACTATTAAATGCCTGCATGTTACTTTGAATTTTTACTGTTTAAGTTTTATAAATGTTTTGCTAAATCCAACTAATATGATTACACTCAACATACAAATCACACTTTACATACACAAGCAACTTATTACTTACCGTAGTTAGACAACAAATAAACAAAGTGAAAAAATGGGGTCACCTGTCAACTGCTTCGCTATCGTACCTTTATACCACCTTATGTAGTGTTGACTGTTGTGGTATCTTATTTCAGTGAAATACTTGCCAATGTTTCTTTTTGTAACTTATTGCGAACATAGATAGACATAAACATATGACTTAGAACTTGATGCTTTTCAAGTATCTAAGTCATACGCCTGCCTACCTGACCAATGTACTAAGATAGTCAGTGATACTAAAATACTTTCAATAGTTTGAGTCTTAATAAGAACTTTGACGAATTACAGGCATTCTTAACTGAAATGTGACGTCATAATATTGTCGGAATGCTGGCTCAGAACTATATCCGCTTTTCCCACTCTACAGGGTTATTCGTCTTTTCAGTCGTCAAATCCCTACAACTAAAATGACGGCGTAATCATCTTTGCAAAGGACGGCGTCAACTGCTCCGTTACTGAGCCATGTTTTGATGAAGCAAGTGGTCTACTCTGCACTATTGACAATTTTATAGCTATACTTGCTGTTTATAGATCTCCGTCATTTACGACTATATACAAGTTTATGAATAGCTTGGTTAAATTTCCTCCTAAATTTAAATTATTGATATAGAGAGGAACTTATTTATTCTACAAATTACAACTGAAATACCTAACTTTTTATTTCGTAAATTTTTTACAGAATAGCAATACTGACCTTTTAGTTGGGGTAAAATTACTCAAACAGGTGGCTTGTACGGCTAATTTGGGCAATTTGTTCCTGTTTTTATCTTTGCAATAATTATGTAAAATGTAGCACTCTCGAAATGAAGCTTTGCCTTAGCAGGAAAACAAGCTATTATGAAAAAATAATGTTTATATTTTTTAATAGGTACCTACATCATAAAATAAAAAACAATTAAAGATAAGTTAAGTTAGTCCATTTCACTATAAATTGAGTATATTATCTTTAATAAAACAATATTGTGAGTAATAAAAAAAAATAAGTTTGTTAAGTTGTAGTTTTTAAAAACTAAAACCCGACTATACTGAAAAGGATGTATCAAGAAAGTGCCTTCCCGTGGTTTATTACTGAAAAATCCTTCACCAATGAGATTGTTAACTGTCCATTATGATTCATAATGTTATCCTTTTATGATTCTGCCAAAGTGGCCTTTTTAGGCCCCCTGGTCAGTGATTTATTTGCCATGTTTCTAATTATTTACTTTTTAAATTATTCAAAAGTTGAATACTTTAAGAGACATAATACTCACCGAATGAAGCCAATAAAGAAATCGCTACAGGAACGATGATTATCCAGAAAGTATCGCTGTGGTCAATCCAGCACCTAAAATGTAAATAATTAAATTAGTTTATATAATTAGCAGAAATATATTAGCTCCAATACCGTTCTGAGTATGATACAAAATAGGTTGGACTGTCCATAAGTACGACACTGCTGTGACAGACATTATAAGTTACATTCGTCGACCGTAGGTTCAATTGATGTAAGGGACAAAATACGCAAAATGAGTTGAGTATACAGTTTTGTTCAGAATTTTGCGCTCTTTCGAATGGTGTATATGAAAAAATTCTAGCTTAAAAAAAATGTCCCTTACCCTACTGATTTTTGGATTCAAATTTCGAATCAGCCCCATAACAACAATGTATCTGAAAAATTATGCAATATAGCAACTTGAAATGGTGTAATTACCGCCGCCAATCCACTTCACATAAGGTAAGGGTCTTCCCAATCAACGAATTATTCTTCATACATTTTTTCAACAAACCTTTACACTATTTTTTCATTATAGATTGGATCCAACGTAGAGATCAATTTAATGTAAGGGACATTACTAACAAAATACGTTGGTGTAAGGGATGTCTATTTTCCTAAATAGCTAACTTATTTAAATAAATGTTACACAGGTAGATAGAGCACTAAAATACAAGATTATGTGTGAAATCAGATCCAAAAAAGGTTAATAACAAAAAAAGTTATAGGCGATTTAGTCCGAAAAAAAACTTTGTCGGCCTCTCCTGAAAAATCGTATTTTGTCCCTTACCTCAATTGAACCTACGGTCGACGATTATTATAGTGTCGCTCGTAAGAGACTACCAGCCTGTCGATTCTGTAAAAATCTCACCGTGAAAACTTAGGTGAAGTGAGTTTGTTTTTGCTAGGAATTAACACTATTGACAGCTCACTTCACCTAAGTTTTCACGGTGAGATGGTTACAGAATCGCACTGTAGTGTTATGATTGAATTTGAATTTGATTTATATAATTTGTGTGTTGATGTTGTATTTACATTGTATTTATTATTGAATAATATAAAGATGTTTTCTAATATGGGTTATGTGGTAGGTGCTTGAAATAAATGTTTTTTTTTTAAATATGAAAAAATCCTGAGAACATGATGGGTTCTCCAAGACTTCGCTAATTTTATATGTAACACACTTTCAATCGGTATCCATTGCTTCATATGTTAAAAGTGCTCAACAACGTGATTATGCAAACCACGAAAGGCAATGGCATTGTTAGTGTGTTATGAAATTACCCCGCAGTGACGCAAGTATTATGTGCGGCAAACTGCTAGATAGCCCGCGAAATTCAAATTTTCAATTTGTAAGTATTTTTCAGTATCAAAAAATATGATTCGCGAGCGTAACATTACATTATAATCAATTCGTAATCCCTTCGAATTAATATTTCCATTAAAAATGAGGGTTGCATTGATGATTTTAATGATCATAATTCTGTAAGCTCGCGGGTCATATTTTAATCAACATTCAATACAACACTGACCTGCAAATTGAAAAAAAAAAATATATATATAATTTGGCGTGCTACCCTGGTGCCTTAATTTTACACCCCAGGGAACATTCGTAAAGCCTCCCCGTACATGGAGAAGCGAATCGTAACAAGCGAACCTGCGTCTATTCAACCTGAATTGATGCGTGCACAATGCACATGCTGGGAACGAAGAGACTGATTAGTTTCGACGGTTTGATTCCAGCCGTGATTGGTCTACACGCAGTACTGATTTTTGCAAGATACGATGCAACTGGAAGTCGTAATATTCTATAATACGATAGCCTTAATAATATCCTCCCTGTCGATTTTCTGCCAGCCTAAACGGAGATTAGCGACGTACGCAGGAGATATTATAGTGCACAAGTGTGTGCGCAAGCACAATATGTGCAGACTCTTTTTCCTCACTCTCATGCTAATTCAAAATTACCGGGAAGTGATCAGGCGCAGGACCAACGGCTTTACATGCTTTCTAAGGCACGGGGGTGTCACTTCACCAACTCCCAAACTTTGGGTCGCGCTACTTTGAAGTTATTAATTTAAAAACCCAATAACATTATGCCCAACCTAGGAATCGAGACCAGGACCTCAGCAGTTGCATGCAACTGTAAGACCAACGGAGCAGTTGGTAATAATCTATGTGGAGGCTAAAGCACGGGGGTGTCACTCCACCAACGCTCAAACTTTGTACTGCTACTAAGAAACCCAATGACACTGCACGATCTAGGAATCGAACCCTTAGCCTGCAGTCGCATGCAACCATAAGACCAACGGGGCAGTTGGTGGTAGCCTAAGTGGAGACGAATAACGTCCCACCTTATTTTAGAGTAGCTAAACTAAGCCTTCGTCGACAGAAGTTGAAAAGTAAGTTATTAACATAACAGTTAACACCTTCAGCTCCAGTAGGTTTAGTTAATTTTAAGTTAATTAAGTTTGAAACCAGGGGGGCTAAAAAAGCCATTTTGAAGAATCATAAAAGGATAACATTATGAATCGTAATACGGCGAAGACAGTCCGTGTTTTTCTTTTTTTCGCTGCACTACATAGGTATAATCAAAGAGATTGGGATTGGATTTGGATCGGATTGATTAGTATTTAAGCACAGACAAAAAAAAATACTGCAAAATGCTTCACCAATGGGATTTGATACGATTAACTTAATGGTTAACTGTCCATTATGTTATCCTTTTATGATTCTGCCAAAGTGGCCTTTTTAGGCCCCCAATTCCGATAGCTATTACAATATTGCTTAATGTTTTGTTATTTCGCTGACCATGCTTTTTTTTTAACATATTGCATTTTCCATTTGCAGTTTATGAACGAAACAGTTCCACGGCTGTTGCAACCGCCATTACACTAGCTTCATTGGCCGTTATTCACAGGCTCTTCGTTTTTATATTCGTCTGTTCATATGGTAATCCATAAATATATGGGCCACTGTCACAGAGACTAAAATGTGCATTTATTGTATTTTTTTAATTGTGTATTTTGTTGCACAATATAAAATCATTTTGGTAGCATAGTTTTTTTCCGCTGGTCAAATCAAGTTGTGCTATTGCGAAATCTGGCCACGAAGAGGAGTAACCAATACTTTTACTTCTTTATTAAATACTAGCATCTGCCCGCGACTTGGTCCGCCTAAAGTTTCTTGTTCGTGTGATCCACCCTTCTTTCTACTTCGTTTTCAGTTAGCGTTCTTTCTGGCTTTTTTTCTTTTTGCCCGTCTCATAGGTCATCAAATACAGAAATATTTTTTCAAATCCGACTGGTAGTTCCAGAGATTAATTAGCGCGTTCAAACAACCTCTTCAGCTTTATTATATCCGGATATCTATAATTATATCTATACTAGCAGCGCCCCGCGATTTCACCCGCATAAGTGTCGATTCCGTGGGAATATCGGGATAAAAACTATTCTATGTCCTTCCCCGGGATGCAATCTATCTCTCTGCCAAATTTTATCGAAATCCGTTCAGTGGTTTAGGCGTGAAAAGGTAACATACAGACTGACAGACAGATAGAGTAACTTTCGAATTTATGATATTAGTGTGGATATGAGTTCTTAAAGCGACGCTACGCAGCATTTAATCTAGTATAAGTTTCTATATAACGCTAGCTATAGAATGCCAGTTTACCCAATGTATAAAGACTCTCAAACAAAATAAATCTTCATAAATTAGTGTAAATCACAAACCTCTCCGTAGCTCCGGGCGTGAAGAATCTGGCGGTTGCGTAAATCATTATGATGAGCAGCGAGCCACCCCAACCAAGAAGCACGAACCATCGCATGGCCACCTCATCCTTCACGAACACCTGTGCCGCACACCCATTAGTATCAGCCATTGCACACATACCACTGCGGAAAGTTATACACCTACTCATATCCATAACATGCGATGACGATTATTTTGAATTTCAGAAGCATAGTATCAGTATTTTTATCTCACGAGGCGACTCGCGCTTTATTTGTGGTTACCAAGTGTACAAACACGCTGTGAATGTGTGTGTAAGCGCAGGAGCTCGATACCGTTCGAGACAATGCGAGTCATAGCGTGCTTGTCCAAATGGTTACCACAAGCAAAGCGCGCGTTGCTGCGTGAGATAAAAGTACTGTAGGTTGACGAGAAGTATGCATATCGGGTTTAAGAAACATTTCGGTTTTGTAGAGCGTTGTCTCTGTCACTCTTTAATCTCGACATGTCACATGTTCGTCCGGGTAGTCCGGGTACCTACTGTACTCTGGTAAATTATTGTTTGGATAGCCTAATTTTCAGTTAATTAATTTCTTCTTAATATTGACGATTTAATTAACTGAGTTGATGAATGAGTACTCAATCAAGAAATACAGTAGAACTGAATAAACTTTGATAATCTTATGATACTGGGAAAACTTAGGCAGTTAGATCAGTCCTAAAATATGATAAAGAAAACAGGAAATATGAACATGAATAAATGTTCAGTGTTGTGATATATCCCTCACGAAGTAAGAACTTTTACCGTACCTAAGTATGCGAAACTCAGGGGACCACTATTAATAGTTGGTACAAATATTTCAAAAATATCCTCCACTTATTTAAGTCACAAGTGTGTTGAACAATTTTACTGGCCTCCAGTGTATTGAAGGGTATGGACATTTATGGGACTACTGACATAACTATTTTATAAGGCCTCATACACATAGCGATTAGCTCATATTTAGGACAAGTGGGACATGTCAAGCCAGTCTTATGTACATTGTTAATACGTACAGTACGACCTTCGAAAGAAATCTGTCAGTGCAACTATTCTAATGACTAATAAAGATAAAATTTGCGAAACAAGTATTCGTTTGTATGAAACTGACAGGTGTCAAGATCGCATTCTCTCCACGGTCATACTGTATATGTATTTGGTCAACAGAATGAGCGAGCTGACGAGTAGACGTAATCAAAGGTACAATTTATAACACAGGGCAGTTTAAAAATGGTATTCACAAACGGCATAAATTACGTCTTCAACACATAAAATATGTCTGACCCGCCTAAGTACACAACGGATTTATATAGCCCGTGTTTGCGCTGCCCCATGAGTATTCCCCGCTACGTGACTATTTCACGGAGAAACTTTGAAATTTTGTTTGCCTCAGCCAGTATGTTTACTGAACAGGTTATTAAAAGGACATTTCCATGCGTCTAAGTGTTCATACACACGAGCGGCACGCGTCAACGCAGATGCAACTGAAGCAGTCGCTCTTTTTTTTTTTGGAATGGGCCTCTCGCTGTTCAACCTTAGGGGTTGTCGACTGCTTAACCGGGCTTTCCTGTGGATGCCTCAATAAATTAAGGCCTCCAGCCAGGGCATAAAAAACCTAAAAACTAAGCGACTACACGCTAAGGGCACCCCCTGTGGGGTACGAACCTCGGCTTAGGGCGTCGGCGTCGCTGGGAGAGGGCAGCAAGATGGGACAGGCTGGATCGGATTATGGTTGAAGCAGTCGCTCGTGAGCACTGCACTTAAGTACACGAGGGGCACGTTGTCGACGGCAGCCGACGACAGGCAACATGGCGAATGGCAACAGTCGATGGGTTTCGAAGGCTGAAATCGACGCGTTTCGACGGCTATAGTTAGGTACTGCTGCCGTTGATGCGTGCCGCTTGTGTTTATGAACACTAAAAGTTTGGTTTTTAGTGAGACATCTTACAATAGGGGTGGACCAAGCGTCATTGTCATTAGCTTATAGTCACTTACAACTACTTAGTAAGTTTTAGTATGGCCTGATAAGTAATATAAGGTAAATGTACCAATACTCGTCGGGTTATGAAATTCACTGACTTTGAAGAACTGCTGCGTGAAAAGTATTGAATTTAGAACGAAACTTTTTACATGACGAAATAGAAAAATTATCCGTTATTCTAAATAAGTTTTAATGTTAATAATTTTTCGTGATAATAAATACTTATTGAAGCAAATGTGAAAAAAGGGCGATTTGTACCAGTACTCGCCAGATTTGTACTATTAATCATCAAAAGGACCCAGTAGTCGTCAATTTTTGATGTTAATATGAACTCTCAGGTCTTTAACATAGAGTTCAATATGATTACACATTAAAACAAATTGTGTTTGTCTTTCATAATTATGAGTGGCAAGTCTAAGAAACAAAAGGTAGGTTAAACAAAAGGTAGAAGACCAAATCGCAAGAAATGACTAAAGGATGTGAGGTGTTAGAAGAGTATGCAGGTAAATTGTAATATATTTTTGCTTAAAAAATTAAGATAGCAGAATCACAGAATTGGTTTTTATCAGAATAAATTTTGACGTGAAAACGTCGTTTCAGTCTCTGGAAAATTCAACTTTTTTGGCCGACAAATACATGTAACATTTCAACCGTTAATAACTAAGAGAATTTGAATGCTAATGGTAATGATTGACCATTCAAAAGATTGGTCATAATTGTACTAATTTTGAAGCAAAATATAATTTGCCTTTGACGTCACATCGCAAGTGCAGCATACGCCCGACTAGATGTGCGCGCCGAGTTAATAAAAACCAGCGGCGGCGCGCCTTCAAAATTACGTCAGCGGCGGCGTGACGCCGGCGGCGTGAGAATTTTAGCTTATTTTTGTTTAATAACTGTAAATTTAGGTGATATATTAAAATCAATCCTGTTTTTGAAAAAAAACTTTATTAAAAAATCAAAATCAAGCAAGGATCACTGAGGAGGAGGAGGAGGTGTGGGCGCGTTCATTGAGGCGGCGACCAGCCAGGCGGTTGAACGCGTCCCAGAGGGTCATGTGGCCATCCGGTTAGTCCGGGGATACCGCACGGTCTCCGGGGAGGCAGCGAGCCTCCTTGCCGGATTGCCGCCATGGGATCTGGAGGCCAAAGTCCTCGCCCACATATGGGAGTGGCGAGAGGAGGTGAAACGCCGTGGCGTAACTCCGCTGCCGCGAGAAATCGCGGTGCAGCGGACAGAGCTCCGGCGGGATCTCATGGCGACATGGAGAGTGCGACTGTCGCAACCCAGTGCTGGGCACGCCACAATTGCGGCGATAAGTCCCCTCTTTGAGGAGTGGCTAGAGAGACGCCACGGCGTCCTCACCTTCCGCCTAACGCAGGTCCTCACCGGACACGGCTGCTTCGGGAGGTTCCTGTTCCGAATAAGGCGGGAGGAAACGCCCGGGTGTCACCATTGTGTGGATCGCCCGGAGGACACGGTGGAGCATACGGCGGTGCTCTGCCCAGCTTGGGCAGAGCACCGCCGTGTCCTCACGGCGGCGATCGGCGGCGGCGATCTCTCGCGTCCGGCCCATGGTACGGAGCGAGAGTGCATGGGAGGCTATCGCCTCCTTCTGCGAAGCAGTGATGCTCGCGAAGGAGGAGGCGGAGCGCGTGAGGGAGAGGCAATCCTTGCGCCCTCACGCCCCCAGCCGCCGCAGGAGACGCCCCAGGCGTCGGGAGTCGATAGCCGATTCCCGGCCACCGTAGGCGCGGGCTTGCGGGCGGCGAGCAATGGTCAGCTCGCCGTCCGGTAAGGACCAGGCCCGGGTCGACGGCGCGTTGTGTTCCACGCGCGCCTCAAGGAGATGTCAGCACCAACTGACGGGGTCCGCTAGGGGCGATGCCCGCCAGGGTCGCGGGTTATTCGAAAGAGATACCGTCAGGGCAAGTGAAGGAACACGGGTGGGTTTTAGTCAGTAAGAGTCTGACACTCCCTTCCGCTCCGCCCAGAGCGGGAGGGGTCATTTGATGATTTCCCACCCAAAAAAAAAAAAAAAGGATCACTCTTTGACATCTTTTTTGCATTGCTTGTAATTGTCATGGACAAATATTATTTTATTTAGTCTCCGGGGGCTCAGGCGAGATCTTTTTGCAGTATTTACAAGCCCTGCAACAGAAAACACTCGTTCGCTCGGAGTGCTTGTTGCAGGAATGCATAATACTGCCTGTGCTAAGGATGACAACCATCAACTCGGCGCGGAAATTTTGTACGGTCGGCGGCGGCGGCGGCGCGCTAGGACTAGGTGGCGGCGGCGCGCCGCGGCGGCGCGCACTTCTACGCCCGACCCTCCTTTTTGACTATGCGTCAAAATTTCAATTAGGTTATAGTGTAATTTTGAAATAATCGAGTTTGTTTATAGTGTACTCCGACGACGCTTTAATTTTGCTACATATCTTTTAATAATTACTATTAAGTGTTTGATATTTCCAATTTCTGAATGCCCATAAATCTTCACAAAAGGGTCAGCTTCAAATATAAATAGCAATGAAATCTAACCGGTTCGTTAATTTAAAAATAAATGCAAAATTACTACCACTTTTGGGTGCTTTTGTGAATCAATGATCAATCAACTCAGCCTATCACAGTCCGCTGGACATAGGACTCTCCCAGACTGCGCCACAATACCTTGTCCTCCGCCTTGCGCATCGAGTCTACTCCAGACACCTTCTTTAGGTCGTCCGTCCATCTAGCTGGGGGCGCTACGCTTGCCGATACGCGGTCTCCACTCCAGGACTCGTCTGCTCCACCGGCCATTGGTCCTTCGACAGACATAGCCAGCCCACTGCTACTTCAGTTTGCTTACTCTGCAAGCTATGTCGGTAACTCCGGTTCTTTTCCGGATAATTTCGTTCCTGATTTTAGAGACTCCGCGCATAGCTCGCTCCATAGCGCGCTGAGCTACCTTGAATTTGTAGAGCAGCCAGACCGTCAGTATCCACGTTTCAGCACCGTAGGTCATGATGGGCAGGGCGCACTAGTTAGTAATCAATGAAATTTCGTCATATTTGCCAAAAGGCTCCAACAATCCGTCAGATATTTATATATTCACTACCAGGACATGTAACACTATTGCACAGAATGACTTTTATTCGCCCTGAATATCCTTTTAAAAATTGTCCTAAACTGACTTTTCAAAGTAAGTTTTAGGGAAAGCCCACAATTTATTCATCAGATTTGCTTATTTAAGTCGTTATGTGTTAGGCCGCACATGATCATACGAAAATCAACGGCTCTGAAGATCACTTTAATTTGGCCCTTTTTTAAATCTGAAAGTGAACTCCTGACCACGGGGCTCCCATCGGAAATTTTGCCAAAAAGATTTTCGGTGTTCTCTCGTCATGCCGCACCTACTCAGCTATCAAACTTTCGCCCTGCATATGCTTGCTAAAACCCCTCTGGGCTCCCTTACCCTTACCATAGCAAAATAACTTCAAATGTCGTCTCACACCGGCCGTAAATCTGGCCAGAAATGAAAAAAATCTCAATCAAAGAAAGCTTGCATCATAAAGAATGCAACGAATCTCAAAAGCCCAGTGCCGAGCAAATACAAAAACGAAAGAAAATCTGCAGCAAATAGCAAAAAAGATAAAGATATCGTCTCATAAAGACCGTAAATCTGCTTAGAACTGAAAAATAACACATACGGTGAAAGGTTTCTTTTTAAGGAGTGCAATGCAACTAAGTCCAGTCTTGGGCAAATACAATGGTTAAGGCAGTATCGGAAACCATATGATTTTTTTTACAAAAGAATTCGCCTCATAACGACTGCAAATCTGCTCGAAATTACAAAAAAGAAATTATAAGCTAATTCAAAGGCTAGGCTAGCTAGGCTGATTTTTTTTTAAATATTCAGGTATTAACCTGAAAACTTAAAAAAATTATCGAGTTATTATTGCACCGTGTCATAGTGCAAGTGCGTACATGCGTCAAGATTACGAGAACATTAGGAAGTTTCAACGGCAGAAGACTTAGTAAGAAGACACCTCTATACAGGTGAGGATTTGATTGTAACTGTACCAACCGCGCTCAATCTGAGTAACTGTTGGAAAACTAGAATCAATTAACAGAGCTTAATTACAATTTGTTAGTATACCTTTCTCAGTAAGGCAGTTTAGGTTAGAACTGAGAATACTTTTTACGGGCCGAGTGAGTGGAGCGTGCCTACGATAGGTACAGCGAGCGAAGCGAGCCCTTTCTATACACGAATAAGCAGAGTGCGCTTACTCAAGCAATGAGTGAGCGAAGTGAAAACAGTTTAAGAGAAACCCAGTTTTATTGCCAAGTGTAGCCCAAAATAATGTTTGTACAGACGCCAAGCACATCAAGCTATTACAATCTGTCAAATTAATTTAATAGATTTTAAACTTTATCGCTAAAGCATAAGGTTCAAGTGACGAGTTTAAAGACAACTATTGAGCGGGTCCCAGTAATCGTCAAAATGGCACTTAATATGACGAGTTTTGGGTCAAGCAGGACTTTTTAGGTACCAATAGATGTCACGTTCGAAAAATAATACTTTTATGATAAAACTGTTCCAAACTTTAAGTTACATCATTAGCAAATTAACTTAACTCATTCATCAAACGATCAGACTTACCATAGACCCCACTGAAGGTTCGTAAATCAAAAAACAAAACTGCGCGCCGAGTTGGACATTTAGCAATTAAACTTGCAAAAAAATGAAAAAATTGTGGGACACACTTTTCAAGTAAGATATCTCAGCCACCATTACAGTTAAAACTCAGTGTTGTTATTTTAAGTGTGCAATATGTTACCAAAAATATGTTGCCATAAAAATCGGCCAATTAAATATTTAGTAGATAGAGATATTGAAGTTTTTAAACAATTTGACGACTTCTGGGTCCCTGTCGACTTCACCCGCGTTTACCTTAATGGATTTCATTGAGCGATGAAATCCACCGGAGGGAAAAATATTTTTTGTGCTATTACTAATGCTGATTTTTCTTTCTTCCTATGCTGTAGAATTTGGATTAAACGAATTCATTAATTGATTTCGTCTACCCCAGTAGTAAACTTACCACAACCAGAGCTATGTGCAGGTGCAGCCCCTCGCAGAACATCCACACGTAACTGGTGAGCATGAAGTAGTTCGTGACCACGTGCAGAACTTGACACCATATCTGCATTAAGGTACGAAGAAACTATCTCTAAATCAATTCAGATTATAACAATAGCTCAGTCAAAATAAAAAAGAGTTTTAAAAATCGGTTATGTGGCTACGCGCGAACGACCAAGTTCTAATTGAATTTATGAAAAAATTCAATTAGAACTTGGTCGTTCGTTAAACAAAAGTGAAATTGCTTGGCTAATTTTAAAACGACTATAGAATCAAAATATAAATTGGGATTGTGTTTATATAGGTAATCCGTATAAATGTTTATTCAAATCGAAAATAACACGGAATCAAGAGCGAAGAGAAGGGTAAAAATACTTCGAGACGTTTATAATATTTTATGTTCGCATTTATTATTTGTGATAGGAGTTTAACGTTGGCACATCATTTGGCATATTTGTACCAACATTCGAGTTACGTTGCTTAGGTACACAAAATTAACTTTATCGGGACATTTGTATTGTATGTACAAATGATGCAAATATTCGGGCAAACATAGGTAAAAAGCATATAAATTGTATAAATCACATTATTACCGTATTTTCTTGAACAACGCTGACCCTGTTGACTACCGCTCGGTACCAAATGATCCAGAGGACGTTGTTGAGAGCGAAGGACATGAAGAGGTGGATGTGGATGCGTATCCGTGTGCATTGGAGGACCCTAAGGGAAGAAAACAAGGCATAAGGCGCCGCGCACTAGCGCAGAGCAGAACACACAAATCGCAATGAACTTATTGTCATAAGATTCGCAATTTGAGCAAGCTGGGCTTACGAGGCTTTATATATTATAACAATATAGATAAATACAAACTATTTACACTAGATACTAAATTAAATGACTACCTAATGCTGCCAGTCTTCTAGACACGTTTCCGGATGACAGCGATGCGGACGAGTACTTCAACGCCTAAGTGTAATTTGTTTTTGTATTTATTTGTATAGTAAGTTAGTTAACAATATATAGTTTATAAATGTTGGAATGTTTAGGCTGTTAAAGTTAGGTGACTTTTTTTTGGTGCTACAAAACGCGTTACAAAAAAAAATTGTTTTATACGTATTTTCTAGTTTCCTTCAAGTTTTTGTTATCAACTCTATTTTCACAATGCTGGCACATAACTCTAAAAAGGATGCACCCATTGCTATAAAATATGAAACAGCATTAGAATTTGTAGCATTCCTAGCTGCAGCGTTTGCAATTTTAAAAAGTTAAGATGCAGCGTCCACATTGTACATTGTGTAAAAACCAACGTGAATAATTAAACGAATTGAACGTTTTCTCGGATATCTATGGTTTTCTCCATCTTCAATTTAGTTTTCTTAGCTCAGCAACCCAATAGTTTTGCAGTGCCAGTGTAAATGTTTTAAAAACAAGTGGCGCCATGCTACCGACAAAAAAGACTAAGAAAATTCGACTCATTCAAGTTTAGATGTGCAGATGTGGCCATTTCGAGCGTAGAGCTAAAAATTCTTGCTCTCTCACTCGTTTTACTGCATAGTGTTCATTGTTTTTCCCGGTGCTATTCTACATCGGTACAGTGGACAATCGTGTGTACCGGTTTTATAAAGCAGATGCGACGCTGTGACGCAGCAGATGAGTAGTCAAACGCCTGTGTCACAGCGTCATATCTGCTTTATAAACCCCGTACACACGATTGTCCACTGTTCTGATGTACCGAAAGTTAAAGTTCACTTCGTTTTATAGTCCAGTGAAACTTTAACCTACTTGTGCGATTTGATGGACGTATTTCGAACCCGCTGCAATTGAGAACACGTCACGAACGTTCCGTTTGAACAGTTTAACCTTTAATTTATAATTGTTATCATTAGTTTTGACCTTTATCAAATCCTTAAATCATGGAAACTTCACAAGCGTTTGATTTTAAACCGCTGTTGATATTTTGTGAATTTAGATTGACTGCATGTTTGAATTTATATTAAACAAAATATTGTTATTACTTCACGTGTCTAGTTTCATTTCTTTAGAACAAATCTGTCTAGATAATAGACGGCTTCCTCTTGACCTACAAACGAAATTGTGTTTAAATAAAAAAAAGCATTTATTCAGTCATTCTGCTTCAGTCGATAAACTTCAATAGACAAAAACTGTAAAAAAAACTGTCTATTCTTGTAATAACCCCTCGAGCCTTGCGTTGCTTTGTTTTAATTAAAAAAATAACGCAAAATAATTCGTAGTAAAGGTTTCATCGACTTGAATGTGGTTTTCAGTTTCAACTTACCACATTTTCCTTATATTTTATAGCATAGATAGACGTCATTAAAATTCGTTGTTAAACGAAATTGAAAAAAAGTATAGGTAGGTAATTAAGTAAACAATGAAAAAGCCCCTAATTTATGTATTTTCCCTAGAACATCTGAACAAAATTTTGATAAAACTGTCCGTTTACAATTTATATGGCCAATAACACTTTCGAGAGATAGTACGTTGATGAATATGACACAAAATTACTTTCAGTTTTATAACGATGCATAAAATGGCAAAATGAAACTAGCGTAAAGTATTCACGTTTTGAATAGGCCCACAAAATTGTAGAAAACCACGATAATTGACTCAACACATCAATCACAAACTATTTTTCTACGGATCAGCAATGGAAAAACAGTGTTTTGGATACACGTTTACCCGTCACTAGTCACAATCCGTCACACGTCACAGTGCCGTTATGTAAACAAAGTTGATCGATTACTTTTGCCTCTAGTCTGGCTAATATCACGTCTTAATGGAACAACTGATGAACACGATTTTGTGGTATGACTGTGAAAGGTGGCCAAATGGTAACGGCCGCGACTTACGAGTTGTAGGTCGTGGGTTCGAGCCCAGGCAGGGACATTACTTTGTGTAAATAATTGTATCATCGCTGCTCTCAAAACGGTGAAGGAAAACATCGTGAGGATTCCGTCATGTCCTACAACCAAAACTTCGAAGACGTGTGACATCTACCAACCCGCACTAGGCCCGCGTGGTGGATTGCGGCCCACTCCCCCTCACCGAGAGGAGGCCTGTGTCTCAGTAGTGGAAACATTATAGGCTGGTTATGTAAACACGATTTTGTGGTATGACACTGAAAGTTTTTAAGTCAATGTTTAAGGCTGCGCCATTTTCATTGTAAAATAAAAGAAATAACCAAACAAACGATGAGGGTGCCACTTGGCGGTCGGCGCAGCCTTAATTAATGACTTTTCAAGCTCCACTTGTTTACACTTTAGGTAAATGGAAATGAAACAGTAAGTACTCTTCATAACAGTTTCGAACTTCGAGTTATTCGCATGGGAGATTGCTTTGAAGGCTCGGGATTATGGCTCTCACAAGTTTTATATACCTACTCTTTACTGTTAATATATACGCATAATACAGCTGCCGCTTTATTCCGTGCTTGGCCCGTTTATGGCTTAGCTTTGATATATATCGCGTTATTTGCGATTTGTTGTTTGGTTTCTCGCTCTTTTATGTCTTCCTACTGTAAGCAATTTGGCAGAATCGTCACACTGGGATTGATATAGGTTTTATATATGAAACCTAGCAATGCCCCGCGGTTTCACCCGCATAAGTGTCGATTGCGTTGCAATATCGGGATAAAAACTATCCTATGTCCTTCCCCGGGATGCTATCTATCCTTTTGCCAAATTTGATCGAAATCCGTTCAGCGGTTTAGGCGTAAAAAGGTAACATACAGGCAGACAGAGTTACTTTCGAATTTATAATATTATAGTATGGATTAATAGCTTTCTCTTTGAAACGCTACAAAAACTAAAAGTACACGTCAGTTACGACTGCGTCAAAATTATAATTATTTTTGCTCTTCATATATTGTCTAACCGAGTTGTAACAGCGTGGAATATGCTCTCGGAGAATGTTGTGACGGCTCCCACACTGAACTGCTTCAAGAACTGACTGGACTGATTGAACATCTCCAAGCTATTTGATAATTAGCTGTTAGTGTGTCGAACCAAGTAGGGGATGTATGTAGTGCTTCTGCAAAGCCCATTTAACAATAACATTTCAAATTCATAGTCACATTTAAAATGACCACTCTATTCCGTGTGCACATTTTAACTAGTTATATTTAACTCGACCACGTTGTGGGCTTGTTACATTTTTATTTTTACAGTTAACAGGGATGCTTCACACGTTGAACCACATTTAGCCATGCAGCTATCAATAACATGTTTGATTCAAAACATTTCGCTCAAACAGCTGAGTGAAAAAAGTTTATTTACATAACAGATACATTACACTCAATCTGTTTTCCAATAATATTAGAAATCTGAATAATCAATGGACTGTGATGATTGGTAGATAAAATAAAACATAGTGTATTGAAATAATACGAATTGTATATACATCCGGGAAGCTACTTACCGAAAATAGAGGAAAATGAAGACTGAGATCAGCAAAGCGGCCACCGACAAGGAGTACCCAACTACGTATATGTTGTTTACAAGGTTCCGGAACTGAAAAAAAAATAGCTTGGTTAAGCTTTGGTTTTCAAATACTGTCAAATACTGTTGAAATGACAGATTTTTTGACGGCCGTTACAATATGATGGCCAACCGGATATCTATGTGGCCAACGCTCTTGTAGGAAATCGTAGATTTGGGAATCTACATAATTATATCTATCTATACAATTATAAACCTCAAGAGTTTGTTTGTTTTTTGTTCGGACGCGCGAATCTCATAAACTGCCAGTTAAAATAATAAAATTGTTTTCGCACATGATAGTCCAATTCTTGAGGAAGGTTACATAATGTCACGTTAAGACACTTAGGAGCCAAGCAAAAAAAAATAGAATCAGAAATAACGCTAAGCGAAAACGATTAATAGGGTGGGCAGGCGACGTAGGTGGGTCGGGGGAAAAAGAAATTTCGCGGGCAGAAGCTAGTCAAGTATATTTAATTACAATATCCGGGCGTAACTAAGATACTTACAGCTTTAACCACTGTCTTATAGACATAGGTATAAGTATGAGTGACAGAAATGAAGCTCTACAAAACCGTTTTTTTTTCAAAAACTCGATTTGCCATTATTTACGGCCAGGCAGTGTTCTTGAATGATAATGAACAGACGAACGTAAAAATGAGTTTAAATTTTTGACGTGACAACGTCTTAAATTAGGTTGCGGCTGGGAGTCACTTATGAAAAAGTGTAACGCTCGGTAACGTTACGATGAGTCACCGAACGAACAAAATATATTTCTATAGTTAAAATTTGTGCAATTCTTATTTTCATTCAATTCCTTGTTCCTATTGTGCAATTTAATTATATTCATATCAATAAATATTCTACCGAGAAAAAGACGTTGTCACGTAAAATCTTCGCCCGTAAAACCGACTTTACAGGCAACCATTTTTTTATATTACGTTTTAAGATTTTCTTTTTAGAAACTTGTATGTAAACTTAGCTAAATAACTTCGTTAATTTCATGGCATAAACGTTTTATATTACACTCGAGAGCAATGAATTAGGGTCACATAAAGATACCTGAAAGTCTCGCAAAATAAGAACGCTAGCTTGAAATAAATTGTGTTTTTAATAGACAATTAAATGTTACTTAAATAAAAGTAATAAAACTTCTAAGTTACTGTAAAGTTATGCTATCAGACATGTCAAAATAAAAAAATGGGACTTTTGTAAATGGAAATACGAGTTTTCAAATCTATCATATAAAAAGGTATGTAAACCGCGTTTCTGATGTTCAATATTTATTATTGAAGCTGTTATAATGTCGCTTACACCTGAAGAATGCACTGGAATTCTCACAATGTTGGAAATCGGCCGGAGTCAGCGTGATACAGCAAGGACAGTTGGTGTGTCGCTGTCAACTGTACAACGAGTTCTCCGACGTTACGAGGAAACCGGGTCTAACCTACGCAGACCAGACAGGCAGGCCCAGATGTATCACAGCACGAGCAGATCGATAATTGGTCAACACAATGCTTCGAAATCTCTTTCTTAAATTGGAGCGTGGGCATCGTATGTCGAGATTAACATATACCAGGAACCACTTAAATTGGAGTATTAAAGATTAGTCAAGAGTTAAGTTCTCAGATGAATCAAGATTTATGCGAGAACAACGGAAGAACAAGAGTGTATAGAACACCAGGGGAGCGATTCAAGAAAGCATACATAGAAGAGAAAGTAGCCTATGGCGGTAGATCCGTACTTGTATGAGCCGGAATTTCTGCAAAGAGTCGCACAGAGTGTGAATAGTGTAATAAAAACGGCACTATAACTAGCGAAATATAGGATATTGGAAGAAATCCTAAACTAATAAGTTGGTCCATTTATGGTCAATTTGGGAGAGGATGCTATCTTTAAGCATGACAATGCCCTGCCTCATACTGGTGAAATTGTAAATGACTCTGTATGGAGTGGCCAGCACGCAGCCCGGACCTCAACCCAATCGAGTGTGCTTGGGACGAGCTCGGACGATGTGTGAGACACCGAAACCCTTTCCCGATCACGCTTCAAGAGCTCAAAGTTGCGCTCGTAGAGGAATGCGAGAATTTCCCCATTATCGTATAAGAAACTTGGTGTACAGCATGCCAAACCATGCAACCGCAGTGATGACAGCACGTGGGGGTAATCAAAGTACGAAAATCCGCGAAAATTTTAAAGTGGTAGGAATAAAATTAGCTTTTCTATTTTTGTTATAAGATGAGATTGTTTTTTTTTGTTTAAGTATTTTTTTATGAATATAATACAAAGTGACACATAGATAAATTTTATTACTTTCATGTAAGGAAAATTTGATTGTCTATTAAACATAATTTCAGGTATCTTTAAGTGACCCTAATTTATTGCTCTCGAGTGTATTTAAGAAATTTGTACTGGCAGACACTCAATCAATTAATCAATCAGTTAATTTATTCTGAAGTATTAAGAAAAAAAATATAAAAGAATAGATATATGTATTTTTCCGCTAGTAATATATTAGGGCAATGTTTTTATCAGGGAAAAATATTGATCATTTACTTAGAAGCACGCCTACACTACTGTGTTGATTTTGAAAAACGTGGTGTTTACGGTACGCGTTTCTGTCTTATTACGCAAGGAAGCCACGTGCGGCTGGGTACTAGAATTAATTGCCGTCCACGGGTAAGTGACCGAAACATCCCAGTACAAAATAAACAGAAGGAAATGCACTCTTATTTAGGGTTCCGTACCTCAAAAGGAAAAAACGGAACCCTTATAGGATCACTCGTGTGTCTGTCGTCCGTCTGTCACAGCCAATTTGCTCCGAATCTAATGGACCGATTAAGTTGAAATTTGGTACACATATCTGTGACCCAAACACAGAAGTGTAACGTAAATAAATGAATTTTGAATATGGGGTTCATTTTTGGGGGGCAAATAGAAAATTAAAAAAACTGTTTCGCAATCTGTACCGCGTGACATAACAAATGAAAGGGCTTACTGTGAGGATCTCAAATATATTTTTTCATAATTTTATAGTAAATTTTATTAAAGTTATTTAAGAAAATAGACAAAAATTTACCTTTCACACCCCCCCCTTATCTCCGAAACAACTGAGCCTAAAATTAAAAAAAAAATCTGGTAATAGTTCTATATTACAGATTACAGGAAAACCTATAAGAAGTCTGTGGTCTTAAAACAACATGATAAATCTCTCAATATTGTGCGTACAAACTTACATTTTCAGTTGGAATGTATAGGAGACAAGTTTTTCAACTACAATGTTAAGTTTGTTCTTGGAACCCTTCATTGTGCGTGGTCCGACACGCACTTGACTAGTTTTTTATTCTGGTTTAGATATATTGAAGATTGCAGTAGTGACTGATGGTACTTAAGGCGCTGTCCAAACGTGGGACACTTTAACAGTTTTTTGTCGCACAGTTAAGCGTATTGGTAGTGGTACATATTACAATCCAGAAAAACATCTTGTGTATTGTCAAAGTGTTCAAAGAAAGGACTTATTATCAAAAATCATAATAATAAAATATAATCCAGTTAGAACAATCGTAAAACAGAGCTCAAAAAATATTTATCGTCTCATAAGTCTCAAAATTTTGATCGTAAACTATCATATTTTATGTAATGATAATAAAGGGAAATCAACCAACTAAAAAAAAAAAACCTAAAAATTAATAATAAAAATAATTGCAATGAGCCGCACACTTATTTTTTAATTGAATTATACACTGCAAAATTACTTTTATTTTGGTGGTCATTCGATTCAATTTATAACATCAAACGTTCTGTTCTGAACATTATTTGTTGCCGCGACGCGCTTTTGTCAATTACCTAAAACATTGCTTAGTATATTAAGACATGCACAAAAATGTACATTCCAGCTAATACTAAAAAAATATGTAGTAAGTACCTACTCGCATTAATAAACCAACAAATCTGGTGTTAAATATCATCTTTACCATTAATGTCTCAAAGACGTACAACATTTTATAAAAATAACTGAGCAAGCTGAGACATTGCACGCATGAATCATAGTAGCGTGTATACAGGGTGTCGGCACCAGTAAACAACGTGCCATCGCCATAATGGATGGCAAGTTGGCCACGCAGCGGCCACGCGACGGCGCTCGTCACTCGTCACACGCCACCGATACACCGCACAACTGCCAGTATGTGTACACACGATATTTTTAAACAAACATACAAACTCATCGTGTTTGTTCACATTTACTGTTGCTTACATATTTATGTAGATAAGACATTTTGAACGGACTTAATTGAAACGCGTGTTCGATGCTCATTCCAAATATTAATTTTTACACTTGAAAACTTGACGCGCCGGCACGTGTCAAATTTTAATTAAACGTCAATTCATTATTAAAAGCTTTTAGGTATTTAGCTTGCACTGTTCGTACGTAAGTATGTATGTATTATTATTTAAGTTGTCAGTCAAGTTAATTTGCAAACCATTTTTCGACCATTGTTGGTATCCGATTAAGCTGAAATTTTGCATACACCTTTAGTTCTGGTAACTTTTGATTGAGTTTTCGTATGCAGACTGGGAATGGCATTAGATACATAAACGCTGTTTAATATATTGACGTACCGACGTCTCCACTTTGTATTATTATTTATTAGGAGATTTCAATAAGAACTTCCGCGTTAGCAATTCAGAGCATTTTCGGTTTTATTATATTACGCTGTCACGCATTGTTCATCGAAAAAGATAAAATAATCAAAATTACTTCCTTATATTCAAAAGAAAGTCCTTTGTTTAAGTATTTTTTGCATTTTTATGATTCTATTGGATTAAAGGGAGTTTCTGTTCAAATATATTTAGAAGATATGGTAAATTATGAAAATATTTTATTTTATGGGGTTTATTTATAAATTTCACAAAATGTAATACATTTAATGCTTAACTAATTATTTAATTAGTGGTGTTAAATATTGTATATCTTAATTTAATTAATGTTTTATAGTTAGACAAAATAACTATACAAATAAGCACAAAAACAAAAGGACTTAATGATCTTAACTAGAACGGCATAAACAAGAAACTTTCAGGTAGCAAAATATCGTTTAAATCTGCTTCTTCGTAACAAAACGTGCGATAGGTAATTGTCATTAAGTCTAAGCTGACCTACATTTGTTCTTACGGACACCGGTTATTCCGGGGTTATGAAGTTAAGTTTACATAGAATAACGTTTTTCTTAATATTTATTAGACCTTTAAGCAAAACATTTAACCAACCTTGCACCTATTCTAAGGCCTCATTTACGGAGACGCGGGGCGTCTCGCGTCGCGTGTGGCGTGGCGTCTCGCGGCGCGTCGGACGTTTTTTCTGTTTACGGTGGGGCGGCGCGTGAAGCGGCACGCATCATCGCACGCGTAAACACAAACTTATAGCAATATACGACCACAAAAGCAATGTTATCAACATCGGGATTTTTGACAACTACATTTTAAAATTCAATTAATAACTATTACGTTTCTTTGCGATTTGCATGTCAGTGATGACTTGTTTGTTAATCAAAGTATGATCCACAACAGCAACAATCGATCAGTATTACAATCTGCCTAGCCCTTTTCCGACTAAGTTGGAGTCGGCTTCCAGTCTAACCGGATGCAGCTAAATATACCAGATTATTTACATGACACGACTGTCTATCTGACCGCAATAACAAAGATACTGGTAATACGATACCCCTTGGTAAGACTGATTGTCAGACTTTCGGGATTCTGACGACCCGTAACGACTGTCAATGAATGACAGCCGGGACCAACGGCTTAACGTGCTTTCAGAGGCATGGAGCAATAAAAATGTATTTATAGAATTATAATTATTAAAATCATCAATGCAACTCCCCTAAAAACGTTAAGAAATTTGCATTAAGGGGCTTACAGGACCTAAACGCAAAAAACACAAGTTTTAGAAACAATAAAAGTATATGATCGACTACAGTAAACAAAATCAGAAACATAAGTATATGATATTCTTCAGGATTTATATTCTAGGTAGATAGTGTGTTGAAAACCTAGTACAACTAATTTGATACGATAGAAAAAAATCATAAAGATTTTAAAAACTTTCTTTTTACAATAAAAACCATACTAATATACATACAATCATTCTGTTTTTTTGTCAGATTATTCTACAAGCAACATACTAAAATACTAGTATTTTAGTTTTTTTGTCCAAACAATAGATTTTTTGTAATTAAATAATTGCTTCATATTTTGCAATAAATTACCAGGTTGTGTCATCGCGCTTCTCTTTCTTTTCTATGCAGTCCGACAGTGACGCGCTTTAGGTCATGTAAGCTGATTTTCGTTACATTATTTTTCTTATGTTTTCTAAGGAATAAAAAATAAATAATAAATAAAGCCTTTTCGCCTCAGCTGAAGCTGAGGCGAAAAGGCTGTTTGAATTCACCAACTCGCACTGGACCGGCGTCGTGGATTATGACCCACCCCCTCTCACAGAGAGGAGGCTTGTGTTCCAGCAGTGGGAACTTAGAGCTGTAATGTTCTGCACTACATCCGATGTGAATCCGAAATAAAGATCCGACTTCAATCCGAATTGGGAATGTTCTAAATTCAAACGAATAGATTTCGGATCTAGAGCGCAACCCCTTATACAAATAGGACTACGTCACTTCGGACCGGCATTTCTCGGATTCGGATCGGATGTAGTGCAGAACCGCTCTAATTATGTTTGACAAAGTATAGGTACGATGCATAGCGGAAAAATGTAAAGGTTTCCACTTGTTTCTATTAGTGGATTGCAATATTCTAGGTTAATTAATACATAAGGATTGCAAAAGAATGTGTAGAAAAAGAGTTTTTTTGTATAATATTAAGCTAATGATAAGTAAGCCCCAAATCGTCTTTGTCATCGTCGTTTAGCTGTCCTAAGCTGTCCGTTCAATGTCGCTCTAAACCAAGACTCGTTTATAAACCGAAAGGAACTGTTGCGCGAATACACGATCGTTTACCTGAATAATGACGAACAGTCAACAAAAGAGATAAGTAGGTACGCAGGATCGTCGGATATAGTTGAAATTTAGTAAAGAACCGATGGATGTTGTCGACTGAAATTTAATTTGACAATTTGATGTGTTGTTTGTTTTCCATGAATAAAATAAAATTTTGTTCGAGAACATCCATCGGTTTCTTACTAAACTTCAACTATATCCGACGATCCTGCATACTTATCTCTTTTGTTGACTGTACATACGCGACTTGATTGATCGTCCGAGTATGTCATATTCATATAAACGCGCGCGACGATAGCGTATTCGTGCGGGAGCCGCTTTCGGTTAGGACACAGTCCCACAGTTTGTTGGTTTTATTGCACTGGTAGGGCATCACACCAAAAAAACTTCCTAGTAGAATAACCTACGAGTTTCTCTAAAAGGGAATATTAAATTACCTGGCGAAACTCCGCAGCTGTGATGATATCCGTAATCATCATCTGTCTAGCCTTTTCCCAACTATGTTGGGGTCGGCTTCCAGTCTAACCGGATGCAGCTGAATACCAGTATTTTACATGAAGCGACTGCCTATCTGACCTCCACAACCCAGTTACTGCCCTGGGTAATACGACACCCCTTGGTAAGACTGGTTGTCAGACTTTCGGGCTTCTGACTACCCGTAACAACTGTCAAAGATCCACGTATAACAGCCGGGACCAACGGGTAAACGTGCTTTCCGAGGCACGGAGGGGTCACGGTATGTAAAGATGGTCACCCATTCACAGACTAACCGCGGCAAGCGTAGCGTAACCTGATCGATCGACCTGTGCGGCTGTTATTATTTAGCAAAAGCTAAAAACTTTTTTTGATTTTTTTCTAACTTATCACACTAACACTTAACCCACTACCAGCGGTCGTTGACCTAAAAAATCCAAAACCTTTTTTTATCATGTTTAGAGATACTCATCACGTCTGCGGACATTCGCTAACTAATTTAATTTAACCCTGTACAGGAAACGTATAAACTCCTCTTATTAGGTTTTCCATTAGGAATTTCTTAGTATAACAGTCCGAAGTTTGGAAGTTGGCGGTTTAATGCCCCCGTGCCTCGGAAAGCACGTAAAGCCGTTGGTCCTGCGCCTGAACCTTCCGCGGTCGTGTCGGATTGCCGTCGCATCGGACTATGAGAGTAAAGGAATAGAGAGTGCACCTGTGTTTGCGCACACACGTCTTGTGCACTATAATATCTCCTGCGTACCTGGCTAATCTCCATTGAGGTTGGCCACCGTGACCGAAAACGGTCGGGGAGGCCATTCTATACAGTCTTCTTAGGTACTACTCACGTCTAGGTCATCGACATCGACGCAGGTGGTGTAGTTGGTCCACGGCTTCTTGGCATGAGGGTGCATGAACCACGTCCCGTTCTCCGTGCATCTGTAACAAACACGCATAGGTATTAATATTGTTGTCATCTGCCTTTTTATTTGCTGTTGGGATCAGCTTCCAGTCTTACCGGTGAGGTCATTGCGTTACACACTATCAGTAGCAATGGCTTACATTTTGACAGCTCAACAACAATCATTGCGTTATTTATGTTGTAGAGAAGACAAATTCGAACTTAGATGAAGCAATGGATTAGCAATATCCTTCAAAATGATTCAGATACGTGTGTTAGCTACGCAATTAAGGTGCTGATTCAGCTGAATAGGGAATACCAGTATTTTATGTAGAGCAAATGCCTATCTGATCTCCACAACCCAGTAACTAGGTAACACTTTTTTTTTTTTGGCGGACGGGAAATCATCAAATGACCCCCCCCTCCCGCTCTAGGTGGAGCGGAAGGAAGTGTCAGACTCTTACAGACTAAAACCCACCCGTGTTCCTTCCTTAGCCTTTTATGTTCCGGGCCAGCGGTAACCCTTTCGGACAATCCCGCTGACCCGGCAGGCTTCGGCCCTATGGGGCCCCTCCTCGATGCTGACATCTCTTTGAGGCGCGCGTGGAACACGTACGCGCCGTCCGGCACGGGCCTGGTCCTGATCGGACGGTGAGCTTCCCATTACTCTCCGCCCGCAGGCCCGCGCCTACACACTAGCTAGGCTAACTAGGTAACACTTGATAAGTTTTCCGTTGTATTCCCAACGCGGTATTAGACCAAACATTGGTGCCGACTCTGTTGTTCACAGACTAGCATCTTTTTATTTCATTAAGAAAAGAACTGAAGATAAATTTTAGTTCAGTCCAGTCAAATTAATACCCACGCCTGACGTAAATTGACGTAATTTTAGTAGGCAGGTTTTCAATCACGTCTAACCTTGTACGGAGTAGTGTCAGGCGTTGATTAATTTGACAGGACTAAACTAAAATTAATTTTCTGTCCTTAATAGAAAGAAAAAGATGCACTGAACTTAAATTTAGTTTAGTTTGTGAACAAGGGAATCGGCACCATTGTCTTAGCTTTACTGTACCTAAATCATTTACAGTACTTTTTGTTCGATTCGTAATAAAATTTGCCAACGACTGATACGAGATGCCTGATTTTATTGATAGAGTGGTAGGTACGTAAATCTATATCTATAATAGATCTAAAGTAATAATAAAGCTAAAGAGTTTATTTGTTTGTTAGTTTGAACGCACTAACCTCTGGAGCTACCAATCGGATTCGATTTTTAGGGTGCCGTACCAAAATGGTAAAAACGGAACCCTTATGGTGAGACAGTCTGTCTGTCTGTCTGTCACAGCTGGATATCTCCAGAACTACTAATGCTATCAACTTGAAATTTGGAATGGTTTTAGATGACGTTTGCCCAAGTATTTTTCAATTAAGTAAGAAATAAAAATATATGTATATTTTTTGCAACAGGGGCTGAAATGGAGTCTGAAACTGGGCTACTAGGGCATGTGGGGTATTATATGAAAGAGCGCAGTTTGCACATTCTCAAAAAAATTTTTCGCACTTTGCAGCCCATGTCTTGAAGAATGCTGTAGGCTATTTAACATCTCGCTAGGAAGACGTGTGTGTGAAAACAAAAAAGTCAGAAGTAATGCTGATGCTAATGCTAATGAAAATGAAATAATAGCGCGGGCATGCGATGCGACGCGACGAGGTGGGTCGGGAGAGCAAGAAAAGTCGCGGGCAGACGTGTGACGGGCGTCGTAGTGTACCTACCTATTATAAGTTCGTTAATCGAGGAGAGACAGGATGTTGCTAACTGGCTTACTGTACATCTACCGCACACTACGCCATATTTTTATATAATGGATAGAAAGAAAAAAGTTGTTGCATTTACTTTGTCTACATAAAAAAGGTAATCAAGGAAACGATGGATTAAAGACTGGATGAGAAAAAAAGCTGAGTTAAATCATTTTAATCTAATAAATGAACTACGACGTGTAGGAGAACATGATTTAAAAAATTATCTAAGGTAAACGCGGGTGAAGTCGACAGTGACCCAGAAGTCGTCAAATTGACTAAAAACTTCAATATCTTTTTCTACTAAATATTTAATTGGCCGATTTTTATGGCAACATATTTTTGGTTACGTATTGCACAGTTAAAATAACAACACTGAGTTTTAACTGTAATGGTGGCTGAGATTATCTTACTTGAAAAGTGTGTCCCACAATTTTTTCATTTTTTTGCAAGCTTAACTGCTAAATGTCAAACTCATCGCGCAGTTTTGTTTTTTGATTTACGAACCTTCAGTGGGGTCTACGGTAAGTGTGATTGTTTGATGAATTAGTTAAGTTAATTTGCTAATTATTTAACTTGAAGTTTGGAACAGTTTTATCATAAAAGTATTTTTTTTCGAACGTGACATCTAATGGTACCTAAAAATTCCTACTTGACCCTAAACTCGTCATTTTAAGTGCTATTTTGACGATTACTGGGACGCGCTCAGTAATTGTCTTTAAACTCGTCATTTGAACCTTATGCTTTAGCGATAAAGTTGAAAATCCATTAAATTAATTTGACAGATTGTAAAAGCATGATGTGCTTGGCGTCTGTACAAACTTATATAAGGTTTGGGCTAATTTTGACAATAAAACTGGGGTTCTCTTAAACTGTTTTCGCTTCGCTCACTCATTGCTTGAGTAAGCGCGCTCTGCTTATTCGTGTCTAGAAAAGGCTCGCTTCGCTCGCGGTACCTATCGTAAGCACACTCCACTTACTCGGCCCGTAAAAAGTATTCTCAGTTCTAACCTAATCTGCCTTACTGAGAAAGGTATAATAATAAGTTGTAATTAAGCTCTGGCTAATTGATGCTAGTTTTCCAACAGTAACTCACTCAGATTGAGCGCGGTTGGTACAGTTCCAATCAAATCCTTACCTATAAAGAGGTGTCTTCTTACCAAGTCTTCTGTCGTTGAAACTTGCTAATGTTCACGTAATCTTGACGCATGCACGCACTTGCACTATGACACGGTGCCGCCGACTAATAACTTCATGATCGTCGATGATTTTTTAAGTTTTCAGGTATGAATATTTAAAAAAATCAGCCCCCTAGCTAGCCTAGCTTTTGAATTAGGTTGTAACTAGATTTTTAGGCTTATTGTGTCACTTATGATTTAAAACTTTCTTTGGTTGGCTTTTTTTATAATTTCGAGCAGATTTACAGTAGTTATGAGGCGAATTATTTTACACTCACAAGGCTTTTGTAAAAAAGAAAATCATACGGTTTCCGATACTGCCTTAACCATTTTGTCTTGTCTTGTATTTGCTCGGCACTAGGCTTTTGAGATTCGTTGCATTCCTTATGATGCAAGCTTACTTTGATTGAGATTTTTTTCATTTCTGGCAAGATTTACGGCCGGTGTGAGACGATATTTGAAATGCATGCGGCATGACTAGAGAACACCGAAAATATTTTTGGCAAAGTTTCTGATGGGAGCCTTGGTCAGGAGTTCACTTTCAGATTTCAAAAAAGGGCTAAATTAAAGTGATCTTCAGAGCTGTTGATTGTCATATGATCATGTGTGGCCTAACCCGTAACGACTTAAATAAGCAAATCTGATGAATAAATTCTGGGCTTTCCCTAAATCTGACTTTAAAAACTCAGATTTGGACAATTTTTAAAAGGATATTCAGGGCGAATAAAAGTTATTCTGTGCAATAGAGTTACATGTCCTGATAGTGAATATATAAATATCTGACGGATTGATGGAGCCTTTTGGCAAAAATGACGAAATTTCATTTATTTAAGCAATTCAGGGTAAGTCATCCAGCTCAGTACACACAACTTTGAGAAAGAGGCCGACAGAAGGAACGAGTTGGGTTGGGCAGCATTTGGAAAACTTCGTCTAGTCTTCTCGTCACCTATCCCGCAGTGTTTGAAGACTAACCAGTGCGCCCTGCCCGTCATGACCTACGGTGCTGAAACGTGGACACTGACGGTCGGGCTGGTCCACAAATTCAAGGTAGCTCAGCGCGCTATGGAGCGAGCTATGCTCGGAGTTTCTATGAAGGATAAAATCAGGAATGAAATTATCCGAAAAAAACCGGAGTTACCGACATAACTTTCAGAGTAAGCAAACTGAAGTAGCAGTGGGCTGGCCATGTCTGTCGAAGGACCAATGGCCGGTGGAGCAGATGAGTCCTGGGGGTCTACTTCGATGCGGTTAACCACTGTATCGGCCGAATGTTCGGTCATTTTCTGATTCGAATATTGTTGTCCTACTACGAATTTAAAAAAAAAAGGTAAAAAAAGGGTTAAGGGTTCTAAAAAGGTTCGGACTGGCACAGTTTGGTCGGGACCAATAGTCAATATAGGAAATGAATGGTAGTAGAAAATGACCGAACATTCGGCCGATACAGTGGTTAAACGCTTCGGAGTAGACCCCCTGGAGTGGAGACCACGTATCGGCAAGCGTAGTGTGGAACGCCCCCCAGCTAGATGGACGGACGACCTAAAGAAGGTGGCTGGGGTAGACTGGACGCGGAAGGCGGAGGACAAGGTGTTGTGGCGCAGTCTGGGAGAGTCCTATGTCCAGCAGTAGAGTGCGATAGGCTGAGATGATAGATTGATCATTGATTCACAAAAGTGGTAGTAATTTTGCATTTACCTGCCTTTTGTTTCTTAGATTTGCTACTCATAATTATGAAAGACAAACACAATTTGTTTTAATGTGTAAAATCATCTTGAACTCTATGTTAAAGGCCTGAGAGTTCATATTAGCATCAAAAATTGACGACTACTGGGTCCTTTTGATGATTAATAGTACAAATCTGGCGAGTACTGGTACACATCGCCCTTTTTTCACATTTGCTTCAATAAGTATTTATTATCATTAAAAATTATAAACATTAAAACTTATTTAGAATAACGGATAATTTTGCTATTTCGTCATGCTAATTTTTTTGTTCTAAATTAAATACTTTTCACGCAGCAGTTCTTCAAAGTCAGTGAATTTCAAAACCAGACGAGTATTGGTACATTTACCTTACATGACAATCAGAGTTACCAGCTTTCAAAAACTCAAAAATCACCTTACTTGAAGAAAAAAGATACCACCCATGCGAAAATCGTTAACGCTAGAAGAGAAGTTAGCAGTTACTTTACGCTTTTTAGCAACTGGCAGAAGTTTTAAAGACTTGAAGTATTCTACTTTAATATCTCCAAGGATTATAAGCGCAGTAGTTATGGACACTTGTAACACGTTAATTTACGTTTTGGGAGATTGTATAAAAGTACGTAGTAATTAGCTGCATTTATGCATCTAAGATACTTAATTGGTAATCACTAGATAGATAATATGCTATGTACTTAACTTATATGTATTTTGCAAATTTTTGCAATAAATCCATTTTGATTTGAAGTAAAACGAATAAAATTTATAATCATAAATAGTTTTTATTATTACAAGTAGTAGGTCGAACGTCTGCCTGCCTAGACATTTTTAAATATCAACTGAAATATAGACAATATTATAGACAATATTATTAGCCTCCCTCCGATATTGCCGTTATAAAATCAGAATTTCTGGAAATCCACAATAATATTGAACAATACCGTGTGTGGTGTACACACAATATTATTGACAATATGTACTTAATTGACAATATTATTGTGTGTGTGCGGCTAGCCTTAAATTACCTCTACTTAGTTACTTTATTATTAAATAGGATGTTGACAATTTCCTCAAGGAAATGGGAGTATCTACAGGCTGCGACAAAAGTAAAAAACTGCTTCACCAAACGTACCTACTGGTAGTAACTGAACTAAGGAAAAAAGTCAAGATTTGTCGTTGGACATCCATCCGGTTGGAGTGAAGTTCCTTTCGTTGTAAATGATAAATTATTTAATTTCAGTAGGATTGTATAAACATTTTTGCACGTCAATCATATTTTAATACCTAATAATAAAGTCCAGACATAATCTTGGTCAGATCATGTGAAGACCTTGTAAATTGGTGACTGAAATGGTCTTTTGTGGAACGAATAACACAGATTGAGTAGACATGTCTGGTCAGCGTACGCATTTGTCGGTAAGCGTGCAGCTCAACTAAGCTCAACGATTCGACGAACAATACCAAAGGAAGGACATTTGGGTAGGCCGCATAAATTAGTCCATGATTAAAACTATGTAACTTAAAAGTATAAAAGAAAAAACAGAAGAAAACAATGTTCCACATACTTAGTCCTCACATTCACAATAATACAGGGTGTCCACTTGTCCAGTGAACTCCAGTGGCAAAATACAAAATACGAAAAATTTAACTACACAGAGGTGTAATTTTGTATTAGAGAGTAACAAATAATGTAGCGAATTAAATTTTTTTTAAACCCCGTTCTCCAAATGGTCACCATTTGGAGATCGATCCTAGCACTCTTTCGAGTCTAGCACGCATATTTCCAAAATCGCGTTTACAGAGCGACTGAATCGTAGAAATCTTAAACGATGTGAATTTTATACCGACGGAACTTGAATTTTTTTCGCATTATAACCTGTAAGGTAGATTTTGTACCTAATTCCCAATATCGATGAACGTGATAAACGGATAAACGTGATAAACGGGCATTTTCAGTCACAGAAACCATAACACGTTCAACATTTTCTTTCGTGGCTACCCCTGGTATAGATCCTAGTCTGGGTCGGTTTAAAGTTGATCCTGTAGCTCTGAACTTTGCTATCCACGACTGAATATGGGTGGTCGATGGTGCATCCCGTAATCGACGAATATCGTAATGATTACTAAATCGACGTCACACTTGAAATGTACGCCTCGATGGCAAAAGCGCGGTGCTGTCCACTCCACATTTTTTCACATCTCCATACTTTTTTTTTTGGTTGGTAAATCATCAAATAACTTTTTATCCCGGTATTCCCACGGAATCGACATTTACGCGGGTGAAACCGCGGGGCGCAGCTAGTAACAAAATAAATGTTGAAACTACGATAACGAACCCATACTGGGCTACTATCGTTGGCTACAACTCGGCCTCCGGGATCAACCCAAGTTGCAGACAAACCTATTTACAGAAATAAAATGATTTATCATTATCACAAAAAAAACAAAAAAAAACATGTTTTTAACACACTGTATCTACATTACCAGCGGTCGTTGACTCCAAAAAAGAAATCTAATCTTTTATTTGTTTTATCACGTGAAGATCAACGCCCCTCACGTTTGCGGAATTTCGCTAGCTAATTTCATTTGACCCTGTGCCGGTCTCGACTTTAGACGTGTACGTTGTGGATAAGAATCTGGGCAGGCGCTTTACTTTGTGGAATTTATTTCTACAGTACTGCTCTCAAAACGCTGAAAGAAAAATATATCATGAGCCTGTACCTTGAGTTGTACTACCTATCATAATCACTACATAGTATAAAACAAAGTCGCTTCCCGTTGTCTGTCTGTCCATCTTTAAAACTAAAACTTTTAAACTTTTTTGATAGCCACCCACGCAAACATCGCCGAAAATGTCGTAAATAAACATATTTTTTGCTCTTATATTGCAAACGCTGGCTGAACCCTACGAGATAGATCAAAATAATGTAATACAGTATTGTACACCTTAAAAGGTCTACAAAAAAGTCCGCGTTGGTGTATGTCTATCTCTAAGGGATAACCCACGATAACCATTTTTTATCCTTTACTTATTACGAGAAATAATGGCTTTTTTTACGAAGCGATTTTAAGTATTAATCCTTATCCAATTAAGTACCTTAGATACATTGTGCATTTAATATAGATCATTATGGCCCTTTACTTTACAGCATGTAATTTAAATGAATATTTTCGAAGATATTACAGATTTAATAAAAGCTTTTATATAGCGAGTCGAAGGCGGCGAAGCCCCCGGTTCAGATGGAATCACCAATAGAGTGATTCAGCTATTCCCTGCCCAACTAATAATGCTACTGGTCACCATCTTCAATGGTGTCATGAGCAGAGTTTATTTCTCTTTCAAGTACTTTTTTGTGTAAATCGATCAAAATAAACAAATGTTACCATTGACTGTTTAATTTTTTTTTATTTGGCCTATTTTTTGGCCAAAGAATCGGCATTGCCATACAACGTGGCAATTCTGCCAGTCTTTTGGGCACGTTTCCTGTTGACAGCGATGCGGATGAATTTTTTGATGCCCTTTGATTATTTCTCCTCCTTTTTATATAGTTGTGCCTACATATTAATAAAAAAAAAACAGTGGCACTCCGGGAGTGCCGACAGAAGTGAAAACAAAACACAAAAAGAATACTTTGCCATCACTCACTGACATATCGGATATACATTAAAACCGAGTACATCCCGAGGACAGCCGAACACATCCGAAGCGGGTATTTTTTTTAATCGTCTTATAAACAAAACACGCGTGGTGTCGCTTACGGTAACAGTGGCGCGAGTTAGGCAGGATACAAAAGTCTAAAAAGTTAGTATTTTTAGACCTTTGTATCCTGCTTATGCGTATGAAGTTTCATTAAAATCGGTTCATTCATTTCGAAAAATAAGGGCTTGAAAGTTTGTATAAAATGCCGCACGGCGTAAACGCTCTTAACTAAATATCTATTTAAAATAGTTTGAGTCTAATTATAGAATCTAAAAAAAGCTTCAAAATGTCAAACAAAATATTTTATTCAAAAAACAGCCATATTCGCTGGTATGCTGGTATGGTGAACTACGCCGTAGCATAGTGTGAGCTACGCCGTAGCACAGTTTGACCTACGCCGTAGCACTCTCCATCCGTCTTACGAATTTTCGATCAGGTCACGTGTCCTGACGCGAGTTTAACATTTTTTACCTATTACAAAAAAAGTGTACAACGCCGCTAAAGAAGTTTTCACTTCAAAAAAATAAAAATAATATAATTAAATAATATAATAAAAAATATATATATATTATATTTATATAATTTAATATTGTTACCTTTTAAAATTATTTTTTTATCAGATCTATTCAAATAGTGTATTCTTCGTAAAAATGTTACGATGCACTTCTATACTTGTTCAAATACATATAAACATTAGCCTCTAATTATTTCTATGTATTGTTCCTAATAATTGTATGTAAATAAATAAACGTAAGTACTATTCTTATTATTAAGTTGCACTTATGTACTTATTTTTTCATAGAGGGTGATAAAAAGTACTGTCCACCTCGGGAGCAACACTATTTTAAGCTCGAGTGACGTACTTTGAATCCCTCGCTGCGTTTTGGATTCAAAGAAACACTCTCAAAATAGTTGTTTGCTCCCTTGGCAAACAATCTACTATTAAATTCCTAGTCCAAACATATCTATTCATAAAAATCACTTATATTAATAAAAAAACTGTTAATAATTTTAAATAACAGCCTAAAAACGGGTTGGAACCTAATTTCTTTTGAGTATTTTATATGGTTTCAGTCGCCCAAGGTATATATTCAAAGAACAAAATAACAACGCCACATATTATCTGGCTTCGATAGAACCTTATAAGAATGTTAAATGTTGTTTATTTATTGAATCGCCTACATTTACCTTTCTTTTTGGCTTTGCTTTGGAATGGAACTTGACATAAATTGTTGCGAAGGCCTACGTTCCCAGCTGACAGTTGCGAGGATAATTTACTTTTATTCATGTTACAGAACTTGCAATAGGTTTCAGTTTATTTAAGAGTTTTGATCTCATACAATTATGTGTAAAATCCTAGAACTTAGTATACATTGCAGGAGTTCTATTTTGTAAAAATTTTGACATGAAAACTTAGGTGAACTGAGCTGTCACTAATATGAACATATTTTTTAATTATAAGCCTGTGTTGTCCCGCTGCAGGGCGAAGGACTCCCTTCCCTATTTCCACTTTTCCTGGTCTACTGCGATTGTGGGCCAATCCTTTAAGAAGGAGTCCAGCTCATCCCGCCATCTCTGCCTGGGCCTGCCGCGCAGTCTTTTCCTGCCATTCGGGATCCACTGAGTGGTGGTTTTTCATATGGCTGCACCTACATGCGACAGATATGGCCAGCCCAGTTCCACTTTAGTCCAGCAGCTGTGCGGCCAGCGTCCGCTATTTGTGTTATGGAACGAAGTAAAGATAGAGTTCTTAATGCGGTCTGTGAGTTTGACACCTAGAACATCTCGTTCCATAGCCCGTTGGCAGACTCCAAGTGCGGACTTTTGACGCTTTGTAAGAGACCATGTTTGCGCTCCGTAGGTGAGGGTGGGAAGAATGCACATTTCAATGAGCTTTCGTTTTAGTGAAAGCGGGAGAGGTCCTTTCATGAAGATATACATCTACGGAAAGAAGGGACCACGCACAATGGTCCACTGAAGGACTAAGTGCGACCAAACCCGTAACATAGAACATATAACATAGGGAAGACGTGGCACACAGACCTCAAATAAATCGAGAGAATGATTAAGTGGTATCATGAGAAAGTTATTTTTTATTTAAGCCTCAGACAAGCCTTAAAGGATCAACTAATAGATATAGACCGCTAATAATCGATCCTTTCAGGCTTGTGTGAAGCATTATCTAACTCCCGAAATGAGTAATCAATTTCTACCTTCTAGATTGACATTTCCAACCATTTTGGGCTTTTGGACGTAATTTTGGGGTAATGCTTTACTATGCTATCAATTCTGAAATACCTAAAAACATTTTTTGAAATTATGTCGTAATAGTACAGACGCCAGCACATCAAGCTACCCGAAACTATCTTTACCCAATCAACTTTGAACCTTATGCTTTAGCGATAAAGTTAAAAATCTATTAAAGAAATTTGACAGATTGTAGTAGCTTGATGTGCTGGCGTCTTTACCTTAATAAAAATATGGTGAAACTCGCTTACGAAGTTTGTTACGAAGTTTCAGGCGAATACACAAATAAACGTCGTTCGTTAGATTATATCAAAAGTTATGTCCGTTTCTCTCGACGATTAACAAAGTTTGATAATCCAATTAATCAATAAATAAAAGTGTTATGTTTCTGAAGGGTATTTGAAGGAAGTATTTGTGTTATATAAAGTTTCAGTAATCCTATGAATCACCGACCTAACCTTTTATAAAGCCCATACCTAAGCCTTTTCATGGTTGGTTCGGCATAACGTTACATTTTAAACGGGTTTGGAAAATTTATACTCGTAGTTAAACCAATATGTAAGGAAAATCCCCGCATTAAATATGATGCGAAGTGAATTTATAACCGACTTCAAAAAAATAGGGTTTATCAATTTGTCTATTATGTCGCAGAAGGATTATAGAATACGCTGTTTTACAAAACCGCTAGTTGTTTTACAAAACAGCTCCGTTATGTAAAACAACTGAAGAACGTTCAGCTGGATTGTCACTGTGCTACGTTTTACAACACTGCTACCGACGTTTAGGGGATCCTGCCGTTTTGCCGAAAACATTTTGCCAACATTTCACTACCCAAACAAATTTTAGCAACCTTTTTTATACCAATGCAATGTTTGGAATGATTTTAGTAATTTTTACTTGGCAAAATATTATCAACAATAATGTGATTTAGGCATTTGGTCTTTAATGAAATGATTTATTACAGCAAACAATCTTTAGACAATAAACATTTAGTCAAATGATTTGTTATGAAAAATAATATTTAAACAAAAACATTTTTTTTTGGGAATGACATGGTTTCACTTACTCAAATACATTTTTAATTACATTGCATGGTTGCGGTCGGTTTGTAGGCGACGTAGGATGCAAGAGCGAGGGAAGGGTACCCCGAGGTTCGGTTTTGTTACGTTACTTGAAACCCTTTTCCCAGAAATAGGAGCCCCGCCAACCGCCAAGCGGGGCTCCTTCGACATAGGATGCAAGAGCGAGCGAATGAGAATACAAATACCTTTACATCATATCATAATAAACGGGGCCAATTGAAATCATAGGCAGACAGAAATATCTGTTCCCGAGGGTACTAAATATTTGGCTTAATTTATTTTGCGTAAAATATGTTAGACCAACTGAAATATTTGACTACATTAAAATTGGTAAAAGGACTAGTTGGTAAGCAAGTTATTGTTTAAACGTTCACTTGCCAAACATTAGGTTTGCGTTACAATTTTTTGTGAAAATTTTAGTAATGATTTGGCAAACGAAATTATGCGGAAAATTGTTTGGGAAGTGATAATTTGGCAATTTATTTTCGTTGAAACATGGGAGACCCGACGTATAGATATAATGCAGAATGGCTTATATGCGTGTAGTGTGTTGCCTTAATAATACAGATTATAGGAAAACATGGAATAGATTTTGCATAGAAGTATTGTTTTGCATGCCATAAGTACAGTCACGAGCATAAGTATATACACTTGGCTTTATTCAAAGGCGATTTTCTCCTTTATTTTTGAATGGAATTTTATGTTATTACGAACACAGTATTTTCGAACCTATAGGTTTATGTAAAGTGTCGTATTTCAACTTTGCATTCGTTATTTCGTGAGAAAATGGCAATTGAAAGTTGCCAAGTGTTGACATATTATTGCTCGTGACTGTACCTACCCCAGTACTATTGAACGTTACTAAGGAAAACTAATATAAGTTTATGATTACTGTTGATCGGATATGATCAAGGACTTTGTGCAAAATAATGTCATTATTTGTTGTTTAGGGGCTTGTGGCTAAGTAATAACAGCCGCACGGGTCGATCAATCAGGTTAAGCTACGCTTGCCGCGGTTAGTCCGTGGATGGGTGACCATCTTTACATATAAGTTATAGCACGTTAAGCTGTTGGTCACAGCTGTCATTCCTGGATCTTTGACAGTCGTTACGGGTCGTCAGAAGTCCGTATGTCTGACAACCAGTCTTACTAAGGGGTTTCGTATTACCCAGTAACTGGGTTGTGGAGGTCAGATAGGCAGTCGCTCCATGTAAAATACTGGTACTAAGCTGAATCCCACTAGACTGGAAGCCGACCCCAACATAGTTGGGAAAAGGCTAGGCAGATGAGATGAGATGGGTGGTCTCTACTTATAGTGTTAATTAATAATTGGTACTCAGACTGTTTGCTGCTACGCTGCGCGCTGTTCCACTGTTTGTTTATATCGATGACCACTTATAGGTTATCATTTTGTATATATTGTTGGTAACGGGAGACCAGCAGGGTAATGGCGTAACATGCATAATGGCCTTTTATTAGGACAGTTCTACAACATTCACTGCGTTTAAGTTGTTAAGCAGAGGAATTTTTCAAACATATCAAGCAAAAATTAGGAATTTCCTACAAAATCTTTCTGATTGTGATTGGAAGTGTGTACGCAATTCGGGTGCAGACTCCAAAGATTTTTAAAATAAACCGAAACGGCAACGAATAAATGAAATCTTGTGTAGCAAACAATTTTTTTATCTTAGCAATCAATGATATTATAAAGGAAAGGTATATGCTACATTCATACTGATCGACGTTTTGTATTGTTGCGTTGTTATTACAAAGAGTTACAACTCCAACTGCGATAGATAAATACGGAACGTGACACAGAAAGAGATAGCAACAATGAAATTACAACAATTGTCTGGATTTGTCTGCAACAATTTGCGCGCGCTAGTGCTATACCTACCTCTTTAATATGTATAATATCACTGTTAGCAATGAATTGACGTCTACATCTCTCTATTTATTGTCCTATCGCAGGTATGCTGGAAGAGATTTCTTATGAAATAAGCATCACATTTGTACCTATTTTTCTGTTCTGTTTTTTTTTCTTAACTGATTATATATGTGTGTACCTACATAAATGGTAAAAAGGTGAAATAATTATATTTTCTTACCGAGGGATTTCGTTTCCATTTGGATGAAATAAATTAGTCTCTAAATCAGCTTGCAGACATGCCTCGGCGATGCCTGTGGCGATTAAAAGCTCTATGTTTCTTTCTGTCATTCTTCTTATGCCCTTGTTTGCTGCTCAATTTTACGGCATATTCGCCTTAATTATATGAAAAAAACCGGTCAAATGCGAGTCAGACTCGCGCACCGTACAAAGTAGTTTTGAAAGTTCTACAAAATTACGGTTTTCGGATTTTTTCCTTTACGTGTGCTATATGACATTATATGACATTGTTTCTTGCCAAATTTCATGATTTTAGGTCAACGGGAAGTACCCTATAGGTTTTGATTCCCTTGCGAGTGTCAAAATATGCGGCATAAACGGAATATACGCCCGTATCTTTTGATTACGTGGACTTAGAAGTTTATTATTTTTACTGCTTTAAGGGATTGCAGCTCTGAGTGTTTGATATTAATACTTGATAACTCCACGCGTTCCTGAGAAAAAGGCTCTCGACAAACGGACAGACAGACGGACAACGAAGTGATCTTATACGGGTTCCGTTTTTCTTTTTGAGGTACGGAACTCCAACAAAAACCATTTTCTTTTCTATGAAGGTATCTTTATTGCTTTGCATTTCGTTTGTGTTTACAAGTTCAACACCTGATCAAAAGCCGAGAACATTTTAGTTCAACTTTTATGAGGATCTGAATGTTTACATGCAACGGGGTGCTTGTGTCTCTTTAGAAGAAGATTATTTCTTCATTGAACATCATCTTTGACCTAGAAAGCGTCTTTATTTCGAAGCAGTATGGACGGTATTCTATAATCAAGTGTTAGTGCAGGTGTGGAGGTGACCGTACTCGTAATGGCAGTAATGGCGGCTGCCGGAGTGAAGCCAGGCGCGCTAAACAAATACATTGAGCCACTTGCTAGCCGAGTGCCCAATAAATCTGTTTTTAAACAAACAGTCGCTATAGATTTTTGCTTCTTTTGGTGTTTTAAGGGGACTAAAGGACCTAAACGCAAAAAAATGCAAGTTTTATAATGCCTAAAAGTATATGATCAACTACAGTAAACAAAATCAAATTATCCTAACAAGTCTGGTTTCCTCTCACATTAACAAAATTGTTTGATATTTTCACACTAATATTTTATATGCGAAAGTTTGTGTATGTGTTTATAGGTTTGTTACTTCTTCACGCTCAAACGGCTCTACCAATTTTGATAAAATTTTGTATGGAGGTAAGTAGCTAACATAGGCTACTTTTTATCCCGATATTTCCACGGGATCTACACTTAAGCGGGTGAAACCGCGGGGCGCAGCTAGTTATTAAGTAAATACATGTGGGATTTCAAAGAACAAGAAAGAGTCGTGATTGAATAATAATTTATTTAGGTGGAGATGTATTGTTGTGAAATTAGATTGTCAAGTCACTTATGTTATTTTCTTTTGACTGTACTTACCTGTAAAAAAGAGTAAACATACAGTGTGAGTCTTCATAATGTGCACATATCGAAATGAGGGTAACTAAGCATAATTTTATCGACGGAAAAAATATTTAAAAAAATCTAAAAAAAAATGTTTGTAGAATTTTTATTAAAATTCTTGTTCGCTGCTGTGACCCCTGTGTAAACAATCGCCCTCAATTGAGAATTATTGTTTTTTTTCTAACAAAAATCTGATATTTTTTCATCAATTTTTACAATAATTGTAAAATTACTCAATAAAAGCCCCGATTACCTACTCTTTTTTATTACTTTAAATTATTCTCCATCTTATCAGATTTCTAAACGTTAAATACCATGTTTATAACTCAATCACAACATTTCCTACCTTGCTGATTGCATACTTTAGCAGGTAAAGATCCTTTTAAATATTTTTTTATTTTTTTTAAATATTTTTTCCGTCGATAAAATTAAGCTATGTTTCCCTCATTTCGTTATGTGCACATTATGAAGACTCACACTGTATATAATGTGGATAAGACAGAGATTAAAACAGAAGAAGAACTTGCAGGGGATCGAGGAGGGGGGGGTGGAGGGGGGGTTCAGGGGATCAGACCGGAATAAATCTTATTGCTTCAGCTATTTGAATGATGTTCTTATTTTTTTAAACTAGTCGGTACCTGTTTTAAATTGAGTTAAAATTTTCCTTAATATACACTAGTGGGAATATCAGGATAAAAAGTATCCTATGTGCTAAGGTAAATAGGGTCTATTAATCCTGTTTATAAAGTATCTTTGTGCCAAACATCCAAATCAGGGGGCCTAAAAAGGTCTCTTTGGCAGAATCATAAAAGGATAACATTATGAATCTTAATATACAGTTAACTGGTATCAAATCCCATTGGTGAAGGATTTTTCATTTATTTTTTTTTGTATGTGCTAAAATACCAATCAATCCAATCCAAATCCAATCCCAATTTCTTTGATTATATACCTACGTAGTGCAGCGAAAAAAAGAAAAACACGGACTGTCTTCGCCATATTTTATTATGATTCATAATGTTATCCTTTTATAGTTCTGCCAAAGTGGCCTTTTTAGGCCCACTTTTTAAAGGCAACAAACATCTATCCTCACAAACTTTCTCGTTTATATAATAGCCGTAAAAAAAAAGTAAAAGTAAATACATGAACTCACGCCTTCTTCCCATGGGGGTACGCAGAAACTACTTGCTACGATCTTTACATATTCCTTTTGTTTCGTTTACGTTCATATTTACATCTTGTGAAAAATGAAAATAAGATTTTGTCTGCGAAAAACTCCTAGTGAAGATTTCTCACTGGGATTATCTTTTCACACAGTACTTCCAATGCCTAAGCATTGGAAGTACTGTGTGAAAAGTCCATTGCGATACTTATCATGTGCGAAAAAACAATAATTCACTGTCCAAGGTACCGAAAATCAGTTTTATTCGTTTTACTTGGATTTATATTCGTATAAGTTTAGACTTTCGTTCATTTTGCACAAAATGGTCCTTGACAACATTAACGGAGGATCAACATTTCTTGAGATATAGGTACGGCTGAGATAACTTTGGGACAACAATGCTTTTGATTCCGCCCCACCATCTTTAGCAAAAGCATAATCAGCCTATAATGTTCCCACTGCTGGGACACAGGCCTCCTCTCGTCGAGAGGGGTTCTCCACCACGCGCGCCCAGTGCGGTATGTTAGATGTCAATGTCTTCGTTTTTTTTGTTCTAAGACATGCGCGGTTTCCTCACGAAGTTTTTCTTCACCGTTTAGAGCCACTTTTAATACACACCACCATTTAATGTAGACTAAAATGCGCGTTTTTCTCTGCTTGATATCGTAGACTTATGAAACCGATCCCAATTGATAATGTGTTACGCAATTGCCCCGCAGGTCATCTCATCACCGCTTTCACACTATACACTGGTGTGTGTATGTGTGTGTGTTTATATGTTTGTTACTTCTTCACGCTCAAACGGCTAGACCAATTTTGATAAAATTTGGTATGAAGGTAGCTGACACCCTGGATTAACATATATGCTACTTTTTATCCCGAGATTCCCACAGGATCAAAACTTATGCGGGTGAAACCGCGGGGCGCAGCTAGTCTATCATAAAATCGATGGCGCCTAGTTTAAAAAATGCTGCAATCAAAGTAAATCTTAAAACTAACGTGGTGCATCGCAAATCAATCCCTGCCTATGTACGTCCATCGGGTTTAACAGTATAATATTAAGGTCGTTACATATGAAATTGGCGTTTTGTGGAAGTGACCAATTTGATCTCAAATATCTGAAGGCCAATTCCCGCAATTAAAAACGAAATATTAATTGAAAAAAGTTATTACACAATTGACGACTTCCTTAATGATGAATCACTGACCGATTGACATGCTATTATACCATTTGACATTTCTTATTTTGTTTTCATTGTAACTTTGATGACATCTAACATTTTTTTCTTTTTTTATATAACATTGACATTTGCCGGTATTAAATTAATGTGACATTTTTTAATTTGTATATTTTTTAATTTAATTTGAATTTGTAATTTAATTCTCGAAATTCTTATTTAAAATTATAATAACTTTAAATTTGTGTAAATTAAATAATAATTTGTTTTGCGTGCCCATGTGACGGTAGAGCATGGAGGACTCTTATATTTAAACATCTATGTACTAAATACCCATGTTTGCAAACCAATAAATGATTTGATTTGATTTGAAAAACGTTCAAAATCTAGTCGCAATCTCATCTCAGCGACAGTCATTGTCAAAAACTTGTCAAAAATGGTACGGAAACACGCTTATCCAATCTATTGGACTCGTATAAACAAATCATATGAGCCCTAACTTGAGGGGCTTACTAGTAGCCACTGAAGAGTTCCACTACCCACCTCCTGGCTCCATCATAAGATCAGCTCCAATATACCAAATTATAGTTTTGTCATCTGACCTACTTATACATACGAAGTTTCATTTCGATACGACAATTATATGGTTAAAATCGACTTCTGAAATTTTATTACAATATTTTTAGTTAGGTACAAGTGAAGCTAATAAAAGCGTATTAAAAATAAAAGTAATCGTAGAAGCGAATCCATCGCAAAATTCGCAAACCACGTCAGAGTTAGCGGCAAGCTTCGGTGTGAGTGATAAAACCATTTTAATTCTCTTGATACAAATTGGAGAAGTAAAAAAGCTCGAAGAATTGGTCCCGTATCGATTAAGTGAAGCACACCAAGAATCACTCGTCGAGTGCTGCGTTACATTACTCAAGCGTCACAATAACGACGGGATTTTGAATTGTAGATATCATTATTTGTTATCGCTCGCTCCCACAATTTTTTCAGCAAAGGTTTCAATACAAACCTATAAAATGGCGAAAGTGAATAGATAATAATGGTAGGTACATACTTTGATTGATTAGATATATAATATCATTTTTAGGGTTCCGTACCCAAAGGGTAAAAACGGGACCCTATTACTAAGACTTCGCTGTCTGTCCGTCCGTCTGTCCGTACGTCAGTCCGTCCGTCTGTCTGTCTGTCACCAGGCTGTATCTCAAGAACCGCGATAGCTAGACAGTTGAAATTTCCCACAAATTATGTAGGTATTTCTGTTCCCGCTATAACAACAAATACTAAAAACAAAATAAAATAAACATTTATGGGGCTCCCATACAGCAAACGTGTTTTTTTGGCGTTTTTGCCTTGTGGTACGGAACCCATCGTGTGCGAGTCCGACTCACACTTGGCCAGTTTTTTATCATTTAATTTTTTCTATATAAAACTTCAATTTCATAATGGTTTCTAAGAAATACGTTTCCGAGCCCATAGATGGCTAAACGAAGTGTGTATTTGTCAGATTGTATTCACACACAGGTGTAGGTGGATGTAGGGTGACAGTTATCAACCACCTACACCATCCCTTAGTCGACTCTTACGACACCCATGGAAAGAGAGGGGTCGTCTATTCTAGGCCGGAGACGGTTTTTTTTTTTTTTAATTTAGTTTAACAATACCTTGGTAAGTATATACCGTCGCGTAAGTATATGTAGAAACAAAATAGTTTGATTTCAAACCTTAAAAAAAATTAGGTCTGTAAAACTACAAATAAACGTTGGTGTGCTAGAGCACCTCTCTAGCACACCAACGTTTATTTGTAGTTACGAGTTATCTATTCCTTCATATGATTGAAAAAATTGTCTGCTCAACAACGTAAATAACGCAGTGAATGTTGTTGAACTGTAAAAATGAGAGCCATTCCCTCTGTTAGTGTGTTGAGCAATTACCCCGCCGCTCAAAAGATGAAACTAAATCACGTAATTTATTTATAGTTGTTATTTTCTTTCATATATTTACATCGAGATACTAAAAGAGCCACTTTCCAAACCTCATAAAAAGCTATTCTATACGGCCTTTACGAGATAAAATGAGGCGATTCAAGTTTATAGAAAACCAATGACACCGACATTGCCCCAGGATTGGCAAGTTACGGTAACAAAGGCCGGGCAATATAGCTCGGAGAACAGATAAACGCCTGCAGATGGCGGAGCGTGTGTTGTCAATAAAAACTGGGTCGTTGATGGCAAGCGCTCTAGTCGTACGTTATGGGAAGCTACGAGGTTTCCCCATATCCGGTAGCGGGTGTAAAATAGGTGATTCCTTCACTATTATTAGCATTTTGTTCCGGTTCTATATCCTTGTTATGCCAGTAAAATCATAGTATCTATGAAGGGCTCAAAAGACCCTTGCCGGCACTGCCCGGCAAGGGTCTTCTGAGCGTTTACTCCAAAAACGGATGGTCACTCCTGATTTATCTACCTTGGCATTAGTTTTAGTCTTAGCTTTAACCTAGTTGTTACTCGTAGATATAGAAATAAAACTAACTAACGTGTATAAATGAGAAATTATTTTATTTCTGTAAGTAGGTTTGTCTTTTTCTCCCATACTTTTCTATTATTTGTATGGAGGGCCTTGTGGCTAAGTAACAACAGCCGCACAGGTCGATCGATCAGGTTAAGCTACGCTTGCCGCGGTTGGTCCATGGATGGGTGACCATCTTTACATACCAAGACCCCTCCGTGTCTCTGAAAGCACGTTAACCCGACAAGCTTCGCGCGTATCCTATGTAATACTATACAATAGAAAATCAATTGTGTCTTATTGAGCTTGAGCGGTCACGCCGTTGGTCCCGGCTGTCATTCGTGGATCTTTGACAGTCGTTACGGGTCGTCAGTAGCCCGAAAATCTGAGAACCAGTTTTACCAAGGGGTATCGTATTACCCAGTACCTAACTGGGTTGTGGAGGTCAGATAGGCATTCGCTCCATGTAAAATACTGGTATTCAGCTGCATCCGGTTAGACTGGAAGCCGACCCCAACATAGTTGGGAAAAGGCTAGGCAGATGATGATGAAGTAGGTTTGTACAAACACTTTTGCACTCCAATCATATTTTAAAAACTAGATGAGGACGGCGTTTCCTATTTAACTACTCAGAGAAAAAAAAAACCAGAACATACTCAGAGTTCGATCACTTTTAAAGTCCAGACATAATCTTGGTCAGATCATGTGAAGATCGTGTAGATTTAGGTGCCTGAAATGGTCTTTTGGGAAAAAAATACCACACAGATTGAGTGGACCTGTGTAGTCAGTGCAATCGAATCATCGAATGCCAATCATATTTTGATCAAGATACAACCTGACACAGACCTGCAAATTGCAAAAAAAAACGTAAGAAAATTTGAATTTCGCGGTCTACCACTGCGCATTCACATTCGACGAACAATACCAAAGAAAGGACATTAGGGTAGGCATTATAAATTACTCAAACCGCCAGACCATGATTATAACATAAAGTACTTACGTTTTGTACGCGTATCGCCTTGGATCAAACCCGACGATAAACTGCGGGCACGGCTGGTAGGCTGTGCTTGACGCTGGAGTATCGTCCCAGCAGGAGAACCCGTCGAACGTTCGCTGACACCAGACGTCACCTTCTGTTTAAACAAACATTATTTATGTAAAAGGAAAAGCACGAAACAATATGTCTGATAATTGAGTTTTCCTATAAATGATGGTTGAAGCGTAGAAGATAAAAAGGGGTGAATATAAATGCGAATAAGATCAAGGTAATGGTGTATAAAATAGAAGAGGATATATCGATGTGTGTGATGTGAAAATAAACGATAAGTGTGGAACAAGTAAATGAGTTAGTATAGGTATTTGGGGAGTCTGTTTACAAGGGATGGAAAGATTGATGAAGATGTGTTAAGGAAAGTGAATGCGGTAAATAAAGTGAATGCTTGTGACCAACCAGTTGATGTCCAAATTATTCCGTTCTGATCCCTGTAATCTGCGTTTTCGCGTGCTATTTGATTGCCAAAAATGTAAAAAGTATGAATTAATGGAAAAATTACTATAATACCAACTACTTATAGTTCAGTTTTCGCTACAACTTCAAAAAAATTTATAACTTTTTCAATAGTCACTCTGAAATCAACTTACCTAATAACCATTGAAATCAAGTTGATATTTGTTTAACTTGAGATACCATCAATTGCAAACAAAGAATAGACCTTAGTATGGCTGCTATCCGATTTTTTTTTTATGTCAACATTAAAATATCAAGATCTTTTCCGCACGAAGGAAATCTTTAAGCTGTTCCGTATCGCCTTGAGGAAAACATTTTCAAAAAGATGACTTGTATTTTTAGTTCATTAAAATTTATCTTCTTCAGTTAGTTTGTACTTTGATTATATCTCATTCTCCAACATCGCAAACATTACGTAAATCGCGTCATATATGACACGACACTACGTAAATCGCGTCATTCTAAAGCCTATCTTATTATTATTATTATTCTTAGGAACGTAAACAAAATAGATAGCATACTCCGTACTTTATAGTAACTGTGCTTATACGTCGTTAAATCAATAAAGAATTTCAGAAAATGACAAAATAAATAAAGTAATGGCGGAAAAAAACATGATCTTAGTAATCTTTTGGCGCGTGTTTGTGCATAACTTTGCGCAGACTCGTCCGGGTAAAGATAAGCAGCGCGAATTTAACGGATATTTTTTTTTTATAAGGGATCGGTCATTTTGATGATCAGAACAAGCAGCATCTTATATAAGTAAATGAGACCTTTATTTTGTAAAAATCTCACCCTGAAATCACTATCACCGGGCAATTCTTGTAATTTTAAGAACGTTCTCAGTCTGATCTTAGTCCCAATCCGTCAAAGATACCCTGTAATTTCCCTACATTATTGACATGTTTTGTGACATTGATTGTCGCGGAGACGAGATTGCGACTAGATTTTGAACGTTTTTAGGGTTCCGTACCAAAATGGTAAAAACGGAACCCTTATGGTGAGACTAAGTCTGTCTGTCTGTCTGTCACAGCTGGATATCTCAATAACTACTAATGCTATCAACTTGAAATTTGGAATAGTTTTAGATGACGTTTGCCCAACTATTTTGCAAATAAGAAAGAAATAAAAATATAAATGTATATTTTTTGCAACAGGGAAAGGGGATCTGAAAAATTCGAAGTGGGGCTACTGGGGCATGTGGGGTATCATAATTCGACTTTTGATAAAAAATGTAAAAAAAAATACCGTCCCCCCCCTTATCTCCGAAGTTTTCAAAGAGAAAAATCTGAAATTATTCTAAGTGGTAGAAGTGTATGTAAAGATTACAGGAAAAATAAAATGAAGTCTCCAATTAGTAAATTTTTTTCAGTAATCATCAACAAAAGTTACATTAGTTCCACTATCGGTCAAGAGATGGCGCTGACTAAAATTCTCTGATGAATATAGGCCTCGCCGATGAAAATTGAAAAACATATGATGGCACGGAACCCTCGGTGCGCGAGTCCGACTCGCTCTTGCCCGGTTTTTTAATTATGGGAATTGGCTTTCTGGTGGAATGACAGCTCACTCAACTACTTTTCAGGGTGAGGATTTTTACAGAATGGACCGGAGTGCCTTCGAGAAAAATGACACAGATGGTAAAGGTTATAGTTTTAGTCACTTACCATTATAATTCTCATTGAGGATGGTACTGTGAGTGACGTTGTCCTGGTAGCACTTTCTTCGTAAGTTTAAAAACCACTGGTATTTGGGATCACTCCGGTAATCTACAGGGGGAGTGGCATTAACCATGACTTTTAATTGATTAATTACCGGCGCCCATGTTAAAACTTTATAATATTTGCTCGCCTATGAAATATGTCTTTCAATGTGTAGACACATATTTTTATGTTCTCATCAGCGGCGACATCTGAAACCAAAGATAAAGTTAAATCATTTATCTTAGTTCACAGCATTTACACTGATCGCTATTGATATATATGCAAAGATAAAATCTTTGTTTCTAGGGTTCTCTGGTGAAATAGGAAAGTCGAAAAACCCACGTCCGCATGGATGAAAAATTTTTGCGGCGATATTTTATCGCGCACTGGATTTTGAACTCTCGGTATTGAGCCGAGTATTGAGAATCCAACAGAGGGCATCCCAGCGCGTCAATAATACACATCGTTGGATTTTCAACTCTAGGCGCAAAGCAGTGAGCTGAAAATTCGCCGCGAGAAAAACGCGCCTGTGCGAACCTGGACTTAGAATTACCACGCCCTTTAGTAAGTTTGCTACAAAACAAATACAGTATACAGACAGTAGTATGCAGACACAATTACAACGTTACGGACAGACATACAGACTGATATACATACATATACGTATGTATATCAGTCTGTATGTCTGTCCGTAACGTTGTAATTGTGTCTTAGAAAAATATAAGTACAGATGCCAACACACCAAGCTACTACAATCTGTCAAATTTCTTAAATATATTTTCTACTTTATCGCTAAAGCATTGGGCTCAACGCGACTTAAGAGTTGTAGGTCGTAGGTTCGAACCCAGTCAGGCGCTTTACTTTGTGTAAATTATTTCATCACCACTGCTCTCAAAACGGTGAAGGAAAACATCGTGAGGAAACCGGCATGTCCTAGAACCAAAAATTCGAAGACATGTGACATCTGCCAATCCGCACTGGGCCCGCGCGGTGGATTACGGCCCACTCCCTCTCACCGAGAGGAGGCCTGTGTCCCAGCAGTGGGAACATTATAGGCTGATTATGATGATTGGGTTCAAAGTCGATTGGGAAAATTTTACAGTTTCAGGTAGCTTGATGTGCATATTTGTTGTGTTACTTGTTTCTTTCTAAATCTTTATTTATTAAATATTTTCACACTACGGAACCGTACATGCGTCTGCGCACACACGTTTTGTCAGGTCTTTATCTCCATACAACACGAGTACCGAGATAAAATATCTAATGTTAATGCCATTGTATATGACATAATATTTTGGCACTTAACAATGCTAATTAACATGAAATACAAGACGATATTGCGAAAATATCTAGAACCACATCACTAATATAAAAAAGCTTTGTAGGCATGAGGAAGGAGAAAAATGGAGCGCTTAGCTACTATGGTAACTCAAAAGGTGGATTTGTAACTAAGACACATCAAAAGTGCCTAAGGATCAGGAAAAATATTTCATTGCCCTATTGAAATGAAATAAAAATGTACCTATATTTACATTGATTATATAAAATTTTATCGTTTGTGTAGATCGACGAAGTACTCTCTGCTTTTGCAATAAAGACTTTTCACGATTTTAGCTTATGTTAATAAGATTAAATTAAAAGTTTTATGGTAAAACAAACATTTAATACTTAATCTGTATTTTTTCCGATAACGCGTATAACACAATCGCAGCGATTCGGCATACCTACTCAATATGAGTTCATCCAAATCACGTTGCAAACAACAGGCGAAAAAGATATTCTGGTTTCTGTTTGAAGCATATCCCATGCGTGCTCAATGGGATTCAAGACTGGCAATTGAGCCGGAGAATGGGCAGCAGCGTTCTCTATACATTCCACCACCATACCATAGTGCGATCGCCAACCCGCTTGCCAAGCGTGGCGATTATGGCAAAACCCCGCAAGAATGACAAGCACAAAAAACACTTAGCCCCTAGTACCCGGCGGCCCGCCTACCCTTGGCTACGGTAGCGGCCAAGGCCACGGTGAGGCAAGGGGTGCTAAGAATCCCCGGAAGAGAAGCGCAGAACCGGGTGAAGTGGAGGTACTAGGGGAAGGCCTATGTCCAGCAGTGGACGTCTTTCGGCTGAAATGATGATGATGAATTGAGCAGGCCATAGTAGAACGTTAATGGCGCCGATTCTGTTGTTCACAAACTAAACTAAATTTAAGTTCATGCATCTTTTTCTTTCTATTTCATTATGAAAAGGACAGAAGATAAATATTAGTTTAGTCCTGTCAAATTAAGATACTCCATAGACAATTTAGACGAGATTTAAAAAAATGCCTATTAAACGTTCGTCAATTTACGTCAGGCGCTGACTAATTTGACAGGACTAAACTGATATTTATCTTCTGTCCTTTTCTTAATGAAATAGAAAGAAAAAGATGCCTGAACTTAAATTTAGTTTAGTTGGTGACACAACAGAATCGGCGCCGATAATTAGTTGCGGCAAGTGTGTTTGCAACGACTCTGGCAGTGTGTAGACGTGCATTATCATGCATAAGCAGAAATGAAGTATTGCCTCTGATCCAAATCAGTTCGGTTCTTCCGCCGATTCAAATACCCGCCCATATCATGATTGTTAAACGTTCTTGGTGTCCAGGGGTCCTCCAATACGTCTAGTATCTGCCCTCAAAGCGAGATTCGTCAGAAAAACTCACTAAACGCCACTCTTCTTCTGCCCAATTTCTGTGTTCACGAGCACATTGTAAACGGGCTCTGCTATTGCGGGGTTACGGACACAAGGTAAGCGGGCGCGGGGCGGCGGCAGGCGAGCGGCGGCGCGGTGAGCGGCGCGTTTCAATGCATAATTGTATTTATATTTATATATGGAACTGGCCTCGAAGGCAGCGGCGAGGGGAGCGGCGTATGAGCGATGCGCACTAGTCTAGCGGTGGCCGCGTTTCTGCATTGACGTAGTTTTGTGCATTTTATTTTCTGCTTTTTAATGACCGACGACGTTTGAAAATGTTGTATTAAAAATATGTTGTCGTAGCTGTTTAGACATTTCGTTCGCGAACAAAGACACTAATTTCTCATAACACAACACGCCTCATCTCATAACGCCGCACGATCTGCTCGCTGGCTTCGAGACCGGCACCCTAATTGCGTAACACACTATTACGCTCAATTTGAATCATTTTGAAGCATATTTCTAATCCACTGCTCCATATGTTCGAAAAATGTGTCTGCTCAACACCGCAAATAACGCAATGAATGTTGTTGAAATATCAAAATGAAACCCATTTGCTACTGATAGCGTGTTACGCAATTACCCTGCTGGTCTGCGTTGCCGCGTCGCTCCCCGTGCCGCAGCCGCCCCCGCCCCGCAATAGCTGACTTCGAGACCGAGGCCTTAGTGGGATACTTCGAGCGAGTGATTCATCCCAGAGGCAGGAGTTATGGCGAACTAGGGCTAATTATAAATACAACACGTTATTATACACATAATGATAGTTTTATTGCCCAGGTGTTGGTTTTATGGTGGGTAGGTATATTTTAAAACTAATCGTTAAAGTACGGACAGTTATTATTTAAAAGCAAAATAGCGTGAAACTGAGGTAATAAGGTTTAAATTGATGTGGATTCGGATATCAATTTGCTATCGGAAATCCGATTTGTTTTTGTTTTACCGTGATGTGAAGAGTATTCTATCTATCTATCTATCTATGACCTAATTATTTAACAAACAGCCAGTCTATTCAGAAAAACCTTACCGTGAGTAGGGTTAGCATTTGACAGGCATTTTAAGGTTTAGACAGGCGTGCGGCCGGCATTGGTCTGAGACAGGCATTTTTAAATTTATTAAAAGAATATTGTAGAAGTTCAGATAACATTTTTTTTCTGAAAGCTTAACTACCTACACATTGGTGCAATTTTCTCAAAAGTAAGAAAGTGAATGGTGACGTTACAGAATTTATGAAAATCTGCCAGTTTGTGTTCTCTATTTTGGCACACAATGCGAACGTAGAACGTACGTTTTCTCTGGTCAACGCCCAGTGGAGGAATAAAGAAAGAAATCGGCTGACAATTGAATCAGTAAAAGCAATATTGATTACACAGGAAAATTACAAAACTGTATCTTGTGAAGATTTTGACGTTTATATAGGGTGACTGGTAATTAGTGACCGATACTTAAACACGTGATTTTACTCATCATTATGAACAACTTTTACTATGGGACCAAACCTGAAATCGTGAAAAAAAAAACAGCTGTTCTATACATTTTGACGAGTTAGACGAACATAAATGTAAGGAACAGCTGATGTTTTTTTCGCGATTTCAGGTTTTGTCCCATAGTAAAAGTTGTTCATAATGATGAGTAAAATCACGTGTTTAAGTATTGGTCACTAATTACCAGTCACCCTATATATTAGAAAAGAAAGAACTATTTAAAAAAAAATGTCCTCTGACAAATGTCAGTAATAAATATCCTTCTTCATTATTATCTGTTGGCTTTTACCTATTACCTACAGCGTTTTGCTTTAGACAGGCATTTTTCTGAAAATTCAGGCATTTTAGGTACCCTAGACAGGCATCCCTCTATTTACATATCGACACCTAGATCTAAACAGCGATTAACTCAATAAAAACACTTTTTTCATTAAAGTTGAAAAACTGATTAGGTACTATGTCCATATGCACTGCAGGAGTTTGCTGTATTGATCAATACTTTTAAAGTTGAGTAATGGAACTATTTTTGAATCTGTTTTGTTGGTCGCTAGGTAGTGAGTTAGGGAATTCGATGGTATGCATACCTCCAAAATTGAGATTTTAGAGTTAGCTCTCGTTAGATCTAGGTGTGCGATATGGTAACCCTCACCGTGAGGCCCTGTGCACGGTTTCTTTGCGATATAAACAGCGTCATAGAAAAACGTGTCCGTCAACAAGCTTCCATAACAATTCATACAACAATGACGAACCGTGCGTGTACAAAGGGCCTGACCACTTAGGTAAAGTGAGCTTGAACTCTTGATGTAAGCAGTCATTCCACCCGATGCTAATGATTGTTGCTATTGGCAGGTCACTTACACCCTTTTTTTTTTTTTTTGGTTGGGAAATCATCAAATGACGGGGTCCCGCTCTGGGCGGAGCGGAAGGGAGTGTCAGACTCTTAAAACCCACCCGTGTTCCTTCAGTTGCCTGTGCCAGGGGCCACAGTATCTCTTTCGAACAACCCGCAACCCTGCCGGGAGCTCACTTACCCCTTAGTTTTCTTGGTGGAAATTTCACAAAATAGTTCGGCAGAAGGTTTAGTGCTATTCAATAAAGTCCACTTCAATCAAATCACAAAATAATCTAACTTTTTTATAATCATTAACAATCGTATCGTAAGTCCCTGAAATTATGTTCAAAGATGAGCGCTACATGCAGTTTTACGCAAGCATTATTAGGTACAGACGCATCGAGCTACTATAATCTGTCAAATTTCTTTAATTGATTTTCAACTTTATCGTTAAAGCATAAGGTTGAAAGTTTATTGGGAAAATTGTACAGTTTCGGGTAGCTTGATGTCTGTACCTAAAAGAAAGTAAAGAAAGAAAAAGTATTTATTGCGATTCATACAGGAAGATCACAAACTAAACTGAACACAGACAAAAAAAAAAAGTAACAAAAACAAAAATTGAACAGAAAGTCCTATACGAGGTCAAAAGGCTCCTACCACCTACCTATGTAGGTACTTAATAAAAATCTTAAAAGCATTTATTCACTGATAGACTTCATCATCAGCACTGGTACTGTTGCTGGTTCTGGTATTCAGCTGCATCCGGTTAGACTGGAAGCCGACCCCAACATAGTTGGGAAAAGGTTAGGCAGATGATGATGGAGACTTCATCATCATCATCCCGTTGCGAATGCTACAGCAATTTCTGGAGGCACGATGCCAGTCAGTGGATACATCCGATTCACGGTCGGGAGAACAAGACATTTTACGGGGACCAAGTCGCGGGCAAAAGTTAGTATGATATAATTATTTGAATCTTGCGTAAGTGTAAGTACTTGCTACGTGCTACAAATGGAAACACATTGATTGATATTCGAGGTAAAATAAATCATAAGAAAACGGGGTTGGCAGCCATCGGAGCTGAATTCTCTATTCACCTGTATTCGAATTACAGTCTTTCCACAGTTACAGTAGTCTGATTTTGCATCACTGTCCAAATCACTGTGATCTTTATTCTCGTTGCAATAAGGTTGCTCTTGGGTCTGTCAAAGGACGGTAGCATCTGTGTTAAAAAAACCTTTTTATCATATAAATCATTAGAATACACGTGGTCGGAATGGAAAACTTCTAGAGTAGGTACTTATTTCAAAGGTTCTATCGTATCTCGAACTTTCTAACAATAAAGTCATGTCGAGGTATATAAAAAAAAAGTACAGGGTGGAAGCGATTCGACGCGCAACCAGGGGGCCTAGAAAGGCCACTTAGGAGAATCATAAAAGGATAGCATTATGAATTATAATATGGCGAAGACAGTCCGTGTTTTTCTTTTTTTCGCTGCACTACGTAGGTATAATCAAAGAGATTGGGATTGGATTGATTGGTATTTTAGCACAGACAAAAAAATAAATTAAAAATACTTCACCAATGGGATTTGAAACGATTAACTTAACTGGCAAATAAGCTATTCTTTTTTTTTATATCGATATAATAATTATTTCTTGATTTGTATAGAATGCAGGTGTTACAATAATGGTGTTAGTTTCAGATATAATTAATTATTCCCAGTACCTACTCGTACATTCTGCCTGTTGGCATACAAAAATATAGTGGTTAACTTACAGATAATTTAGAAACTAGGTACTTACTAAAATTCAAAATGAGGTCATGGATCAGCTCGGTCTAAAATTATTTGCATAATAAATGAGATAAAGTGAAGCAAATATTACAATTCATCATTTATAAAATCGGTAACAGAATAATAACATTTCTCCGTCAGCAACGACGACAGGAGTTTCCTTAATACAATTTGGCAATTTGTGAAATATATATAAATAGGTGCCATACCAATAATGTTTTCTATGCAAAGCAGTGTTATATCTACCTGTATAATATTCTATATACTCTGATATTTTGATCTCGTGGCAGTAGTTCACATCCTCGTATTATTTAATGCAGGAGATTAGATGCTCGTTAGTTATAACGAATATATGTAGCTACTACGAGAATGGTACCTATATACTAGGAAAAGTTAGTATTTTGTGTTTCTTGAAAAAACCAAAGGCAACTAGGTATCTGTAACCTTGAGATTGAAAATGGATCTTATGCACCGTTTTTGGGCTTTAAATATACACTCCCTTTCGAAACAATTACCCATGAATACTACACCAAACCTTAGAACAGATTTCTTATTTTTTCGAGACCTTTCTTGATTGTCTACGCTAGGGGAGTATAGAATCGCTGAAACCATAGTAACATGGTTACAGTTTGCGCGTTGATGTCCCAGCCACTCTGTGAGCATATAATATGCTAGTGCTTGTGGCCACACTGCTAATGGAAATTACTGTCCGCGTGCGCCGGACGTGCATTTAGGTAAGTATCGCTACTCACGGAGGCTGTTTCATGAAATTATTTTATGTTATACTTACCTATAGGTAAAGAAAGCATATATTGGGTTTTCCTATCGGGAATTTCTCAGTAGCAGCTCGGAGTATGTATATGTGACCGATTAATGGCTCGCCCCCTATTACAAATAACTTAAACATTACTGACGAAATGTCGGTGTACTATAGGTACACCTCTGCGCAACCCTTTGGAGCAACAAGGCGTGATGTTTTGTTATTTATGTTCCTGGCATACGATTTATTTGCGACAATAGGATCTGTGGTTCTTAAATTGTTTTCCGAAATCATATTTATTGAGTTGGAATAGAAAATGAGGCCAATTAAGGTCATAGCACACTTATCAAACCGGAAAGGGATCGGCACCGTATCAACTCGAGCCTTTAAGTATTCTTGAAACTCCCTACTGCAACGCACACTAACCGGAATCGTAACGTAATTGCCTAGGGACAAGTTCACGAACCGCGGTGCGGTGTGTTAGGCCTCTGCCTCGAATCTTGCGGGCAGCGGGGCGGCGGCGGCGGCGCGGGAGCGGCAGGATCTAATGCGTAAAATCAAATGGACCGGCCCTCGAAAACAGCGGCGCGGCAGCGGCTCGGGAGCGGGCAACGAGCGGTGCACTCCAGTCAAGCGGTGACCGCCCGCGCGTCTGCATTAGGGATTTACTTCTTCTTTTGACCACAGTAAATCGAGTGTTAGGGATGAATTTGAATCAAAAAGATGTTTTCGCCGTTGTTCAGACATTTCGTTCGCGAATAAAAACAAATACCTCGACGACACAACCACGAACACAACACTACGTCGCTATAGTGCCGCGCGATCTGCCCGCTGGTTTCGAGAACGGGTCTGCGTTGCCCGCGCCGCTCCCGCGCCGCCGCCGCTCCCGCGCCGCCGCCGCCGCCGCCCCGCTGCCCGCAAGATTTGAGGCAGAGGCCTTACGGCCCGACGCGAAGGGCCCGCGCTTACGGCTCGTCGTCCCCGCGCTTACGTCTCTCCGTACCCAAGCTTACGTCTCTTCGTCCACCCTTGCCCCTCTCGCCCCTCCGTACGTATCGGAGCTTCTGATCCGCTTTGGTTACGTGCTTGCGTTAGGCTGACGCCTGTTTGACGGCGAGGCGAAAGGCGAAGGCCTTTAATGGGTATCAAATTTGGTCAAAACACAGCTAAACGCAAGTTCTGAGGGATGACCCTCAGAATTAGATTTACGCGCGCGCGCGCGTTTGCGTAGGTATAAGTTCGCTGAGCGACCTTCAATTTATGGACCAGCCGTACTGTGAGTGTCCATGTTTCGGCTCCGTAAATAAGAAAGAATATTTCAAAGTTAATCCCAGTTATTTGGTCAGTGTTGGGATAATATAAAAACTTAAAAAAAAAAAAAACAACCGACTTCCAAAAAACACTATAAAGTGAAAAATAACTTTAATTTCGGAAGTCGGTGTCTTTGGATTTGTATTTTAGTTTTTGCCACCGACTTCCGAAATTAAAGTTATTTTTCACTTTATAGTGTTTTTTGGAAGTCGGTTGTTTTTTTTTAAAAAAAGTTTTTATTTTTCACTTTTTACTGGGTCAGTTTGTAATTTATCTAAGTTACAATAGCCTAATGTCAACTGCTCATCACCTTTTACAAAATATTGCTATTCCCGATGCAGGGACGTTAATTGTTGAGGAGTTCTCCTAGTAAGAACCAGGAGAACTCCTCAACAACCACTCACCATACGCATTGTGACGAGGATAAATCGTTTAGCAACCATATTAAAGTAATCGAATCGCAACCCGTGAAATATTTGTCATTGAGTAGTTCCGATGGCCATCTGTGATCTTCATCATCAGCTCCACTTTACCAAATGATGATTTGAGGGTAAATTGAAGTGAAAAATTTGAGGGTTTCCCTCGATTTCCATGGGATCCTCTCATCAGATTCCAACTTGATGATAATGGGACCACCTCGAGAGTATACCCTTTCGAACAAAAAAAGAATTTTGAAAATCGGTCCATAATTGGCGGAGTAATCGCGTAACAAACAAACAAAAAAAAAAACATACCGTCGAATTGAGAACCTCCTCCTTTTTTGAAGTCGGTTAAAAAGGGATAGCGCTGTTTTTAGATTGCAAAGTTACATTTATTTATTGATAATTATGTAGATTACAAAGTACTATTATTGATCGAAGATTACAAAAGTTAGAGTTTTTAACAGTGTGCCGGCCGGCGACTTCTTACGCTTGGGTGTCGGATATCAATAATGTGTTGCGGCGTAGGTACCATTTCTCCTTTGAACAGAAAGATTTTTTTGTGCGGAACCCTATTTCTTTTTCTAAAATAAAAGTAGTATAAATTATTATTCCTTGTATCATCAGCAGGCCAATTTTCTTAATTGAAAACGTTCAAAATCTAGTCGCAATCTCATCTCGGCAAATGTAACAGTTTTGACATTACATAGACACTTAAATATTTACTTGTTTGACCGTAGGTGCACTCGTGTTCTTGAGAGGAGATCGCGAATCGGTAAACGTAGAGCGTGCACTTTTGTAGGTACGCCTTTAACAGTTTCATTTTTATTTTGGTTTGGGTAAAAATGTTCTGCAACCAGTTAGCAAAGCATAATTTTCAGGAAAAAACGCCAAATCAATTTCTTAAAAGTATATGGAACTCTAGAACTCAGCGAATCGAGACCTACTTCTATGTTTTGTACCTATTTTATTTATAATTCATAATTTTATTTATAAAATTGTTGTAATAGTTATAGTTAGTCATCATTGTTCCTTTCAACCAAAGCACCTGCCATCTAATCTCTTCACCACCCTTTGTTGACCTTTAGAGAATGCCTAAGGCATAAAGTTCGCCTTTGTACCTTTTTGTCTCGCCTTTGTACCTTTTTGTGTGTGAATCGTTTAAATAAATAATAAATAGAGCTCACATTTATATGATATACCTACTGGGAAATAATCTGCTGAATTAACCAGTATCTGTGTCTCAGGCTAGGTGGAGCGACAATTTTCGCAGGATAGCTTGTACAGTGGACTGCAAAAATGCATGGGCAGTTCAGAAAAAAATAAACGTGTGAAGCTAGAAATTACGCCATCTAGCGTAAAACCAGTTAATGACTAACAAAATTTAATTATGCTGTTACTAGATGGCGTTGCTTTGCTTTATATGACCAAATATTTTTGTAGTTTCTTTTTGTCTCTTCAAAAATTCAAACAATTTATAATTAATAGTTTCTTTTAAAGAAAATTGTTCCTAACTATTAACCTACTATGTTAAAATTTAATATCAATTTATTAGTACTTAGGTAGGCATATGATTTTCTAAGTTTTAGTTTTCAAACTTGAGAGGGTAGGTTGAATATGGATTAATAAATAATTGGTAGGTAGTATACATAATACTTAGATCAAGTTATGAACTTATTCGCTAAGTTCATTTCGATTACCTCGTTCGAGTGCCTTTTGTTCAGTTTTTATTTTTAATCAGGTGAATTATTTATTTTACCAAAATGAGTAGGTACGCGAGTTGTAATATTGATTTCGTTACAAGACCTCAAATAATTGCTATGCATAATCAGACTGATATTGACTCAAAAAAACAAAAAGACTAAAAAAACAGACTGATATTGTCACATGAGTAGACAATTGTTATTAATTTTCATCTAAAGTGGCGCGCTGGTTTTGTTTTTCCGCGCGCTGCGCTAGCAATGCGCGTGCCTATATAAAAATATAATAAACACAAAATAACGTTTAGGCTGATCGTAGTGTTGTCGTATGTCAAACTGTAGTTTGGTTAGTATGGAATTAGAAAGTACCAATGGCAAAGAGAAATATACATTAGTTCAGTGAGAGTCCGCAATAATAGAACGCCAGTCTATTTTCCGTTTGGTTCCGGGAAGGAGAGACCACGGACAATTTAAGGTAAATAAAATTTTAGTTCATTTTGGGACCAAGGACAATTCAGACTATTTAAAAAGTGAAATAACATGAAAGTGAAGTCTCTTTGATGAGATTAAAAAAGCGCACGTCTCCGACTAGTAAATAGGTACTTATCGGTGGCGTAAAGTAAAAAGCACGCGTATTTAATACACTGCATTATGGACCTAAAAGCGGTTCATTAAGAGCCATTATTATGAGCAAGTGTGTTGAAATAGCAATTAAATCTGTTGGAAAATTGCACCTATGTAAATTATAAAGCGTAATACTGCTCAGAAATACTACTTAGGATTAAAATAGTTTATTACGCGTGTAATGCTGGAATTTTGTGGAGCTGGAAAATTGTCTACTCATGTGACCCACAACACGTAAGTCGGGGCCGCTACCACTGGGACACCACTGCATTTAGACGGTGGCATAGTGAATATTATCAAAGGACGGAAGTTGCTGGTAATGATTATATATTAACTTAATTGAATGTCCTTAATCATCGCGATCGCCTTCGGCGCCACGGGGCCTGGTACCCTGGTACCCGTAATCTTAGTCATGTCATAGGGGTGACACAAATTCTCATCACTTGTCTATGACATACGGAAGCAAAATAAGAGATGTCTGTGTATGAACTATAAATCTTTGACAAGGCCGCTGCGTCAAAGTATATTTTTGTTCATATTGATTCCGTGGACTTATTATAATAGAAGTAACATTGATTCCTACTAAAGTTTCTACTGCAATTTATAAGCCAATAAACATGACAAATTGCGGGGTGTTTCGCATTAAATTATGCGTAGCATAAGTGGAAGAAAACCTGGCATAATATTAATTTATATGCCGACAGCTGCTATCTCGCAAACTGTAAGAGAGATGAAAATAGATTAGTTTACTGATACGATAAAGTAGGAAGTGAGATAACTGTAAAGTATAAATTATTTGTGTGTTAAACACTCAACGCGGCGTTTTAGGAATAGGTGTTAAATTTGTGTCATTGCCAAGATTACGGGAATACGGGTTACAACACTTATTAGGTACAACGTCATGATCTTCAGGCTCAACGCGGTATGGCGGATTTTAAGTAACTAATTTGACACGAAAATCAAGCGAATTGCAAGTATTCATTGTCAACGCTGACAGAGACTCTCTAACCTGAAGGCTAATTCTCGTCATTAAAAAAATAATAAAAATTAGGGATATTTTTGACAGATACAAACTGAGACCAGACTGTGAACCTTCTTAAAATTACCAGAATTTCCCCTCAGATCTGTCTCAATCTGACAAAAATACCTCTAATTTCCCCACATTTTTTACAAGTTTTGGACATTGATTGTCGCTGAAATGAGATTGTGACTAGATTTTGAACGTTTTTAATTACGAGAATTGGCCTTCAGACTGCGAACGTTCTTCAAATTACGAAAATTACCCCTCCGATAAATTATTTGAAAATGTAGGTATCTGATTCTATTCATGTCTATAAGCTGACTCTACAGACGTTGTCTTGTCCCAAAGTCTCGAGTTTATACAAAAATCCCATAGAAAAAAGGACGTTCAGTTTTACCCGTATTTGTTTTTCTAGAATTATTTTAAAATTTTATTTTCAACATAAACATTGATCGCACTATTTAAAAAAATTGCCAAATCGGTCCAGCTGTTCTCAAGTGTCGCGCTTACCAAAGAACAGCCATTAATTTTTATAATTATTTATAGATTAGTGTAGGTACCTACCGGCACAATTAAGGTAATCGCAAAAATGTACTTATATAAAAATGTGTCTAGGTTTTGGGTAACTTAACAAGGGTATGACGCGATCTTGCTTTATGAAGGCGAATCGTGTCGAGATACATACATAAATAACGACAATTATAGAAAATCTTATCTTATTCACACCTTTGTCTACATAATTATGCGTCGAGGTGTGAATCCTCGTGTCACTACTACAAAATTGGCAAAACAACAACAAATGAGTTCGGTTTTGCTTAGAGTGTGGTGTGCGGTCGCTTCAAAGATTCAAAGTGATGTTCAGAGTATAATTATGAAATACCAAGCTTCACCAGTAAACAGATGCCCATATAATTTGTTGTTCATTATTACGGTAGGTAGGTACAAATTACGTTACCCGCTATAATATAATTGTTGGTTTTCTGCGCTCAAAATGCTGCGGCCGGAGACGAAGGAGTAAGAAGGCGGCGAGACACAAATGAGTGCGTTAAACGACTTCAATGTTTGCCGTGACTTTCTTGACTAATGGTGTAGATATGGCTAGCGATAAACATATTATACTATCTATGTCGCGTAACGAAGACCTGCAATAATAATGTATCTTCGTTTTAACATAGATCTACCTTTTCGGTGAAAGCATTTGTGTCCTGCGTATATCTGAATTCGATTCCCAGGTCTGGTAAAGTACGATTCAGTCTTACGGTCAGGTATTTCTCCGTAAGGCCACGGACACGAAGTCAGCGATTGCAGGGCGGGGCGGTGGCGGCGGCAGCGCGGGGAGCGGCGCGGGTACGCAGGCCCGGTCTCGAAGCCAGCGGGCAGATCGCGCGGCGCTAGAGTGGCGTAGTGTTGTGTTATGAGAAATTATTGTCTTTGTTCGCGAACGAAATGTCTAAACAGCGACGACAACATCTTTTTGACACAACATTTTGAAACTTCGGTCGTTATAAAGCAAAAAATAAAATGCAAAACACTACGTCAATGCAGACGCGCGGGCACCGCTAGACTGGTGCGCATCGCCCGCACGGCGCACCCCGCGGTGCCGCGCCGCGCTCGCTGACTTCGTGTCCGTAGTCTAACAGTCCGGAGTCTGGGTTTGTGTGCAGTTGATAAGTAGGGGTATCTACAACGCTACACGCGAACAACGCGTCATACTGACATCACGCAAAATCCTGCATCTCGCAAGCAGAGTTTACCGCGCAACTAGCATAGATACAACAGCCCGTCATTAATCATTGGGCAGTTGCCCGCCAGACACAACACCCGTCTGGTCGGGGAATCCTCCCTTTTCTGTGGAGGATGAGTGAACTTTACACCCTGTTCCTCATACCTCTATAATACTCTTAATAATACGGCCGCCGCTTTTGACACTGACAACAATGTGGGTAATCAACAATTTTACGCCTTCGGGGAATATTCTAAAGGCGTATTGACTTATAGGTATTACTAGCGAGGCGTGATTGTTTCATGTTACTGCTTTGTATGTATGTGTGTTATTCATTTGTTTTTATCAGCTTCGCGTCCGCTGTCGCTCCGCTCATGGCAAGTGGCAACCCTCAGCCAATTGCGCAGTGAAAACACCCGCCTAAATGTAGACTGTGGTGTCCTTCATCCCAGTTCGTGAATTATTGTTGACTCAGCACTAAAGTCCGTGACGTATGGCAATGGAAAACATGGAGGATATTGTTTACAATCATGTATAACTAGGACTTCCAACTAGAAAATTAAGGTTAATTATTATCTCTCGTGAGACCATATCATTAATGGCCGTGGTGGATTCTTGGCATACCTAATCACCAGGCTTTTGTTGGTTGCCAGAAATTTATCGATTTTTACTAGAGCAACCGGCACTTTTTCTGCGAAAAGTTGATATCGCGGCAGGCCCAGACGGAGATGGCGGGATGAGCTGGACTCCTTTGATAAAGATTGGTCCTTGGCAGCTCTGCACAGAGAGAGGTGAAAAGAGAGTAGCGAGGCCTTTGCCCAGCAGTGGGACATTAACGGCTAAAAATAAAAATAAGTTGATACCAAAAACAATATCCAAGCTGTATTAGTACCTAACTAGTTTATTAATGTAGGGTAGGTACGCATTCAATTACGTAAATCAAGGTTGACTGATGGATCACGACTCCATTATAGCCTAGCTGATGTTGATCCAATTGAATTTGGCGACGGTGACATAAATTATATAATAAATTCGTCTCTTTTCTTGTGGCGGGATTGCTAGATGCCTTCCAATCTTGTTATTTATTCTACTCTTTGACATTTTTTATATAATACGTTATTTCATCACCCTGTATTCTCCGAGGGTTAGGCAGACATGTACACATAATACATAACGCCAGTTGTGTTTTTGTTCCTTATTGTGTAATATATGTACAATGTATAGAGACAACAATACGATAATAAATGAAAATACTGGCATAAGAGTATTTTGAAACTATCAATTATATCCTATATATCATCGAAATTAAAAAGTTTTTTTTCACACAAACTAAATATACACTCGAGAGCAATGAATTAGGGTCACATAAAGATACCAGAAAGTCTCGGAAACTAAAAATGCTAGCTTAATGAAATAAATTGTGTACGACACTTTACATAAACCTATGGGTTCGAAAATACTATGTTTGTAATAACATACAATTTCAATTAAAAAATAAAGGAGAAAATCGCCTTTGAATAAAGCCAAGTGTATACATACTTATGCTCGTGACTGTACACCAAGTTTCTTAAAAAATTGAGTCGAATGGAATACTATACGTGCGTTTGTGTTAGGCCAACTGTACCGTCCGTTCACAGTTATTTTACCTCTGACAGCAGCAGCCTATTAGCAACCTTATTGTTACTACAACAAAGATCACAATGAGTTTGACAGACTTGTCGGTGGCAGCAACCCAGTAGCAACCCTAACAGAATGAGAACAAAGAACACTGTGGTTTGGACAGTAATGAAAAATCAGAGGTAAAATAATAACTATGAATGGAGTGTAGTAGGTACAATGTACATACCTACCTTAAGAGACAAGCTAAAACGAGGCACGTCGTAGTGATGCGGGAAGTTTGCCTCCAAGTGGAAAGAAATTTGCCACACCTGTGGCCAAACATTTTGGAGTCATCATGTATGCTGAAATACTTACCTACTAAGTACCAGCTATCCCATGTAAATTACGCTTAATATTAAAGTGATTTAAGAGAATATGCGTTTTGTCTACAGACTTCATATAATTTTCGTAGGCGGCGTTTTGTTCAAGCTTAGGTATTATAGGTACTTTATTAAATAAAACATAGTTAATTCAAAAAGTATACCTGTACTCTACCGTGTGTACACACTTTAAAATATTACTTATTTATTGAATTTTTATGAGGAAACCGGTATGTCCTAAAACAAAAAATTCGAAGACATGTGACATACCTACCAACCCGCACTGGGCCCGCGTGGTTGATTACGGCTCACTTCCCTCAGCTAGAGGAGGCCTGTGTCCCAGCTGTGGAAATATTATGGGCTGATTACCTATACGTTATTTATTATATTATCATATTTTTTCTAATTTGTTTGGTTTTAAAGTAATACTTACCTTGTCTTTCTTTCTATATGCGTGTGTACCTATGTGTTGCGTCACATCTAAATTAAACATATCTTAACATTATTATCGTACCGTGAAATCAATTTCATCACCACACACAACTTATACCTAAGTAAGCAACCCTTTCAAGTAAATTTGTTTCCGTGCTTAGTTAACGAAGCGCCTAGCAACCTGTTACATCTCGGGGTAAAGTTTATTATGTACTTAATATATTGACATGTACACAACATTTTGGAGTTGGTGTAGGGGTATTACCTCAACAGCCAATATCCTACTAAAAGTGTGAAAGTTTGAATATTGGTTACTCAGTCACGTAAATATGGCTGAACGGATTTAGATGAAAGGCAAACAGATACACTCGAGGGCAATGAATTAGGGCCAGGAATTAGGAGGTTAGGTATTCAGTTACTTATTCTGAATAAACTATATTCAGGTTTTGCATATACCTACTAAAAATAACGTTGTATGTAATGTACACCCACATCTTTTGTCATGGAAAAAAAAACTCATCTTGTCGCCTTATAGTCTCGTGGGTTAAGTTAATACTCGGCTCAATTGTATCGTAAACGGAGATTATGTAACATTACCAAGAGCAATATTGAAGGCACAGCTAGTCTCCTATTTTATGTTACAGACGCAAGCACATCAAGCTACCCGAAACTGTCAAATTTTCCCAGTCAACCTTGAACCTAATGCTTTAGGCATAAAGTTGAAATCTATTAAAGTTGACAGTTTTTTTTTTGTGCCTTGCGCTTCTGCATTGACGTAGTATTGTGCATTTTATGTTTTGCTTTTTAACGACCGACGTTTCAAAATGTTGTATCAAAAAGATGTTATCGTCGCTGTTTAGACACTTCGTTTGCGAACGAAGACTAATTACTCTTATCACAACACTATACGCCGCTCTAGCGCTGCGCCGTTGCCGCCGCCCTGCAATCGCTGAGTTCGAGGCCGAGGCCTGGGATACCGCGTCAAAAGATAGTCGCGTTTCTGTTTCGTTTAGACTCCCCTGGCACATACTGATGCAGTGACTTGACTTGATTGTAATGGAAATAGCTATAGCTCACTTAGAATATTCCAAAGTAGCTATTTGATAATGTCACGTAAAAAAGTGTTCATACTGTTCTCAGTACGGACAGTATGGTGAGAGCAAATCTAGCGATTTAAATCTTTGGGCAACGACTGGTGTAAATGCCAGATTTTCACCGAACCGCTTTTCTAGGAAAACCAAAAACATAAGCGGTCAAGGGTATTCATTGCAAGAAGAGAAGAATCACATGTTACCTTTGTCTTAGCAGAAATGGTACAAAATATTATACTTTTCTGCACCCACACACTAACACCCTTTAAACCGAATCCCTATTCTGCTAAGAGCTAGGTCTCTACCTATAGCTAAAGTAATAAGTTACAAAATTAAATGAAAAGCAATTATAAACAACTTCCTCCTTCTAAATTTATCATTCGATTGGTTCCCAAAGAAGCCGCGTTATTTAAAATACTATTAGTTGAAAATTATATTGAAAGAAATGAACTGAGAAAAATGTACACGGAGTTAATGTTTTTTTTTCATCCGCATATTGCAAGGAGTCGTAACATGGGTTAATTTGCTTTGATTTACGTAAAAGTAATCATTTCACAACCTTCGATTTCACTTAAATTTCTCAATAGGATTAAGTACAAACTATTGCCTGCAGTTTCACTCTTATAAAACGGAAACAACTAAGGGCCGGTTGTTTCAAAATACGTCAAATAATAACGATTACGTACACGAGTACTTACGTATACTAACGATATTATTTGACGTACAGCAAGGCCATAATATTTCGTTTTTTTTTGGTTGGACGATAGTTAGGTACCGCTATTTTTGACGTATACGCGTATGACAAGTGGACGCGAAACAACCCGCCCCTAAGTACACGTACTCAGATCATATTCTATTTGTGTCAAATCTCACTCAAATCTGTTCAGCCATTAAAGCGTGATGGAGTAACAAACTTACAATCACAAATGTCCAATAAACAAATCATGGCTTTCAACGTGATAGGTATTCCTACTAGATCCTACAAAAATAAGTAAGATAGGAGACGCCGTCATTAAAGGGTAAGCTTCTATACTTATTTGCTGATCTAATGAAGCTGTGTAAGCAGATACTTAATTAACACTAAGATCTTCGAGACATCGCATCGCAGGGATCAGTCAGCACCGAGAACCCAGTGCCGCATCAACTGATGGCATTATCTAGATTTCATGCTTCGAGTAGTGTGTTTTTGTGGAGCTTATGACAGATCGGCAATAATATCTCACTTCATATTGAAGATGGCGGCAAATATATGTGATCATCTGTGGAAGGCTACAAGTGGCACAAATATGTGATATCCAAGGAACGCCAAAACTATCTGACTAGGGATTTATTATCAGATTTCTGCCCATAACTTGGCACAAATCTAAATTCAGAGTTGCTACTGATAATTTACTAATTAAAAACCCAATGCAACTTTGCCTTACCGAACCTAGGTCCCAGCGCTCAGTCGCATTTGTGACCATTAGATCAACGACGCAGTCAAGAGACAAAACAACACACATACGATATATACATAGATATATCTATGGGTTCGATTCCCAGGTCAGGAAAGGTGTAATTGGGCTTTCTCTCGGCTCTGATTTTTCGCCAGGTTGATAGCAATCGGCTCGCCCCCATGGGGCTTTTAACATAAGTGGCGAAATGTGGGTGTAGTGTAGCGTTGCTCTCTACGAGTGAGTGAAGTGTTGCTCTCTACGAGCTTCACGGTACCGGGAGGAATAAAATCAAACTACGGTTTATCTCGTAGGTGTCTTCAATCATTATTCCTATAAAATCTTACGTATTTTAAGAGGAAATGCGGTTGGAGTGACTTTTCAAAAAAGCCTAGGTAAAAAGTCGTAATCGAGGTTTGGCTCTCGTCTATTTCCTCCTCCAAAATTGGACCAATTTAAAAGATATTTCATAAACTGATTATGAAGGATATATGCTGTGTTTTTCTTTTTTCATTAATAGTTGTCTTTGTACACTAGACCACTGTTGACAGCGGTTTAAGTCGGAATTTTTTGAGAGTTCTAGTGCTTATAAAAATAATGTATCATCAAAAAGGAAAACATAGGGTTAATATACATACAAGTAGTTAATATTTATTAGATATTCTGTAAAAAATCATGGCTTTATGGTCATCAACCAGAAAGAAAACAGGCGAGAGGGTTTCCTCCACAGAGTAATTTTTGATAGACTGAAAGTTTCCTCTCTATTTTTGCCTGTCGACCTAATCTGACGCCTAATCTCTTCTAATTAAAAATCTCAATAATGTTTATATGCCAATAACTTTTATCGCCGAGGTTGCATGTAAGCACCAAATAGGCCATAGTCTACAGTACTATGTGCACCTCTGCATAACTCTTCGGGGAGAAGTGGAGAACAGACATAATGATATGATATGTTATGTTATTCGATATTTACGTTATTTTCCCAAGGCGGCAAGGAAAACAATGAGATTGTTTTCCACCCTTGTTTGTTTGCCTTGGACAAACAATTTAATTATTCGTATTTGTTTGGCTTTAGACCCATCAAACCCATGTCACCTGAATGTACATATTATTATACCTATGTTTTATTATAATCAACGAAAAGGCAAATGAGTATATACATAATAATATATACGAGTATAAGCTATTGATCAATAATTTTAAGGTTTTCAGGTAGAGACTGGGTGTATAATAAGAATTTCAGATAGGTGAGATGGCGCGTGGTGGATGGTGGTGATGGTGATGTTGGTGGTGATGGTCGTGGCGATGGTGTTGGGATGGTGTATGTTTGTTGTCTGTTGTGGTGTTTGAAGTTTATATTATCGGCGTTTTTGCCTTGTGGTACGGAACCCTTCGTGTGCGAGTCCGACTCGCACTTGGCAAGTTTTATTATCTTGCAGTTTATACCTGATGAGTACCTACCTAAGGTACGTTATGTTTTATGCTACGAGTATGATGGTATTCTAAAAAAAAAAAGAGTTAACAAAGTCTTCTTTGAAAATGAAGTGCGAAAGTTCAGTCACATTTTTTTTTGTTTGTTTCATATTGTTTTCCTTTGAAAATGAAACGAGCGCGCCGGGATGTAGGGTTGTGAAATTGCTCAAGTGTGTGATGAGTTGCTCGCATTCCCTGCAAGCCACACATCAACCCTTTTACCATAATTAATCGTATTACATTTGTGATGGTAGTTGCCGTATGTGGGCCTTCCGACATGTTTTCGATTAGATTCTAAAATCGGGCAGCAGTAATTCGATTTTTCAATTTTCATCTATGCTTTTTAATTTGAATTAAGTAATCAAATCGAAAAAGTAAGCATTTGTGCGAATAACTCAATGCTGACCACACAATCACAAGTTGGCTGAACCTTGTAAACACAAGGGGACCTACGTGACCTAAAGCGCGGTCACTGTCGGACTGCATAGAAAAGAAAGAGAAGCGCGATGACACAACCCTGGTAATTTATGAAAAATATCTATTTACAAAAAATCTATTGTTTGGACTAAAAAAAAAATTAAAACACTAGTGCTTTAGTATGTTGCTTTGTAGAATAATCTGACAAAAAATCAACATGATTGTATGTAGGTATATTATTATGGTTTTTATTGTAAAAATAATGTTTTTAGAGGTATCTTCATAATTTTTTTCTATCGTTTCAAATTAGTTGTATTATGTTTTTAACACACCATCTAACTAGCATAATATCCTGAAGAATATCATATATTTTTCTGATTTTGTATAATGGTGATTGTTTTTCTTCTTAAATCAGTTTCGGAGTCAGTTTTCGTTGGAATGTTGATGTTGTACAGCGGTCGATTATAAATCCTAAGTGTCAGTAAGTACCGTAAGTATCATTATTGCGAATGTTCCCCATTTATCTTCTAGAAAAATGTTTATAGTGAGTTTACGCGTTCATAACAGAGCTTTGCCACTAATTTTTAAATCAGCGGTGCTATTCTGTAAAAATCTCACCGTGAAAACTTAGGTGAAATGAGCGTGGAGTGAGCTGTCAATAGTGTCAATTCCTAGTAAAAACAAACTCACTTCACCTAAGTTTTCACGGTGAGATTTTTACAGAATCGATCGGCAGATCCTTGTTTTAGTGAAATCTATTCTTAAAGTAACGTTGTACAAATAAACGTTGACCACATGTCTCTTGAAATATAATTGAAGGTAACTAGCATAATCAGCCTATAACGTTCCCATTGCTGGGACACAGGCCTCCTCTCGATGAGAGGGACTGGGCCGTAATCCACCACGCAGGCCCGGTGTGGGTTGGCAGTTGTCACATGTCTTCGAATTTTTGGTTCTAGGACATGCCGCTTTCCTCACGATGTTCCATCACCGTTTTAAGAGCAGTGGTGATGAAATAATTTACAGAAAGTAAAGCGCCTGTCTGGGTTCGAACCTACGATCTACAACTCGTAAGTCGCGGTCGTTACCACTGGGCCACCACTGCTAATAAAAATAAATAAAAAAACTGAAGGTAACTAAAACGTCAATATCATTTTTTTAATCCAATAACAGCGGTGGGTAACGGCCGCGACTTACGAATTGTAGGTCTTGTGTTTGGACCCAAGCAGGAACTTTATTTTGTGTAAATTAGTTCATCACCACTGCTGTCAAAACGGCGAAGGAAAACATCGTGAGGAAACTGGCATGTCCTAGTACCAAAAATTCAAAGATAATTATGTGACATCTACCAACCGTCACTGGACCCGCATAGTGGATTACAGCCCACTCCCTCTCACAGAGAGGCGGCCTGTTTCTCTGGAGTGGGAACAATATAGCCTGATTACTACTCCAATAAAATCTACATAATTTCGTATTTCCGAAGCCTTTCGTGTTGTGTCTTGTCAAGAAGATTTGAAACAAGTGGCCTTAGTTAATTTCTGTGAGCGTTTCGTAGATAGTAAAACATAGACCAGTTGATTGAAAGAAATAAAAAAATAATGAATGCAAAGCGTTTGTCTCATGAAAAAATGCATAAACTAGCTTGCTGAGGGTGATAAAAATCGTATAACTTGAACGCTCGAGCTTACTGTGCGACGATGAAGACGGGTTTATTTTCAAGCTCGGATTTATCTTAGTTGTTGTTGTGTCGTGGTAACCAGTCTTATTATTTCTGTTTACTGTAAAACCTTGTGGTTGACAATAAACGTTACTTTACAGGGGATGATAAAAACTGTCTGAGAAATGGCCATCTTGACGACTCCCGAGGGTCTCATCAATAGAAGGCATTCGAAGTATGTTAGAGGTGTGCACGTTTGTTCTAAAAATGCAATGATTTTATTTATTCGGAAGAACAAACAATTACACATTAAACAGGGTTATTGGTAAAACATTAAGAACTTGTTAAGAGCTCATCATTATGGACTACTTTTACTATGGGACCAAACCTGAAACCACCCCCACCTGATTTCAGGTTGACAATGACCTCTTAAGAGCCTATACTACCTCAAATGGCTTAGCATGATCCTCCGTTATGTCGAAAATTCCGCAGCATTAATTTTGAAATAAATATATGCTAAAGTTGAGGATTAATGTAAGGTCTTATGTTAGACGAAAACACGATTCCATATAATTTTCTCGATAGAAAAAAATTCCAAAGTTACCTCCAAACCGAACAATAAACCGCTGGTATTCAAAAAATACTTCAAATTAGATCATGAAACTTTGCATAATAACTGAACTAACTATAAAGCAGGTCTTATGTTAGTTAGTTTTTTTGAATTACCTTTATTTTCACCGTAAAAAGCAAATACCTAAACTATTGGCGCTGCCTCCCGCCCAGCACCGCACTCTGTCTCGCTTTCACACAGTCCGCGAGCAGTATCGGGCGAGCGAGATAAAGGGTGAATTTTAGCTGAGGTAGTATAGGCTCTTAAGAGGTTGTTAATGTTTTACCAATAACCCTGTATATTACAAGTAAATAGAACATAAGGAGTTATACAAATGTGTAACCAACAACGTTCTCCACAGATACACAAAAAGACAAAGACAGTGTTGATAAAGTTTAAGTCGGACAGAATAGATAAGTACACAAAATAAGATCATCATCATTCTGCCCTTATCCCAATCTAGGTTGGCGCAACATGTCTCTTTCTTCACAACAAATAAGATACATATAAAAAAATATTTATTTCAGTAAGTAGGTTTGTTCAAACACTTGTACACGTCAATCATATTTTAAAAACTAGATGAGGTAGGCTGATCCGAAATCCAGTCTCTTTTAAAGTCCGGACATAATCTTGGTCAGATCATGTCAGGACCATGTAAATTGGTGTCTGAAATGGTCTTTCGAGGAAAGAACTACATATATTGAGTGGACCTGTTCAGTCAGTGCACGCATTTCAATCATGCAGCTCAACTCACAATGCAAAGAGCTTAACGATTCGACGAAATATACCAAAGAAAAGACATTTGCGTAATAAATTACCTACTCAAACTGCCAGACCATGAATAGAAAATAATGGAGAAAAAAAATACCCTTGTCAATAAAAATGATATACCTAATAGCTACTTTAGAAAGTATATAGGTATTCATATCATTGCACATACCTATATAAAATTCATCAATGTCAATGTGTATCAATACACATTGACAATAATAATACATACAGCAATACTGGATTTTCTACCCTACAAAAAGAAAAACAATGAATTTTTCTTTACGAGGTTTTCACTGCGCAGTGACGGTTTGTGAACAGAACCCTTTTATTAAACCATTGTATATACCAGTACCAGTCCATTATTCGAAGTCAAAACACAGCGGCAGCAGCCGGAACATTCATGAATGTTCTACCTGTCCGCCATTTTTTTTTTTTTTCAAAATGGCGGCCTCGCATCTCCCACCTATTTAAATCGATAGCTGACATCAATGCAAACAGAAAATATACTATGACCAAACTCCGTAAAGCGTCACGTTTCCTAGATTAACGTTCAAAGTTGATCACGTGACCCCTCTTCATCATCCCCGGGAATCTCCTTTAGATAGTCAACAATCTCAAATTAAAAATTGTCATGTACTCGGTGGCGTGATAACGAGCAACTTCCAGGTACGATTGCAAGTCATGCTTGAGCATTTCAGTTTATGAAATTCCAAGCAACCATTTTTATTTTATAGTACCTAAATCAGCAAAATCCCTAACAAAGTAAATTTTGAAAAGGGGCAGTAGATTAAATTAATTTCCCTTAATCTTTTTAATTCCTCCTGGTTTCCGGTAGGGACATATATAAAAAGGGTTGGTGGACATTAAATTGAATTAATTATCCTTAATATTTTTTTAGTTTCCCCTGGTTTCCGGTAGGTATACAGCGTGCGTATACACGTGTTTTAAATTAATGTCGCCATTAAAGCGACGCTGTATTAAATCAGTATTAATGTTAATCCGTTGTTTTCTGTTGTAGTATGGTTATACAGGGTAACTGGTAATTTGACGTACCTATTCCTTCCAGGACGTGACAGTGGGACCCATTCGCAACAATTAAGCACCCTATAATGCCTAGGCGAAAATTCATGGGATTCGAAAAAAACCCAATTTTTATGTATTTTTGAAAATTCCCCAGAATTCATGACAAAATATCACTTTTCCCTGAACTCTCAAATTGAATGGCCTTCATTGCTATTCCATTGGGTACCTACTACTTTAGCAAACCTTTCGATGTTACCAATTCTCTAAAACATCAAACAGATAAAAGTTATAATAGGAAGAAGTTTATTAACCATTTTTATAAGTCATCTACTTACATGAACTTTGACACCAGTTATCTCAAAATGAATTACCTACCAAGACATCTTCTTTTATTCAGCTATGTAACGAGGTACAAAAGTTTAATAAATATTAAGAGGTGTCGATAAAACAATCAATAATGCTTGCAAAGGTAGAACTTGCTAATTGTTGAAATATCTATATATCTATATACATATAATAAAACAGTAGAAAAACTGTGTCTGTACATTGAAAATATTAAAAAAAAAAAATGGGGGGGGGGTTTAGAAACAGTAATAGGGTACGAATCCGAAAAAAAAATTCTGTCTGTTTGTCTGTTTGTCTGTTTGTTTGTACACGCTAATCTTCGGTACTACTGGAAGGATTTGAATGATTTTTGTTTTGTTGTATAGGTATTATGTCTGGGCAACATATAGGCTATAATTTATCTTGGAAACTAGAACACCTGATGCAGAACCGCAACAGACCAGCTAAACTATAAGAGATACAAAAATGGTACCATAGCAAAAATTGTTCCACGTGATGAGCATTTTCTGCCGAGAGAATAAATTTGAAGATCTGGAACACCTGATGTGGAACTCCAAGAGCCCAGCTACACCATAACATATATAGGAATGACGTCTTAGCAAAAGTTGTTCGGTCTGATGGGCATATCCTGTTGACTTATAAAAAAACTGGCCAACACGAAGGGTTCCGTACCACAATGCAAAAACACCGAAAAAAACACGTTTGTTGTATGGGAGCCCCCCTTAAATATTAATTTTATTTTGTTTTTAGTATTTGTTGTTATAGCGGCAACAGAAATACATCATCTGTGAAAATTTCAACTGTCTAGCTACCGCGGTTCTTGAGATACAGCCTGGTGACAGACAGACGGCAAAAACGCCGAAAAAAACACGTTTGTTGTATGGAAGCCCCCCTTAAATATTTATTTTATTTTGTTTTTAGTATTTGTTGTTATAGCGGCAACAGAAATACATCATCTGTGAAAATTTCAACTGTCTAGCTACCGCGGTTCTTGAGATACAGCCTGGCGACAGACAGACGGCAAAAACGCCGAAAAAAACACGTTTTTTTGTACGGGAGCCCCCCTTAAATATTTATTTTATTTTGTTTTTAGTATTTGCTGTTATAGCGGCAACAGAAATACACCATCTGTGAAAATTTCAACTGTCTAGCTACCGCGGTTCTTGAGATACAGCCTGGCGACAGACAGACGGCAAAAACGCCGAAAAAAACACGTTTTTTTGTATGGGAGCAAAAACGCCGAAAGAAACACGTTTTTTTGTACGGGAGCCCCCCTTAAATATTTATTTTATTTTGTTTTTAGTAATTGTTGTTATAGCGGCAACAGAAATACACCATCTGTGAAAATTTCAACTGTCTAGCTACCGCGGTTCTTGAGATACAGCCTGGCGACAGACAGACGGACGGACGGACGGACGGACAGCGAAGTCTTAGTAATAGGGTTCCGTTTTTACCCTTTGGGTACGGAACCCTAAAAATCGAAGATCAGAAACATCTGATGTGGAAATCAAAACTATCACTAATTTCACCTCCACGCGGTGAAGGCGGTAACAGTTTAGGACTGATTTTCGATGACGATGGTATATCATTGAAAATTTGACTCTACTGGCCAAAACTCCCTTTTTTTTTTTAACGTGAATAAATGCTCATGCTTTCTGCACTACCACGGGGAGATAGTACAGTTATGTGGGACTCTAACCCACTAAAACTCCACGGTGTCCTCCTCTGCCGCTTACAGCGGGAATATGGGCACGCGTTAGCACTCATCCGTGAACCCGCCGCGGCTATCCGTCACCGGACCCTCCGCTGGGGAGTACTCCCCATCACCGGCGCACCAGAACACATAGCACGCCGTGACGACCCCAGGGACCAAACCAGCACATGGGCGCCAGACGACCCCGTGTATGGGCACCCTTGGTAGGGGAGCAGTCACTTAGATTTTAATTGATCAGGTATCTTCTTCACAATAAAACTATAACCATGCCTAGAAAAAGGTCAAATCTTTTCCAATGTTCCAAAGGAGCTAAAAGATTGCGGATCATAAGATCCCAAGAATCTACCGAAGAGCGTCAGGAGAGACTTGATGCTGTTCGAGAACATCAGGCTGCAACTCGCTCCGTGGAAACCTCTTCGGATCGCGAAGCGCGCCTGCATTCTCAGCGTATTTACGCATCTACATCCAGGTCTCTAGAGACCAGTGAAGAATATGATGCTCGACTGACCGCTGATCGTGAACGTCATGCATTGTCTCGCGAGTCGGAGACGTTCACGGATAGAGAATTGCGCTTGAGTTCTCAGCATATCTACGCATCTGCTTCTAGGTCTCTAGAGACAAGTGCGGAACGTGATGCGCGACTGTCCGCTGATCGTGAGCGACATGCATTGTCTCGCGAATCGGAAACGTTTACCGATACAGAATCACGCTTGAGTTCTCAGCGTATTCGCACATCTACTAACAGGTCTTTTGAAACAAGTGATGAACTTGAGATTATCATACATTGTCCCGAACACGCACACAACAAAATACTCATAATCAGTTAGAAAGTGAGAAAGAAAGAATTGCTGGAGTACGGCATGAAGAGACAGATTAAGAAGAGCGCAACGAACGTTTGAATTCTGATCGACTTCGACATTCTCTGAACAGAATGTCGATATCATCTGAAGAATCGGATGTGTCTCAAGATATAGCCGTAGGGCATGGCGACCTTCCTTGGGTTGATAAGGAACGGAGTGCATTTACGTATACTCCTACGAGGTATGGTTCAAAATTGTACTTTTTGTGAAGCTGTTAAATGGCAAAAAGAAACAAACGGTATGTGTTGCTCAGGTGGGAAAGTACATATTAAAATATTACAAAATCCTCCAGAAATATTAAGATCACTGCTCGGTGACCATCCACAGTCAAAACATTTCTTGGATAACATACGTTTGTACAATAATGCCTTTCAAATGACATCTTTTGGTGCAGAACAGATTTCAGAAGGCCCATTTATGCCAACATTCAAAGTGCAAGGCCAAGTTTACCACCTTATTGGTTCATTATTGCCTGAAAATGACGTCTCGAATCGTCTTGCGCATCCCGTTGTTTTTCAGTCCCTGGGCTCTTAGAATTCGACATCATTCGTTTCAGATCTCCGATTTTGACGACCCCGTTGTCGCTGGCATAAGCAACAGGATCCGCGTACGAAGTCGCGGGCAGAAGCTAGTTTAAAAATAAAACCGGCCAAGTGCGTGTCGGGCCACGCACAGTGTAGGGTTCCGTTACTACGGAACGGGCTACTGCCCGTTATCACTATATTGTACGATTCTGTTGTTCTTTATTCTGAATATAAGTAATGATAAAGATATTAGGAGTTAATGGTTATAATAACAAAAATCGACTTTGAATTTGAATTACCATTTCTAAGACGTACCGGGGATGTCGATCACTCGAATATACTCGAATGAAAACGTAACCCGTTGGTACAGCACGATCTAGCGGCTTATGATAATTTATTATGGCTTTTTTTAGTTTTTTTTATTTCATATTTTGTTTTTCAATGCAAGTCTACCCGTTATAAACAAGGAACTACTTCATCTTAGTCACTTTAAAAGATTAATGCTAAGGATTTTTATTTGGTACAAAATTGTCCAACATCCAAGTTCAACGACTATAACTGCTATAGTTTTCCTTTAAAGTTCATGAAATGCCATATCATCGAGAATTTTTCCTGATTTTTCAAGCCAGCAGTTTAGCTTTTAGAGGGGGACTGGAACACAAATTTGAACTTTAAAGTTTATTATTTCGTAAATCGAGCATTAAATACTTTTAGCAACCCCCATGTCATTTTAGAAGACCTATTCAATGATACCCCACACGATGGGGTAGACGACGAAAAAAATATTCATCCCCACTTCAAATCCCCCTAAAAAATTTTTTTTCCAAAATTTAATTTTACCACTTTGTCGGCGTAATTGATATACACACTCCTACAAAATTACAGCTTTCTAGTACTAACGGTCTTTTAGAAAAACCTCGGACAGATAGACGGACATGACGAAACTATAAGGGTTCTTTGTCAGAACTACGGAACCCTAAAAATAATGTCATTCCTACGTCAATGTAGACAGATTGTCGCGACCACGTTGCAAGTTGAGTCGCCACTTACTAGTGGTTAATATTACTCGTAGTCGATGAGCTAATCACTGATCAATTCAATTTATATAAAATGTATTACTCGTATTATCCTGTTTTACCTAAATATGTAGATGAATCTTCTCGCTGTGCTATCCTTTATTTTTGTTTGATTTATCCTACTCGTCAGATAGAATAGAATAGAATATTCTTTATGTACACAATGCAGAGGTGGCCCAGTGGTAACGGCCGTGACTTACGAGTTGTAAGCCATAGGTTCGAAACCAGACAGGCGCTTTACTTTGTGTAAATTATTTCATCACCACTGCTCTCAAAACAGTGAAGGAAAACATCGTGAGGAAACCGGCTTGTCCTAGAACCAAAAATTCTACCAACACTCACTGGACCCCACGCGGGCCCAGTGAGTGTTGGTAGAATGGATTACAGCCGACTTCCTCTCACCTAAAGAAGGCCTGTGTCCTAGCAGTGGGAATATTATAGGCTGATAATGCATGATGTACTGAATTGCAGATATAAAAGTTAAAATTTTACATAGGGTGACACATTGGGCGTTCTCATTACTAAAAGCGACCATCACTTTCATGATACCATAAACAAGTTCGTAGCGCTGCTTAGGGTACGGCCTAAGTCCAGCAGTGGAGGTCATTCGTGTGCGGTGATTATAGTGCCAAGATGTACCTTGCAATCAACATCAACAGCAACATCTCTTCATGCCTAGTAACACAAGTAATGATTGCTTTGGTAATATTGACTTCTGGGGCCGTATTATGAAATTATAATACCATCATGATTCGAGGTCAAAAAAGAAGTAGCTGACATGAAGGTCATGCAGGTTTAGCTAGCTCCGTCTCTCATCTCAACTCATTGAAATAAATGCTTTGAATTGACAAAGCATTTATTTCAATTACTTGGTGTAATTACAGGCACTTTTGAATTGTCAAGGGATCGTCCAGTCAAAAAGATGAAGCTAGTTGCCCATTCCAACGTTCAGTAGGTTCCTATGGAGAGGAACAGGCAAGAAACTCCCGTCACTCTTTTAAATTAAAATATTGGTACAAGATTATGGTGGCATCATTATTGTGAGAACGATGTAGAAAGATGTGACGTGATCTCTCTTACACAGGAATCATGATCATGGTATTCAAACGTTATAATATGGTGCACCGGTGAAGGAAAAACATCGTGAGTAAACCTGGACTTATACAGTTAATATGTCTGACATCCCTTGTTACTCAAAACACTAAAAACACTTGTAAAGGAGATTATAGGAAAATTCTATCGATTAGTTTCAAACATAAATATCTTCTAGCAGTTAACCACCATGGAACCCAAGAGCATAACTTAACTCATGTACATACAAACAACTATAATGCGCGATCTATGGCTGCCGGCAAATTCAATGTACCCAGAGTCGCCAATTACTTTGGTGACAGAGCTCTAAAAAAACGAATACCCTAGCTATAATTGAATAGTTTGCCGGCAGACATAAGGAATGAAACCAGTAAAAACAGATCACACTAATATTATAAAGGCGAAAGTTTGTGTGTGTGTGTTTGTGTTTATATGTTTGTTACTTCTTCACGCTCAAACGGCTGGACCAATTTTGATAAAATTTGGTATGGAGGTAGCTGACACCCTGGATTAACATATACGCTACTTTTTATCCCGATATTCCCGCGGGATCGACATTGACGCGGGTGAAACCGCGGGGCGCAGCTAGTTTAAAAATAAATTAAAAAGTCGTTATTTAGAAATGTTATAAAGTGCTACCTGTAAGTGTGTATAATAAAGACTAGTCAGTACCCACAGTCAAACCCGGATATCTATGGTCAAAACATTACCACGGTTTTGTGGGGCTTAGTGTATATGTTTTTTTTTGGCATGATGTGAACTTATAATAAATAAATAATAATAATAAATCCCTAATCCACCTTGATCGTGTGAGGTGATTAATGCTAGAGGCTTCTCTGCATGAGCCTGCAGTGGAACAATAATAGGCTGGTATTAAATTAGCATGGTACCAGAAAACTCGGAATATGATGCTAGGAGGCCCAGCTTGGTGACGAATGTAGCATTTCAACCTTAGCCACTGGCAAAATTCTATTGATCAATTTAATTATATTATGTGCGGAACAAAAATATTGCGATGTCTCTCTTCATTAGTCTGTCTATAGAAACGTAAAGTAAACTAATGTATATAACTTCTAAATTGTCGACGTTAAAATTTAGTTGTTTTGAGTACCTACCTAAGTCTACAGATGACGCGATAGATTATTAGACCTTTCGTAGATTAGACGAGTTTATTTACTTTTAGATAATGATTGAATATGTAAAACTTGCTTATTTGGATTTTTGTATACTTTCTGTTTTCTTTTCTTTATTTAAAGCTTGTGTATTATATTACTGGACTCACGTATATCTATGACTGGACTATATGATTTTGAATTTTTATTATATTGTTGGGGTAAAATAATATAGAAATAGGTCTATTTGTTTTTAAAATGCTCACTCCATTCCACTCAGTTCAACAATCCATAATATTTATATCCATGACTTATGTAATTAAATACCAATAAAACCTATACAATTATGACACGTTACAACACTATTTTTTTTTAAATTAGGTACCTGTTGTTATCCAAACAGACGTTCAGTAATCCTTACTGCGTCCAATAGCAATCACTGAATTTTGAAATAACTTAATATTTGTAAGAACAGTTAGTTTAAAAACACGAAGTTTCACAACGCGATCGTGGGCGGCGTTTGGGCGGGCGACCGCTGCTCTCTTGGGCGGCTACAAGAGAACTGAAAGCCCGAGATCATCGGAAGCTCCTCTGATACTGAAAGTACGAAAATTACGATGCGTACTTCAATAAAGACCGACTTTTTTTCAGGAAGTTTATTCGATAGCTTTGGATCATAGAGGTGATTCCGGAAATTTTAAGAACATTCAAATTCTAATCTTAGTCACAATCTGTCAAAAATTGTATAACGTTTACCTGCATTTTTGACATTAAAATTTGATTGTCGCCGAGATGTATTGTGACTAGATTTTGAACGTGATTAATTACGTGAATTGTACTTCAGATCGTTTATCATTTGTCAATTCATTTGTTTTGTTGTTTGAAAACATTTTGAAGATGTCTAAAATCTGTCATAAACACGCGACGGGTGACGGTGCGGAAGTCAGTCTATCCGCAGAACTGACTTGATTTACAATATTAGTTCCTTGAAGAATACGATAATAACATAAATGTCCGTTTATCGACCACGGGTGCAGCTCAGCTTTTCTGATGATGACTGCATTTTGCTCTCTCATATTTACGATGTATATTTTTCTAGAAAACATCAATTTCAAATTCGCTTATATTAAATTAGTTTATGATTTGTTTTCATCCGTTTAATGTGAAGCTGAGGAATGACGACTCAGGTCAGGATAAGAATGTTTAGGTTTACTGAATTATATTTAAACTTATGTTGATAATTTCTCAAAAGATGCTTTCGTTCTGTTGCGAAACTAGAATATCGATTGGGATATTGTAATGGCTTTTTAATATAATAGTTATGTTAGACACCCTGTGGTTCCTAGAAAAGTAAGGGTCGCCGACTCTCTTAGAAATGGTTTTAAGAGAATGGGTCGTAGCCCTGTGTTACTAAATAGTCACCTGCAGCAATATGGCGAAGACAGTCCGTGTTTTTCTTTTTTTCGCTGCACTACGTATAATCAAGGATTGGATTTGGATTAGATTGATTGGTGTTTTAGCACAGACAAAAAAAAATATCCTTCACCAATGGGATTTGATACGATTAACTTAACTGTTAAGTGTTCATTATGATTCATAATGTTATCCTTTTATGATTCTGCCAAAGTAGCCTTTTTAGGACCCCAGGTCCCTAGCCATGGGTATTGAGGTGCACGTTTTGCAGTGAGCGCTTCAAGTTCTAAATTACACAATGGATTTTGATGGGGTTTTCACAATCATTTTGAGATTTTTTTTTTCTTTTGTTTTTATTCTTCACCTAGATAGGGCACGACGACATCGAGGCAGGCCAAGGCGAAGATAGCGGGACGAGCTTGACTCCTACCAAAAGGACTGACAAAAGACAGAATTGTTTGGAAAAGGTAGGAGGAGCCCTTTGCCCGACAGTGGGACAACACATGCTAGTTAGATCAGATTAGATATAGCATAGAAATATAGATGTTTGGACATGTCGCCACTGTGGTAGATTGTACCTACCTGTGCGAAGCCAGGTCGGGTCAGTAGTATGTGATATATGTAGATAACCGCTGTATGTATATGCTCTAAAGTCTAAACTATATTATGTACAATGGTTGTTTATCTAGACTATAACGGCCTTAATACAAAACAAGGCTTATCTTTAGACCCTGGTTTAAACCATCTAGCCATTTTTAAATTTCGAACTATAATCCGACAAAGTTAAATGTTATTCTAACTACTCGGCAATGTATTTCTACTAAATACTTGCCCTTAACAATGTATATACCGGCCATTAATATAATTTAATGCCCATAAATTATGTGTTAATTTGTGTGTAACGTCGAATTTTAATCTTTTTTACAGGTTGCTCTCATTTTCGGTATAAGCGGTGCTTGCAGAAGCTCTGAATGAATGAATATCACAAATGACAACATCGAAACACAACCAGATGCTGCTAATTAAACTTATGAACATGAAAACAAAGAAAGACCGTCAATTTGTAATACGTGACGAATTTCTAAATGTAGTGCAGAAATACATGGCGCTGCGTCCAAGCTCTATAAACAAAACGATTTTTCTTAAATTACCAGAATAGAAAATGCACAAGAAAAACAAGCCAGCATCGGCAGAAACAAATTTGTGAAATTGCCTTATGAAATTGCTAGTTATCTGAAGCTACAAAACCCGGAAGTCTACACTGGGCATTGTTTCTACCGAACGTCAGCAACGCTTCTAGCTGATTCCGGTGCTAATTTGACTACGCTAAAGCGTCATGGTGGATGGAAATCGGACCAAGTAGCAGAAGGTTACATAGAGGAATCGGTACAAAATAAATAATCACTCAAAACATAACGGAATCAATTCATTTGCACCGATCAACATCACGTCCGTCTACTTCTCATAGAAATGATTTGAAATTGAGCCCGCGTCTACCTGTATTGTCTGATTCTGATGATAATAATTATTATTCACAAATAAACCAAACAAATACTACAATAAATGTTCCAAGTAAAAGTGCAAATTTCAATTTTCATATCTGCACATTTAATAATTGTAGGATTTAAATGTTAGAGGAGAAGATGAATTAAACTTTGTTTTCATTAACTTGAGTTTTTATTTTGAGTAGGTAGTGGAAGTAGGTAGTAGTTGAAAGAAAAGAAGATTAAGCACCTTGCTAAAGAGATTAATTAATGCACTCGTGTTAATTTAGTGCCTTCGCATGCGCTCGGGCACCAACATAACACTCGTGCATTACTAACTCAATTTGCGAAGCAACAATCTACTATTATTGATGTCTCGAGTCTAAGTTGTCAGAACTTTACGTTCGTCGGAATAAAGTTTAAAATACAGTGACTGTCTCGCAGGTTTAGGCAAGGTTTAAAGTTAGAAGTTCGTTTTGTAATGACGGTAAATCTTTACTTATCTAGTCGTAAGGTCAAGAATACCCAGTAATACTGTAATACATTATATGTTAGACTTCTTAAGTTCTTATTTCCCGAAATGACAATCGAATTCATAACCTTACTTACAGCAATCACATTCAGGATTATTCAGGACTGGAAAAATCTTTTCATAAGCGATGTTAGAGTCAAGTTTAATTTGACTTTGACTCTGAAGCATGAAGTTGTAAGTCGGATCAATGTCAGAGAAACGTGCCTCCAAGCGAAGCTTCTATGTTAGGAGTCCACTCAAAGTTAGGACAGTCTCAAACTGAAATGATGCGTGTGAACACAAAATTATATCTACGCTAAATTTTTTTTTCTGTATTAAATATTCTTAAACCTACCGTGTCGCTGTCGCTTTTCGAAAATTTCATCATTTTTGTATGGATCTGTTTGAGGCGAAAGGCGAGTGATTCGCGAGCAAAATAAATAATTATGTATTTATAGAATTATCTATACATATAAAATCGTAGCGGAGACAAAATTGTTCATAAGAAAGAAAGAAAGAAAATACGTTTATTTGCGGCAAACATGACGCATAAAAAATTAGTTATTTTTGAAAAAAAAAGGAATTGCTGCGTGGTTTGGGAACGGTTCTAATGCCGAAAATAAATGCTTTTGGTCAGGTATTCTTCTATAGTTTACAGCAAATTGTAAAAAGACGATAAAAGAACAAAAACGACGCTAAAGATCGCTTCAGAACTTGTAGCAGATGCTGGACAGCCTAGTTGATTCTTTTGTACGCATTGGTCTCCGGATGAACTTATGTTCAATGAACATGTTACCCCAGGACAGATTGCTGTCAATGGCGGTGCTCTCAAAATTATTCAAGAATACATTTACCTCGGGAGGTATTTTTACAGAATCGACCGGCTGTAGGCATGATCATGTTGTAAAAAGATGAGCTAAAGTATTGCAGATATTATCACTCTCATCTATACCACCAATATCTTCACTTCACTTTAACTTAATGGAGCTACCGGTCGATTCTGTAAAAACCTCACCGTGAAAACTTAGGTAAAGTGAGTTTGTTTTTGCTGGGAATTGACACTATTGACAACTCACTTCACGCTTACTTCACCTAAGTTTTCACGGTGAGATCTTTACAGAATAGCACCGCTAAACAGTCAATCATGACATAATTAATATACAGGGTGGATTTTTGTGACGGGACAGTAAGGGTCCTCAAACCGTAGTAGCTACAGAAAAACAGTCTTAGAAGACTGACTTAACTATTTTGACAAATTTTGATCCGCATTTATAGATTTTGAAATAATGGTACAGTCAGCAAGAAAATTGCCAACATTCATAAAATGTTTTTTGATCCTGCTTCATGTAAGGATCAAGAAACTCTATTGAACCAACTGAGGTTTCAAACTAGAAAAGTCAGAAATCGCAAAAAACTTTTCCCATACATTTCGTAGGAAATGTGACTCGAAGTTTTCTATGATGGATAGACTGATATTATATTATTATGTATACAGTGGTTCGGTAGAACCTACACAGAAAAATATGAAGTTTAGGCCTTTCCTGTCATTTAAGGTTATAACAAAAAATAAATTCCTATGGTAGTATGTATGGTCATTAAATTATTTACTATGTAAAGCGCCTTTCTGGGATCAAACCCATGATTGTAAGTCGGGTCCGTTACCAATGGGACACCACACCACTGCGTAAGATATGATGCTATGAAAGTAACTAATATAGATCAGTCTCGCGGTATCCACGTCTGTTAGTTGACGGATTTTCCAAACTGCTTAAGCGGCTGAACTTAGCCACCCTACAAGTGATGTTAAGTGAGGACCCCAATGTAGCTTTGAGTCAAACGTGATCCATAGGCAAACCGGCTGACGAATTCTAGTATACAATACAATGTGACATTCAACGCGTATCTTATGCATTTAGTTTTCTTCTTATTGAATACCAGATTATTTACGGTAAACCTTCTTAATCATAGCGTGCGATGTCTTCAAGGTTCTGGACTGGAAAGGGGCTGGTATTAACATCAATGGCAAGTACATAACTCACCGTCGGTTTACCGACGATATCGTAGTCATGGCTGAGAGTATGGAGGACCTCAGTACAATGCTCGATGACCTCAGTAGAGCCTCCGAAAGAGTGGGTCTTAAAATGAACATGGACAAAACTAAGGTCATGTCAAATGCCCATGTAACACCCACTCTCATAAAGATCGGAGACGCTACACTCGAAGTCGTGGACGAGTATGTTTACCTAGGACAAACTGTCCAGTTAGGTAGGTCTAACTTCGAGAAAGAGGTCAATCGTCGAATCCGACTCGGCTGGGCAGCGTTCGGGAAGCTACGCTATTGCGTAGCTTCCCGAACGCTGCCCAGAAGCTGCTGCTTCTCGTCCCACATACCGCAGTGTCTCAAGACGAAAGTCTTTGACCAGAGCGTGTTGCCAGTGATGATGTCTCCATATTTAAAAAGTGGAATAACTTTACTTTGGATAATAAAGCTAAATAAGGTGCAATTTGTCTCAATAGCGGATTGACCAACTTTAGTAGACATGCTCCACAATCTTCGGTAATTTTGCACTAAAGTTACTTAAATGCCTTTGTAACGACCACAGTGATTATATGTTTAAATTTAAATTCCACAGGACTGGATGAATTATTCGTGCTTAACAAATCTACATTTCGTTTCATTGTTAATAATTTTCCAAACTGTCATCTGGGGGCACTGGTATTGTCTGCTGATTTAACATTGTGACTAATTAATGAAGCTTCAGCTGTTCTCTTCAGTTGTTATGCTAATATTTTTAAAAGTTTTAGAGTAAGTAGCAACATACTTATTAAAAGTTTCCGTGTTAATATACGTTGCGTTGCGTCTATGCGGTGCGTTGTGTTGTTTATGTGTGTGTGTTGTGTGACTTGTTTGGGGGTTTTCGTGTCATATGTGCCCATGTAGATTTATGTGAAATAAAATATTTTGATTTGATTTACTTTGATACGGCTTAAGGCCATACATTTCAAATATTCTTTCTTTAATAATCTACTGCCATTTAAATTACTTTCTAAAATATTAATATTAAAGTCACCACAAATAATTAGTGGTTTTATTACCAGTCGCAACCTTTGCCAAAACCACTTCCATTACTGACTCAAATATAAAGTAGTTTTCATAATTTGGAGGTATGCATGCGCACACTATAAAATGCTTATCTATCAATCCACCGATAGTACAACTAAGTCTTTACGAGCCATGAGGCATGGATTATCGGTTTATTAGCATTCCATAATCTTTCAACCAGTGTTTAGAAAAACGTGTGTGTTTAAAAATAATATCAAAAATTGTTTTTTTTTTCTAAAAACAAATAAATTTCTTGTTAATTATTATGTAAATATTATTCTTCTGAATATTCCTTGAATATTTTGATGAGCCAATTTCAAGGAATTCTGCTTAGCCTCTTTTTTACAATTAACTAATTGAGTTAGAAGATACCTTGTTAATATTGAGATTAACAACGTTGTTATCTGTTGTCTTACTGACTAAATTATTATGGTTAAACAACTTAATATTAGTATTATTCCAAATTTTGTGGTGCTAATTACAACAGACTTCGACATACTATTAATGGCTGACTTTATATTAAAAGCTAATGCCATGCTATTTAACGTCTAAAACTAATAGACTGATACGCATAAGCCCTGACGGGTAAAGGCTACCGTTACATGGAAGAAGAAATGAACACAGACAAAGCCAAAGACAAAGACAAAGTTTTATAAAACAGTGCTGTGATAGGTCGATCGAGAAAACACGATTGTCGATTTTAATTTTTCAACAAAAGTGTTGGTGTGAAATCTATAAGTTGATATAATTATATACCTACCTAGTTTGTCACTATAGTGATTAACTAATACAATGTTTTGCGTGTGTTACATTGCGCACTACTGCAAACAGCAAACACACCAAAAATAAAAGTCTTTTCCCAGCAAATATTTTTGTGCAATGTTACCTAGTTTGATGTGCAGAATGCGTAGGTGACGGCTATGTGATGGGTCTTTTTACACCCTGTTTAATAATTTTGCCTACTTGATAAGTTTCTCCGTAATGGTAACTAAAATTCTATTCCTTTAGCAAATTATTCCAAAAATGTTTCACATAATCAGCGGTGTTACGGTGTTGTGTGTGTTCACCAAAATTTGACCTTTAAAGACAATTTTGTTTAAACTACACTGGCTAACAATGCGAAGTTCTACGGAAATATTCTAATGTAATTAGTTGTATTTGTTCCAAGTGCTTCAGAGGACAAATTGAGGCTCGTCGGTTCACCAATCACTCGAATAATAAGACCGATAACACTGGATTTTGTTAATTTAAACCTGTGTGGACGAACGGCGCTCCTATAGGTAAGTAAATGAGATGTGGAATAAATATAAACACTATACACAGTACATTATGTAACTTGGGAGATGCCTATGTCCAGCGGTGGACGGTAATAGGCTTCAGGGTTATTATTTATGAAGCTTGTAATATAATAAAAATTATAGTACCTATGGTATTTAGTTAGCAATGTTATTGATTTTATCCTTGCCACGGACGTTAGCCCAGAAGGATGAATTTTCCAAGTGGACGTGGATGGCCAAATCCAGAACTATGAGGAATAACGAAAAGTACTCAAAGGAGTACGTAGTAGTAAGGCTCGATTTTGATGAAAACTAAAACTGCATCATTGGATTTTTGAAAAATCAATAGGCGGTAATCGAATCCGTTGATCTTAAAAAAAAAAACACACTGTATTATTACACCATTCGATAGTGTCGCTGATATGGATCGAATTCAGGGAAGTAAGACATACGGGAAACTTAAGGAAAATGTTGGATTTGACGCGCTGGGATGCGCTCTGTTGGATTCTCAACGCTCGGCTCAACGCCTTAAGTTGAAAATTCATTGCGTGACAAATTCCCGTCGCGATATTTTTACGTTCGTGCGAACGTGGGTTTATCGTCAAAGCAAAGTCAATATTGTGAAAAACCTGTTCTACATAGTTATGTCAGTAATTAAAATGGACACCTACTAATTGTTAGGAAAACAAGGGTGATAATACAGCTTATAATTATTATCCCACACAATGTTTCATCAATAATGGAAACACAGTTTTTAAAATAATGAAGTACGCCCTTCAAATTACACATTTTCATTTGATTATTGGAATTGGAACTCGTTATAATAGACCAGCTTTTGCCTGCGGCTTCGCCCGCGTGGTACAAATAAATTATTCTGCGGGAATGTAGGTACTACCGGGATAAAAAGTATGCTTTGTCCTAATACAGGTCATGGTCTATCCGTGTGCCTTGTATCGAAATCCGATCAGCCGTTAAGGCGTGAAAAGGTAACAGACAGACAGACAGAGTTACTTTCGCATTTATAATATTACATTTATTTATAATTATATTATTGTGGACGGAATGGACAGTGTGGTAATATGGATAATTAAAGAAGTATGTAAATTCGTATTGCATATGGACCTATATCGACGATGCGTCACCAAACAGTTTTAATTATGTAGTGTTTTCATATTTACATATTATTTAATAAGATATTGAGCAGTGGTGGCCAAGAGAGCAGTGGTGGCCAAGTGGTGAAGGCCGCGACTTACGAGTTGTAGGTCGTAGGTTCGAATCCAGACAGGCACTTTATTTTGTGTAAATTATATCATCACCACTGCTCTCAAAACGGTGAAGGAAAACATCGTGAGGAAACCGGCATGTCCTAGAACCAAAAATTCGACGACATGTGACATCTACCAACCCGCACTGGGCCCGCGTGGTGGATTACGGCCCACTCCCTCTCACAGAGAGGAGGCCCGTGTCCCAACAGTGGGTACATTATAGGCTGATTCTGAAATGACTCGAAAAGTACTGAACCGCTTCCCAAGTTACACATTTCTATGAAACCATCGTGTATGAAACCTTAATATAATATATTATGTCCTTTCATGGTACTTTTAAAATTAATAAATGTCATTTCAAGTGAAAATATTGTATTTTATTTTTACCGACTTTAAAAAAAGGAAATTATCAATTCGACATGTATGTATGTACCTAATATTATAGAAACTGCATTATTGTATAGGAAAAATCGCGAAAAAAAATCAGCTGGTCCCTACATTTTGACGAGTTATACGAACATAAACGTAGGGAACAGCTGATTATTTTTTTGTTCATAATGATGAGTACAATGACCTTTTAAGAAGTTGTTAAGGTTTTACCAATAACCCTGTATACTCGTATAAATTACAGATATAAATATATAGGGTGACTGGTAATTAGTGACCGATACTTAAACACGTGATTTTACTCACCATTATGAACAACTTTTACTATGGGACCAAACCTGAAATCGTCAAAAAAAAAACAGCTGTTCTATACATTTTGACGAGTTAGACGAAAATAAATGTAGGGAACAGCTGATTTTTTTTTTAATTACCAGTCACCCTATATAAATTTTACAAAGGGTGACACAATGGGCGGTCATGTCGCTAAGAGCGATCTTTTAAAGACAACCATTGGGTGGATTAAAGACAACCATTGGGTGGATTAAAACGGGTAAGGAAAGACAACCGACACGGCAAAGTCATTTCACGGAAGATTTATGAGTATAAAACATTAATATTACAATTATACAATATTAACAAAATAAGAAATTATCATTGCAGTACTTGATTGATTTGATTCCTAAACCTCAAGGAGCTTGCTATCTCAATTATTTTCGTTTATGAATGGCTTCCATTTCCAAGTAATCGAGAATAAGTTATTGCCAGTGGGATGTCACATTTTTTTGCAATCAGTGCCGCTCACACTGATTGCGATGTAAAAGTAAACTCGAAAGATTATGTAATCAGGTTTTATTGCTGCCAAAGTGATGACAGATATTTTTGATCTCAACGAGATATCACATTGTTCTCAATATTAGTGAGTAGGTAAATATTTATTATGTCCGATATTATTGCATTCTAAGAGGTGACAGATCTTCTTGAGCCGATGCAGTATGCTATATATATTTTAGCGGACATAATAATATATAATTATTTTTGCTCGTGAATGTAACTATATGATATCGTTAGTTGAATAGATATCTACTTAACATAGTTAAGGCCTTGTAATGCCACTGGCATATCCGAAGATTCAGTGAAGGAAACTTTTTGATTAACTGTAATAATACCTACTTACTTACGTACTTACTTAGTTTTACACATCTTTTTATTAGTTTGCACTTATTTGAACTTTGTCCTCGTCTAATGCGCCTCTAATAAACGAGACTACTCTACTCGATACGTGAACATATTTTCGCCTACGTGTTACCATAAATAATTTTTTGGCTAAAAATACTTTCTGTTTCCCATATTTATGGAACTTGTCGGTAGGTATTGGAAGAATTATGGACTTTGCATTTATAGGTATTCCGAGTAAATAGGATCCATTTTTCCATGAGCGCTTTTTTCCGGGATGTTCTAATTAGTATGTGCTAAATAAAGCAAATCGATATTTGGATATTTTTGCGTAGGTTTGTTGCTAAAACATAAAAAATATGTTTGAAAACCTACCTTATTAAACCTGCCATAATGGCGTCATACTTATTTTGGTATGAAAATAATTACGCAAAGGATGGAATTGTAGCTAACCAGTTTTCAGTCATGAATCATGCACTATAACTATTTTATGATTTATAAGTACCTAACTATTAATTATTTGTATATCTCAGCCATCGAGATTTGAAGAACATACCTACGAGGTTGCCACGTTACAGACATCAGAAGTCAAGATTTTTTTAAAGTTTTTCTCAAGAAACGAAAGCGATAGTTTTTTCTTATTATTATTTTTACGTATTTTGATATTTCTCGGATCCCTGGGGTCCCGGACCTTTGAAAGGCGTACAAGGGGCCGAAGCCAACTCGCAGACGCCCGTTAGGCGTTTTTATTGAAATGAAGCACCAACCGAAGATTATCCCTGTTCGCACTATGCAAGTGCACCCAAGGACAACCCCCGGTGGGCTTGCGGACGGAGAGTAATGGGTAGCTCACCGTCCGATCAGGACCAGGCCCGTGGCGGACGGCGCGTACGTGTTCCACGTGCGCCTCAAAGAGATGTCAGCATCAAGGAAGGGGCCCCTTAGGGCCGAAGCCTGCCGGGTCAGCGGGATTGTCCGAATAGGTTACCCCTGGCCCGGAACATAAAGGGCTAAGGAAGGAACACGGGTGGGTTTTAGTCAGTAAGAGTCTGACACTCCCTTCCGCTCCACCCAGAGCGGACAACCCCCGGTCGGTGTAGAACTATGGCAGGATATGGAAACAAAGATATTGGAATATAGGTTTTGGTGGATAAAGTCTAAAGTGAACTGGTTATTTAGGACTATGGAAAGTCTTATAGCCTAAAAATGGCAGGGGGTGACTTGCACGCTCAATAATGGGCCCCCGAAAACGGTCGCTAGCACAAATAGTGTCGTAGCGACAAGGGGGCAACTTGACCTTTTTTTTTTGTTGTCGGGGGGAAACCTTCAAAAGGCACCCCAACCTCCGGGGAAGGAGGTCGGGGAGTGTGGGATTTTTACCTTACTAAAACCACTCCGGTGATCACCATCAGCACATAGGGGTGGTCCCGGTTCCTCTTAAAATACCAATTCCGGAACCCCCCCGTGCAACGCCTGAAAGGCACATCCCTGGGGAGACTGTAAAGGGGCCTCCCCTGAGCCTCGCTATGCACGGCAGCACGCGATCACTGTGCCACCGTCTTCCCTGGGGTCACTTGGTGGGCGGACAGAGTCCCGAATCTGTGCGCCCGCGACCCCAAAGGTCCACCTACCTTGTTTGGTAAGCGGGTTTCGGCGTACTAGGCGCCAAGGCGGTTGCCACCCCGACGTCTCCTTCTCCGAGCAGGATCAGCCCTCTCCCGATCCCGCTCGGCGGCCTCCTTCTTGGCCATCACGGTCTCACAGAAGGAGGCTACTACCTTCCAATTCTCTGTCTCTGCCAGCATAGCCCTCACTACTGCCGGCAGAGACAGGTCCCGCCCGATCCTGGCAACCAGAACCTGCCGCTCGGAGGCCCACGTAGGGCATTCCTCGAGCTTGTGTTGTGCGGAATCTAGGCTGCCTAAGCAAAGGTGGCAATTTGCCGTGGCCTCTCGCCCAATTCTGTTCAGGCACCTACTCACCGAAGCAACCATGTCCGGTGAGCACCTGGGTGAGCCTGAAGGAGATGCGCTCCCCTCTTTTCAGCCAGGCTTCAAAGTGGGGCAGAACGGCTTCGATAACGCGCTTGCGCGAATATTGCGGCTGCTGTAGCCGCTCGCGCCACCGCTCGAGCGCGAGTCGCCATTCCCGCCGCCTCAGCCTTACGAATACGCTTCCTGGCACACTATTTCCGCTTTGGCGAATCTGGTCGTAGACCTTCGCGTCCATATCCGCGAGGATGTCCAGCGGCGGAAAGCGCGCCAGGAGAGTTGCCGCCTCATAGCATATCGTTCGGTATCCTCGTGCGATACGAATGGCCATTTTCCGTTGCAGTCTATGGACTTTAGTCCTGCAGCGTCTGACGCCTGACAGTCTACCTGACCAAACAGGCGCCCCGTAAAGGACCATCGATCGCACGACACCCGCATAGAGGCGGCGAACTTCCTCCCGAGGTCCCCCGAGATTGGGCAGCAGTCTATGCAAAGCACCCACTGCCTTCTCGATCCGGGGAACTAGGCGCTCGAAGTGCTCTTCGAAGCCCCACCGACCGTCCAGGGTGAGGCCAAGATACTTCGCATCTCCGACATGGACCAACAAGCTGGGTGGCTCTCTGCTCCTCGGCAGTTTATGGAACCATAACGCCTCAGTTTTCTGAGGCGCTATCTCCAGACCCAGCCCGTGAATTGCCGCTACGACTTTTGCCATCCCGAGCTCGGCAAGCTGGATGGTCTCCTCGAAGGTGTCCCAGCCGGCCAGCACCAGAGTATCGTCTGCGTAGCAAACGATATTAACGCCGACGGGGAAAGGGGGCAACTTGACCTGAGGTGCTTATGAGGAGTGGAGAGGTATTCCACGGCTATCAGGACAATTGCGGAAATAAGGTCAAGATCCCTACCAGCATCTTACTGGAATACTTCCTTCCTCTGAGCACGTTTGCTCTTGCGAATCTCCACTCAATCTGGCCAATAAAGGCAATAATGAGGTGGGAGCTCTGTTCCCCGTCATTGTGCACTCCAGTCGGCCAATAAAGGCAAGCCATAGGTGAGGAACAAGACTTCTCCCGGGAGTTAGGGATGGGGTCTCTACTGCCCAATAGATCGCCACATGCTGCCCTGCGGGTTTCTGTATCTCTCTTGGTCTGGCTCCTCACTCTAGACCTGTTCCGGCTAAGTAAACTCTTCCTGCACAGGCTTAGAGTTCGGAGCGTGCAAGCCTCACCACGACGTCAATGTAGAGATATGTATCTATATGGTGGGGTTATAATATTTTTTTAAAATATGTAACCAGTAATTTTTAACTGGGAGGCCTTTGCCCTGCAGTGGGACAATACAGGCTAGTTAGATTTTTTAAAATTAGATTAGTATTGGTAACTATCCATACTAATATTATAAATTCGAAAGTTGGTAACTCTGTCTGTCAGTATGTTACCTTTTCACGTCTAAACCACTAAAAGGATTTCGATAAAATTTGGCAGAGAGATAGATTGCATCCCGGGGAAGGACATAGGATAGTTTTTATCACGATATTCCCACGGGATCGACACATATGCGGGCGAAACCGCGGGGCGCCGCTAGTACGGAATACATTAAAATTGACATGAAAATTTACTTGAGAGTAGTAACTAAATATAGACGTTAAAATTTTTCTGAATCCTACTCGAGAAAATATTGGACCAAGCTAGTTTAATAAAAATCCTCCTCTTACAGAGAAAGATGGCGAAAAATATATTTACGCCTATCCTCCTCCTCAAGTCGTACTCCTCATTACTGAGGGTCGTGACCCTCCCTTAAAAACATCTTTCCCCTGACGATGTTTCGCCATCTCTGTCTATCCTTGGCCAGGTGAAGCGCATCATGAACTTTCGTGTCAAGAGAAGAGCTTATCTGATCGGACCATCGCAAAGGGTTGCGACCTCTTGGTCGTTTACCATCCACCTTGCCGGTAACCATTAGTTGTTCAAGGTTATTGCCATCTTTTCTCGCTATATGGCCGAAAAATTCCAAAACTCTGCGGAGACAGGTCGTAAAAAGTCTGGTCTTTATTCTGAGCTCGCGTAGGATAAACTCGTTGGTGCGGAATGCAGTCCATGGTATCTGAAGCAACTTCCTCCAACACCACATCTCGAAGGCGTCTATACGAGCTCTGTCGGCCTTTCTCAATGTCCAAGTTTCTGCTCCGTATCCGAAAATTTAAAAAACCAGCATGTTGACCAATTTCACTTTGGTATTTCGCGAAATGTTCCGATCTCTCCATATTTTTTGAAGCTGAGATACAGCATTCTTGGCCATGCCTAGTATGTCTACGAATTTCTTTTTCGCAAGATCCTGTGTTAGATATGTTAGAGCCCAGGTAAATGAATCCATCGACCGTTTCGAGATTAAGAGCGCCAGTAAGCTCTAATTTATGTGCTTTGCAACACCATTAATTTGGTCTTTGCGTGGTTGATTTGTAGGCCCAGTTCCATGCTGATACGTTCCATCCTTCTAAGGAGTTCTACCATTTCAGACTCTGAGGCTGCTAGGAGAGTAGTTTCATCAGCGTAGCGGAGATTTGTTAACTTGGTTCCGCCAATCGTCACACCACCTTCCGTAACCCCTATAGTGCTTGTATTTGGGGGATACCAGATGATGCGGTACTCCAAGCTCCAAAAGTACCTTCCACAGACTTTGCAAGACTACGCAATCGAAGGCTTTACTGTAGTCTATGAAGCACATAATGAGAGGTGTTAAACTCATATGACTTCTCTATCAGGTGGCGGACGTTGAGGATCTGCTCGCGAGTTCCCTTGCCTTTTACAAAACCTGCCTGTTCTTGAGGGATCTGCCTATCCAAAAAGTGACGGATTTACGCCTATACAGAGAACAAAAGCTACTTATGTATGTGCAATAAAACATTACACAATAACAATATTTTACCAGTAGCTACGAACAGAGAAACACTATTAGATTTGGATATGGTGACATAGGTTAGGACAGGCAAAGCCATTAAACATTGTTGAATGAAGGCTTTCAGTACTCAAATTCAAAGTATTTATTTAAAATAAACCAATTACAGGCACTTTTGAATTGTCAAGTCTCAATTTTGGTCGGTCAGTCAAAAAGATGAAACTAGTTCGTCATTCCAAACCGTAGTAGGTACTTATGGAGAAGAACGGGCAGTAACTCCACGGACACTCTTTTAAATCACAAAAGTGACTCGATCAACTCACATGCTAGCTCACACTATGTAGATTTAGGTCTACAAGAACCTTCAGCATTTGAATAAAACCTTTTCGAAGCAGTTGTTCATTGACGGTTGTTTCACATTGTTTTTCAGTCTATCAAAAAGTACTCTGTGACATTGTTTACCCTGCATTATATTGTAGTCTGTGTGTTTACCTAAATTTTACAATAAACGATACGATTGTGACTATAAATTTTAATTTTTTCAATATTGTATTCAATTTGACCAGCAAAAATGTCGGCTTCTCTCGATAGCACTTTAGACCCTATGGAAGAAATCCGATTCCGCAAAAAACACGGTGTCACTTGGGTAGAAATACAAAAAGATACTCATTTCTCTTTCGACGAACTTGAACGTAAGTAACAATGAGAAACTGCTGAAATGTGGATTACTGCCCAGCCCTTCTCAGAGAGGAAGCCTGTCTTCCACCATCTAGCCACCCGCATCTCAGAGAGGAGGCCTGTGTCCCACCATCTTGCCACCCGCACTGTGCCCCGTGGTGATTACTGCCCAGCCCTTCTCAGAGAGGAGGCCTGTCTCCCACCGTCTAGCCACCCGCACTGTGCCCCCGTGGTGGATTACTGCCCAGTCCTTCTCAGAGAGGAAGTCTGTGTTCCAGCAGTGAGAACATTATAAGCTGACTATGCCATGCAGCCATCTTACTTCTGTGAAAAAAATTCAATGTCTATTCTGAGGACTTACTTGCTCCACTTCTTCTTGGCAAACATAAAATAGTGAAACGTAAATTAGGAGGAATGCCTTAGTAACTTTTAACCTTCTATAAGTGCTGATTTTGAATTATGTATGTCTTATATCTTCTACTTTGTAAGCATTTTAAACCACACATTGTCAGTTTTCAATCACTTTCAGAAATTATGGTGATATTTTTCAAAATTCAAAAGAGAGACGATAGATGTCCTGGCACTGATCTTATAACAAGGTAAGACAATAGGCTATTTGACTGGTTTCTGATAAACATCTCAGATTATTTAATGGTGTCGTAACGAGCCCACAAAAACCTATTACTTCAAATTGCACAATGTATTTCTTTTAAAAAATAGTAAATAAAAATGTACTGTTTAAATAAGCCGCCAAAACGCTATCTTTAACAATATGGCGTCGTGACGTCACGATTCACGTAAACAAACGTTGAAACGGTCGAGATACTAGACAAAAGTCATCTGTTCTGTCAACGATAGACAGAAATTTACTAAATCATGACGTCATCTTAAGTTCAGCCAATCCAGACCGTTTTCGATTACGTGGCGCCAGATTTAAAAAGATGAAGTTTTTTCGGGATTTTTTTTATAAATAATACATTGTTTTGTAGTAAAATTAATGCAAATCGATTTTAAAAGCGATAATCTATACGAGTGTCAATAATTATGACCTTATTTTTTACATTGTCAAATAGCCTATTATTATGAGAATATACTTACATACATACAAACATACATATTGTAGTAGGGCTGGGAAAAGCCATCTAGTCCTGCGGACTTAAATGGCTGGAAGGTGTTGATGGCCCACTTTAACCGGTCTTCTGTTACTAGTTGTTATTGTTGTTGTTGGTGTTGTTATTTATTTTTAAGAAAAAAAGAAAACAAAATTGTTTTTTTTCTTAAAATTGTTAAAAATGCTTGAATTCGTGCATTTATGACAATGACGATCATATCTGGAATTAATCAATTGAGTGCTTATGAAAACATTTTCTTTTTATTACGATTTTGTGATTCCGTTTAGACTTTATTGAAAAAATCAACCATTTTAAATGATAAATTGGGTACGTTTTTTTTAATACAATATGAATAATACAAGTTACAATTCAATGGGCCCAAAAAAAATGTCCTTTAAATTTTGTTTTATTATGAGTTTCAAACTGGTCATCTTATGTAGGTACCTACACCATAAGCTAATACAATATAGAATATAATATATTTATTAGTTTAAAAAATTGTACTTTATTGGTCTTATTAATATAGTATGATCTTACATGTTTCGCCATGGACTGGACATTCAAACATGATTTGTAATACTTACAACACATTAGTTTGTAAAAATTATAGATTAATTAATTATTAAATTAATTATTTGTAAAATTTATGTCTAATAACATTTATTAAGGACCTACAAAGGTTCTGGAGTGGCGACCGCGTACCGGAAGACGTAGCGTTGGAAGGCCCGAGGACCTTGTGAAGGCCGCAGGAACCTGTTGGATGCGAGAAGCACAGAACCGGTCGAAGAGGAGGTGCTTGGGAGGCCTATGTCCAGCAGTGGACGTCTTTCAGCTGAAATGATGATGATGATGAACCTACAAGTAAGTACATAAAAAAGAGGAAGAGGTCACTGGGCACCTTTGTTTTTGGTCATTTTGAGTTTAATCATGATTTAAATCAACATGAAATCAACCAACAAAAAAAAAAGAGATTTTTGGTAAAAAATATGAAGAAGGATAATTAAATAAATACAGCCGGATAATTAATCAAATAAATAATTAAACTAACTTATATCCCAAAAGAGTGACAATTTGAGATGGATCAGGGAAGGCTAATATATAAGATTTTGTAGACATGCAACTATAGAGGTATTTCTCTTTATAAGTCTTAAACTATAAGTAAAATCATTTTAATACTTTGTAAATTCTTTATAAGTCAAACTATATTTAAAATCATTTTAATACTTTCTAAATTATTTATAAGTCTTAAACTATATGTAAATAATTTTAATACTTTGTAAATTCTTTATGTCTTAAATTACATGTAAAATCATTTTAATACTTTATTAACACTTTTCCATAAGAGATTGGTGGTTGGTGGTAGAAATCTAACTTAAAAAGATATATTAATGATTATAATTCTCTAAATATGTACCTGTTATTGTCGCGAATCATATTTTGATCAAGATACAATCTGACACTGACCTGCAAATTGCAAAAAACTTAAGAAAATTTGAATTTCGCGGTCTACCACTATCCATTCACCTTAAACATTAACTAAAATTATTTTAATACGTTGTAAATTGTTTGACCCTTACAGGGTTTACGTTAGTTGCTGGACCCCCTAAATGCTACATCTACATTCCACTTATGTGAAATAAAATATTTGAGTTTGACTTGGAACTTTTTTCTAAATTGCTTTAATTATTTGGCTGCTATCCTCTTTTTCACACATTTATAGGTATGTGACTTTACAAGTTATTATGCTTTATTTAAAAGAATCAGGCTCTTAATATTTAATTCCAATCTAACCTTTAATACTAACAAGCAATTATAAACTTAAATTATTACGTGATAGTTATTTTAACACTAAGAATACTGTTGATTGTACTTTACACAAGTTCTTTCCACTTTCTTAATGTCTGATAAAATGATATTAACAGTTTTTGTTATGTGTGTCATTGTCACTATTATTTCTACACTTTTTACACTACACACTCAAGGGTTTAGTCAGTTTTAGTCTTCGCACTGTTTGTGTTGTCTAACAGCTGAATTCCCTCGACGTTCACATGTCAGTGGACTCTGTCTTCATGGGCCTCAGCATATTTTTGGATTATCTTATTGACGTCATCGTCATTTGTTATATTACCAGGCCACAACAACACCAACCACAACCAGGAATTACAGCTTTGATGATACCTTGTTTTAACAACGGGTTCAGGGTTTCCATCTGAAAGAAAACATGAACACTGTAGTATTTGTCAGACAAGTTAAGATCCTGATGGGTGTCAATAAAATCTGTGGTCACAAGGCCGCACCGACCTCAATATTTTTAATAAATAAAACATTGTCTAGAAACGGAATTGATGTCCAATAAGTTTTGCAATTCAATAAATATGACACAGAGTTCTTAAGACCGCATTATAAGGGTAACGCTATCGAACCAATTAGATATATAAAGAACATTACAGAAAAATGAATATCGATGTAAGTAATCAAAAAGGTCATCACATCAAAGTTATCACATCATAATAATTTCGATTCTTTTGCTAATGAATTGCACAATTTATTTTTCAGATTGTTTTTAATAGGTCTTGTAGTCAATGTTTCACACTTATTTGTATCATTATACGCATTAAGGTTATCTTCGAGGTTAGCTTGTATTTTTGAGATTGTTTGCTAAAAGATTTAGACATAAAATATGGGAATATACCGTAACTGTAGAGTTTCAGGAACACAACCATGTCATAGTTTAACAAAACCTAGTGCATTTAATACGTTTTTCTGTAACTTTAATAAAAACATTCCAAGCACTTCCATTGTTATATGTGATGACAGCACCTTGTGAAACACTGAAAACTGAAAGGTATTACCGTATGCCCTAGACAGAGACTGAACTAGTGTTCACTGCGCATCCTCCAGTGCACCCAATAACAGTAACGTGGAAGCAGGAAAGTAATATACTAAAAGTAGCTCTGTGTGAGCGGGACGCAAAAATGCAGCCAGCTTATCTCTTCGGTATTCATGTTCGCCTGGTACTTCGAATGCAACTGTTGCACAATTCGGTGGCAATTTTGCAATTGGTTGCGCAATCAACCGCGTCTCGGCGGAAGTCTGATATTTAAGATTTATATTGTTTGAGATCTTGCTATTAACTACTATTTATGTCTATTCAAATTAATAAGTGAAATTATAATGGGTTTTTAAAGATATTATTCCTTCGACGTAGCCCGGGAAATTCAAACTTACGTTTTTTTTGTAAATTGCGGCGCTATATATTTTACGTTGTTTAATGATCTTAATTCATTATGCGGCAATTAGGATAAAATACTATGTAACAATCATTCAAATCTTCAATATAGCTTTCGAAATTAAACATAATATTATTATATGCTAGAAACAAACAAACACTATTACTATGCAGCAAATATATTTTTAGTAGAGCACATTAAAATATTCTTCCGCGTCGCTGTCGACTGGTAACGTTCCCCCATTGGACAGGCTTATAATTTACCCTTCGACTAGGTTTTTAGGTTAGCGTCGGTATATTTTAGGGCACGGGAAGTATTGAGCAACCTTCCTGTGATCCTAAAAAGAGTTTATATTTTGTTTCTTCCGAAATGTGTATACCATTATATTCCTAAACAGTTGCTTAAGTAGGTAGGAATACGGATAAGATAATTATAAGTCCTGATAATTATAAATCACAATACAATACAAGTTTTTTCTTTTTTTTAAGATTCCGTACATCAAATGGAAAAACGGAGCTCTTGTAAGATCACTTCGTTGTCCGTCAGTCAAGGCCCTTTTTCTCAGGAACGCGTGGAGTTATTAAGTTAATATTACTATCAAATACTCAACTCAAGGCTGCAATCCCTTGAAGCAGTTAAAAAATATCAAGCTTCTAAGTCAACGCAATTAAAAGATACTGGCGTTTATGTTCCGAAATCAAAACCTATAGGGTACTTCCCACTGACCTAGAATCACGAATTTGGCAAGAAGCAATGTCATGTGGCACAAGTAAAGAAAAAAATCCGAAAACCGTAAAGTAGTTACATTACAAAAAAATATCTTAAAACTATTTACATACCTACAAATTTGTACGGAGCCTTCGGTGCGCGAGTCCGACTGGCACTTGACCGGTATTTTCTCATTAGGCATGTTTTTATTTGAGCAAAAAATGCAAGCTGACCCGTAAGTTGTACAAAATGTAAGAAAATTTTAATTTCCCTGTCTACCGTGGTGTTTTCGCCTTGTGAGCCTTTACCGTTGTTTATAGTTTGTTAATCCTCCACAGAAACCACTTCAGGGACGTACTGCACAACGGGCTGGGTATGACGGATGCCTACATGATGGAGCGTGTGATGGTGGCCCTGGACCGCGGGACCTCGCCTCACGTGACGATGGCCACGTTCGCCAAAGCCATGTCTCTTTACCTTCGAGGCGATCTGGAGGAACGTATTAGTTATGCATTTACTGTAAGTAATAATAATATATAGGTAATACCTACCCGCTTATTATTGTCCCACTGCAGGGCAAACCTCATTCTTCTGAATTTAACTGAGTACGCAAATATTAATAGCGCAAGACATGCCCGATATTATTGCATTCTAAGAAGTGACACATCTTTTTAAAACCGATGCAGCATCTTTTATTTTGGCTTCAGTGGTCTCGTCAGAAGAATTGCCAAACATAAGTGGCAGTGGGCAGGGCACATTGCTCGAGGAACAGATGGCCGATGGGGCCGAAAGGTTCTGGAGTGGCGACCGCGTACCGGAAGACGTAGCGTTGGAAGGCCTCCCACAAGGTGGTCCGACGACCTTGTGAAGGCCGCAGGAACCCGTTGGATGCGAGAAGCACAGAACCGGTCGAAGTGGAGGTGCTTGGGGGAGGCCTATGTCCAGCAGTGGACGTCTTTCGGCTGAAATGATGATGATGATGTCTCGTCAGATAGTTTTGGTGTTCCTTCGATAACACATTTTTGTGCTGTCACTTGTTTAAGCCTTCCACAAATGATCGCATATATTTGCCGTCATCTTGACTATTCTTGACGACAGATATTAATGGACGTATGCGTGGATGTGTGTGTGTGTACTGTACAAAAAAGTATATTCTATCAATCTATCTCGGACAATAAACTGGCTTATGGTAAAGAAGCGGCCCACTCCCCTCTCACCGAGAGGAGGCCTGTGTCCCAGCAGTGGGAACATTATAGGCTGATTATATTATTATATATTATATGGTAAAGAAGACATCGTGTAGTATTCCGGACTAATGACAGTTTAAATCGCCAATACGCTATGAACAAGCGTAGCGTAGTGATCAATGATAAATTACTTTATTTCTGTAAGTAGGTTTGTACGAACACTTTTACACGTCAATCATATTTTTAAACTAAACTGAGGTCGGCGTTTCCAAACTGACTACTCTAAGAAGAAAGGCCGGAACAAACTCGGCCAGAGGTCACAGTCTCTTTTACAGTTCAGACATAAAATCTTAGTCAGATTATGTGGAAAGAATCACACAGATTGAATGGACCCGTCCAGTCATTGCACGCATTTGTCACTAATCGTGCAGCTCAACTCAGAACTTAAGGAGCTCAACAATTCGATGAACAATACCAAAGAAAGGATATTTAAGTAGGCTGCATAAATTACTCAAACATGATTAAAACTAATCGAGAACAAAAACAATGATTCATGATCAGCAATGACCCACATCGTCCTCACATTCACAATAAATGATCGTTCCTTATTGTCTTTATTTGACACTTTTTCTGTGTTTAGACTTTTTACGTTAAAATTACGAAATGTCCAATCAATGTGTCCTGAGGGACAATTCTCGTAATTGAACGTTTACAGTCTGGGTGCCAAAAATACCACTTTCGCAGAATCATAAAAGTATAACATTATGAATCATACTATGGTGAAGACAGTCCGTGTTTTTCTTTTTTTCGCTGCACTACGTAGGTATAATCAAAGAGATTTGGATTGGATTTGGATTGGATTGATTGGTATTTTAGCACAGACAAAAAAAAAATACTGAAAAATCCCTCACTAATGGGATTTGATACGATTAACTTAACAGTTAACTGTCCATTATGATTCATAATGTTTTTCTTTCTGCCAAAGTGGCCATTTTAGGCCCTCAGATCAGATCTCAGTTTCAATCTGTGGTGGATAACGGCCCACTCCCTCTCACCGAGAGGATACCTGTGTCCCCGCAGTGTGAACATTATAGGCTGATTATGCGTTTCAGAGTAGGAAATATTTTGATTCTGTATTATCAAGCTGAATATTGTTGCACAAAGCAGGCGATTTTTCCCTGTCAGTCTTCATTTTTAGGGACAGTTGCGAACAACATAAAAGGTTTTACGAACGTTTTTATAGCAGTATCCTTTTAAGACTCTTTTAGGGCGCTCCTTTACTTTTACGGTAAACTACCCATACAACTACTAATATATTTTTATGTAAAGAGGTTATGTTCACGTAAGCTGCTTCTCTATTTACGAGGAGTGATCAAAAAGTAGTGAGAATGACCCATCTCCCTATCCGGTATTTCATTTCTTCTTACTAATAATCAAAGTACATTTAATTATGATGGTACACACAAAAAATTAAGTTATCATATTACGAAACATAGAAACAGTGGTCACTTGTTTGACGCAATCCGACGTAAATCATCAATATGGAGAAGAACGAAGTGCGTGCAGTGATTACTTAAATACCTTTGTTTGAAAAAGTTAACGACCCAGCATATTCATCGCGTTTTGGGGGAGACATTACGGGAGTCTGCTCCTCCGTATTCCACTGTGGCTAGGTGGTCAGCTCAATTCCGGACCGGTAGAACATCAACAAAATATGAACACCGCTCAGGTCGGCCATCCACGTCAGTCACACAAGAAAACATTGGAAAAGTTTAAAAAATTGTTCTCGGCGATCGACGAGTTACGGTGTGTTATTTAGCCCAGGAGACCGGCATTTCATATGGCAGTGTTCAATCGATATTAATAGATCATTTGAATATGAGAAAAGTGTCCGCGCGGTGGGCACCGAGAATGTTAACGGAATCTCAAATGAAAAACAGACTCGACATTCCAAAGCGGTGGTTGGATAGATTTTACGCAGATACTGACGACTTTTTAGCATGGTTTGTCACAGTTAATGAAATATGGGTTCACCACTTTGATCCGGAAACAAAACAACAATCTTAACAATGGAAAAGACCGTCATCTCCAACTCCAAAGAAATGTCGCGTCACACCGTCGGCAGGGAAAGTCATGGCTTAAATTTTTGGGACTCGGAATGAATATTATTAATTTATTATGTTGAGCCCCCCTCACAATAACAGGTCAATACTACGCAGCTTTAATAGTCAAATCGACGGAAGCTACTAAAGAGAAAAGCCGAGACAAATTCAGGTGAAGCGTCCTGTTTCATCAAGACAACGCACCTGCTCACACTGCGGCAGTTTCACGGGCTGTCATTCGAGAAGTTGGGTTCGAATTGGTTGATCACCCACCATAATCGCCAGACCTGGCCCCCAGTGACTTTTACCTACTTCTAAAATTAAAAGAACACTTTCGAAGAAATATATATATGCCGATGACAAAGAAGTGATGGACGCCGCCGCCGTGGAAGGGTTTTTGGCAGGGCAAGACTTGTAATTTTTTTTTAATAGGGTTAGAGATGTTGGAGAAACGCTGGACTCGGTGTGTAGAGAGAACTAGGGGACTCTGAAAATAAATTTTTGCAAATTAAAAATGTCTTTCTCACTACTTTTTGATCGACGCGCGCATCTACGGTACCCCTAAGCGGCACCCATGATTATTGTCAACATTTGTGTATATTTTTCAACTTTATACAAGATTTGTAAGGAAAATTACAGGAATTGGTCGCACAAACCCTCCAAAGAAAAATGTCCCTCGATCATATTTTTATGAACGATAAAAACATGACATGAGTATTATTATGATTTTGTTATGACAGTCACGTTCATAATCTTTCAACTTTCTTCGGGAATCAGTATCTTTATTTCCTTTTTTTTGTGTGTTGTTTCCATCAATGTTACCAAATATAATGTCGCTTCTTTAAGCACTTTAGTTTAGCCTTGTTTAGATTTATTTAATAGTTAATTAAGTTTTTTTAGATTGAGATGTCAATTTTAACTCTGTTCCAGATTTGTGAATGCTTTTGCATCGCATAAGCGTATTAAATTCATCTATATAAAAGACTTTATTGCATGTTTTTCATGCCTACACGGTAGTAACGAGACGCCAATCTTGGTTGTCTATGCAAGTCTAATCAGTAAAAAATAGAGGGACAAGCAAAAAGTAATAAAAATTACGCTTAAACACGATATACACGGTTTGAAACCAGTCTACAAACCAAGGTGACCTTGAAGTTGTTGTTGTTGCGAGATGCCTGCTACACGGTTTAAAACAAGCATTTTCTTCTGCCACTGGTTTGCAACGCAGGCCTTTCTACCAAGGACGTTTAAAGGTCATACGAAATTGGTTTCGAACCACTGTCTACACTGTTTTAAACCGTGTAGATCGTGCTTTATCTTCTACTTATGATCGCTCGGCACAACCGCGCACACATGCATCACCCTGCCGCTCATCCATGGAATAATTCCCTTGAAATAAAATAATCATCGCTCGTGTGATCAAAAATCCTGTGGTTTCGGGTGCTCGCTTCAGCTCGATTAGAATGTGACGCTAGCGCGATCGTAGTCAAGGGTAAATAAAGGTACCTACATTATTGTAGGCATGTATGGGAGGTACGTTGAATTATTCTTACTGGTTGCCGGCCTAGAATTTAAACATCTTTTAATTACGATAGTTAGTGCAAAATGGTCAGTTCAAACCTCTAGTGTTCCCAAATCCGAAAGCCATTAACTATTTTGGTTGATGCGTATGCTACTCGTACACCTTCAATACTTTCTTTTCAAAATCAAAATATTTTATTTTAGATAAACCTCTAAGAGCACTTAGTAAAAGTCCGTATCTAGATGCACAGTTCCAAATTGCCGTTTCCTTTGGAGAAGAGCCGGCAAGAAACTCCACGGTTACTCTTGAAAAAATAATTGGCTTTTAAAATGTTTTCAAATTACAATGTTAAATGATACGGACAGTGTAGGCCTGTAATCAAGTACTTACAAGGTACTTAACAAGATAGAAAATGGTCAACCCTAGAACGTTCTCAAATTTACAAAATATAAAATATTTTATAGAAAAGATAAATAAAATAATGAAGATAGATAATAATAATGGTTATGGATCGATCAAAGCGGCGCGCAATGATTGTTGACATAACCGTCCCGCATGATGAGAACCTCGTGAAAGTCGAGAAAGATACAAGTATCTTGACTTGGCTCGAGAGGTTGTCGACATGTGGGATGTGGACTCAGCGGTCATTGTGCTGATAGTCGTGACAGCCAATGGGTTAGCCAAGGGCCTTAGCCAAGGGCCTCGACCAACACCTGAGGAGCTCTCGTTGGGCAGCTAGATCATAGGTTTAATTCAGAAAGCGGTACTTCTGGACGCAGCTCACCCTGTCAGGAGTTTCTTTCTCTGAAGCCCTGACCGCCGGTAGCTTGGACTTATTTCCGATACCGGTGGGCTACTATTTTTTATATGTTTTTTAAAATCTTTTTGTTTATAAAAATATTTAAAAATGTAATTTATAAGTATTTAAATGAAATAAAGGAAATAACAATAAAAACCTATTTCGACTAAATGACACGAGTGCCATTACAACCACGGAATAGATAAATTTATCTATTCCGTGATTACAACCATAAGCGCTCATGCCCACGAGACGGTTTTGCGCCGGAGCTAAGCCCGGCGTCAAACCGGGTCTACGGGCGGTCGTCAGTCGTGTATGAAACTCTATGAAGCTAACCACACGACGCCGGCGCTAGAGCCGGCTCGCCGTGCAACCGGGCACGGTGCTCGCCGCGTATACGCCCGGCGCGCAGTGGAGTATGGCAGTGTGTGAGCGCATGCACACGAGACCGGACCTACGAGCGGCGCATGCACAGGGCTACAGGGCACAGGGCGAATGAAGGCGGCACCCCCTTGAAACCGGGTCGTGTACAAACCGTCTAGTGTGCACGGTCGGACGGTTTCTACCCGGCGCCGGCAAAAAACCGAGCCGTGTTAAAACCGTCTCGTGGGCATGAGGCCTAACAAAACTGAATTAATATCCTGTCCACAAAAGCTTGGAATAATTATCATGTCAAATAATGAGAAGATTATGTCAGCAGTTAATAGACATTGCCGTTAATGAGATACCAGGCAGGGAAGTCATTGTGCAGAAGGAATTGTTGCCAAACTTCCTTGCCTTGAACGCCGATAGTAGTTAGTTTATATTATGCTTTTTTAATGAGGACGCATTTCAGGGTTCTGGCCTTCCATCGCTAAGTTCTGTAACATTTTCTCCGACTTTGGCAACTTGTTATAAAAGCGAATACTGTTTATAAGAAATGGCTTGCTTGTTTTAGATTACTACGTGACGATATTTAATTTACATTTTCTTCATGTCTAGTTAGTAGGCTAGAAATTATCCAAAATATTATTTTTTCATTTGCGTTGACAATGATTGTATAAACAAAGCAGATGTGAACGGAAACGGAGGGGAGGCCCTCGAAGGTTATATAGTGACATTATTGGTAATGTGGTTCAGAAAAATCAGGTGCGCAGTACTCACAACCGGAGAGCGAGTATGTCCAGATGTGTGAACGTAAACGAAGCAAAAGGAGTGTGTAACTTCGAAGCAGGTGGTAGTTTCTACCCACCCCTGTGGAAAAAAGGCGTGAGTTTATGTAAAAAATTCGAAGTGGCCACCATTTCATGCTCTCAGCACCAAGATAAATTAATACTGTATGTAGCTGAGCTTAGGGGCTTTATTTGAATCCTTTGGACACCCACACTTTCACTTCACTTTCACTTTTCTTTCATCGGTTTCTATGCAAAACTCATTTATTCACAGCGACTAGGCAGACAAAAGCCGCCTTTTTACCTTTTTCTGTACAAAAAGATTTAATAAATAAATAATAAATGCACAACTATGCCTATTTGGGTTCTTTACGAGTATAGTTCTGGCATTGCACTGTGGATTATTTTCAAACGAAGCACACCATCTCTATTTGATTAAGGGCTGAGTTTTCCAACGCCAGATAATTTTATTCGAGGAATGATTCTGAATTTTAGACAGTTCTTCCATACAGAATCTGTCAGATGTCAATTTTACTCCACGAATAAGAATTACCTGTCGATTGAAAAACCAGCCCTTAGTCCGTTAAGAATAATTATAGAATTATCATCGGACTAAATCAAATAGAGACGGAATGCGGATACGTAAGCGTAAGCGTGGATTGCTATTGGTATTATTTCGAGTCAGTAGTAGGTATCATTGATGTTGTTAAAAATTAAATAACGGGGGTCCTGATTAAGCAACACTTCTTTTTTTTGTCCTAAGAGCAAGAGTCCTTTTTGACACATTACATGCGATACATTTAGGTACAGCAAACAGGCTCGATAACTATATTGAAGTTTCTTTTCTGTCCGTTTTCACCAGCAACTGCGATCATTACCGATTCGCCGTTGTCTAATGCTTAGACAACTATTACGGGTGGCCTAATAGCAACAGATTTCTAACAAAATTGACTTCGAACTTGCTTTAAAACACCATGTAGATTTCGAGCCTCACATAATATTATCATCGTATATTGTAAAACCTACAAAAGGAGAAACAGGAGTGGTTGTTTAGAGATCTCCATAAGTTAGACTACTTTTGGCGTTGCTAAACTTGACGTTAAGGCGCTCCCCCGCCGGAAGCACTCGCCTGTAATGTTACAATCCAAGATTCCACTAGGCTAGCGCTTTGCAAGTCGACTGCGCAGTCAATACAATTGCTGGGTAGTGTAGAGAGTTAATTGAAACCATCAGGATAGGTTATACATATAGTTAAAAAGGTAGGAGTAACACGGCTAAGTCGCAGCAGGCAACGGTTACATTACAAGCGAATGCTCCCGGTGCGGGAGCGTCTTTAGTCAAAACAAGCATAGCATAATGGATGGATCTATGGATCCTTGATATCAGATTTTTTTTATTTTTTATAATCAGTCTATAATGTTCCCACTACTAGGACACAGGCCTACTCAGAGGGAGAGAGAGTAGTTTGAGAGTTTTGCAAAAAAAGCATAATCCAGATATTTCTTCAGATCGGCAAATGTCACGATGTTCGTATAATGTCAATAGCCGTATATAAGCTGACTTCAAGCTAACAAAAGTCTCTATTGAATGTAATAATTACAGTGCTACGACCTACTAAGCGAGGGTCACCTCAGGCGGGAGACGATGTACCAGCTGATGAAGAAGAGCTTGGCCAAGTCTTCCAGAGACGATGATGTGGAAGAAGCGGTCAAGGTAAGGTTATATTAAGCGTTATACTATATTCCAGCTAATGCAATATTGTTCCGCTGTCTCAAGGAATAGTGTCTATGATGAGAAACTGTAAAAAAATGTCTTTCTACAAAGCTGCAAGCTGCTGAACACATGGTGAAGAGTGTGTGATTATCAAAGACAGGGTATAACTAGCAATCAAAATCAAAAACCATTTATTCAAATTAGGCTGATAATCAGCACTTTTCGAACGTTAAAATTACATAAGACAGTCCCCCAAAACGCCCGCCCTTCACCACTTCCTAGTGCTTTAGCTGGGAAGAAGAAATGGCGCAACAAACTCCCCAGTAGCACAGCTGTCTGTTCAATTAGATGGACTTGATTCTATACAGCAATAGGCAAGTTACTAAGTAATAATAATAGTAATGAGACAACTACACGTTTTAGATCCAGTAGCAAGACTAAATAAGATAGACATATATTCTTGCTATCTCCTTTGTGGGAAAAGTTATTGTCTGACCCTGTTAGGCTCACAACTGCCTAACAACTAGTAGTTCCCTGGCACCACATTAACGGCATAACTACGTAAATGTCTATTAACTGCTCTCAAATTACGATGTTTATTTTTTATTTATTTACTACATACTTCTTTGACATAATCTTTTTATTATTTGACAAAAACCATTATTCGATCCACCCTAGCTCCTCAAGGAAGGCCAGCAACGCCTTGATGTTACTGACCGTCTCACGTAGGGTTTCTGGGTTACCGAAGTACTTTGCCCTGTACCTTGTAGTACCTTGTAGGGTAGTAGACCATTTTTTATTTTGTGAAGTACCTGGTACTTGTTGACAGGCCTACGCTGTCCTGCCATACCTACTGTATTTTGAAAATATTGTAAAAGCCAATTATTTTTAAAAGATTAGGTAATCGTGGAGTGTCTTGCCGGCTCTTCTCCATAGGAAACGGCCAATTGGAACCGTGCACCTAGCTTCTGACGTTTCATAAGTGCCCAGGTTTATGTGAAATAAAATATTTAAATTTTCATTTTCAGTAGGTCGCTCTGTTTGGCAACAAAGCGACTGCTGCTACTTTAATATGTATTATATCATGCCACTCAAACAAATTTAAATGCTTTTTTGAATTTCATACATTTGTTCATCTATAATTTTCTAACCATATTGTAAATAATTTTAGAGAGTTCGTATTTCCGAAGAGAGCCGTTGAATTCCGAACGTAGTATAAACTTTTCCTTGGAGATCTGTATGCACACTTCAAAACATTACCACTTACTTTAAATATCGTCGTTGATAGTCCAATACCGCGTAACTAACATTATTCAAAACCGCGAAAGTACAAAAAAAAAAAAAAATGACGTAAATACGGGTTGACGCCAATTACAATCAAGTTAGCTACCTACAGCCGCGAAATCTCATTATTGCTTTTTTTAATAAAGTAAACCGTAATATAAAAATAAACCGTATAAAGGATACTTATACAAACAATTTGGCAAAAAGGGTGATTTTATAGGTGGTCTTATCGCACTCAACGATTACTGCTAGACAGCCTAATACATAGTCGCCCTCGTAATTATTTCGCCACTCTTGACAACAATTCCCAGTAAATTGAAACTTCACTAAGATTGAAAATGACTAACTGTCACACAATTATATTATAAGTAAACACTTACCTACATATCATTGCTGTCACATAGACAAATAGACTGATGTTTTATGTCGAGAAAATGACATTCAGCTTCTGGGTGGTAATTCAATTAAGGGGTCGACTATTATACTGTTGCAACTTACTGGACGATAAATTATGTAAACGTAAGTGTAAGTAGCTTTAAAGGGCTTTGTTGGTCTCGGAAATTTGCGTGTCAGATGCAAATGTTTCTCCCTAGCTCTGGAGTCAATTAACAAGTAGACTCAGTAAATTGTTTACTGTTAGACAACCGTAATCGGTGGTGGTGGTTTTTAGACTAGTCAAAAGAGACAGAAAGAAACTGTTACTTCGGAATCTCTTTAGGGAGAGAATCTCTTTTTATTTATTTTTTAAATCGGAATTTCTTTATTTTTCTCTTTATAGGAGAGGTTCGTTTTCAAAATACAACTGCAACCTGTATTTACGATTGTCCTAATCAAGTCAACGGGCAAACTAGCTTCTGCCCGCGACTTTATTCACGTGAAAGGCGTAATACACCACAATATACTAAAAAGATTGTGCTTTCAACTGCCATGCCAGGATTTGCCGATGGTTCGTCGTCATTGTTTTAACGTAGACACATAAAAAAACAAATTTTAAACAACCATAAAAAGGTTCTTGAGGAAAAGGAAACCTAGAGTCGGGCTTGGAAAATTAGGGTTCCGAACCAAACTCCACTAAACAGTCCATAGAACAATTAAATATGAGTGTCGCAAATATCTATAACTTTTCAGTAGGTACGTATGGCTCAATATTTATTTATTATTATACAGTTTTGACCAACTAGCTAGCGAGTCATCTACTAACCCACCAGAGACACTAATTTTAAATGGTGCCATAATCTTGGCTAATAAAATAATAACGCTAACTTAGTTCAAGCTATGAAAATGAAGCGATGTTATCGGTTTGTTTCACACACATCCCTCGCTACGTATCCTCGTACATCTCTGGTGGAAACGCAGCCGTACACCTTTTTATGGACTACTAGCTGACCCGGCAAACGTTGTTTTGCTCCTACACTACTCCTACCCTACTCCCACACTACTCCTACCCTACTCCTACACTACTCCTACCCTACTTCTACCCTACTCCTACCCTACTCCTACCCTACTCCTACACTACTCCTACCCTACTCCTACACTACTCCTACCCTACTCCTACCCTACTCCTACACTACTCCTACCCAAATTACGATGTTTATTTTTTATTTATTTACTACATACTTCTTTGACATAATCTTTTTATTATTTGACAAAAACCATTATTCGATCCACCCTAGCTCCTCAAGGAAGGCCAGCAACGCCTTGATGTTACTGACCGTCTCACGTAGGGTTTCTGGGTTACCGAAGTACTTTGCCCTGTACCTTGTAGTACCTTGTAGGGTAGTAGACCATTTTTTATTTTGTGAAGTACCTGGTACTTGTTGACAGGCCTACGCTGTCCTGCCATACCTACTGTATTTTGAAAATATTGTAAAAGCCAATTATTTTTAAAAGATTAGGTAATCGTGGAGTGTCTTGCCGGCTCTTCTCCATAGGAAACGGCCAATTGGAACCGTGCACCTAGCTTCTGACGTTTCATAAGTGCCCAGGTTTATGTGAAATAAAATATTTAAATTTTCATTTTCAGTAGGTCGCTCTGTTTGGCAACAAAGCGACTGCTGCTACTTTAATATGTATTATATCATGCCACTCAAACAAATTTAAATGCTTTTTTGAATTTCATACATTTGTTCATCTATAATTTTCTAACCATATTGTAAATAATTTTAGAGAGTTCGTATTTCCGAAGAGAGCCGTTGAATTCCGAACGTAGTATAAACTTTTCCTTGGAGATCTGTATGCACACTTCAAAACATTACCACTTACTTTAAATATCGTCATTGATAGTCCAATACCGCGTAACTAACATTATTCAAAACCGCGAAAGTACAAAAAAAAAAAAAAATGACGTAAATACGGGTTGACGCCAATTACAATCAAGTTAGCTACCTACAGCCGCGAAATCTCATTATTGCTTTTTTTAATAAAGTAAACCGTAATATAAAAATAAACCGTATAAAGGATACTTATACAAACAATTTGGCAAAAAGGGTGATTTTATAGGTGGTCTTATCGCACTCAACGATTACTGCTAGACAGCCTAATACATAGTCGCCCTCGTAATTATTTCGCCACTCTTGACAACAATTCCCAGTAAATTGAAACTTCACTAAGATTGAAAATGACTAACTGTCACACAATTATATTATAAGTAAACACTTACCTACATATCATTGCTGTCACATAGACAAATAGACTGATGTTTTATGTCGAGAAAATGACATTCAGCTTCTGGGTGGTAATTCAATTAAGGGGTCGACTATTATACTGTTGCAACTTACTGGACGATAAATTATGTAAACGTAAGTGTAAGTAGCTTTAAAGGGCTTTGTTGGTCTCGGAAATTTGCGTGTCAGATGCAAATGTTTCTCCCTAGCTCTGGAGTCAATTAACAAGTAGACTCAGTAAATTGTTTACTGTTAGACAACCGTAATCGGTGGTGGTGGTTTTTAGACTAGTCAAAAGAGACAGAAAGAAACTGTTACTTCGGAATCTCTTTAGGGAGAGAATCTCTTTTTATTTATTTTTTAAATCGGAATTTCTTTATTTTTCTCTTTATAGGAGAGGTTCGTTTTCAAAATACAACTGCAACCTGTATTTACGATTGTCCTAATCAAGTCAACGGGCAAACTAGCTTCTGCCCGCGACTTTATTCACGTGAAAGGCGTAATACACCACAATATACTAAAAAGATTGTGCTTTCAACTGCCATGCCAGGATTTGCCGATGGTTCGTCGTCATTGTTTTAACGTAGACACATAAAAAAACAAATTTTAAACAACCATAAAAAGGTTCTTGAGGAAAAGGAAACCTAGAGTCGGGCTTGGAAAATTAGGGTTCCGAACCAAACTCCACTAAACAGTCCATAGAACAATTAAATATGAGTGTCGCAAATATCTATAACTTTTCAGTAGGTACGTATGGCTCAATATTTATTTATTATTATACAGTTTTGACCAACTAGCTAGCGAGTCATCTACTAACCCACCAGAGACACTAATTTTAAATGGTGCCATAATCTTGGCTAATAAAATAATAACGCTAACTTAGTTCAAGCTATGAAAATGAAGCGATGTTATCGGTTTGTTTCACACACATCCCTCGCTACGTATCCTCGTACATCTCTGGTGGAAACGCAGCCGTACACCTTTTTATGGACTACTAGCTGACCCGGCAAACGTTGTTTTGCTCCTACACTACTCCTACCCTACTCCCACACTACTCCTACCCTACTCCTACACTACTCCTACCCTACTTCTACCCTACTCCTACCCTACTCCTACCCTACTCCTACACTACTCCTACCCTACTCCTACACTACTCCTACCCTACTCCTACCCTACTCCTACACTACTCCTACCCTACTCCTACACTACTCCTACCCTACTCCTACACTACTCCTACACTACTCCTACCCTACTTCTACCCTACTACTACCCTACTCCTACTATAAAAAAAAAAAAATAAAAAAAAAAAAAGTATCCTATGTCCGTCTCCTGGTCCTAAGCTACCTCCCCACCAATTTTCAGCCAAATCGGTTCAGCCGTTCTCGAGTTATAAGTGGTGTAACTAACAGACTTTCTTTTATATATATAGATTGCCAAAAAAACACAAACCTTATAGAAAACCGTATCTATATCAGTCAAACCGAATTGGAGATAAACGGGAACATTCGTTTTTGGCACACACATAATCCCTCACCCCAAACTCTTCGTTGTGTCAACACCTTTCCGAGGGGCCCCATAGGGCCGAAGCCTGCCGGGTCAGCGGGATTGTCCGAAAGGGTTACCGCTGGCCCGGAACATAAAGGGCTAAGGAAGGAACACGGGTGGGTTTTAGTCAGTAAGAGTCTGACACTCCCTTCCGCTCCACCCAGAGCGGGAGGGGTCATTTGATGATTTCCCATCCGCAAAAAAAAAAAAACACCTGTCCGTTCCGCTGCGCGCCGTGTGGGTAAAAACAGGCATGTCGTTATGTAACGCTTTTCATCCACTGACCTCTATTAGATATATACATGTTTAGTACAGGTCAGTGTATTCATCATACACATAACGCCCTCTATATCAATATAGAGGAATTAAAAACCTTTGCAAGGCTTCCTAGCGGGAAAAACTGGAACCTTCGTGGAAACTGAAAGCTAACTTATAGTGCATTGCAATCCGACGTTTCAGCTTTCTCATAGCCAGGATAGATGGCACCACTCACCTGTGGGATCATGTTTTCTAGAACGGGTAGTGTAATGAACTGAAGTAAAATGTTTATTTCTGTAAGTAGATCGTCCAAGACACGTTTACAAGTACATTTTTAGTTAGTATTTTATCGATCGTCCAAGACACGTTTACAAGACGTAGGTACATTTTTAGTTAGTATTTTATAGATCGTTCAAGACACATTTACAAGAACATTTTTAGGGTTCCGTACCCAAAGGGTAAAAACGGGACCCTATTACTAAGACTTCACTGTCTGTCTGTCCGTCCGTCCGTCCGTCCGTCCGTCCGTCCGTCCTTCTGTCTGTCACCAGGCTGTATTTCAAGAACCGCGGTAGCTAGACAGTTGAAATTTTCACAAATTATGTATTTCTGTTGCCGCTATAACAACAAATACTAAAAACAAAATAAAATAAATATTTAAGGGGGGCTCCCTTACAGCAAACGCGATTTTTTTGCTCGATATCAATAATGACAACAGGTAGGCACTTGAAATATTCACAAAATACTCAGTTTTATTTTTACTTTAATAATAAACAATAAAATTAAAATAAAATAAATATTTAAGGGGGGCTCCAATACAACAAACGTGTTTTTTTCGGGGTTTTTGCCTTGTGGTACGGAACCCTTCGTGTGCGAGTCTGACTCGCACTTGGCCAGTTTTAGTTAGTATTTTCAAACTTTATGGCTATCCCAGCTGACTGATCTCTAAGAAGAAATGCTGAGACAAACTTAGGAGTCATGGTTTCTCTGTCAAACATTACGTATATTATTAAGATGTGTGTCTCACAATGCAGGGCCATGTCTGGAAGGGCTCTTTAAAGAAAGAGCCATAGCAGCTTTGAGTTGACCTGTCCCGACAGACGACACACGTGCAAGAGTCACCGTGTAGCTTCACCCTATTTTAGGAAGCTCAACGACACCGTCGCTCGACGCCACCAGATCTGCTGGACAGTTTTAAGGCTAGGTTCACAATTTCCGGATTACCTCCAATTTCATACAAATTCTGTTCCTTTGTTTATTCTATCTTGTAGATGGTGCATATCTGGATACTGTGACACTGGCTCTGGTTATTTTATTATATACTAGCAGCGCCCCGCGGTTTCATCCGCATAAGTGTCGATCCCGTTCTAAAGACCCGTGGCCCCATCTATTATCATATTATCATTTATAATATTAGTTAGGATAAAGCACGATATACACGGTTTGAAACGGTGATATCAAACCTAAGTTTAAAACAGTGTAGACAGTGGTTTGAAACCAAATTTCGTCGTATTTGGTTTCAAACCACTGTCTACACTGTTTTAAACTTAGGTTTGAAACCACTGTTTCAAACCGTGTATATCGTGCTTTAGGATTCATACCGAGCTACAGTACCGTTTGGTTTGGGTGAAGGAAGGCGTGGCTCCGCTCTGTGGAACTTATTTGATATTACCGTTATTAAGTATTCGAAATATTAATGAAGTTCTAACTTCTAATTGGTACACACAAATACAACCAGGCTTAGTCTATATTTTGTTTAATGTAAGCGACTAGGTTTTGCAACAGCAAGTGTAGACTACACTTGACACAATTATTTTCTCGAGACAAACATAAAACAAGTTGACATCTAGGTTTTAGGTTTTGTGAAAAGCAATTCAGTTTGCGGCCGTTCAAACGGCGCTGCCCTGCACCCTACTTGTGTAACACACTATTCTCAATTTGAATCATTTTGAAGCTTATTGCTAATCCATTGCTCCATATGTTCGAAAAATGTGTCTGCTGAACCACGTAAATAACGCAATGAATGTTGTTGAACTGTCAAAATGAAACCCATTGCTACTGACAGTGTGTTACGCAATTACCCTGCTGTTCGATACTTTACGGTAAATAGCTGGGATCACACATCAACATCCCACTGATCCAACAAACAGTATGAAATTACCATGTGACCCCAAAATTATACAGTACCTAAAGCTTACATACTTTTGTATTTTACATTCCTGATTGCTCTATTAAATAAAGGTAAGTATGTACGTAATCACTTTCCATGTTTAACTATTAGTTGTAACGCCAACGTGTCTTATTATTATTGTTACTTACACTAAAATAATGCAAGTTTTTAAAACCGACATAAAAACGGCTATGTGACTGATCGTAGTAACTTTGCTTACAATAAGTGAACGCGCCGATTGTCCGATTTAGGTAAACACATTATGGTATAATTATATGGCCCGTCCTTGGTTTGTTTACCGCAAAAAACAATTACTTAATAAATTACTTATCATTGTTATAAATTGTAAAAATCAATAGTCTCAATTCCTTTTATTATAGAAGCTCTTTTTGCTATTCTGCATCGTAACAATCTCCGAGTCAACCGCAGATATTATATTATATATCCGATTCGAATCCGATTTAGTCTCGTAACGCTGAATATTACCCACATTTTCTGTGACGCTGATAATACCGTAACTAGGCTTCAAACTAGTTCATACCAAGTCTTAAAAAAGTCAAGTCTTATAAAAATGGACGTAGATAAACGTTGCCTTTATTAAAAACACTCACAAAGGCACCTCTTTCTGCATCCATTTTTCCCGTGGCTAAAGTTATCGCGATAACATTTGCGGTCACAGTTTGACCGCTAAGATGGCAGGTGCTGTGCGCTTTGAAATATGGATGTGCGAGGGTGCACAGCATTTTGTTCAAGAGTTTAATTTTTCGCTGAGGAACATGTATTTACGCAGCTACTAGTGATTATAAGCCTTATAAATGCATGATTGTTATTAAAAGCGATTTGAAATGTTGGGACTGCAACATATTACCTATTGCTAATTTTGCAATACACTTGCAACTTTTATTGCAGGCGTGACCACATCTTTGTCTCATTTTAGGTGAAAATTATTCTTCGAAGTGTATATTCTTTTGCCATACATAGATTGGATATATTACAGGTCATCATCATCATCATAATTTCAGCCGAAAGGTGTCCACTGCAGGACTTAGGCCCCCCAAGCATCGCCACTTTGACTGGGTCTGTGCTTTTTGTATCCAGCGTATTCCTGCGGTCTTCACCAGGTCACCGGTCCAACTGATGGGAGGCATTCCAACACAACGTCTTCCAGTACGCGGTCGCCACTCCAAAAACTGTATCCAGCGTATTCCTGCGGTCTTCACCAGGTCACCGGTCCACCTGATGGGAGGCATTCCAACACAACGTCTTCCGGTACGCGGTCGCCACTCAAAAAACTTTCGGCCCCATCGGCCAGCTGTTCTGCGAGCAATGTGTCCTGCCCACTGCAACTTAAGTTTGGCAATTCTTCGGGCTATGTCAGTTACTTTGGTTCTCCTACGGATCTCTTCAATTTCTGATTCGATCACGTAGGGAAACTCCATGCATAGCCCTCTCCATTGCCGTTTGCGTGACAGCCTTCTGATGAGGCCTATTACAGGTAGAGACAGACATCTCATTATTCTTCTGTCTTATGGCCTTTGTCGGTGTTATATAATACAAATAAATAATAAATGAAATTCACTTCTTATTTTGAAAATTATAAGTCAATATTAGTTATAAGTATTATTCTGATATAATACAAGCTTTTGATTGCTGAAAATTAGCCGATATAATCCAGTTTCCATTCACTTCCTGGCATCCATTAAGCTAATGCTTGTTTTAAAATACAATTCTGTTGAATAAAATAATACGTGAATAACCAGATTAGCGCCAGACATTCTGTGAACCCGATGGCCGTTCTAATTTGAAACAACCTCTGAGCCGATTAATGTCGGCGAACTATTGTGAGTCTATAAATAAGTGCGGTTTCAAATATGGCGGCATTTTTAGGCAGCTATTCTGGTTAATACAGTTTTAAATTATTTTGTTCTTCCACGGGAAAGTCTTACGAAGAGACTCAGAGAGGAATGGAAAGAAAATTTAAGAATTCTTATAGGCACATAGTAATACTCATAGTTGCAAGTACTGGTTAATTTATTATACATTTTACAACAAAAAATACAACTTTATGTAGCAAAAACAGGGATCGTTTAAGGGGAAAAACAAGTACTTTTAAAACTGTTGTTATTATTTTAGTCCCGAATCCGTATAAACGAATGTTTGCAAACTCCATGACACACATAACTCAATGAGAATTTTACATTTAATTTAGCGATTGCAGAAACTTGGGAGAAACCCTGTAAATATCAACTAAGAAATAAAAGTACTTATAAAATTCCTTGGCCTTCTATTTAATTTTAGCATTTACAGATTTAAATGCTACTAGGTAGAGATATCTGATCTAGGAGGGAAAGCTGTACATTGTTTTATTTTTGTAATTTTAACGAGGTTTTGTGAAAATCTTCTGCTGAAAATATAGTTTTTAGAATTAATGTCTGTTTATCTGAATGTAGGTACCTATATTCTAACATCACGCAAGTACTAGCCGATGGTGGATACTGTTAAAATTTTGCTTAGTTATTCCTTGTAAGTCAATCTACGGCTATAAATATAGTACCACTCTATTTGCTATGAGCAATATTGCTGTATATTCTTCTAAAGTTTACAGCAAGTTGACGAGCGAGAGAAGGAGAGAACAAGAGACAGATTAGAATATTGCAGATAGTTACAGATTATTTTTGTTTTAAAATGATGAGCGAGAGTAGGAGAGATCGAGAGACAGGTTAGAATATTCCAGATAGTTACAGATTATTTTTGTTTTAAAATGATGAGCGAGAGTAGGAGAGATCGAGAGACAGGTTAGAATATTGCAGATAGTTACAGATTATTTTGGTTTTAAAATGAACAGCGAGAGAAGGAGAGAACGAGAGACAGGTTAGAATATTGCAGATAGTTATATATTATTTTTGTTTTAAAATGACGAGCGAGAGAAGGAGAGAACGAGAGACTTTTCTATGAAGGATGAGTGAACTTTACACCCTGTTCCTCATACCTTTATAAATTCACTAATTTAAAAACGAAAAAACGCTTCGCAAGCAATGGTCAATTGCACACGGACAACTGTGTCGTTTGCTCCCGCGTCACCACCAGTCTTGAATCTCTGTATATTTTGGTTGCTGAGTCCAACAACTACAAACGGGAAGTTTTATAAATATGTTGTTTATGTGTGTTTTTTTTTTGTTTTTTTGTGTTAGGCACCAAAATACTAAAATAACAGCTAGATACCTAGCTGTTATTTTAGTATTTGCCTAGTTATAAAGTAAAGACGCATGTCGGGTTTGACCGCGTGGTTCTTCTAAACTGTAACGGTTATTGATGCTATTTTCACCATCTTATAGAGAATTTATTCCGGAAGGTTTATTGGTATTATAGGTACATTTATATTAAACTTAACATGATAAAATAAATGAATCTCTATGTTTTTCCCAGTCGTGAATACCATGTGAATCTGGAGCGGACGCTATTATACATTTATATTAAAATTAACATGATAAAATAAATGAACTCTATGTTTTTCCCGGTCGTGAATACCTTGTGAATCTGGAGCGGACGCTATTATACATTTATATTAAACTTAACATGATAAAATAAATGAATCTCTATGTTTTTCCCAGTCGTGAATACCATGTGAATCTGGAGCGGACGCTATTAACAATAAGCAACGATGATGCACTTTCCTATTAGGTAGTAATACCTGTCGTGATAACTACTGCAATAGACTTATCCTGATTGTGATAGAAGTGGGCTTACAACAGTGCACTGCCCTGTGTGAAGGGGTCAGGTGGGGCTCATGACCTCTTCAGTTCACCGTAGCTACAATGATCGGAATAACGGGTAATGCTAGTTCGGGTCACAACTGACCTCGCCTGGGATTATTCCTGTATCGATATTTTGTTAAATTATGTAAACTAGTTTTGTTGTACGCACAGGTATACAGGGCGTCTCACGGCTATGCCACATGGAGGGAAAGTACCTTGAATATTGCAGATGGAACATTTTACTGAAAGGAGACATTATTTTAATTTAAAAAACAATTTAAACTGCATTCATAGATTTTTAAAGAATTACATGGTTGAACCGGGAATCGAACCCGCTACACGAAAAAAAAAAATTACTTGTAGCTTTATCATACCGATCGAAAGGCTTCATCATAAGGATTATTTTTTGCTAAATAACATAGTGTCAGAAATAAAAGGAAGACCGTGAATTTTAACATTTTTAATACAAAATTAATCAATTTATTAAATGCTCAAAGTGAGTCCCATACTGTTGAATACAAAGTCGCACTCTTTTGATTATTTCACTCCCTGTCGATTTATTGATCTTGTTATTGTGGTGGATATTTTTAGAATATTGCGTCTAAGTTCTGTTTGTAGCTCGTGGACATTTTCATACTACTTCTTGTAAAATAGGTTAGATCTGGGGATTTATTTGTCCCGATCCAGGGACGTTAGTGTTCAATGAGATAGTCCCTTGTTCTGTGTCTGTTACGAGCCGGAGCCCCATCTTGCTGAAAAGTAAGGTTTTGTCGTTCTGCAACCGGAAGATTATTTATCTCCTTTCTTAAAATCTCAAGTATTTCTAAATACCTTTCCGTATTCAAATGCTCTTCGTAAAAATGTACTAAGAGGACCCGATTTTGTATTAAAAATGTTAAAATTCATGGTCTTCCTTTTATTTCTGACACTATGTTATTTAGCAAAAAATAATCCTTATGATGAAGCCTTTCGATCGGTATGAAATGAAAGCTACAGGTAATTTTTTTTTCTCGTGTAGCGGGTTCGATTCCTGGTTCAACCATGTAATTATTTAAAAATCTATGAATGCAGTTTAAATTGTTTGTTTAATTAAAATAATGTCTCCTTTCAGTAAAATGTTCCATCTGCAATATTCAAGGTACTTTCCCTCCATGTGGCATAGCCGTGGGACGCCCTGTTTAGTTCGTGCTAATCCGTCAGGGGAATGAGAGTGGATTGCTTACCGAAATTGTTGGTTGTGCTGTTGGTCTTCCAAACATTTAACTATATATCCATTAACATTATTTTTCTCCGGAATTCGCCTACTTACAACTGGGAATATAATTTTAACTCTGCAGCACTTTCCTCGCTGCCTCGTTATAAAATAATTTATTTCTGATTTAAATGAACCCGCTTCTGAAATGCAACTAAATAAGGTGAGAGGCAGAAATTTCTTTTCCTTCGGCTTGTAATGGCTATGGTCAGTGTCGGAGGAGGAACGGTAGGCATTAAAAATGTCTCGGTCACTGTAATATTCACGTTTAAATCTATGGTATGCAGTAGGAGACATACATGCATTGACTTATGTATTACGATTACCATACCATAATCAGCCTATAATGTTCCCACTGCTGGGACACAGGCCTCCTCTCGATGAGAGGGAGTAGGCCGTAATCCACCACGCAGGACCAGTGCGGGTTGTGCAATATTACGATTGCATACATGAAATTCAGTCTTTAATGAACAGAAATGTGAAATGTCGCCCTCTTTTTTGACGAACGAAATCATCGGCATGCCCGACTGCGGCGGAGCCCAAATGGAGGGTAATGTTTTGTTGAGTTTCAAATGTATTATAAAATTTGTTCTTGACGACAGCGATGCAGCTGTGGCCGACAGACACTGAAACTGTCCGAAAAAGAATTAAAAAAAAAACCATTCAATTAATTAATTTGTCTTTTCTCTTAATGGTAGTTTTCTACCTAGCGACGGTGGCATTCATTTTACGAATAATAAATAATAATATGATCTTCCATAACTATAAATCTATCAATATCAATAAAAACAATTGCGGCTTAAATAGAAGAGAAAATATTTTGATGTTTGTTTTTTGTTGTATTCGTAATTGTCAATTGTTATATAATGTGTGTAAAATAATAACAATTGTAAATTTTTTTGGAAAACCCATCGTGAAAGTCGGTTTGGATGGTAGTTTTGCATGAAATTCACTCGGGTGACGCCGGGCACAAACAGCTAGAAGAAGATAAGGTTGAGCAATGAATATAACATTGCAGGCATAATTATCTTGCTGCACAATGGATTTTGATGTTTATATTCATATCTATAAAATTAATAAGATAGGGGCTCGTAGCTGATAGCAGCCGCACGGATCAATCGAAGATTATGCTACACTTGCCGCGGTCGATTCGTAGATCCATTACATATCGAGACCACTCCGTGCCTCGGAAAGCGTTTTAAGCCGTAGGTCCCGGCTGTCATTCGTGAATCTTTGACAGTCGTTACGCGTAGACAGAAGCCCAAAAGTCTGACAACTAGTCTTACCAAGGAGTATCGTGTTACCCTTTAACTGGATTGTTGAGGTTAGATCAGTTGCTCCATGTAAAATACTGGTGTTCAGCTGCATCCGGTTAAACTGGAAACCCATCTCAACATAGTTGGAAAAAGGCTAGGCAGATTGATTTTTGTGCTGAGTTTGACATTTGTCAAAATGTACTTTTAAAGTAGCGCTTAAGCGTTATAAAAAGGAATAATAATACTGAAAAAAAAAAACCAGTGCTTCGTCACAGTATAAATATGAACAGTATGGAAACTAGGCCTATTTGTTGAAATAATTACCTTACCTACCTACTCTCCTTGGAGCGTTAGAGTTGTCATTCATAATGTCTGTAAAATTGATAAATTTTTAATTGTAACGAAGTTTTTGAACGCGGTTTGCGATTAGGAGTTGGCTAGTTACCTCTCCCAACGGTTTTGGCAACCTCTTTAACCACGTAAACGACACCCATGAGGAAAAACATAAACATGTTAGCAGCCGCCATCTTTGTTTTACAAATAAATTCACGAATTTCTTAAATTCAATCGTGGTCCGAGCACATGGACCATTATTCGATATAGATTATAACAAAAAATCATTGTTATGTTTCATGATCAGCCGGGAGTTTAAAAAACGAAAGCTCCGGTTTTAAAGAAGCCGAGTTCAAACAGCCGTACCTACGAGTATATACACAATACGGTCGAGCATTTTTAAAAAGATGGACGGTCCGTGGCGCAAGGATTAAATGTATTACGCGACTACTCGTTCCAACACGGCAGTTCACGGCACCCGTGACTGAGAGCACCGCGACTATCGCTTAGGGGTAGCGTAGAAGCGCGCGACTGTGTGAGTGTGCCGTTTCGAACGTTTTTACGTAGTTTCCGTACTGTTCATATCTTTACTGTGGCTTCGTTCTCCAGCTTGTGCAACCTTGTAACTACCGAGGCACCTGTAGCCGGGGTGTAGCTATAACATCCTTTTTTAAACCAATTTGCTCTCGAAAAACTAATTTGCCTCTGGCATCATTTTACTGGGCCACGTTCCAATCTAACCTAACCTAATTACACCCACTTAAATTTTTACACTGGTTTTAATAAGGTTGAGTTTGCAGTGTTTTATTTTTTTTTCTAAGTTCAATCATTGGATCCAGTGTAGACTTAAGTTGCTCTCGTATACACCACTTTGCAAGTTTCCAACAGTTATTTCTAAACAAGCACTTTATTTCTCAGTGTGCTAATTACAGTTCGCTAGAAAACTCGTATTTTTTCATGTTGTTCTAATTTTGTTTTGGTTGTTGAATAGATGAAAAAGAACTTTCCAAAGCCAGTGAAATACCTAAAAAGCTGTTTGAATTTATTTAGTTCAATCATGAGCAAAACCTCAACATAACTACTGAATAGCAACACAAAAACTTAACCATAAACTGCATGCTATTCCAGCCTTTAGCAACAAGCTATCGGACGTTATTAAAACCGTGTTTAAAGGCCCGCTAACTTTACCTTGTGATACGAGTCAAAGTTAGCGCTATTATTCACTATAGCATGTAATCTAACAAGAATGGCCAATTTGAGAGGCCATCAAATCGCTTCATGCAGTCTAACGGTCAGTACACGATGCGAACAAAATTCTCAAACAGTTTTCTGCATGACCTAAATTTCGAATGGAGTAGAGTTGAAAATAGCATGCAAGAGATTCTGTAGCGTGTGCTGAGATAAACTACTTTTAACTTTATTTCAGTTTTGATTTAGTTCATTATCAGTAGAAAGCTGGTCTTGCATTAAGATATTAGTGCTCAGTGTGTACTGACCCTAGGCTGTAGCAATAATTACTCGTAGCAACAATTAATATGACTTTGATGAGTATGTTATTAGTTTCACGAAGGCTATGGTTTGACTTTAGATGAGTTCAGATATTACGTGGTTAGATCACGCCTATACCTAGTGGTAAAGGCATGCAATACAAAGGTTTGAACACACATAGATGTGTGTACATACCTTTTACACTCTACATAATCATCATCATCCTCATTTTTAACCCCCGACGCAAAAACGACGGGTTGTTAAAAGTTTTGACTTGTCTGTGTGTGTGTATGTGTGTCTGTCTGTGGCATCGTAGCTCCCGAACGGGTGAAACGATTTTGATTTTGTTTGTTTTTGTTTGAAAGGTGAATTAGTCGGAAGTGTTCTTAGCTATGTTTGATGAAAATCGGTCCAAGATGGCCGCCGCCACAAAATGGCGGATTACATATTTTTTCATAATTTCCTCAATATGGGTATCAAATGAAAGGGCTTGACTAGTAGAATACTATACACTATGATAAATTTCAAATCCAAGGTGGCTGCCACCACAAAATGGCGATATACATTATTTTTTTTCACAACTCCATTAATATAGGTATCAAATGAAAGATCTTGACAAGTAGAATAATGTAAGTACACTATATTGAAAGCGAATGAGGAATATTAACGAACAAAATGAAAACTAAAAACTTGAAAATTATTTTTTTGTCTGATCAATGCCCTAGATTGATGAGGAAAGTGGAGTGAAGACTGGTAGGTACATACGATCACTGAGTTTGACCATTTTTACGAATGGAATTATCCTACCTTTTTTTTTTTTGGTTGAGAAATCATTAAATGACCCCACCCGCTCTGGGTGGAGCGGAAGGGAGTGTCAGACTCTTACTGACTAAAACCCACCCGTGTTCCTTCCTTAGCCCTTTATGTTCAGGAGCAGCGGTAACCCTTTCGGACAATCCCGCTGACCCGGCAGGCTTCGGCCCTAACGGGCCCCTTCAATTGATGCTGACATCTCTTTGAGGCGTGCGTGGAACACGTACGTGCCGTCCGGCACGGGCCTGGCCCTGATCGGACGGTGAGCTACCCATTACTCTCCGTCCGCAGGCCCGCGCCTATGGTGGCCGGGAGTCGTCAAGCGCCTCCCGACGCCCGGAGCGTCTCCCGCGGCGGCTGGGACGGGAGGCTCTTTCCATCAGCCATCCCGCCACCTCCTTCGCTAGCATGACTGCTTCGCAGAAGGAGTTGACTGCTGTCTTAAAAATTATTCTTCAACTATAAATTAATAATTATTTTTTGACGGATAAAAAACCTGATTAAACACCAAATTACCAGAATCTTAAACGCAGGAAAAAAAATTAAAAAAATAAGAAAACCCTACAAAAAGCAAGAAATAAAAAAAAATAAAAAATTTAAAAAAACCCCGACACAAAATAATAATAAAAAAATAGTATAAACGTGAAAAGACTAGAACAAGTTAAAAAAACTATGAAAAAATTAACTGTTTTATTCATTTGGTGATATCGTTCAAACCATTCAAAACTTACATTACAGTAATGGTGGTTTTTCATTTTGTTTGTTGTTTTTTTCAGTAAATAGTATGTTCAATCATTAAAAGTTATTGTTTTGTACTTTACTGTTTTACAAACATTTCTTCTTACTGTATAAAGTCAGAAAGTCTTAATGAAATCGCTATAACCCTTGGAATGTTGCGGCCTTGCCGCGCGATTACGCGCGTCTGTGGAGTTACCCGCGCGATTACGCCGCGTCTAAGCCGCGTCTGATTAAAACGACGATATCTCTGAAGTTGCGATAGCTAGCTCTCTATGAGTTATGTCATTGGAATCTTTATTAAATTAGGTAACAGAATATGTATGGATTTAATCTGCTGTAGTAAGAAATTATTTATTTCAGTGTAGTATGTGTAATGTTATAAAATAATGCAGCATGTACGCCGATTATAATTTCGCCGATGCAGATTATAAATTCCTCGGAGCAATACAAGACAATTTGGATAGTATAATTCAATGGGCACTCGACAATGGCATAATAATTAACGCAGGCAAAACTAAGTGCATGCTAATACGTTCTCCGTATTCACGTAACAATAACATTGACCTGAATATTAAAGGTAGTTATAGTAGTATAGAACCAGCAAGATGTGGGTGAACTATAGGTACACCTTTGCCCAACCCTTCAGGGAAACCAAGCGTGATGTTCTGTTATTAATTAAGTTTCGTTTAAATAAAGCAAAGCATTACTTGGTTCCATAATAAAGTTCGTGTAGAAAACTTTGTTCTATCACAGAGTTTTAAGTATTATCAAGACGGTGAATCAACTTTTTGAAGAAAAACTAAATAGGGCTCCGTTCTTGAACCGTGGAAACAAAGATGTGATAGAAGTAATCGCTTTACTTTGTATCTTTGCGAAGTTTTCACGAGTCTCGAAAGGCACACGCAATGAAGGTGGCGCAAGAGAAGAGCGGAAAGATATGTATGTATTTTTTTAAATTGACTATTTTGAGTAGAATGAAAAAATAATGAAAGAAAAATAGGTTTATTTGTCATCAGCACGTGCATAAAAAACAGATAATTAACTCAAATAATAAACAAAAAGTAAAAAAGTAAGTATTTTAATCACATGCACAAAACAGAAATAGTCGACAGCTGCACGTCATTACTGTGACAAGAAGGCATCCACTCAGCATGATGCTGTACTATGGGGGACCCACAGCGCAGCGCTGATTTTCAGTGGCTACATAAGGCAACCAAGTCAGGTTTAATGATTAGTACTATAGGTAACAAAATAAAGTAAAATAAACAATACTTAAGCTATGCGAAGTAATAATAATAATAACAATCTTTATTGATACAAAAACCTTCGACATTGCTTAAGACTAGGATACATAAGTTGGTTAACTAAAGGTCATAGTATATAGTAAAGCTTTTGGCAAGCCAGCGGCGGTCCACAAGACTATAATGCTAGGAAGTCTTAGTTCAATAAAGGCATTATCATTATTCTAATTTTAGAAACTAAAATGAATCGAATTTTGTCAAACAAAATGTTTCGATTTCTCCTAAACATGGAAGTATTTCTGAAATCCCTTGGAGACAGGCTTCTAAGAACTTAGAAAACTTTCTGAAGCGAGGATTTACAGTTGCGAATCTGTACGCAAAAAATGTTGTTTTTAAATTAGTTCCAGTCTATTTGTAGTTAGAATCTCTTATATTTAGTTAAAGTTTTCGTTTCAGTTTGTGTATTTGAAATGTCTGTATCTGTAGTCTGAACTCTTTGCTGAAATCACGAGACCAATTAGGAGAGTCTGTGCGCGACAAATGGCGACGAGACCACAACTTTTAAAATTTTTATTTACTGAAAACATAAAACTGAATTTAATGTTTGTAGATGCAATATAACATAGTTTAATGGATAGCGTTTTTATCTTAAGAAAATGGTACCTAATATAGTAATAAACAAATGCACGTTTGTGTAATAAGCATAGTACGTTGTTGAACCTTCATAAACCCGCGCATTGGATAAGACCGACAAACTACTCTTTCGTGATTTGTTCTGGTGACGATAGCATCCGCGAGACTGCTCGAGAGCGAGCGCGCATCCTCAAACATCCGCTTTGCGTCCACTGAGGTTTTAGTGGCGGATTTTGCGCTGTTGCCGCTGTCTGCACTGACCCAAGTTTTAGTGCCACATATCGTGCCAATCTATGGACTTGTCAAATTCGCGGATAAATGTAATTATTCTCTGTATTTGGTAGCTGTAGAGTATTAAATGCTATAACGATTATGTCATGTTTAGATTAAGTTATAATAACACTACCCCGGTGGCTTCAATGTCGGAGCTAGTCGATTTTTTTTCCTTACAAATTTCGGGAGACTATTACTCCACTGTTTGACATTGTGCATCCAAAGTCTTCGTTAATTTTGACTTATTATTAAGTTTGTCTATACGGAAACATAATAATAAAATAAAAAGCCATTAAAAATTTATGAGCCAACAAAGATACGTTTTTCTTGCTATTTTTTACGTAACTTTGGGTGTAAATAAGTAATAAAAGAACTGCAAAATCTTCAAAACAATGTCAGTACCGAAAAAGCTTGGTTATCGAAGAGTTCAATAAAAATTATTTGTAATTGATTTATGCAGTGGTTTTTTCATAAAACTCGATTTTTCAAAGCACTTTTCTAATTTTTTACGCGCCTTTCAGTTCGGAATGATGATTCTGTGCGTGAGAACTAGACGTTGTGCGTGTAGACTAGCTTCGAACTGCTTTTCACTGATACTATCTCTATCGGACACGAAGCCAGGTGAGACAGCGTGCTTTTTGACCATGACCACCAGTGAGTTCGAGCTCACGACTAGTTTACAGACTGACAGACGGACGTGTGAGTGAAGTGGTCCAATAAGTGGTTCCATTTTTCTTTTTGAGGTACGGAACCCTAAAAATGAACAAAAACTAAAACACTATTTTGCTTTATCGGGACCGATCCGCGCAGGTTATTACCTGCGCGGATCGGTCCCGTTCGTCAAAGGCGCAGACAAACGGGAATTTTTCGATAGGTTTTCAATCTTCATACAGAATAGACAGGATATTGTAGTGCAGGGCGCCTAGCGTGAACGCGCGTAGTACACATAATGTAAATACGATTGGTTTTAAAATTGAAAATTTTAGTTTTGCATACTCAAAACTCAAACTCAAACTCAAAGCATTTATTTCAATTAAACCATTTTACAGGCACTTTTGAATTGTCAAGAAGTAGGTCAGTCAGAAAAATGTGAAGCTAGTTGCCCATTCCAAAGCGTAGGTACTTATGGAGAAGAACGAACAAGAAACTCCATGGACACTCTTTTTAAATTATATTTTACAAAAATATTAGTTACATCATTACTTTTGAATTTATAATTAAATAATGTGAGAACGATGTAAAAATAAACAAGATGTATGCGTTAAAAGCGTCCAGAGTACAACAAATAGTACTAAAACAACAATCCAAAAATAAAAATAAAATAATTAAAAATAAGCCGAGGCAGCTAAGTGATGACCAGCCCCAACTGACGGCGCCCGTTCACGAACATGACGCATAGATCAGCACCATTCAGCTCAACCATTTTGAAGGGAGCTAAATGATCCAACATACACGCCACCGTCAGCGAGACATTTGTGTGAGCATGACATACTATCAGCCGCCAGGGCACATTCAAGTCAATGAAAGACATATTACCCGGTAAATGGTAAAATAAGGTATAGTACTTACATAGAACTCACATCTGTGCTATGCAATTATACAATACAAATGAAATTGAGTTTATACAATGCAAAGATAGTCTTACAATCTTCAGCAGCTCCAACAGTATTTTCAGGTGTTAATCAATTAGTTGTGGTTGTGGAGCAGGACCAGCATTGAGCCAGGCATTTTTATCAGCTATGTAATCCCCTAACTTATAATATGCCTGACTGCATAGTGTGCGTTTTATACAAGACTTGAATTTTGTCTCATTCAGTTGAAGAATGTGGGGAGGTATTTTATTATACCTAACATTTTAAACAGTACCCCATAAAAGATGAGTCTACTTTAGCCAGTCTGAAACCTGGTTGAACTAATAGGTCCCTATTTCTAGTACTATAATTATGTCTTTCACCTCTTTTACTAAAAAGATGTAAGTTTTTTCTTACATACATGATGTTTTCGTAGATATATTGACAAGGTACCGTCATGATGTTAATTTCCTTAAACAGTTCCCTCAGAGAATCGCGCCTGCGGAGGTTATAATTTAGTTTTAAGATTATTATTCATAATTATGCTTGTTGCAAAAGTTTAAACCATAATTCAATAGGATAGTTGTATTTTAATTCAAATGTAGTTTAAATTTACGTTATTTTTACTCCGTGCGTTCGTGCTATGCCCAGAGTTTAGATCTTAACTTGTCGGAGCTACATAGCTATTGACAAACATTCGATACGCTTCCATATCGAATGGAACATCAATCCATGTTTGAAGGAGTCCTCTAAATTCTCATAAGGTTGTTGTTGTGGCAACAACACAACAGCAACCTTATGATAATGAGGATAAAAAAAGATCACTGTGATTTTGGCAGAGATGGAATATCGGAGGTAAAATAATTACGAAAGAAAGCAATGCTGAGCCGGTAATTGTAATCATAAATTGACCTTAAAGTGACGAACATATTTTGGAAGTGACTGTACCTATGTAAGGTATTCACGTACGTGCAGTCACATCCAAAATACCTATGTTCATTTTCTGCGTTTTTTTTTCTAACATCCACACTTCGATGGTATTTGGATACCGTCAATGCTGGGATATTTAAAAAAAAAGTCGTACCATATACGTACTCGTATAATAATAATTGGAAGAGTTTAATTAAACGTAAATTAATTATCATAATCCATTCGTTAACGCTGAATCTACGTCAAATGAGCTAGTTGATTTCGTATCATTATGAATTACATTAAATTAATGCTTTACTGATATCATCCGCAATTAATTAGTTCAACTGAAAGCGTTCCCGATTGGTAAATTAAAACGATTTACTACATACCTGCCTACTAGTTAATCGTTTTAATTTAACTACTAGTATAGCGGCATCGCTATTAATTTAGGGAAGAAAACAAACAAAGTTCAGAAATATAATCTGTCCCAACTGGATGCGGGTGAATCACCAAATCTCACCGTAAATGGGTCGGTGTGGTTTAAAAAAACACTTAAATTAATTATCAACTAACCTTCAAACAAAATTAAAAGGTGATTCATTAAGAAAATTCCCTAGAAGCGACGTGTAAGATCGACTGAATGAAGCTACCGGTTACCTACGACAGCGCTGGCCGACATATAACGGCCGCAGTGACGGCTGTCATGTAAATGAAGGCAGCGTGCACCGGGGTTCGACTTTACGGTGACGGTTACAAAAAAGCTCTCTCTAAGGAAACACAACAACTTAATTTCAGTGGCGTCAAGTGACGGTAAATGGCGGACGCTATGTGGCGGCGCTGTGTGGGATGCATTATCGACATAAACTGTTCCCTCTTTTTCCTGTTTAACATTATTCCGCTCACTTGCGGCACTTCAAACAAATCGCCGGTGAGTAACATCTGTTACTCTGTAAAGTTTTACGAGTATATAACAATTCTAGGTCCGGTTCGTATAGACCGCGAGGACCGCTACGCTGCTACGAGCGCGTAGCGAAGAGCTACGGCGTAGCACAGGATTTCCCCCCGGGAAGCCTCCTAAGGCCCCAAGTGAATTTTTCAAGTTGTTACTATATGCTGGTTTTAGTTCGTAATAGTTAGTGCAGTACTAACTCGAATGGAACATTCAGAATTTGTGCTACTTTGTGTAGTATTTTAACAAAACGGTTAGAGTCTAACAAATATACTTGACTTATGACAATTTATGCCAGATTTAACATGCTAAACATTGGTACAGACATTACATAATCTTTTGCAGGCTCAACCCTTACTCATAATAGTCTCATAGTTATTAGCGATTGAAATATTACATGTTATTTGAGTCAGAAATATTGAAATTACCGCCGGCTGTCAGTTAAAATCTTACCGTGAAAACGTAGGTGTGAAGCTGTCAGTAGTGTCGATCTCTCGCGTCAGGTGAAATGACGGCTCATTTCACCGTTTTCAAGGTACGATATTACAAGCTTTTATTTAGCTTGCACTGTTCGTGTGCGTGTCTGTTTGTGTGTTGTCTGTTCGTGTGTTGTCCGTAAAAATTTGCAAACCATTTTTTATAGAATCGACCGGCTGCACACCGAATGAAAATAAGATTTCATGTCAAAAAGGTTGTACATGAATACTCCACTTTGAAGCTTTGACATTTTGATTTTTCTTCCGTTGTTATTATAAAATATGACGAGTCGAATCATTCCACGAAGTTTTGTAAAGAATAATGGGCATTGTTGTATGGAGCCTGGCCTGATGACCAATAGAGTTCAAATGCATACGTCAACTTATTGCTTATAACCGGCAATTACTGTAACAAAACGTTTTATCTCTAAAACGACCGGGTTTGTACAGTCGAGGACAAAAATTGTTATCATTTTTTTGCCGATTCTTTTGTGTAAAATAAATCTATAGCTGACAGGTTGATGTTGGGCCCATGTGCTGCCTTTTTTTCCAAAAATTATCTCTGTGGTAAGTACCCATGTGGTAACAATATTTTGACATGGACTGTACCAAAAAAAAAGTAAACATTATAAAAAATAAAATAATTTTAATTCGAGTCATAATAGAAATTACACTCATACAGTCACATTACAAATGTCATACACAACACTGCAGATTCAATTCAATTCATAAATAAAAGAACAATAAAAAATAATGACAATCAAATTAAAAATTTACATAAAAAATGAGTTTGTTAGCCGCATCAGCCTGCCACATGATGCTTACAATAGTGGGAGATGATGGCCGCGCTCGCGGTAAGGCTTGATTGTTCATCAAGCCATATCGCGAGCGCGGCCAGCATGCTGTTAGTGCTCCCCCGCATTCGCCGCACCAGTGACGTGCCTCTCTTGCGCGTAGTGGCGTGGAAGCAATCCACTGCGCGCGCTTCCGCAAACATAGTCGATGCGCTGCAACAGCGGGGGAGCGCCAACATCATCCTGAACTAAATTATAATTAACTAGATATATATATAGATAAATAAAAAAAAAGCTGGGCGGAGTCCACATGAAAAAAAAATGTGAATGCAGTTATCTTGTAAAACTGTGATTAGTATGTTGTACTTAAATGAGAAAAAGGTATCGAAATAGTATATTCCGAGAGACGGCGTCTGTTTTTAAACGAAATGACCGTCCTATAATATTTTGTTTCTTGAAATGCAAGCCATTATTAGTAGCGTTAGAAGTGATTCTAGATTTATTGTTACCTATAACATCTTGTTATATGATGTTTGTTATTCATGAGACCCCTCCGTGTCTCGGAAAGCACGTTAAGCCGTTGGTCCCAGCTGTCATTTGTGGATATTTGACAGTAGTTACGGGTAGTCAGAAGCCCGAAAGTCTGACAACCAGTCTTACCAAGGGGTATCGTATTACCCAGTAACTGGGTTGTGGAGGTCAGATAGGCAGTCGCTCTATGTAAAATACTGGTATTCAGCTGCATCCGCTTAGACTGGAAGCTGACCCCAACATAGTTGGGAGAAGGCTCCGCAGATGATGTTGTAACTTGTCTCTTAATAGCCCCCCGACCCCTTTACCGTCGCATGCACCCATAAGCGCAAGGTTTTGCGTGCGTTACATTGCGTGCTACCGTTAAAAGCAATTAAGCTTTGGTTTCCCAGGAAGCGGTTTTTTTTTCGGATGGTATATCATCAAATGTCCCTTCCTGCTCTGGGTGGAGCGGAAGGGAGTGTCAGACTCTTACTGACTAAAACCCACCTGTGTTCTTTCCTTAGCCCTTTATGAAGCGGAAGCGGTTCCGTCATATTTTAACGACCCTCATGAAAATCTGTAATTTTCTTCAGTATTTGACATTAAGGTCTCAAAAAACGCGATATAGCGTGATCGTTTTCCGATTTCATAGGGAAGCGTAGGGCTTAGTCACACCAAAAATAGAAGTCGGCAGTTTTTATTTTTGTGCAATGTTACTTGAAATGTGGTTCGATGTTACAGAATTCGTAGTAGACGGCTTGTAACACCCTGCATTTTTGTTCCAGGAATTGGTAGATATAATGTTGAAGCGAATGGACCCCGATCTGGATGGGGTGATCAACTTCCAAGACTTCCACACGACAGTTGTGAGGACTCCATCGTTGCTGGAGAGCCTCGGCTACTGCCTGCCGGAGAGACCAGCAGTCTACGCCTTCATAGCGACTTGGTGCCCAATGTGGGGCAAAATGTGAGAAATATATATAAAGGTTTTGAATTATCTTTACACACAGAATCCGCTTTGTAATATCGTTTATTATTTACAATGAAACTGTTTAGTTTTTAACAAAATACTTTACAACTAACAATCTTGTAATAAACAATTTTAGTATATAAAATCATTTTTTGGTTTCTATTTGATGGAATACAATGTTATAGCAAAAACGGGAAAGTAAGATCACTATGAAAAATCAAAAACGAGGAGAGGCAAAGAAAAGTCTTCAAAAAGATTTAGGTACACAAAAGCAAGACGAGCCTTAATCAATGATATCGCTAAGCAGAAATATATTTCCCGAGGGAGAGTATCACAATTTTAGTTAACAGCACCTCATATCCTATATATTGGGTTCAAGGCTGCGAATCTTTCGATAACAGTACAATCGATATATACAGTAATAACCCCGTGGGAATATCTGTCTTGATTGCTCAATACTGAACAAAGGCCTCCTAATGAGTGGTAAAGTTATTGGATAATTACCTCGACTGCATTTCCTTGCTCGTCGCCGAACTACTGATCGTCGACCTCGTAATCGTAATTGCCAGCTCAAGTTGAATTTCACTTGAACGTCATCATTTATTTATATGACAATTTGTAAGTTTCCAGTATATGAGCTCATTGGTGGCCCAGTGGCACTGATCTGTATTATACATGTACGCTGATGGACTTCATACTATCGATGACAAAATGAAGACATTTGGTTTTCGCCATTTTGGCGCTGATAGCAACGTGAGATTCCGTGGAACTAATATTAGAGGTGGGATATATCCTTCGACAAAAAAATACTTTTATGAACTTTATCGATCGTTATACTTAAGTACTGAGAGTAATTTATTACTTATGAGAAAAATATCGAATCACTCCCAATTATTTCTATGCTTCATTTTTAAGTAATAAATAATAATTGCTCTGCAAAGGTTAACTGAAAATTCATTAGGGCGCGGTCAGATCGCAAGCTATAAACTAGTGGATAGTGTCCTAGTAAAGTTATAGCGCATGACGGTCAGATCAGTGACCTTTTAATATTTGAGGATAGACTTAAAACTTAGCCTAAAACTACTATGGTTGAACTAATATATCCCGGCTCAACTACACTAGTTTTACAAGCTGAGCTGGGGTCACATTAGTTCGCAATGTGAACTAAAAACTATTGAGCTATTATGTTGCCATTTCGCTCTAACCTAATAAATCAAATGGCAGTTGTATTCCTCGTGAGCTATATTGCATTACATTTATGTAATAACTATTACTTAAATAATAGTCACTTTTGGTGTTAAATTGGGAAAAATGGAACCATGTAAACAAAAAGGTTAACCATTCAACAAACATCGTCCGTATCAATTCAATCGAATCGAATTCACTCAAATTGAATGCCAAAAGTGAACCGTGTAATATTACCTTACCAAGTAGTCATTACCAGCGGAAAGAAAAGTGATTCCATTTTTATTATTGAGTATTAGGATAGCGTGCATACTAATGAAAAAAAAACACAAAAAATAACAAAGTCAAATCATTTATTTCAAATAGGCACATTAAAAGCACTTTTGAACGTCAAATTTTTCATTTTCATGTTTTTCAGCCATATCTGCTTAGTTGAGTTTGTGGGAAATCTGAAATTAAGTATTTAATTAAAGTAAAAATGACTAAAGTTCAGTACATTGTAGATGGCAAGTTTTATTTCGAGGTCTTTAATTCGGAAACAAGTGCACATTACAATATTTATCTTTTGAAATTAGAAACTAGTATTTGCTAATTTGTTTTAGAGAAATTTCTGGTGACAGCAAATTTCTATTTGAAAGATGTAAATTTAAAATTACTCACTGTCTGAAGAAAATTATCGACACATTATTTATCGACATGGAACATTTACATCCCTATTAAAATGATTGATTCCCTTACTTGTGCAAGGTTATTCCGCTGCCTTTACACAAAAAAAGGCGTATTCTACGATTTAGACCTAAATCATCAGAGACGAACCAAACAACTCAGCGTCCATTTGAAAGAACATGGCAATTTTAGTTCCTGAGAATCTCGAGCGGGGGCGCTTTGAATCGGCACAAAAAACAACTGTCATTTCGTTCATTATGTTTAGTCCAGCGTACTTGTATAGGTAATAGAGGTCAGTGCCCAGTGGTATCGTCCCCGACTTACGAGCTGTAGATTTTGAGTTCTGCTCTCAAAACGGTGCAAGAAAACATCGTCAAGAAACCGGTGTCTTAGAATTAAAAATTTGAAGATATGTGACAACCACCATCCCCGCCCTAGGCCCGCGTTGATTACGGCCCACTCCTTCTAACCGAGAGGAGGCCTGTGTCCCAGCAGTGGGGACATTATAGACTAAATATGCTGGGCTTATCAAAAATCAAAATATATTTAGTCAGAAAGAAAGATCCATAATGTTAGTAATATCTTATAGCTAGTGTTAGTAAGTAAAATTATTATTAGGAATTTAAACTAGTACTACTTAGAAAAGCAAAGCAAGTTCAAGCAAGCAAGTTTCTCATACAAATGGGAGAATAGCAAATCTGTCACTGTTTTCAGAATCCTGTGGCTACTGGCCCATATTCTAGTTACCCATAGTGTACCTACCAATGACGCGACTTTTTTTCGAATGATCGCATGAAAGCCGTCAGTTCGATTCTGCACAAACATTTCCGACGCACTACAGAAACGGGGCAGTCTCAAGAGCATTCTGAAAATATTATTTTATTGGACGCGCAAGACATCTAGCGACCTTTTGGTGTAGCTCGCCCACACTCCCACAGACCTCCTCGTACAGACCCTGACAATATGCCTTGAATAGTGTTATCTTGACCTGGTCGGTACAGCGGGAGAATCTACGTGCCAACGACGACACGACGCTACGTGCGTGCGTGCCTAAGCATTCATAGTAATGTTTGATTTTAATGAGAATTTTTGTCAAAAGTGGTAATGCAATTACGGGATCGAGTGTACTTTGTTTCTTGTTACTAGCTATTGGGTTTCACTATACAATTCTGAAGTTCGGATTGATGCCCGTTAATGGCGGTAGGGCTCGCTCCATTTTACATCTGGTAAAATATGGGGTATGTCATCTTCCTACTCCATCGGAGAACCCAGGTAGAACGAAGATAGGGTCGTGGTTACAGGTACAGGGTACTTAGTAACCAAGCATGATGCAGCCGGCAGGTGTCACTAGTTTGTACCAGTACCACTACTTATTAATGAATTATTGTAGTGTGTATTAATTAATAATGCATGTCGAACGCACGGCATTTCTGGGTCCCAATCACTCCAAATACTATGTATTTGAGCTACTATGGAATTGCAGAGTCAGTAAACGGTGGAAACTGTGTCAATATCTGTCGGAATGTTGCTGATCGGAAAGAAATCCTGAAATTAATCCTTACTTATATTATAAATTCGAAAGTAACTCTGTCTGTCTGTCGGTATGTTACCTTTTTACGCCTAAACCACTGAACGGATTTCGATAAAATTTGGCAGAGAGATAGATTGCATCCCGGGGAAGGACATAGGATAGTTTTAATCGACATACCTCGCAGACGAAGCCGCGGGCGGAAGCTAGTGTTATATAATTGCTTTTTAGGGGTCGTAGTTTCCGTACCCAAGAGGTTCCAACGGGACCGTAAAACTAAGTCTCCTCATCCTCCTCATTCGTCCGTCCATTCATCTGTCTGCCACAGGTCACAGGTATATTTTTAACCGTAATAGGTAGATAAGTGAAAGATTCACAGTGTGTACTACTATGGCCGCTATAAAAACTACTACTACTACTTCTACTGATAAGGAAGCAATGATTTATATTTCTCGGCGTATTTATTCAACTGCATAAATCTCATATACGTAGAAATAATAACGCTTTTATTATCAAAATAAACTAAATGTTATAAATATATTGGAATGGTATGATGCAGAAAACCGACAGTCAACATTCAATAGTAGGAAAGTTATTCAAACTAAACGGCGGCGTGTACGGTCTGTCTCACTTCAAAATACTATACTACGTTTTTTTGCTATACGTAGGTATGCTTGTCGCAACGTCGGATGAGGTCAGTCGCCGACCCGGCGGCGTTGACACGGAAGGTCTGCGAACGCTATGACTACAAAACTTAATAAATTAAAAATACAGGCAATACCAACGACTTAAATAAGTCAGAACTATACGGTAATTTATATCCTTTGAATATACGACTTAAGTTATGTCAGGAATCATTGTTTTGACATCGTTTCAAGCAGAAGTTATTTGAATAAAATGATTTGGTGCTCTTTCGAATATTTCCTGAATGTGATTGGTTTGCACCCGCTTCTCCAATCAGTCGGCTCTCCGCTATTGCGAAGGAAGGACGATGCAGCGTTGACAGCAAAATTTTAATAAAACTATCAAAATGTAAATCGAGGAATACGGAACATTATGAAAAAAAGTTTTTTATGTATCGATTTGCAATATGGCTGACTAGTCAGACTGGTGAAACGCTTGCATGCATCAGTAAACCCTTGAAATGCTATGAAATGCATTTCACTTGCCTGAAAAAGTAAACTGAATTGGAATATTAAACAAAAATATTCGACTCAACAACAGACTGGCAATTCTGTCTGTCTCAATCTGTCAAAAATACCTCTAACTTCCTTACATTTTTAACAAGTTTCTGACATTGATTGTCGCTGAGATGAGATTGCGACTAGATTTTGAACGGTTTTAGTTACCTACAGGAATTCAGGGGTGTTGCGTGTTCTAAGCACACCCGTACAATATGTGATTTCCTTTTACTTATTACTTGACATTCTTTCGTTTGATGAATCAGCACTCTATTTGCGTAACTGGCTATCAAACACATTCTGAATCCTTTTGAAGGATATTGCAAATCCATTGCTTTATATGTGATAAAATTGTCTGCTCAACGACGTAAATAACGCAATGAATGTTGTTGAACTGTCAAAATGAAAGTCATTGCTACTGTTAGTGTATTTACATTTACCATGCAGCTATGCGAGTAGTATTGCTTGGTGTAAGAAAACGTATCTTATTGCAATATTTTTGTAGTATATCGAGTTCGTTACTTCTTTAATTAAGTTTCTCTATTTCTTACTATTCGCCCTGAAGTCCTGAATGAAAAAATCAACTCACTTTAATTAAGAGTAGTCTGGCCTAGTTTTATCTGAGTTGCAAGATATTATTTATGTTATTCTTTAAAGAAAATGCTCCTCATTCAAATAATGGTTGAGGGTTGGTCTACAATTGGCTGACTCTTGTACATCAATGCGTACGAGTATACTGGATTCCGCGTAAATTCTATTATCAGTACGTGACACCTCTTGACTCTGGGTTTCGTAATATACGCTCTTGTTTGTTGGATTTACATTACAGAAAAAAAAAATACAAATAAATACATAATATCACGCCTGGTTACGCATAAGTGTACCTATAATACAGGGTAATCGAGAGCGAGCCTGTCGCCATCAAAGAGTACAAATCCAGACTCCGGGCTGAGAAATTCCTGATGGAAAACCCAACAACAATTTGCCCGATCTGGGAATTGAACCCGGCACATCATGCTCAACAGTAACGCGTGTGTCCCCTGGACCGACGAGGATTATAGAACTGTCTGACCAATATTTGTCAGTAGTTGTGATTCCAGGGCAAAGACCTCTGAAAGACGTCGGGCCAAGAAACGAGTATTAATCACCAAGCTCACAGTGTGGGTTGGCAGGGGCTAATGCCTAGCGGTATCGGCTGATGATGTTAAAGGGGCAGCAGGGGGTTTTCGTGTTTGTCTGTTTGTCCGCTTAGCTCTTCTAAACTGCACAATGGATTTTGATGCCGTTTTCACCTTTACTTAGCGCAATTTGTGTGGGTGGTTCATGTGTAATGCATTCACATTAAAACTTGGATATAGCACAGCAATCTCGATTTTTTGGCACCACATCAAGTAAATTGCTAGTAATCCTTTTAAAATAGTGGAACGATGAGCTTGGTTACTTATCTTGGATCATCGTTTCGTTGGTTTGTGACTGAGGTTGTTACCAGGTAAAAAACAAGTTATCCCTAATCAAAAATGGATGGTTGAATATTAAAGAATGGGTTGCTGGCTTTAGAAATAATAGTCGATCGTTAGCACAACAAGAGATTTATTCTCAACAGAAAAACTTACTCGTGAACGTAAAAGTAAACAGCGGAGTACTTAATTGCGTGACACACTAACAGTAGTAATGGCATAGACAAGAAAATTTAAATAGTAATGGCTTTCATTTTCAGTTCAACAACATTCATTGCGTTATTTACGTTGATGAGCGGACAATTAAAAACAAAAATAAGGAGCCATGGATTAGTAATATCCTTCAAAATGATTCAGATGGTGATTGATATCAAAAAGTACTCTGTGTGATTGATAGTGTAATACAAAGTAAAATTATGGTGCTGGACACAGCTGGAGTGACAGAATTCGATTTTAGTTTCCACAGCTAATAATTACCGCTGACATTCTCGATAGGTTTGGCTTTACATAATTTAACAAACATGGTATTTTAAAGAACACTCTCCCTTAAACCAAACCGATAAACAATTTTCAACTTTTAAACTTAAGCTAACACTTTAACAAACTTATTAAATTTAAATAGGTACACAGAGTGGCTTCGTTAAGACATCAGCTATCATAGCTTCTGTAGGACAATACTTGATACTTAAAATTTGCTTCAACGATCTGCCCAGAAGCCGGTTACACCACCGTGCTCAGCCCGCTATTGTTGCGGTGTCTCCTTTGTGTGGCACTTAATTATCTGAGGCAGTAGACAAGTTTATAAAGCCGTTTTTTTTTTTAAATGCTTATTAATTTTATGGAAAAACTAATCTCAGAGATCTGGAGTAGACCTATACTGTATTTACTAAGTCGAAAGCGACGATATTTTGCTCCAATTGCTACACAATATTCAACTGATTCTCATGATGTTACGCTACTCGAATCGCGACATTATGTAGTTATGTTTCTTCGCGGAATTCTGTGAGGAAAAGCGGGTGGTCGTTCCTCCATAGGAACGCTCTCGCCTGTTTTCTTTCTGGTTGTGGTTAAAGAATCTTTATTTTACTCAAAAGAAATTTACAACAAATTTCACTTAATGAGAAATATTTTAACTATAAACATTCATGAGCAGAGCTAGTATCGACATGCACAAATATTAAAAGAAGACAACAATAATTAACGTACATAACAATACATTGAAGGTTGCAGCAAAAGATTCATGCGAAACAAAAGTCAAAATTGTGTCTTTAATGACCATAAAGAGTATTTCAATTGTACCTTAACTTTTCCATATCCAGCTGCTGAAACATTATCACCATTAGCAACACGCACATTTATTGGACTACTAGATTTATAGTTTATCATTACTGACCGGTCTTACATTTAAAGCATTTTATAACCTTTTAAGTGACAAACGCTTGAGTGGTATCATTCGAGTTCTTCTCATCTCTGCGTTGCCTTTCTTGCAAAAGTTTTTCTTTTACAACATCACTACTGAGTTTCACATTGGAGTTTTCCAAGCTCAAAATGTGGGGATCATAATCTTCATTCAACCCACTTATTATTACCACTCCAATGAAATCGTCGTCTGATCCAATATCATTCAATTGCTGTGCAATGTTTCTAATATTTGAGATGTAACTGCAATAGGAAGACAGTGAATATAGGTATATTAAAATCTGCTTTACAAATGGCAGAAACTGACTTAAATTGTTCGTCTGATAATTCGTTCTCGTCTATGTATTTAAGCTGAGTACTTACATTAATTTCATCACGTAATGCATTCGAAAAGGTTTGTAATTCTTGCCCCTTTCATGAAAATGGTCTGTTGTTATACCTCAGACTTTCATGTAGCTCAGACCCCGAAAAGGTTCACAGACATAAAACCTCTTTCATCTTAATGTTGGATGCAACATACGTATCTGATCGCCCTGATCGGAACATAAATTTTTTTCGCAAAGATGTTTACTCTGCAGTCCGATGTAAATCTGTGAACGTCGTCGTTATCTCCATATTGCATATAAAACAAGATCGAGAAGATGTTTGACACAAAATATTTAGCGGCAAACACTGGGGACCAGTATTCAGTATTTCAATATCTCGATGAATATTGCAACTAAATATTGGAGTATCAGCTGGCAATCTACCAGCTTCTTCGAGCTTTCCTATCGCTATTTCCCGAAAGAAAGTAATCGTGCCATTGCTTGGGGCAATAAGACACTATCACATAATGATGTAACAAGAGGTTCTGATTGTAAGAGCCATATTATTTAGAACCTACCACAGTCACTCTAAAATATTTCCACGAAAACCTTTCCAATGAAAAATATATTAGAGTTCCTCCACATTAAGCGTTTGTCCAGCATAGATGATGACGTCACGATAATGTCGCGTGACGGCACGGTTGGCGCAGTGGTTAAGCGATTGCCTGCTGCGCTGCGTGTCACGGGTTCGATTCCCGCACGGAACAAATATTTGTATGACATACAAGTAGTTGTTCCGGGTCTGGCTGTTTGTGTATGTGAATTTAAATGTTTGTAAACGCACCCACAATACAGGAGAAATTCCTAGTGTGGGGCAACGTTTAAAAAAAAAAAAAAAAAAATTGCATTATTATTGAGTAAGCGCAACAACAACGCAGCGCAGTATTAGTTAACTACAATCGTGGTGGAAATGTATGAGAGATAATAAATAGCCTATCAACGGGCGTCCTAAGAAAAGCGATGGCCGCATGAATACGTGACCGAACTTCGCTATCGTTGTTCGAACCCGAAAAACGACCGCGATGATAACGTAAACTGGAAAAACGCTTAACCACTCACACGTCCCGAACCACGTGATTACGTCATCTGACACGTCCCCGAACATTTTTTATTTTGGGCCGCGGTGCATCGATACCCTTAAATATAGATTGTTGTGAAAGTTGTGAACGTTGCATGTCGATAATGTGTCGATAAATAATTTTATTCAGACAGTGAGTAATTTTAAATTTACGTTTTTCAAATAGAAAATTAATGCTCTGCAATTTGATTAGCTAAAACAAATTAGCAAATTTTATACTAGTTTCTAATTGCAAAAGATAAATATTGTAATGTGTACTTGTTTCCGAAGTAAACACCTAACATCGAAATAAAACTTACCATTTACAATGTACTTTAGCATTTTTATTTTTATTAAATAATTAATTTCAGATTTCCCACCGACTGAATTAAGCAGTTTCTCAGTGCTCCCCTACATTATAAAAGGAAGCCGTGTGCAAAATTTCACATTCCTAGTCCCAGTAGTTTCGGCTGTGCGTTGATATGTCAGTCAGTCAGTCAGTTTCTCATTTTAATATAATAATATAGATAGACAGATATCTATGGTCGCTGCGTACGGCGTTTTGAAACGTCAAACGCTACTGACAGTATGCGGTGACGTCACTACGGATGACCGACACGACGCGTCAGCGAACGTGTTGGCAACCAGTACGTTTGCTGCCGCCGTCGAACCTGACGGTCGCGGGTGGTGTGCGAGCGAGACCGCGCCCTTGTTTTTACGAACACAGCATTCGGCCGTCGTCGGTGATGGTCGTAGTCGCGTAATCGGTCGCGGTCGGCGTATGGTCAGATAGGCCCCAGCCTAATAACTTTAGAGATTACTGTTCATAAACGGTTTTTTTTCTTGTGAAAACCGTCGTCATTTAACGCGGGAAGAGGTGCTTAAGGCGAGTAACACACGGCCCCGCGCACCGCCGCGGTAGGCGGTGAAGCGGATCTCATGTCGCATTGGTTTCTAAGAAATCCGTAGATGCCTAACACACGTACACCGCCTGGCCGCGCAGTCGAGCGGTGCTTTCACCGCCACCGTCCCTCCGCGCTGCCGTCCGAGCGGTGAAGCGGCGCCTCACACATGGGGCGCCGCATAACCGCGCGGATCATCGTGGGTGCAGGACGTGTTGCAATTTAAAAATGATGAAAAAGTGACCAAACTGGTCAAAACCGTGTTAAATCCATCCAAGCAGACAGGAGCGTAAACCGCTTCACCGCACGGGGCACCGCTACGAAATCCGCTTTACCGCCACCGCCCTCCGCGGCGGTGCGCGGTGCCGTGTGTTAATCGCCTTAGGCTGTGGGCTTGCTAGAAGCAGAGCGTAGTCAACGTAAAACTGCCGGCTTTATCGTGCCAAAATTTCAGCCAAATTGGCTGAACGGCTTTTCCTAACATTTTATGGACGGAAATGCACCCAGCATTTCCGTCCACGATAACGTTGTAACATGTATACACGTATTTAGATTTTGTTTACTGTAGTCGATCATATAGGTACTTTTATTGTTTCTAATACATGCGTTTTTTGTGTTTAGGTCCTGTAAGCCCCTAAAGTTATAAAAAAGATGATCAATATTTTACAGCTACGTAATAGGTACATTTTTTGTAATAAATTCGTCACTTTTCGATTGTATTACTACAATCCATCCAATAACCATTAATTATAATCCATTGCAATAACTTTTAATTGAGGCGTCAATTAATAAGAACGTTATCTTCATTACGGGCGCACGAGTGGAGCCGAGCGTCAAAATCCGATGAAGAGAAATATCCGACGGTCGGATATTTCTCTTCGATTCCGAATACGTTCGCGTTGCATTCATCGCAACTATTTATATTTCAAGGGTATTAAGGTTACGAAGAAAAACGTTGGAGCTACATATTATACTCCTCTTATTTTCATGAAACATAATTCCATACACGTGCCGACGCGACTGTCGACACTCGGCATTGTTTTGTTTTTTTGTGATATTGACATTAACCCTAGCGCTTTTTCAACTAACACAAGCCGGCCACAGACGTATACGGGGAAAATGTGTGGGTTTTTACTCTAGAAAATTGGATATCTTTAGTGCAAGACAAAAAAAAAAGACAAGAAACGAATATGCGAGACCGATTTTATAAGACTTCTAGATTAAGCATAACTACTGCAGGTGATACTGATATTTGCTGAGTATCGCTAAAATAAGCTTGGTATAAGAAAAGAAAAATAAACTCTTAAAATCAGTCGTTCCTTACTACGGAAATGTTATACTTACATTCACTTTTATATAAATAAATATTGAAAATCACGTGGAGCATAACAATTTTTTTTTTTTTTGTGTAAGGTCCTAAAATGCACCCCTTTGCCGAAAATATCATGGCACGACACATGGACTTGCTTATCAATGGCAACAATATTGCGTTACAGAGCTTGTGCCTACGGCGTAGGCCTCGTAGCGATTACGGCCTTATGTGTTGGAACTCATAATAATTTTACATTGGCTTATTGTTTGACAAAATTGTTATATGTTTGTTATGCGTGAGTAGATGTATGTAGGTACACATATTTATGAGAAATTTGTATTGATTCCATGTAAAGTTTGTTGGTACTATGGCTTTTAGTGTTATTTACGCTCTTTACTGTTTAGTGATTAGAAGATGACATCACACAAATGAGTAGGTAAGTATTAAGTTTAGATTATCACAAAGTTTGCAAATCCAGATATTTTTCGTCACTAACGAATTTTATAGAATAATTCGATTACCTTTATACTGGCACGTGCCGTGAACCTTGCCGTGCAGTCTTTCATTTTCGTTTTATAGTTAGGGGTGCTACACAGATTTTTGATTCAGCAGGATTATGAGTACGCGTAGGTACCTAGTAATTGCTTCGGGTCCGCTGTGCTAATCTATTTATTACTAGCAGCGCCCCGCTATTTCATCCGCATAAGTTTCGATCCCTTGGGAATATCGGGATAAAAAGTAGCCTATGTGTTAATCAAGGGTGTCAGCTACTTCCTATCAAAATTGGTCCAGCCGTTTGTGCGTGAAGAAGTAACAAACATACAAACACAATCACAAACTTGCGCCTTTATAATATTAGTGTGATTTAAAATAGGTACACCAACAGCATAATATATAAGTACAAAGGCTTATAATAATAATAAATACACATTACATTACACACACTTATTGTACATTATTACGATTATATTGTACATTATTATTTATTATTATTATATTATAAGCATATGTTGTCCCAATGCAGGGCAAAAGCCTCCCTTCCCTCTTTCCACTTTTCCTGGTATACTGCGATTGTGGACCAATCCTTTAAAACGGAATCCAGCTCATCTCGCCATCTCTTTCTGGACTTGCCGCGTACTCATTTCACAGAAAACGCCTGGAAAACTATTGGTCAATGAAACATCTCTTGAAAGGACCTCTCCCGCTTTCACTAAAATCAAAGCACATGGACATGTGCATTCTTCTCACCCTCACCTACGGAGCGCAAACATGGTCTCTGACAAAGCGTGAAAACTCGGCACTTAGAATTCGCCAACGGGCTATGGAGCAAAGTATTCCAAATTGGTGTCAAACTCTCAGACCCCATTCGCATTTCTCATTAGGAACCAAAACACAAATAGCGGACGCTGGCCGCACAGCTGCTGGACTAAAGTGGAACTGCGCTGGCCACATCTGTCGCATGTGGGAGCAACAATACTTAAAAACCACCACTCAAGATCCCAAATAACGTATACATTGTCCAATAAATAATAAACGTTAACAGATATGGGTTCTTCTACCAATTACAGGTATACACGAAATTCACGTAGATAATTTAACAAAACAACCTTCGTAAATTATATAAAATTAAAAATATTTATTGAAATAAAAATCGAAACACGAAACTTACACAAATATCAATAAAGTGACATATTATAATATTATCTAAAATAAGCATAACTCATAACTAATTTTGACACTGGTCATTTAAATGGCTATTTAAATAATATAAGTAAAATATAAGTATAATAAAATAATATAAGAATAATAATTTAATATAATATATAAAATAAATTGTTCAACTGATACTGCCGAATCAGTTGTGCCGACCCGAACATATGTACCTACAAGTGTGTAGCGCGGCTGTCCGGTGACGAACAGCCGCGGCGGGTTCACGGATGTGTAGCACCCCTTAGTTGCACTGGAGTGCCAGTTCCAAATAAGAGGTTTAAAAAGTTTACGGTCAGTGGACCTTGAACTATTTAGTATTGTTGTGTTAGATTTTCAGAAAACTGCAGCTCTTTTAAGCTGTCAACATTTTTTTAAGCTTGAGTACGAGGCTTTTGACTACGCTGTGTGTGTATATTTTATGTCGTTTTTTTATTTGCAACGTACGTTTTGTATAAGCAGAATAAACAATTTTTCTTTCTTTCTCTTTTGTTGTGTATATACGCACTAGCAGCACCCCGTGGTTTCACCCACATTAGAGTCGATCCAGTGGGAATATCGGGATAAAAAGAATCCTATGTGTTATTCTGATGTATAAGCTTTAATAAGTAAAAATCTCGTGTCACAATATTTGTTATCGAACTTCTCCGAAACGGCTTCACCGATTTTTATGAAATTTTTTGTGTAGATATATTAGTAGGTCTGAGAATAGGTCGCAGGCTATTTTTTTTTTTTGCAAAACAGTATTTGCGGGGTCAGCTAGTATTACTATGAAGTTTCATCAAAATCCGTTTAGTAGTTTTTGCATGAAAGAGTAACAAACCATCCATCCGTTCTCACAATTTCGCGTTTATGATATTATATTAGGAATTTCAATATAATGGAATTCATTCAAACTGAATTATGCAACATTTTACGTTTCACTATCATGGGAAAATTATGGTTGCTTATGTTGCCTGTTGACAATTTCATTCATTCTATTTCGTCATTTCGTTCACGTGGAAGTCGTAGGTATACTTAAATAATGGTCACATTTTTATAAAACTTCTCTATAAACTATAACGTTTGTAATTTTGGTCTCAGCAGTTAATATAAGTTATTTTATTAAACCCACAAACTTTTTCCTTTTAATATTAAGCTTAATATTATTTAGTTGGAGATCCCTCCAATATTGAATTCTGAAGAAGGCGATAAGTATACCTCTACCTAAATGGTATGCGTTACTGCCTCGGCGCTTCCTTTGTAATTTCTTTACGCTGCCGGTATTGCTCCGGATGAAATTCTTCTTATGGTCATATTTTTCTAATATACCCACTCTTATTTTCCAATATGTGAGTGATATGTAGTTCGAGAATTTTTATTAATGTTCGGGATGATTTATTATTAGAACATTTTTTGAGTGAATGTACCTACATGTTCGTATACCGTATTATATTGTATTCAGTCCTCAGCAAATGGGTTGGTTTTGGGCAAATAAGGACATTATTATTAAAAAAAAAAATTACTCAGCTTATTTGTTCATCATCATCATTATTTCAGCCGAAAGACGTCCACTGCTGGACATAGGCCTCCCCCAAGCACCTCCACTTCGGCCGGTTCTGTGCTTCTCGCATCCAAAGGGTTCCTGAACGCTTATTTGTTAAAAAAAAAATCTTTTGATCTTTGTATTATTTTAAATCAATGTCAATCAACATCAGCTAGTCCATCCCATTAATTTATAGACGGATAACAAAAACTTCAAACTTCGACAATTCCAATTATAAGTCAACTATACAAGTAGACCTCTATACAGTGTAACATCTAACCGGCGAATAATGGTCTCTAAATGAAATACCTTCACTACACTCCAGTTCCACGGAAATAGAATTGACATATGAATTCATATTAGATTAGCAAACGGAGTGAGGCACGTATCCGTGCAATTTAAATGTGTAATATGTTGTTAACGTGGAGTAAGAAGATGTTGAGCAAGTGTTGGGTTAACTAAAAATAAAGACAAAACTGGTTGTGAATATAAGTACCATGCTAGCTACTTTACTGTTTGGCGGTTCTGATTATTAAATATTTATGGCCTATGCAAATGCCCTGCAGATCAAGGCGGATCTAGTAGCGTCGTGTGACGGATAGTATAGCTTAAAATAAAATTAAGCTTCACGATGACTGATGCATTCATGCTGTTTGTCGGGGCCAGTCAACTCAAAGCTGCAATGGATCTTTCTTTAGAACTAAACATCATCTCATAATTTCATACCTACTACCGATTTAAGTACCTACAAATAGTGTAATAGTGAATCAAGTATTTATTTATACATCTATCTATATAGGGTGACTGGTAATTAGTGACCGATACTTAAACACGTGATTTTACTCATCATTACGATACCCTATATAAATAAAACAAAGTCGGGTTAGTAAGGTACAAACCATTTATAACTCAAGAACGGCTGGACCGATTTTTAGGATCTTTGACATGTTGGATTTTTCTGAATAAAAATTTAAAATATTTCATTTTCTCATACATTTTGTATTTAGTGATTCTGAGGCGGTACGAAGTTTGCTGGGTCAGCTAGTTATTCATAAACTGCCCTTGCTTTGCACGAGAGCAATCTACAGGCGGCAGACTTGTGAGAACATTGAAATTTTTGTGCTGTATTTAAGCATACAAACCTTTTGAAATAAATTCTCTAAATCGACGAAATTAAATAAAAAAATAAAAATATAGTGAAATTAACATCAAAATTCTTGTATTTCTCATACTATTTTCAGTATAGATATAGATTTTTTATGACACGATCCACATTTCATGCAGCATATACTCGTAAGTGGACCGAAATCAATTCACTTTACAGAGTTGATATTCGTGGGTTGATTTTCCATTTCGGTTCGCTGTCACTACAGGTGAAAATCAGCATTTACATGTCGCACATCCCAAAGTGAGTTAAGAACTTGATTCCGTATGTATTCTCATTGACGCATGACATGACTGCGGATCATGCATTCACTGCGATGTGTGGGCAGATTAAATTTTTATTTCTTTCTTTCTAAATTCCAATTTTCATAATATGTTTCTTGCAATTTGCAGGTCAGTATCAGGTTGTATGTATATTGATCTAAATATGATTCGCGGCCGTATTTATAGAATTACAATCATAATATCATCAAAACAACTCTCTAAGTTCATATTACCTTATTGAATGACTACTTCATTAAATCATGACAGTCAAAGTCAATTCTAACTTAAGTAGGAAAATCATTATAATTCTGTAAAATTATGTTTGTTACGGTCGCAAATCATATTAATCAACATACAACCTGACACTGACCTGCAAATTGAAAAAAAAAAAAAAAACGTAAGAAAAGGATAATGAACATTAACCGACATTGATGAACTATGTTGATTTTTGTTGCCCATTTTTTGTTTTTTTTTTTTTGGTAGGTATATTATCAAATAACTTCTCCCGCTCTGGGCGTAGCGGGAGGGCGTGTCAGACTTTTACTGGCTAAAACCCACCCGTGTTCCTTCAGTTGCCATCTGCCAGGGGCCACGGTATCTCTTTCGAATAACCCGCGACACTAGCAGGCATCGGCCTTAGCGGACCCCGTCAGTTAGTGCTGACATCACTTTGAGGCGCGCATGGAACACAACGCGCCGTCGACCCTGGCCTGGTCCTTACCGGACGGCGAGCTGCCCATTGCTCGCCGTCCGCAAGCTCGCGCCTTCGGTGACCCTTTTTTTTTTTTTTCGGATGGGAAATCATCAAATGACCCTTCCCGCTCTGGGTGGAGCGGAAGGGAGTGTCAGACTGTTACTGACTAAAACCCACCCGTGTTCCTTCTTTAGCCCTTTATGTTCCGGGCCAGCGGTAACCCTTTCGTACAATCCCGCTGACCCGGCAGGCTTCGGCCCTATGGGGCCCCTCCTCGATGCTGACATCTCTTTGAGGCGCGCGTGGAACACGTACGCGCCGCTACGGTGACCCTCATGTAGTAGTTTAATTAATACTAAAACAGCATGTCTGAATTCACCTGGAGAAAGAAGATAAGTGAGGAAATTAAATTGTTCTAATAAAGAGAAATATTTAACTTATCCTCTCAAAACTTATTGATCTGCTAATGATGGACAATTTTTGCGCTTCCAATGATGCACTTTCTTTAAATAGTTTAGCCTCTTTTTAAACTTTTACGTGCTAACGTTGGGTTGACACCTGGTTCACGACGAGCCAATGAGGAAAGGCGTTGCTGTGTGCATTGAACTTTAATAAAGTCGGTAGGACATCGCCCGTACGAGTGTATTTGTGGGATGGAAGCCAACATGAGTCTATCTAGTCCGAGTATCACGCAGTCGAAGCGTGTAAAAACACTAAAATAGCTTTCAGTACTAACATGCCTATCAGCCCCGTTTCATTACTTCGTGTACGGGGGGTGTGTGGAACGCAAAGGTGAATAGCTGAAGTGGTTCCGCTCGATTTCCGCTACCCTTGTCTGCGCATTGCATGGGCAAACCTCAATTGCACATTTTGTCGACATTGTCTTGTGCTTTGTTATTTGAATTGCTACCGCGTTTTGTTATTAAGTTAGAGTAAATGTAAGTAAATGTAAGTTAGAGCTTTATATAGTGGCTCCGTTTGCCAGAGTTTGGTTCTAGTCCCGATCGTGTGAGTATTGGGAACTGTGTTTTATTATAAATGGACTTGTCTCACAATACCGGACAAACCGATAAATTTTCTCGAAAGTCTTTAAAATTAACTACTATTGGACATTTAGTCGTGACATTTTGATTTCATATAAATAAGGCTTGGATTCGTATGAATAAGGCCTTTCAGGGGATGAAAGTTTGTATGGCAAACTTATGAAAATTAATATTCATACATTAATTAACATACAATACTCATTTAAATGCGAAATATCGTGGAATTTAAATTTGTCCTAGTTTCCGTGCCGGTGAGTGTAAGTATGCATATTCCTCAGTCCCAAACGTAGAAAAACAAACAGTTAGCTCGCTCAGTAATGTTTGTCGACTGCACTGTGATTAGTGTGTCGTTTGAAGCGAAGAGGAGATTAAAAATATTAGAATCATTTGATGTTATTTATTAATTTAAACATCTAAATCACTGATATTTCGCAAAAATAGTGAACGATCGTCGACATCTTAGGATCGATCGACATTTTAGGTTTGAATACTTTATTCTCAAATAGACAAAAGAGCAACTATGAGAATATAATCTAACATGAAGTCGGTAAAAAACAACAAAGATTGTCTGTGGAGTTTCTTGCCCGGTCTTCTCTATACAGCTTTGGAATAGGCAACTAGCTTCCTGACTGACTCCTTTGACAATTCAAAAGTGCCTGTTAATGTTTTAATTGAATTAAGTGTGATGTGTTGTGTAATAAACTTTTTCTAGGTAACGGTCACCGAACAAATATACTTAAAAGGCTTCAAATTATTTTGTTTTTAAATTGGTTGGGTTACGCGTTCAACGGTTTTATTCTCAACTAGTAGTCTAGTAACATTGTTAGTGAATCGATTTCAAATATGTAATTTGATAGTTTTGATTTAAAACCGCTGAAAGTGCTGACATTTTTATAAGGGATGGAAAATTGAGTGATATTCTTTTAAGCATTGTTTGTACGTGTCTCTGGCAGGATAAGTAAGCTGGGTCGACGAAGACTGCGTTCGCATAGCTGAGATTTTTTGATAAATGTTACGTTAATGTGTGATTGAAATGGTTCCATCCATTATATTTCAAGCAAAGCAAAGCAAGCAGCGAAGCAATTTTTTTTTTTTATTTTAATTTTGTACGTTGGTTTTTTGTTTTTTTTTTACCCCTTCTTGCCTAGGAAAGCACGTTAAGCCGTTGGTCCCGACTGTCTATCGTGGTTCTTTGGCAGTCGTTACTGGTCTCAGGTGCCCGAAAGTCTGACAACCAGTCTTACCAAAGGGTTGTATTACCCAGTGGGTTGTGGAGGTTAGGGAGGCAGTCGCTTCATGTAAAATAATGGTATTCAGCTGCATTCGGTTAGACTGGAAACCGACCCCATCATAGTTGGGAAAAGGCTAGGCACGGAGGGGTCTCGGTTTGTAAAGATAGTCACCCATCCACAGACCAACCGCGGCAAGCGTAGCTTATTCTGATCGATCGACCTGTGTTGCTGTTATTATTTAGCCACGGGCCTTTAACAAGTGAATTGTAAATGTTTAAACACAATTCTTTGGGTATAGGTACATTGACTTCTATTGCGGAGTGATCCAATAAGCAAGGAAATGACGTCCATATTATATGTAACGTTTAACTTCGGCGGGTTGTTTTGTACACTATATTTGCCTATTATCCGACGCCCGCGTAGCCGAGCCTCGTAAGTAACGCGGGCGTCGCATTGTGTAGTACCTATTAACTGCTTCTTAAAAATTGTTCGTTAAGTTTTTGATCCGTGCCTCACCTGAGCCTCGTCCGCGCCTCGTTGTTGCCTCGACGTCGCCTCGTAAGTGACAAGGCTCGCGACCGCCACTATCTAGCATAAATCAGCCTTAATAATGTTTCGAGAAGTCACAAAACTTAGACAGTAAAATGACTCAGATGATATTTTGCTTTATTTTGATTTGTGGTTAATTAAGTTCCTACTCAGGTTCGATGCGGTCTCAGCCATTCCTGTACGTAATGAAAAGTTTTACCGCGAACTTTCTCATTAGGTGCCTAGCAATCTAATGCGGGCCAACGACATATACGTTCTGTAAATTTAGCTATTAAGTTCAGTGTTGTTATTTTACTGTAGGCTATCAACGATTTTCTTGCTCAAAAAACGTACAAAATATTGTAGGTCCCGTGTAAGTAAAAGAAATAAATATATTAATAGTTGATCGCTGATAGTTCACACCGGCGAGTACTTGTTTGTCCTAGCGACAAGAACTATCAAATGGAGGAATTGTAAAGCGACGTTCGCTTGGCGGGCACACCACTCGCTGAGAGACTCACGCTTGGTCCACACGCATACCAGTACTTGCTCAGCGACGCTCGCTTGGCGAGCACACCACTCGCTGAGAGACTCACGCTTGGTCCACATGCATACCAGTACTTGCTCAGCGACACTCGCTTGGCGAGCATACCAATCGCTGAGAGACTCACGCTTGGTCCACACGCATACCAGCACTTGCTCAGCGACACTCGCTTGGCGAGCACACCACTCGCTGAGAGACTTACGCTTGGTCCACACGCATACCAGTACTTGCTCAGCGACGCTCGCTTGGCGAGCACACCACTCGCTGAGAGACTTACGCTTGGTCCACACGCATACCAGCACTTGCTCAGCGACACTCGCTTGGCGAGCACACCACTCGCTGAGAGACTTACGCTTGGTCCACACGCATACCAGTACTTGCTCAGCGACGCTCGCTTGGCGAGCACACCACTCGCTGAGAGACTCACGCTTGGTCCACACGCATACCAGTACTTGCTCAGCGACGCTCGCTTGGCGGGCACACCACTCGCTGAGAGACTCACGCTTGGTCCACACGCATACCAGTACTTGCTCAGCGACGCTCGCTTGGCGAGCACACCACTCGCTGAGAGACTCACGCTTGGTCCACATGCATACCAGTACTTGCTCAGCGACACTCGCTTGGCGAGCATTCCAATCGCTGAGAGACTCACGCTTGGTCCACACGCATACCAGCACTTGCTCAGCGACACTCGCTTGGCGAGCACACCACTCGCTGAGAGACTTACGCTTGGTCCACACGCATACCAGCACTTGCTCAGCGACGCTCGCTTGGCGAGCACACCACTCGCTGAGAGACTCACGCTTGGTCCACCGCATACCAGTACTTGCTCAGCGACACTCGCTTGGCGAGCACAACACTCGCTGAGAGCCTCACGCTTGGTCCACACGCATACCAGCGACTGATCGCTCGTCGCTGTTGCGCACTTACTGCTCCTTGCGCGCCAACTCGATTTTAGTTGCTAACTTTACTCGCTTCTCGTTAATCGCCGGCGGTGGGACAGGATAAAATAGTTAGTAATAAAATAGTTAATTAGTTAAACAGGGCTAAAATAATAATAATATACAACAAAGGAAATTATGAGCCCTTTGTATCAAGTTTTTCGGAGCCAGCTACGTTCATATTTAAGTTGGTTAGTTGACTCTCATTAGTAAACTTGTTCAGTCTGCTAAACTGTGATACTTTCCTTCTAAAGTTAAGTCAAGTGAGTGCTTTTCAGAATTTTAATAAAAGCGCTTTGGCCTGTTGTGAGTAGGCAGCACTAAAATTTCGTGATTTTGGGTTGTTCCTATAGTGAAGTCAGAGAAATTTATTAGTAGAAAAATTAGTCAATTTGCTTAACAATTCATTTTCCTGGCTATACAGTCAGGAAAATTAATCATCGTCATCATCGTCATTGTACAATGACGAGAATAAAAACCCCTTTTTAGGTTTTCAGTTATTCAATTACACCTTAAATACCTATCTACCGCGTATTGAGTTTCTTGTTCATTCAAATAAACGTTAACTTTTCATAACGGTAGGACTTTTCAATTTCCGTCAAGCCTGCCGCGTTTGAGGCGTAGAGAGGAAATTTCAGTGTTATTTCGCAAATATTGAAAATGAACATATTGTGGTATAAATTGTCATGTGTTTTTGTATCTGCCTGTTTTTCAGTGTCCACGTACTGACTGTTCACAGTTATTCTGCCTCCGATTTTACATCACTGTGATCTTTATTGTCGTGTCAATAAGGTGCTATTGGGTTGGTGCCATTACAAAGTCTGTCAAAATTACAATAATCTTTATTTTCGTTGCAATAAAGTTGCTATTCGGTTGTTTTTGTCAGAGTTAAAATAACTGTGGACGGCCTGTAGTCTTTTTATACCTACAGCAGACGTTAATTTTTCTGATGCAGGTTTTTTAAAAATAACATTTAAGTACACATCGTTTTGACATTGTTAATGCCTTATTCATACGAAATATAAATGTCATAACTTTATATGTCCAATGTGGTTAATTTTAAAAACAGTTTGTACATATGCAGTAGTTTTAACACACGCGAACTAAGCGACAAGTGATCAGTGATTAGCTCATCGACTGCGAGTAATACTACTCAAAAGCGGCGACTCAACATGCAAACTAGTCGCGACGTTCTCTCCTGATAGCCTGATCTATTAGTTTCGGATACAAGCAAATTCTTAAAGTCACCGTTCGATTTTTTAACCACAGTTATACTGTTAACCCAATCAGAGAGACCCTCTACTTTTGCTATAATACCTTGTTACTCCATTTCCAATAACTTTTTCTTATGTCCTCGCTGATCGCAAATGGCAATTTACGAGGCGCATGCACAACGGGGACGGCGTCGTCCCTCAATTGAATATTATATTCCCCCGGTATATATAACCTATACCTTCAAAAACATCTTTAAAATCTTTATTTATCTAGGATCTAATATCAGACCTCTGCATAGACATAACCCTCTTAATTAAGTTAATTTCTACACATGCATAACGTTGGGACGTCATGCATGTGTAGAAATGAACTTAATTGGCTTGGCGTGCTATTTACATCTGCAATTTTAAACTCTAGATATTATTTACAACTTGTTCATATGATATACTTTTAGATGTGTTATCCTTAGGACAGTAATTATATCACCTGAATAACCGCTCAATTTAGTATTAGTTTGCAATATTTTATCAACGGGTATTCCTAGTCTGGACAAAATCGCATCGGTAGCACATTAACATCTGCGCCCGTATCTTGAAATTTATGCAATGCTCATTAAATGTACAGTCCAATCACTCAAGTCTTTATTTAATGCAAATCATCGTCTGCCTAGCCTTTTCACAACTATGTTGGGGTCGGCTTCCAGTCTAACCGGATGCAGCTGAATACCAGTATTTTTTTATTTTTTTTTATTTTACATGGAGCGACTGCCTATCTGTCCTCCACAACCCAATTACTAGGTTATATACCCCTTGGTAAGACTGGTTATCAGACATTCGGGCTTCTGACTCCCCGTAACGACTGTCAAAGTTCCAAAATTATTTAATGCAAATATTACCTTTTATTTAATTTATTTCTGACGCCTCCACAAAGTACACACCACACACTTTTGCGAAGTGCTATTTCCCGCCAGTGAGAAAACCAGTTCAAAAATACCCACATCGTTATTCCGCGAGAATGAAATCACGACCAACAAGAACTACAAAAAAGAATTTCCCATTAACATCGTACCGTGCAATTCCCGTTGAAAAAAAACCTTTTGTAGGAGCTGACATGTGTTTCTATTTATTCAGTGCGTAGATAAGTACTCAACATAATCCTTTTATTACCATTGCGGTATATTGGACAAGAAATCAATTAAAGTTGTAGGTACCTACTCCTGCAAGTGGTACAGTTACGTCTTGAAAATATGGAAAGATGATGATGGGAAAGGAATAAGTAAGAAGCTTTATTATTATTGTTTTTCATTAAGTATATATTATATTATGTCGTGGTCCGATCGTAGAATTGGCTATACGTCATAAGTCATTTATTCATTTGTTTAACATAGGTACAATAATTATAGTATATAAAGATAATAAACAGTGCGCTATGTTATGCCAGTAGGCGTAAAAATGTTTGTAAATAAGTAATCAAGACAGCTAAGTCTTGATACTGAAATATAATAAAATAGGTAAGCCTGGACATTATAAAACATAATTATACAGAATCACACATTTCATAATACAAATTAATAAATAGCAATAGATATCAATGTCAATTATTATGGAGTACAAAAATTAAATAAAAAAAATTATAATACTTATGTTTACGTGCACATAGACTGAAAACAAATAATAAGACTAAGGACTGATTTTTCCAACGCCAGATAATTTTAATTCGATGAATAATTTTGAATTTTTGACAGATCTTCCATACAAAATCTGTCAGACGTCAATTTTATTTCAATATTAAAAATTATCTGTCGATTGAAAAATCTGCCCTAAGCATGGACGTAATATACATATAGAAGTAACTTCTATATATTACGTCCATGGCCCTATGTCATTATACAAAACTTATGTCAAGGACAACAATTTTATTAGCATGTCAAAATTCTGTCATTAGATTTCTGTCTGTTGTATGTTTTTGTTTGTCAGCAATATCGCGATCTGCCTGGCCATTTCACGATACGCCGTCATTTGATTTTTCCGGTTAAATCATGATGCGCCTTACAATTTACATTCCGAAGAGGATACCTATAACGCTGCATTTAGGAAATAATTTAAAATCATAACTCCTGAGTAGGTATAGTTATTTTGTACACGAATGCACGCAACTAGTAATACTACTATTTGAAAGTAAGTAAACGGTGGAACGCAGAGCTAAAAGGCTTATAGGCGACGGGATGTTGGTAGCTACGCTTCACAGCCTGGCTCATCGGCGTAACTTTGCTTGCCTATCGGTCTTCTACGGACTGTACTTCGAAGAGTGTACCCAGGAGCTCCACGACCTGATCCCACCATTCCCGCCCTTTTAGCATCGGACAACCAGACGTACTGCAGCGTACCAGTCACACTTGGTTGATACCCGACGAGTCGTACTCAGCGTTTCTCTTCCACGTTTATTATGCGCACAGCCAGTGAGAAAAGAGAAATCCATTCTCTGCCGGCATCTGTGTTCTCCCACATTTCACCCGTCTGCCTTCAAATCAAGAGTGACCAGGCATCTTCTGGGCACGCTCGTTCCATCATAGACCTCATCTATCACTTTCCATCAAGCGTGATCGGAGTCAAGAGCGGGCCCATTTAGCAATAAAAAAAATAAAAAAAGGGCAGACACTACGAGAAAACTACTGTGAAGGAACGCCACACTTGCTAATGAAGCTAAGTTAGGCGTGCTTCGCACTTTTCCGGGTCGGCATGATTCGGTACGATGCGCCACAACCGCATGCCGAAACATGCTGACCCGAAAAAGGTGTGTTAGTGTGTAGCACCCCTTAGCTCAGTTACTTGAGTACTATTATATACAACGTCACATTGTAAGAAAATATGTGCTCCTGCCTCAACCGTCCTGCAGGAGTGACGGTTCGAGATCCATTCACGAATACCTACCTACATGGAGAGCCGTCTTTGTTCGTGTTTCCTTTTGTATCGAATAAGAGTCCAAGAGATTATGTTTATAGCATCGTGCTTCGATCTTGTATTTCGTAGTTTTTTTCCATCTTGTCTTGATAAGTATTTAACCTATTCTTTAAAAAAAAAACATTTTTTTTTATAAAATAGGTCTTTACTCACAGGAGAAAATCGATTACGAAAGTGTGGGGTATTTATGCCAGTCACTGTACCCACACAGCTACTACTATGATTATTATCATCATAGCTGTGTGGGTAGGCCATACAGTATAATGACTTGGGCTTTGCATGTAGACTGCGTAGACCGTCTACTATTAGGTTAGTGAAAGAGAAAGAAAACTAGCTAGTTAGCTTCATACATATAATTATAGCAGAACTTATAACACGGCAACACACTCACACTTAGTAGGAATGGTGCCGTCCTTCGTAGCATGCGAAGAAGAGGGGCTTGTCAGCACCGATTCAGCAAGAGGCCAGTCAGGTCTTAGAAAGGCTGCAGTTAGCGTGCGTTGGTAGCAGGCCGTAGGACCGTAGCACGCAGTTCAGCCACGCGTGCAGCGTTAGGAATAGCGTGTTATTTTTACATTTGAGTCCTACTGCAGATATTAATTATTAGATATATTAATTAGCCAGTCAGCAAGGTGGCAGCGGAGCTGACTGCAGGCTGTTCTTATGGTGAACATAATAAACAGTATTCTATCTAACTGACCAAGGAGTATCCGACGTTCATTTAAGTTAAACCTTTAAAATAATTGGCTACTGTGTTAGACCAAGGCTATTGTAGGTAATCTATAGTACTTAAGATACATACATAGAACCTGTTGGTGTACAGAGGCCAGCACATAAAGCTACTACAATCTGTCAAATTTCTTTAATAGATTTTCAATTTTATCGCTAAATTATATGGTTCAAAGTTGATTGGTAATTTTTACAGTTTCGGGTAGTTTGATGTGCTGGCGTCAATAAACTAAGAGCCTATACTACCTCAAATGGCTTAGCATGATCCTCCGTTATGTCGGAAATACCGGAGCATTAATTTTGAAATAAATATATGCTAAAGTTGAGGATTAATGTTAGGTACTATGTTAGACGAAAACACGATTCCATAAAATTTTCTCGATAGAAAAAAAATCCAAAGTTACCTCCAAACCGGACAATAAACCGCTGGTATTAAAAAAATACTTCAAATTAGATCATGAAACTTTGCATACTAACTGAACTAACTATAAATCAGGTCTAATGTTAGCTAGTTTTTTTGATTTACCTTTATTTTCACCGTAAAAAGCAAATACCTAAACTATTGGCGCTGCCTTCCGCCCAGCACCGCACTCTGTTTCGCTCTCACACAGTCCGCGACCAGTATCGTGCGAGCGAGATAAAGAGTGAATTTTAGCTGAGGTAGTGTAGGCTGTATTACTTATGCTACTCAAATATCGAGATAAAAATATGGTCGAGATCGCTTCTCATAAAAATAATTAAACACAATCAGGTTTCATAACTAGGTACTAATGTAACAAAAATTTCGTTCACTCACTCGGCTTTATTAAACATTTTAGATGAAGACAACGGTTAATTATCTCGACTGGCATACATCTGCTCTGCTACAGCAAATATTGAAAGGAATCCTCGTTACCTGCCATTATATTAATTATCGTCTGAATTTACCGAATAGTGTGATAATATAGATCAAATATTAATATGGTTATTGGTCTATTTATAGTTATGAACAAAGTACGTAGTTTCTACTTGATAATAATAATTATATTGTAGTTTGAACGCGCTAATTTCGGGAACTATAATTTGGATTTGATCTGTTTTTTTTTACATTTCTATGGATTTGATAGGTAAATATTTGTGATTGAATTGATAGCCTAATTCTTGAGGAATTGTCCGGCCTTTTCTGACTTTTTTATCCATCGCGGTGGGTCGGGAGCCGATGCAGTTTCATAAAAATGTTATTTTAGCAATAATTATTGTATATATAATGACTTTCACACGTTCGAAATCGCGGGCAGAAGGTAGTTCTAATGCGTGGTCAGTACATGAAACCCATTCAAAGTGTACCTACATTTTTACTTTCATACGATTTATTTATCCTCACTCTGGAACGCCATACAGCAATTACGCCAACAGAGCAAAAAATCATTTCATGTGCTGATTTCCATCCATCCTGTGCGCAGTGGATATTGAACGAGTGGCGATGGATCCATGCACGCTCATGCAGCGTGAATACATTTCTCGATGGCCTCATCACTCAGTGTAATTTCAAAATAAATACATTAAATTTGAAAACACGGAAAATTATGAGGTGTCTTCCTGCCTGACAGACGACATAATGACGATATTACTGCGAAACTGCCCATACTCGTAAAATAAAGTATCTTGCCATAACATTTTTAAGTTTAGCCTTTAGTTTAGTTTTGTTATTACTTATTATGTGTGATCACTTGTTTCTGAGATTGCTGGTAAACCTGTAATTGGCGACTGTGCAAGACCAAGACTTTTGTAATCTATAGTACCTACTTATGATAAATTATACTTAGAAGCTGTTGCTGTACCATAATAAATAAATAAAACTGAAATGCAGAGTGGGCTCCATACTTCTAAGACAAATGCTAAGAAAATGGTGCTCAATCAGTTTAAGTATACTTAATACTATAAACCCATTAATAAGAAGGAGATCTCTATTTTATTTACAAATTACTCATCTTGTCGTAGGAAGATTCGCTGCCTACACCATCAACCCTGCTGCGCGATAGTGACCTGTTTTTATGTATGTATTTTTTTTTTGTAACTAAAAAACTTATTCATAGATTAAGCGCTGAGGGTGTTGAGTTTTGTAATTACACTCCGCTGCGCACAAAGACTTGGCTGAATGAGCTAAATACCCTTTGCTTGTTCAAGACGTAAAATTGAAACAAAAAATAATGACGCCGGGGAATAAGACCCAACTGAATTACTTTTTAAATTGTTTTCGAAATTATGAAGTGTCTGTTCTATTGTAATAATTGTAATGTAAATTATAATAAAAACTAGTAATTATTTGAAAGGTTTCATACGTGCTGATTCATAGGCCATTTTTTACAATGTCCAAATACCCATAGATTTCTTAGGAAAAGGGCATATTACTAAATATACCATGATTATAATTATTTCCTATCTATTTTAGATCCTAATTGTAGGTACATATTTCCTAGGAATTGTATACAATGGCGGATCTACTTTTCCGTTATCAGATACAATAACTGATCTTCCTATTAGAATCTCTTGGCTGTGAATATAATTTTCCCAATTCCTACCGCATGAAAGCATCAGTACCTACATAATAACATAACTATACTAACTACACTATACTATTGTATTAATAGTATGTGGTCATTCGTGTTTTGTTTCTCATTTTGTAACATACGCCTAATTACTCATGCAATACATTAACAGATCTGATCATTCTATCAGCTGGACTGCCCTACGCTCGATGATTGATTGGACTTGAGCAATTAATAATATTGTGGCTATAACCACTAAACACGAAAGCAATACTAATATACTTTCAAGGTTAGACACTCGCTGTCTCGGTTATTTAAGTACCTATATACCCCCTTTATTCATAAACGATGTGATTATCATACATTTTTGACGTTTGAACGTCACTTAACTTTCATGGTTTATAAATAAATCCCTTAATGTTTTGCGAAGGTTGCGATGTTACACCATAATATCTTCTTAAAATAAACAAAGTCGGGTAAGTTACACCATTTATAACACAAGAACGGCTGGACCGATTTTTATGATCTTTGATTTGTTGCATTTGTCTCCGCCCCGAATAGCAAACAGAATAACTATTAAAACATGAGAATATATCGCGAAAAAAAATTATAATGAAGACAATAAATTTTCTCATACATTCTTGCTTATTGATTCTGAGGCGGTACAAAGTTATCGGTAAGAAGAAAAAAAGAAAAAAGAAGCTTGTTTTTTTCATATATTTTTTTCATATACCAGCCTACTAACGGGCGTTAAAATGTTATTCTCGTTATTGTAATATTTTTTTTGTACCTGACCGTACCTGGGAACTTCTGGTCACGGAGATACTAGGTCAAAGTTCCATCTTTTTTTTGTTATTTTTTTACGAACACAACTTTTAAATGTTATAACTTAACTTTAAATACTCCTACGATCCCTGTACATGGCATGCAGCGATGAGCACAATGTCTTGCGTGCGTGATGTTGCCCACTACCCTAAACAGCCAATTTTCACACTAATAAAAGTCGTTTCCCAGCAATTACTTTTTCACAAAATTACTTAGTTTGATGTACAGTATCTGTAGATGACGGCTTCGTGAAGGGTCTTGTTATACCTTATATACATATTTCTACCCTAGGGCAAAGGGCTCTTCTCATACAGAAAAGGCATTTGTATTGATCACAACGCTTGCTGATAGACTTATAATTTACTAGCAGCGCCCCGTGGGAATATCGGGATAAAAAGTAGCCTATATGTTAATCCAGGGTGTCAGCTACCTCCATACCAAATTTTATCAAAATTGGTCTAGCCGTTTGAGCGTGAAGAAGTAGCAAACATATAAACACACACACTCGCAAACTTTCGTCTTTATAGGTAAATATATTAGTGTGATTAACTAAAAGTCCAAGTCTCGTTACGATGTTTTTCCTACACCGATGTCGTCCAAGATAAACTCGGAGAGTACATAATTATGAATTGAAAAAGTCCGTCCAATATATCGCAGACGCAATGTAGCTAGGTAGTACAGAAAGGTGGAATTTCGGCTTGTTTGTACTGTTTGCATGAGTGTCCATATTATGGCTGTCGAACAGATCGCATGATAATTATTATGTATCCGGCTTCAACATCTTCTTAGCTAACTCTGCAAGGGCATTTATTTCAATGACAATTAAGTTTATTTCAGAGTGACTACCACTATTGAATAAGTTATAAAAATGTTTGAAGGTGTAGCGTAAACTGAACTTTATTGTGTAGGAATTAAAGTTATTTTTGCATAAATTCATATTTGTGTACATCTTTGGCAAATAAATCGCGAACGCAGGATGTACAGTGATACGCGCTTACTGTAGCTGTAGAAAACTTTTGGAAAACACAGGATTTACCAAGGAGTTCTACTTGGCGGTACAGCGCTACGCATACATAAGGGGTTTTTTTTTCGGATACTTAAGGGGTTACAAAACACAAAAAACGCAATTTTTAGAAACAATAAAAGTATAATTATCGAATACAGTACACAAAATCAGAAAAATATGTGATATTTTTCAGGATATATGCTAGGTAGTCAATGTGTTGAAAACATAATACAACTAATTTGATACGATAGAAAAAATCATGAAGATACTCCTAAAAACTTTCTTTTTACAATAAAAACCATACTAATATATTATATAGACAATCATTCTGATTTTTTGTCAGATTATTCTACAAGCAACATACTAAAATACTAGTGTTTTAATTTTTTAGTCCAAACAATAGATTTTTTGTAATTCAACAATAATAATTGCTTCATATTTTACAATAAAATACCAGCGTTGCGCTTTTTCTTTTCTATACAAACCGAGATCCGACGCGAGAGACCGCGCGTGCCGCGCTTTAGGTCATGTAAGCCCCTTAATGAAGATGAGAATGAATGTCGTTGAAACCTAATTCTACCAGTAGCTACGGTTAGCACCTGCGCCGTCCGCCGCAAGACTTAATAATTCTATTTAATTTTATGTGGAGGCAATTTCAGAATTCAACTGGAATGTTGGCGTACAATTTTTCGTTTAAGCCGATTAAAAGGACTAAATGTCAAGCATTTATCATACTAATATATAGAAACCGTACAGAAACTATCGTTTTTCTTTGATGTGGCTGTATAAGCTTTTTAATTATTATCTATATCTATTTTTTTATAGGTAAGTACCCATGTACAGTGAAGATTCAATTTTTTTTTCTTAATCCTTTCAACAACAAATTCTACGGTTTAATTATAGATTTTGGGATTTTAACGATTCCTGGCACTATTTTTTTTTGAAAATCTTGTGTGTTTCGTATATATATGGGGATAATAAAAAAAGGTAGCCACGTCGTGGGCGAGGTGTGGCGCGGGGGTGGCGGCGGCAGCGGCGGCGCTGAGCCCGCTCACTGTCGCACAGACCGGCTTTGTGGCAACTCGCCCCAAGTCGCCCTCCGACTTCGCGAACAGGCGCGCTCGTCGCGCCATGTAGTTATACCCAACAGTTGAAGAACAAGCTTCAAACTGTTGTCAACTATCACCAAAGTTGTCAAAAAATACTCCGGCGTCGGAACTGACTCCCAGGAGCCGCAAAGTTCTGGTGAGTACTTTACAATTTTTGGATCTCCGCGCGCCATTTTATTTTAGGACCGCCGTCACCTTACGCTGCAAGGTTCCTCGCGCCCTAAACGGCCCATTCACACCTCGAGGACGCGCGTGCTCTTTGGGGTACAGGTAAGTATCGAGTTAAGTTCAGTTGAAAAGAGTGTCCGTGGAGTTTCTTGCCCGTTCTTCTCCATAGATAGTAGGACATTTTGGAATGGGCAACTAGCTTCATCTTTCTAACTGACTGACCCCTTGACAATTCAAAAGTGCCTGTAATTGGTTTATTTGAAATAAATGGTTTGAGTTTGAGTTGCTCTAGTTTCAGCAGGACGCAGTGGGACTACTTGAAAACGGTTGGTTTATTTAAGCTTAAATGAAGACATAAATTTAAGAAAGGGCTTTTTTGTACTTCAAAATATTTTACCTGAAATTATTTTAAACGTGTTTTAATGTTTTTTTGTAATTCGATTTTATATAATTAGCGAATGGATAACTTCACTTTATTTTTTATATGGGTACTAACATGCGTCTTGTGATAAATACCAATAAACGGTTGCGTCAATCACGGTGTGCGATAAAAACGCGCAGTACAAATGATTTATTTTACAGCATCTTTATAGAGAAAGATACAATAAATTTAAATACCTACATGTAAACATTATCACATTTAAAGCGATAACAATATTTTCAGTACATTCTCTTTCATTTGAGGTAGAGTCTTAGACTAAAATCGATTTGAGTAAACGATACAACCACTACTTTGGCGGGTCGTAAAATTGAGGTACCTTTACGATACGGTTCCGAAAATTACTCTTTAAGGTACGCCCACAAGAATACTGTTCTAGTTATTTAGTATATTTATCCTCTGCTACCTGGTCTAGTTCTGGAGTCTAAGTATCAAATTATATACTTGGTCGTAACTAATTTGGATTTATAGTCGGCTCAGCGGTGCACATAGACGCTTTACGGGAGCAGAAAGGTCAAAGGATCGATTTCTGAGGGCGTTTGGGGCTCCATGCTTCCCTCGTTACCGCTCCTTTTTTAAGACCTCGGATCATATTTTCATTTAGCTATTCTTGTCAAGCTTTTTTTCAAATAGTCAAGTAAAAGTCTTCAATATCTTCGTGATGATTTTGTTTTTGGATAAACATTTCGGAAAGGCTCTGGGATAAAAGTAATACGTAGGTACTTATCCACTTTTTAATAGCACATAAATAGTAAATGCGCTTTAAAAATATTTTCAAGATATTTGAAAATATAAATACCTATTAACAAAAACTTGAATTGAATCGTATTGAGATTTAGAATTTCTTTAGAATATATCAGATTTAAAAAAAAACGAATACTCCCTAATAGAAAAGATTATTAAAAATACGTAGGTGTTTCAGAAACAACTGAGAACCTACTCATGACTGATTCTTTAGAATGTTATACGTCTTGAATATCTTCATTATCATTGCTCAATGTATTCTTATGGGGTATTCTACTCAAATGAGTAAATTCAATTAAAATTAAATCAGTTATAGCAAAAATCTACTATATTCGCCTGCTGATCATTAGAAACAATATTAGATTTTTAGGTTGTGTTGTCGAACACGCAACAGGGGGTCGGGATTTTGCACAACCAATGACCGTAATAGGGTCGCTCCCGATCTCATGGGACATAATACCGACATGAACGGAAATACTCGTAATATAGGCGGCATTCAACAAGTTCCAAGAATTTGGAGGACATTTTTAGTACGTGGGTAATACATTTATTTAGCAATGATCTATTGCTGACTCGAATGACATAAGTCTTCATCAAGATATCAGAATACCAGTGCTGCGGTATTTAGTTTTTAAATATCGCAGCACTAAGTTGAGATAGAGCCTTTTTAGCCTCGCACGGGTTTTCTTTTTTTTATAGTTTTTAATGTAACTTTTTAGTTTCAATTGCTTCTATTTGTATTTCCTTTGTGAGTCCCAAATTAAATATTTTCCTTCTTTTATGTGATACACATTGTTGTTGTTTCTTTTTTGAATTACTTTTGTCGAGAACCTGATGTAAATTTTAAAATAAAGCACGTAGAAACGTATTTTAATTTATTCCGTAAAAGTTGTGGAAATAAATAAGTACATGAAGTTTTCAGTGATTAATTGCATATTATTTTCGGTCAGAGCCGCTTCAAAAATATAAATTTGCAAGTCGATTTTCAATAATTATAATTGGATGCGGAAAGTAAAGTCTTCCGACGAAGTTTATGAATATTTACAAATCTTGAAAAATTTGGTTAATTAATAGTATAAGAAAATCTATTTGAATTGTTCGCAATTATGTATTTTACTAATCATAGTACGTAATTGAAGGGTTTTTTTTTGTAACCTTTGTTTATTTTTGTTGTTTACTGTACTTTCCGGAATAACGTATCCGTTGCATCCGTCGAGTTTCTGATCATTTATTTTGTTTTGTTGTGGCGTAAATGGATCTGGGTATGATCCTGGAGCTCACCGGGTTAGCAGGGAACTCATGATGAGGCGTTGTAAACCCTTCATGTTTGGGCTCGTTGGATTCGTCTCGATGAGTTCATAGGTACTAAATAAAATCTAAGCCTTTACAGGCACTACGCATGCAGAGCTATTAATGGTTACAGTTTTGTTACCGTAGGTACTAAATAATCGTTGGACTAAGGCTCGAGGCTAAATATGCCAGTTAAATGCGTCAGCCGCATGTGTCAATCTTCAAGGTTAAACAACGCTTGCCGAGGTCAGTCAGTGGATGGGTGACCATCCAATACATACCGAAAAACCTCCGAGCCTCGGAAAGAATTCCAAGCAGTTGGTCCCGGCTATCATTGGTAGATCTTTTAGTACAGTCGTTTCAGTCAGAAATCCAAAAGTCCGGTCTTACCAAGGGGTAACTGGGTTGTGGAGATCAGACAGGCAGTCACTCCATTTAAAATACTGACATTCAGCTGCAAATCGTTAGACTGGAAGACGTCGACCTTAATACATAATTATAGTCGTGAAAAGCCTAAGCAGAGGAGTTTTATTCATATGTAACAACCAAACAGTCTTAAGAAGAAAACACCAACAGATTGTCAATTAATTAGGCACCTTCTTGCTTGTTTCATGACAGAAAAGTAGTTAACTGTGTTCTCCTTTGTCCTAGTAACATCATAATAGTGAAAGTCATATAATAGCTCAAGAAAATGAGTCTTGAAGGAAAGACAGCTTCGTCACTTTCAAAGGCTGCTTCTAAACAATCACATAAAAAAAAAACATCGAATTTCAAACATTTGGCACGTGTAAAATAAGTATCAAAATTCAACACCAATATGTGCAGCTTCGTACATTATTTCCAGTGATTTCAATTTTTCGATTCGTGTGTGTTCAATAACTAATTACCCCAGAGAATATTTTATTACGAATGGAATAAATAACGCATCCAATTTACTTTTTCCTTGACAAAGCATTAAATTTTATCGTCGCACAGAATTCTTGTATACGAGCTTGATACGTCGCCCTTGCACGAGAAATTATACTTAATTTCAAGTTTGCCACTATTTACTTCGATTAATATTCAATACATCACACTTTACTTAAGCTAAAAAGCGGATTTATCATATGAAACTAAGGTATTCCATACACTCACGGTTTTCAAAAGTGCAACGTGAACGTTCGCTAAACGGTCATACCAACTATATCAAGTCAGTCTGCCGCTGTCGGCTGGCAGCGACGAACGTCTGGTGCAGGGGTATGCAGTTTCTTTTTGTTCCAGCCAAACACGACGGACAATAACTTAATTTGGCCACTTGATTTATTCATATCCCCGATAATTGACTAATAGAGAAGACATGGAAGAAAAAAACGTTGTGGCGACCCCAACACATTGGGATATGGCCTTCACATTTTGTTACTCTTTTTAATGGTATCGTCCCACGTAAGAGTAAAAAGGTAAAAACCTATTGCTCATATGTCTTGTTACGGATGGTAATTCAGATCGATGCGATTTAGCTTTGCTTCCACCCACGGCTGAGCACCACCATGTGCTCGTCCTGGCTGGGGCGTAAGCGGGCGCGGTGGCGGGCGCAGTAGCGTGCGCGATTAGGTGGCCTTACTGCGTATTCGCGATGCACTGTGGTTGTCGCTTCCACAGGATCCGGTACGGTACGGGGAGGTGCTGTGAATTAGTGCGGATAAGTCATTATAACCGGTGGATATTAACAACATTATTCAATCTGATTTATTGCCAAATTGGAGCTTCTTGGTGTTAGAGGTATAGCACTGCAAATCTTCACAGATTATCTGAGCAACCGAACCCAAAGAACCAAAATTGATAATCACTTCAGTGATGAAGAAACCGTGTCCTACGGAGTGCCCCAAGGTAGCATCTTGGGTCCTATCTTGTTTCAGATATAAATGTAAATGACTTATGCAGAATGTCCTTCCCCAACTCGACGATCTTTGTATATGCCGATGACACCGTGGTTATAGTTGACGGTTCCACATGGGATAGTGTTAAAAGTAGCGCGGAATTGGCATTACCTACGTGAAATAATAAAATGGCTCAACTTAAACCTACTTACCCTCAACTGTAGCAAGTCATCATATATTCCTTTCGCCATCCGTCAGAGCTCCGCACCCGACCACACGTTTTAGATAATAATGCACACTTGCTCACGGCTGTCATCTTCATGCCAATGTCCAATACTCATGAATACCGATCATGTCAAATACCTTGGTGTTCAAATAGATTGAGAGGCTACGCTGGAATACATTGATGCCTAACCTCGAGAACCCTGAGACTGATACATATCTTCAAGTCACTTAGAGTTTCTGCAAACCTTGATATTCTAAAAATGGTGTTCTACGCCTTGTGTCAGTCCGTCATTGGGTACTGCATCAATGTATGGGGTGGTGCAGCTAAAACTACTTTTCTTAGAGTGGAGAGAGCCCAGAGAGCAATACTGACAGTTGTGCTACGAAAACCTTATCGCTATCCAACAACTCAACTCTATTCAGATTGTAACGTACTAACAGTCCGTCAGCTCTTTGTGCTGCAAACCGTTCTCAGAAGATACTCTAGTGTCCCACCGTCTGATCCCAACAAGCGAACCAATATTCCCCCAGTTACACGACACAAAACCGCTTTTGCCAGACACCAATACTTCACAATAAGTACACTAATCTACAAGAAAATTCATAAGGAACTAAATATACTCGATTGCAATAAGTTTAAATTAAAAGCTAAGGTGATGGAATGGCTACTTAAACAGGACTATACACAAACTGAATCACTACTAAAATACATTGTAATTAAGGCTTGTTTTCCTTTTTTTTACTTCACATAAATATAAACCTCACACTCACTACACTACCATAAAAACGCACCACACATACACACCTACATCATAAACACATTCCCACACACACTCACCCATTCATATTACATAGGTATTAAATTGTTATTTTCCTTTTCTTTTTTTTCTTTGTTATAATATTTTTAAAAGTAAATTCTGATTGTCAGCACAAACAATAAGTTGGCACAGTCCGCAGTTGTATTATTCCTATTTTTAAGTAACCTCACAGCTGAACACTGTCTCTTAAGATACAGGTTATCCTAGTTTAAGAGGCAGGGCTCACAAAATCTGTATACAGACTTCTGCAGCGTAGTTAGCATCACGTTACTCTGTGTATACTAATGTTATGTTTCTTTGTGACAATAAACTATTATTATTTAAAATATATACTATTTTATTTGAAATAAGTATGTCTAATCAGTTATTATCATAATATTTTCAATAGTATTATAATTTCTGCACAAGGTTGTAACATTTAGATCCACCACGGTGCGGCGACTCACGCTTATTTTATTTAGTAGAGAAAAAAGACTTATTTTAGAGAAAGCAAGAACCAGTTAGTATAATATCTCTATAAAACTATAGACAGACGGTCGCTAGGGGTCGCGTATACTCGTAACGCTAGACGAGTCAGTTCATTGTATAATCAAACGGCAGTTTCAAATGTTTGATATTTCGCACCCGCCTTAGCACCCACGCAAGCTGAGGAGCTTGCAACTGAATGTTACCCTGACCTCGTCTAAGCTGAGGAGCTTAGACGAGGTCAGGGTAGCATTAAGTTGTTTTATTTTGAGAAAAGACGTATATTCAACCTCAAAAAGATGTATAGAGTGACCAGAATCAATTTACCTGTCTACAAACTTTGTTCCATAATATTGCATCAACCACATGACATTGGGTACTTCATTCTAATTACATATGAATACAATATTATGGTACACAAGTTATAGACTATATAATGAATTCTTGTCGATGTATCATCCTCTTGAGGCTGACTGCAACTCGGCACGCGAGTTTACTTCATACTAACTTAACTTATGTACCTATTCATAACTTGCAATGGGTGAATGTGCAGCCAGTTTTCAATACCCCGTTGAAAAAAGCAAGTTTTCTCGTAATTAGATCGTTAAATCGATCGAAGATTTCATCAATATTTGTAAAATATAGCAGATTGAACCATCCATGTCATAATTACGGTGCGATGATGTCGTTCTGGTGAACTGGTACAAAATATTGAGGGTATTCCATTTTCCATCAAACGTTGGCTGCTATCTAAATAATTCAGTCGGTCACTTGCCTATGAAGAGCAGCCGTATTGGTAGTAGCGGGTATCGGTGGTGGACTGATTACAATTTGTAGAACACGTTGCTGCTAAAACAACATCGGGAAATTGCTTTATGAAAACTGGATTTAGGTACGTGACTTTGCACAATAAAACGAATCATCGAAGAGAGAAGATGCCATAAGTAATTTAACTCGTTTACTTATTCATCAACATTGAAACAAAGAAACCAATGAACATAAATTAAGAAATTGTTCATTTCAATGCAAATCTTAAAGTTACCTGCGAATGATTTTACCTCCGAAAATGTAATACCTCCTGTGGGTTCAGGAAGTATTGTACGAGTATTATCAAGTTATTCGAACGAAAAGAAATAGGCCATCTGTTATTCGAAAATGAGTATACATTTAGAACAATGGAATGTGTGGGTACCTGAGAACCTGTCCAAATGTTTCCTACTCAATAAGTTTAAACACACCTATGTGTCCAGGGAACAAGATCCAATATCCTATCGAACCTCTTTTACGTCCATGATTCGCATTTCAAGGGCACGTGCATTGTTCTAGCTGTGCATTGTTCTATTTTAGTGAAAACAAAAGGGTGGAAAACAAAACCCTTTTAATAAGGCCTCGCCTCTCATACAAGTGACCGTGGTGATTCAAATCCACGCAAGTATCAGTGTCACTTTTTAAATTTCTATTATGTACCTACTTTCTAAGTTTATCTTGGACATCACTGACGTCAGTGAAGAAAAAAAACAGTGGCACTCCAGGACTGCCGACAGAAGTGAAAACAAAACACAAGCATAATTATTACTTTGCCATCACTCAATGACATATCGGATTTACATTAAAACCGAGTACATCCCGAGGACAGCCGAACACGTCCGAATCGGGTATTTTTTTAATCGTCTTATAAAAAAAACACGCGCGGTGTCGCTTACGGTAACAGTGGCGCGAGTTCAATGGGTTTTTCCCATCTCAAAAAATGCCCGACGCGCCTAAAGAAGTTTTCACTTCAAAAAGTTCGTACGGAAAACGACTTATAATAACAAAAGTGGAAAATCACCAACAGCTTTGAGAAGCGTGGTGATCATTGCTCGTGCCTTCTCTGTATGAGAAGAGCCTATGCTCTGCAGTGGCACAATAATAGGCTGACATTGTGAGGCTGTGCTATAAAAACGACACAGGGAATCCTAGTGTGGGGTCCAGGGCATTTGTAAAAACCTAGCACCTAAGGCTCCATGTAAACTGCAACTAGTTTTGTTTTTATATTGTACCGTGTTATTTTTCTGAACTGAAAAAAAAAAAAAAAAAAGGGGCTAAGTCCGGTACAAGGTAATCAGCCGGTCGATTCTGTAAAAATCTCACCGTGAAAACTTAGGTGTAGCGAGTGTGTTTTTGATAGGAATTGGCACTATTGACAGCTCACTCCACGCTCACTTCACCTAAGTTTTCACGGTGAGATTTTTACATTTAGAAGGGTGCCAAGTTCTATGAATGTGAAAATGAGTTTATTAGGTTAACTTGCTACTGACATGTCTTTAATAAAATTCCTTGAATAACTGTTGAGACCTTTAAAGACTTGTATAGGTACTTGCGAAGATATTTTTGTGAGTTGACTGTTTCAATAATGAATGTGGTATTAAATGTATGTTATTTATTTTAATTCAGATCCTTAATTCCTTCACAATATAGAAATAAATTTAATGGGTACTATCTGTGCCCGCCATTTCGTTCACGTGCATGTCGAAAAACATATTGGATTTCATAGGTTTTAATTTTTATGCGCGAAAACTAAATCTTTTTTTTTATTAAAAGTAGCTTTAGTTAGGTACTCCTTATAAAATCCCTTCCCGTCCCGTCAAATTCAGTCTAGCCGTTTCGGAGATTAGCCGGAACAAACAGACAGGCAGAATTAAAAAAATACGTTTTTTTGTTCAAACTCAAACTCAATGCATTTATTTCAAATAAACCAATTACAGGCACTTTTGAATTATCAAGGGGTCAGTTAGTCAGAAAGATGAAGCTAGTTGCCCATTCCAAAGCGTAGTAGGTACGTATGGAGCAGGACGGGCAAGAAACTCTACGGACACTCTTTTACTTTCACTATGCTGTAAGTACCGTATACCTAATACATTCATATGCATTTAGTACAAAGCTATAGATTAGTAAAAAAAAATTGACATTTTAAACAGACACTTCAATTTTATTTATTTGTATTGTACGTATAGATTCGTGCAGTCATTTACAAGTGACTAGTAAAAATTCTAAGTACCGAGTTACTTTCACGCCAGAAAAACGTTCATACTTTTTACAGTATGAAGTAATCACAAGTGCTTGAGCAGGCTGGGTTAAGCGACCACTTGTAGAGCCTCTTGTGCGGGGTCTCGGTGAGCCGTTATTATGACACGACACTTTAAGCTTGTGTACCTAATAAAGATCTTGCATCGTGATTAAAATAAAAATACATAGGTTTCGCAAAAAGGGAATATACTTTTGTTTCTTTCGAAGTTTGTAACAGGTATAGTCTTTGTTAATTGATGTTCACCACTCTCAAAACGCGAAGAAAAACATCGTGTGGAAACCGTCATGTCCTAACAGTTTCAGATATCCAGTGACTGCACTTCAAAATTCAGAAAAAAATGTCCGTGACACTAAAAATATAACCAAATTAGTTTCTAGACAATACTCCGAACACCTCTAAAATATTGTGTCGTATTTTACTAGCTGCGCCCCGCGATTTCACCCGCGTAATTGTCGAACCCGTGGGAATATCGGAATAAAAAGTAGCCTATGTGTTAGTCCTGGTTATAAACTATATGTCTGCCAAATTTCATCCAAATCCGTTTAGCCGTTTGTGCGTGAAGAAGTTACAAACATAATTAAACACACACAAACTTTCGCTTTTATAATATTAGTGTGATTTTATTTCCTTTTCTTTTTTGTTTTATTAGGAACCGTCTCCTGCGTGCACACAACAACTTACCAAAGTTTTATCCTAATCTGTTGTACAAGTTCTGGCGAGACTAACGAACGGTAATTGATTTTTGTACTTCGAACTATTTGCACTAGGTACAAAATAAATAACTACTACTAACTACAAGATTGGTTTGACTCTATTAGATTAATTTACTTGTCATAGATTTGTGAAGTGTGTAAAAAGCAGTTTACGTGAAACAAGAATTTTCATTAGGGTGTATTTTTTCCGTTTTCAGCCTGTTATTATTTCTCACTAACTTCTTCCAGTTTTCAACAGAAATAGTATCTTTGTGAGTTTATTTACCTACTTAAAGATCCAATAATAAACATAATAATGATCAGGCTGGATCAGGGGCTTGATCCAGAAAGCGGTACTTCTGGACACGGCCCGAATAGTTAGGAGGTTCCTCTCTCTGGAGCCCTGACCGCCGGTAGCTTGGACCCTGTTCCCGATACCGGTGGGCTACTATTTTTTATATTTTTAAATGTTTTTATATTTCTTTATACTAATATTTAAAAATATAATTTATAAGAATTTATTTGAATAAAGGAGATAATAACATAATAATAATTGTCGAAGACCAAATTCTGAAACTTATTGCGGGCCCAGTCGATATTTTAAATGATAGCATGGAATATTCTAGAATATTATCCTTTCGGATATCTTACAGCGGCTGCTATAAACTCTCTGTAGCCTTTATAATATAATTTCAATAAGAACGTTGTAAGAGTTAGGGTCAGGCAGGTGGTGCCGACGGGTTTCCCATTGGCTCGCATAACATCAGAGCAATTTCTGTATTTATTTATGAACGTTCGCATTTTAATCTCACTTTAAATTTTTCAAAAATTACTCTAATTTCCCTTCATTTTTGACAAATTTTTCACATTGATTGTCGCTGAGATGAGGGGACCTAAAAAGGCCACTTTGGAGAATCATAAAAGGACAACATTATGAATCGTAATTGGCGAAGACAGCGTGTCTTTTTCTTTCTTTCGCTGCACTACGTAGGTATAATCAAAAAGATTGGGATTGGATTTGGATCGGATTGATTGGTATTTTAGCAAAGACAAAAAAAAAAAACTGAAAATGGAACCAACCAATGGGATTTGATACGATTAACTTAACGGTTAACTGTCCATTATGTTATCCTTTTATGATTCTGCCAAAGTGGCCTTTTTAGGCCCCATTGCGGCTAGATGTTGAACGTTTTTAATTACGGGAATTGGCCTTTTGAAGTTATAATATCTAGAAGTTTCTGGTTAAGCTTTTTTGCATGTTAGTCCAAGAGCAAACGAAGCGAGCTTCAGCACTTCAGGTACCCACCCCCCAACATGGATAGGTCAAGTTCCAAGATTAAGTTCCCTAAAAACTCGGATAAAGAAAGTATGCGAATATAAATTATGACTTTCAATTTCAACGACCCAATATGGGTCCCGTCGATATACCTACTTTAACATAATATGTGGGTTTATCACAATATGCGATTGAAACTTTAATAATGGCATAGATGGGTTCGTACAGGGTCTGCGAAGGCCGATACCGAGGGGTCGATATTAATCCATCAACATTAAGATAAATATAAAATATTCGGCCTTAAGGCCTACCATATCTTCTTCGTTTTTTACATCAGCACAAATTATGCGAGAATATGTAGCTCATGCTAAGTAATAAGAACCGCATGAGACGATCGATCAGGCTGGGTGACCATCAATTCATACCGATACTCCTCAGTGGTTTCGAAAGCATGTTAAGCTGTTAGTTCCGGCTGTCATTAGTCGATCTTTGGCAGTCGTTACGGGTCGTCAGTAGCCCAAAGTCGGACAACCAATCTTACCAAAGGGTATCGTATTACCCAGTAACTCGGTTGTGGAAGTTAGATAGGCAGTTGCTTCATGTATAATACTGGTATTCAGCTGCATCCGGTTAGACTGAAAGCTAACCGCAACATAGTTGGGAAAAAGCTAGGCAGATTGATTGATGTAGTCATACCATAGTAAAAATGTTAGTCATTCAGTTAAATGGCACGGGGAACAGATGCATACGCTGACTGCACAGGGTACATTATTGAGCGGTAGACTGATGAAGCAAATTACTGTCTTATTTATTAACGTTTTTTGAATTTTACTTAACATAATACCACGCCCGTTATCCCCGAAGGCTTAGGCAGAGGGGTCCCCCTATCCGGGTGTGTAATGTTTGAAATAGTAACAAAAGTTTTAATGATCATATGACCTAATTTCATTTAATATGCTTTGATAAAATGAATTATTGATATATCCAAATCTATAATGCACATTTGAATTAATATTCATTTAGTATATTATTCAGGTACTTATAATATTCAAAATCTATATAACGTTTAATATAATTTAGAAACGTTTACTTTGTTTTGTATATTTTTGCAAAAACTGATTAGATTTTAAACGCCTGCCATTTTCATTAGGATAAGTTAGATCCACAGGGAGGCAGCGTTGCTGGCGAAGGCTGCGGTGTCACAGGTGGTGAACCGCATACGTCGCCTGGGTTTGGAGGTGGCCCTCAACAAGTCGGAGGCCATGGTATTTTATGGCCCCCGGCGGGCGCCGCCCGCGCCGCCCGGCTCATACATCGTGGACGGGGAGACTCGGATCGCTGTCGAGTCTACCATGAAGTATCTGGGATTGGTACTCGACAGCCGGTGGGATTTCGGCCCCCACTACCGGCGGCTGGCGCCCAAGTTGTTGGGCGCGGCTGAGGCGCTGTCAACGCTGCTTCCCAATCTGGGGGGCCCGAGCGTCGCCTGTAGGCGGCTCTACGTGGGGATCGTGAGATCGATGGCCCTGTATGGGGTCCCGATCTGGGCGACTGACCTGACGGCCGGTAGCATCGCAGTTCTGCGAAAGCCGCAGAGAGCGATGGCCATCAGAGTCGTCAGGGGGTATCGCACGATCTCCTACGGCTGGATCCCCGCCCTGGGACCTGGAGGCGACAGTAGTCGCGTCGCTGTACCGGTGGCGTGAGAAGCGCAGGCGCGAGGCGAAGGGCTGATGCAGCGCCATATGGAGCTGCGTCGGTCTCAGCTTCACGAGGTCGTGCACCCTAATTGCGTAACACACTATTACTCTCAATTTAAATCATTTTCAAGCATATTTCTAATCCATTGCTCCATATGTTCGAAAAATGTGTCTGCCTAACGCAATGAATGTTGTCGAACTGTCAAAATGAAACCCATTGCTACTGATAGTGTGTTACGCAATTACCCTGCTGGTTGCGGAATGGCAGGACAGCATTGCTACTGATAGTGTGTTACGCAATTACCCTGCTGGTTGCGGAATGGCGGGACAGGCTCTCACGCCCTACCCGGCGCCTCGGCACTATCGAGGCGGTCCGGCCGGTACTCGAGCGCTGGCTAGGAGGAGGCACGACTCCCTGTCGTTTCGGGTGACGCAGGTGCTCGCGGGGCATGGTTGCTTCGGGAAGTACCTGTGTCGCATAAACAGTTAGCCGGACGCCCGGTGTCACCACTGCGTCGACTGCCGGAAGGACACGGCATGGCATACGCTGGCAGAGTGTGCCGCTTGGGAGGAGCCGCGCCGTGCCCTCATCTCAGAAGTAGGCAGTGACCTATCGCTGCCGGCCGTGGTCGAGTCGATGGTCGGCAGCGAAGAGTCCTGAGACGCGGTGGTTTCTTTCTGCGAAACGGTCGTCTCGCAGAAGGAGGTTACGGAAAGGAAGAGCGAGATCTAGTCCTAATTATAGAATTTTGGCTGATAATTAGTAAATATGTCAACTGAACGTTAGATAAAAAGATCATTATCTAAATTGAAAATTATATGTAATGAACGTTATACTAAATGTTATTAGAGCAAAATAAGGTTATATTATTATGAACTAGCTTCTGCCTGCGACTTCGTACGCGGATCCTGTTGCTTATGCCAGCGACAACGGGGTCGTCAAAATCGAAGATCTGAAACGTCTGATATCGAATTCTAAGAACCCGGGGACTGGATAACAACGGGATGCGCGAGACGATTCGAGACGTCATTTTCAGGCAATAATGAACCAATAGGGTGGTAAACTTGGCCTTGCACTTTGAATGTTGGCATAAATGGGCCTTCTGAAATCTGTTTCGCAACAAAAGATGTCATTTGAAAGGCATTATTGTACGAACGTATATTGTCCAAGAAATGTTTTGACTGTGGATGGTCACCGATTAGCAGTGATCTTAATATTTCTGGAGGATTTTGTAATATTTCAATATGTACTTTCCCACCTGAGCAACACATACCGTTTGTTTTACACACAACAGCTTCACAAAAAGTACAATTTTCAACCATACCTCCGATGGCGGAATATGTGGCGTAGTCAATCATAGGAGTATACGTAAATGCACTCCGTTCCTTATCAACCCAAGGAAGGTCGCCATGCCCTACGGCTATATCTTGAGACACATCCGATTCTTCAGATGATATCGACATTCTGTTCAGAGAATGTCGACGTCGATCAGAATTCAAACGTTCGTTGCGCTCTTCTTAATCTGTCTCTTCATGCCGTACTCCAGCAATTCTTTCTTTCTCACTTTCTGATTATGAATATTTTGTTGTGTGCGTGTTCGGAACAATGTATGATAATCTCACCGTATCAGCGGTCAGTCGCGCATCATATTCTGCACTGGTCTCTAGAGACCTGGATGTAGATGCGTAAATACGCTGAGAACGCAGGCGTGCTTCGCGATCCGAAGAGGTTTCCACGGAGCGAGTTGCAGCCTGATGTTCTCAAACAGCATCAAGTCTCTCCTGACGCTCTTCGGTAGATTCTTGGGATCTTATGATCCTCAATCTTTTAGCTCCTTTGGAACATTGGGAAAGATTTGACCTCTTTCTAGACATGGTTATAGTTTTATTATGAAGATACCTGATCAATTAAAATCTAAGTGACTGCTCCCCTACCAAGGGTGCCCAGGCACGGGATCGTCTGGCGCCCATGTGCTGGTTTGGTCCCTGGAGTGGTCACGGCGTGCTATGTGTTCTGGTGCGCCGGTGATGGGGAGTACTCCCCAGCGGAGGGTCCGGTGACGAACAGCCGCGGCGGGTTCACGGATGAGTGCTAACGCGTACCCATGTTCCCGCCGTAAGCGGCAGACACAGTGGAGTTTTAGTGGGTTAGAGTCCCACATAATTGGACTATCTCCCCGTGGTAGTGCAGAATGCATGAGCATTTCTTCACGTTAAAAAAAATAAATGGGAGTTTTGGCCAGTAGAGTCAAATTTTCAATGATATACCATCGTCATCGAAAATCAGTCCTAAACTGTTACCGCCTTCACCGCGTGGAGGTGAAATTAGTGATAGCTTTGATTTCCACATCAGATGTTTCTGATCTTCGATTTTTATAAGTCAACAGGAAATGCCCATCAGACCGAATAACTTTTACTAAGACGTCATTCCTATATGTATTATGATGTAGCTGGGCTCTTGGAGTTCCCCATCAGGTGTTCCAGATCTTCAAATTTATTCTCTCAGCAGAAAATCCTCATTACGTGGAACAATTTTTGCTATGGTACCATTTTTGTATCTCTTATAGTTAAGCTGGTCTGTTTCGGTTCTGCATCAGGTGTTCAAGTTTCCAAGATAAATTATAGCCTGAATGTTGTCCAGCCATATAATAACTATACAATAACAAAAAAATCATTCAAATCCGTCCAATAGGTTCGAAGATCGGACGCGCAGGCCCGAGGCGTGTACGTACTCTGATAGAATACCTTAACAAATGTTCGCCGTGATTCTTTAAATTGATATAACTTTTTTATTTGTGAACCGATTGACATGAAATAAACACTAAATGTTAAGTGAAGCCTACTACAATATATTAGTGAAAACCGCATCTAAATCGAATAAGCCGTTTCTGATATTAGCGTGCACAAACAAACAGACAAACAGACAAACCGACAAACAGACAAAAAAAAAATTAATTACAATTTCGGGTTCGGCATCGATATAATAACAACCCCTGCTACTTTTTTTTAATATATTTCCATTGTACAGACACCACTTTTCTACAAATTTATTATATGTATAGATTATAACATTCGATCACATGAAATTAGGTTATACGTTTTTATATGTGAAAATTATATCATGTGAACGTTATTTCAACTTATAATATACTATCTGGTAGCATACCATATATTACCTACACATTCCCCCCTATCCATAGTATACCCACATTTCAACGGTTATTTTTAAGTCCCATGTGTTAAGGGGCGAGCCTCAATATTCTCGCCCCCTATTACATGGGACTTAAACCAGGCTTCGGCCTGCTTCTGAAAAATTCCAGTTGGAAAACCCAATAACACTTTGCCCGACCTGGGGAGCGAACCCATGTTCAGCCTTAACACATAGAAAAACTTTAGTAAATAAGACCTTTGCTCTAAGTACCAGCAGATCGATTAATTTTAGACCATTAAGGGGACTAAAGGACTAAAACGCAAAAAAACGCAAGTTTTATAATACCTAAAAGTGTATGATCGACTACAGTAAACAAAATCAAAAAAATACATGATATTTCTCAGGTTAAAGGTTTTGCTAGTTAGATTGTTGAAAATATAATACAACTAATTTGATACGATAAAAAAAAATCATGAAGATGCCTCTAAAAACTCTCTTTTTACAATAAAAAACATACTCATCTACATATAATCATTCTGATTTATTGTCAGATTATTCTACAAGCAACATACTAAAGCACTAGTGTTTTAACTTTTTAGTCCAAACAATACTTTTTTGTAAATAGATAATTGCTTCATATTTTGCAATAAATTACCAACTGCGCAGTTGTGTCATCTTTTTTTTTTTTTTGATATGACCACTCGCAGATGCAACTCTAGACGGTTGCCTTTCTGCTTAACCGGACTATCCTGTGGTGGCCAAAAATTACTTTAAGGCCCCCAGCCAGGGCTTACAAACTAGGATTTTTCGTTAAATGAGCCGACACTAAGGGCACCCCCTGTGGGGTTCGGGCCTCGGCTTAGTGCGTCATTGGGGGGAGGACAGCAATGGTCAGGCTGGGTCTGATTATTATTTGGGGAATTTAAAGCTACTTGCTCAGCTACGCGGGCTGGCTCGTCGAGCAAGGGTCGGGCTGTGATGTTACAGGGACGTCGCGGAGGGCCTCGGCGGCGGGGCCGGATTCGCGGTTTGTATTTGTTTTTATTACGTCTGGTACTGGTTTCCCTACAACTCTCTTGGAGTATGGTGATGGGGTCATCGGGTGTGATGAGAGTATGCCTAGGACGGCGAATTTTTGAGATATTAGAGGGGGCATATTGAGTGGCTGAGGAATTGAGGGGGTTGGGGTGTTTCTCAGCCCTGTCAAAGAAACTCCTAGATAGGCGTTTCATGCACTGTTGGATAGTTGGAATCTTGAGATCAACATGGAGTTGGTTATTCCTAACGAACCACGGGGCTCCCGTGGCTCTTCGGAGAAATCGGTTTTGGTTGTGTGTTGTGTCATCGCCGCTTCTCTTTCTTTTCTATACAGTCCGACAGTGATCGCGCTTTAGGTCATGTAGTCCCCTTAAGATAATGAATAAGTTCTTACCACAGCCTTGCGGTGTTTACAGAGTTTCTTTTGTGTTCCAAGATTTAATTGAATCCCCAACTTTTAATTATTGTTCTAATAATTATTACGAAAATAAGGCAAGGTCGAAGAAGTGTTGCTTTGTACTTAACTTAATTACTAACTTTTATTTGTTTAATCTCGTGTTATTCTTCAGACGATTCATTTAATTTATTGAACAGTGCAGGGCACTTCAATTTGAATTCAATTATAGTTATTGCTAGGAATACTAATATGTCAAATGTTATTAGCATAAGTGCGGTGTATAATAACTTACGCTGTGGGTAACTATAAAGTAATTATACAGTTATATTTTATTTTACAACAGTTACTTTCGTAATAGCTATGAACTCCAGAATGAGTGATTAAAGAGAGTTTTTTTACAAAAAATGTCCATGTTTCAAAGTTTTTCTAAAGCTACTAGGATTTTGAAAGAACTTTGTGTCAGAAATATCATCTTCTTCTCCTTCTCCCAACATATTTGGTGTCAGTGCAACATGTCTTTTCAGAACCAGAAATTTAGTAAATATTATATCGAACCTCATAATCAGCCTAGAATGTTCCCACTGCTGGGACACAGGCCTCCTCTCTGTGAGAGGGAGTGGGCCGTAATCCACCACGCGGGCCCAGTGCGGGTTGGTAGATATCACATGTCTTCGAATTTTTGGTTCTAGGACATGCCGGTTTCCACACGATGTTTTCCTTCACCGTTTTGAGAGCAGTGGTGATGAAATAATTTACACAAAGTAAAGCGCCTGTCTGGGTTCGAACCTACGACCTACAACTCGTAAGTCGCAGCCGTTACCACTGGGCCACCACTGCTCTCCAATCCCAATATTACCACAATATTGTTGATAGAAAGAAAGAAAAAAAAATAGGTTTATTTGTCACAGAAACACGTGCATACAAAAATATAAATAACTCGAATAATAAAGAAAAATAAAAACAAAATAGATCAATGATCACGAGCTCAAAACAGAAATAGTCGACAGCAGCAAGTCATGACTGTGACAAGAAGGCTTCCACTCAGCATATTGCTGTGCTATGGGGGACCCATATTTTCACCCGAAAAGGACTTACGGAAACCAAGTACCTACTTATGGTTTAATGATTTATTTATTTATTATTATTTTTTATAATTAATTGATGCATAATTATTTACAATAATAAGTCTTACACTAAAGTGGTAGGTATATATTAATGGGATCGACATGAACTAGGATTTGATTGGTTACATAGTACAAAATAAAATAAACAGTACATAAAATAGCAACTACTTAAACATTTTTAGTTATCTTATACCACAGCTGCTATGACCACTATCAATGTATGTATGACTTTAAAAAAATAAAATAACATCGGCACTTCAACTAAATGAAAAACGACGCTCCAGCGACCAGGTCAATGAGCGGGCAACAGGTAAAATCGTTGAGGGTAGCGTTACAAAGAACGCGCCACACCACGCTATGCTTAACCACTTCATGTTTTTGCTATTGATCCCCGCACACTCCTAGTGCTATGTGTTGTTATTAAACTATCGTTATATTTTCATAATAATTAGCAAAAGCATAAATTGCTTTAAGTCCGCCTTTGTACATTTATAATGGATAAAATAACTAAATAAAAAGCGAAAATCTGCTTCTAGACTCTCAAAAATCCATGAGTCACTTGGAAACTTCTGTTTTTGTAATACCAACACAGTTATAACACATTGCCGCCCATTGTGTCACCCTTTGTACAGTTTCTATAATTATGTCTGTAATTTATATGGTGTACATAATAAAGAGTATTCTATTCTATTCTATTCTTATAAAGGTTTTTATTTTATTTTCAACTAGCTGACCCGGCTGCGAACTACGTACCGCCTCAGAATCAATAAGAACGAATGTATGAGAAAAATAATTATGTTCATTATTTTTTTCGTGTTTTTTCGTGAAATTTTCCCATGTTTTAATAGTTGAAGACAAATCCAACAAATCAAAAATCATAAAAATCGGTCCAGCTGTTCTTTAGTGATAAATGGTGTAACTAACCCGACTTTGTTTTACTTATGTAGCTACGAGATGACAACATTATGGATCGGAATGTTGGGCCACAAAAGGGATAAATGAAAGGCAATCGCATGCAGCAGAGATGAGAATGCTAAGAGGGATGTGTGGTGTTACATGAATGGATAGAATAAGAAATGAATACCTATGAGGAAGTTTTAAAGTGGCGCCGGTAACTGAAAAGTTTTGTGGAAATCGGCTGTCATGCCTATGTGTTATGGAGAAATGAGGAAAATGTCGTGAGGAGAGTTTTTAGTATGGATATTGATGGCTATAAGAGTAGGGGAAGACCAAAGAAACGATGGATGGAATTTGGGAATGATGATATGGTTAGACAGGGGGTGTCTACCGAGATGGCGACTAATAGAGAAGTATGAAAGAAAAAGACATGTTGCGCCGACCCCAAATAAATTGGGATAAGGGCAGGAGAATGATGATGAGAGATAAAATTGTGTAACCGCCATAAGTTATATCGCATAATGGCCACAATCACAATATAAATACAAATATTCTGCTAAAGCAACGTACAATAGGAAGCTCAAGTCTCATTTTTGTTTTTAAATTAATTTAAAATTCTATTGAACAATCAGGCTTCCCCAGAGGACGGAAAAAGACCAATGAGTTCATTTTCATTATCTCCCTAGACCAAGGGTTAAACAAATCATTTTTCCCGTTTTGTTTTGTTTAAACAAACACTAAGTAATGAAAACGGTTTAAAAAAGGATCCCCACAGTAAACAGCCACGCGGCGCTGTGTCTATGTTAGACGCAGACGACCGCTTTCACTCTATGCTTGTGTCTGGTATACCATCGACAAAAATCGGGTCAGATTGGTTGGTAAGCATAACCAACCAATCTGACCCGATTTTTGTTATTGGTCCGTTTTTTTGGACCAATGTGTATGTTGAAATAATGTGTGTTCTATCTTCGCCGAGTTTAATCGAATTAAATCTAGTCTAATAGCTTACCGTCGTAAGTTTGCAATAGAATACCTATTGCAAACTTACATCAGACCAAACAAGCAAATGCACTGTCTATTCTCACTTTACCAAACCCATTTTGTTAACAGAAATGGAGCATTCTTTCGTTGATCACATAGTGGAATATCAAGAATATCAAGAAACTAATGCTATAGCTGCTGTTTTAGTTCTATTTTCGTTTGGTTTAAACTTACCTTTCTTCATTCCTGAACTGAAAGAACTTTTTTAAAACTTCTTGTAATGAAATACAGTAATTAAAGTTTCAAATACACATTTATCCACATGTTGGATGAATCATAATTTATTTGAATAAAAAATTAACTAACTTCCATACTAGAACCTGCGGTGCTATTCTGTAAAAATCTCACCGTGAAAACTTAGGTGAAGTGAGCGTGGAGTGAGCTGTCAATAGTGTCAATTCCTAGCAAAAACAAATTCACTTCACCTAAGTTTTCACGGTGAGATTTTTACAGAATCGACCGGCAGAAGGGCAATTCTAGTAATTTTAAGAACGTTCACAGTCTGATATCAGTCTTAATCTGTCAAAAATACCTCTAATTAGAGTATTCTATTCTAATTCCCTACACTTTTGACAAGTTTTTGACATTGATTGCAACTAGACGTTGAACGTTTTTAATAACGGAATTGGCTTTTGTGGTAACTAGCACGTTTAGTACCTAAATGACCTAATCAATTTGAACCCTGACACATATTTCAACTACATACGAACACGAAATGATAATATGGAAAGATCCAACTTAGCGAAGCCTAAATTGGTTACTAATCAACCTTTGCTTTCACTGTGCACAACAGTGCTTGGTGTGTGCAGGCTTGCACTCGACGTGATCTGCATTTCAGGCACTATTCACAGCCAGCTGCGACGAGACTTGCGGAGCGCTAACCTAACCAAAAGCGAACATCGCGCGTGTACGGGATCGTCGTGCTCTTTTATCTGAATACTAGGTTCTACCCGCGGTTACACCCGCATGGATGTCAGAAATTATCTCACGGGAACGTGTTACCGGGACAAAAAGTAGCTTAGGCCCTTCCCCAGAATGCCATCTGTGTCCTTGCCAAATTTTATCAGAATCCGTTTAGTGGTTTATTCGTGAAAATGTAAATATTTTTGATATCATGGGTTTTATTTCCGCGGAAACCTAATTATTTTTCTTAAATAAAAGTAACCTAAGTTACTCCTTATAATATCAACTATCTGTCAGTGTAAGTCCCGTCAAAATCGGTACAGCCGTTTTGCAGATTACCTGGAACAAACAGACAGATAGTTTTTTTATTATTTTTTTACTACTATTATACTTTCTTAAGCGTTTAGTAAAAAGCTGTTATTTTGACATTACGAACATACACTTTATTTGTATAGATGTATAAAGAAAATACTCGCGCGATCAATCAAGTCGCGTTTTTTACGTTAATCGCTTCGATCGCGTGCTCGCGCGACTTTCGCTTTTTCCTAGGACGTGGTCAAGCAAAACGCACACGCGTCATTTGTTTCCGTCCGTTGCCTGGCAAGACACGGCGCGGTGGCTCTAAACAACTTTTTCATATGTATTCTCTGCAGATACAAGACTCGTATCGCTTGAGCGTGTAGCTCGTGGCCAAGGATTTAGGCAGTTGCCTGTACCACAAGTACATTCGACTTGATTGTGTCTGCCTATAGTGACGTCTGCTTCTAATTTAATTGGTAAACTTAGCCAGCGAACAGTTAATTATCTCAAGCGGATTAGACGTCCAGCGCGGATGGTGGCTAAACCGCTTAATTATGGCTATCATTGCCAATGACATTCTGAGTCTGCAGTAACTTTGTTTGCGGAATTCTTATCCATCATTGTTTTATCTAAAGAGATTAATGGAATGACTGTGCCTTCTCAGTATATTTATGAAAATCTTTTATATGCCCATAAAAATATAAAATTGTTTAAAAAGTACAGTGATATCCATAACATAAATACAAGGAACAAACACAAATTTGTTGTACCTACAACAATGCTCAAGAAAATAGGTAGTTCGTCCAGATGCCAATGTATACGCTTTTATAATAAACTATCATGCCACGAAGATCTAAGCCTTAATAAATTCAAATCGTTCATTAAAATTAAGTTGTGCCAGAATGAAGAAGAAGTTTCTGCAGTACGATTTTAAATTTTGACAATGGCATTATCTTTATGGAATTATGAACGTTATTATATATTCTAGGAGCAATTCCGAAAAAGCTTTTGTACATCAAAGCAGTCTTACATTTTATGTTACATAATTGATTTTTGTACTGAGCACGCAATTTAGTTTTCTTGACTGCTGATAATTTAATAAATAAATGCGGGTTTCTTTTTACAAAAAGTGCAGTTTCTAATATGTATAGTGCCGGGAATGTTAACAGTTTTAATGATTTAAAATAAGGCATACAACTGTCTGTGGTTTGTAGACCGCACATAGACATAATGCAACGCTTTTGCATCCTGAATACGGTCTCTCTATCAGTTGATTGTCCCCAAAAAATAACACCGTATCGGAGAATTGAACCTACTAAACCGTGATACGCTGTCAATAATGTTTCAATATTTAGTTTTTTTGATAATTGGAACAGTGCGTATGCGGATTTACTCATGCGCTTACATATATCTTCTACATGGAGTTTCTAAGTGTTTTATTGTCGATAGTTATACCTAGAAACGTACTACCAGTGACCTCTTCTATCAAACAGTTGTTGTAAGTAACGGAAATCGTTGGGTTTGCACGACGTTGATAGAAATGCATTATTTTAGTTTTACTTAAATTTATTCTTAAATTATTTTTATCAAGCCACTTTATAATTTCACCTATAGAACCATTGATTTCATATTGGTAGTTAGTAGGATTAGTACACTCAATAATTGCTGTGCTATCATCAGCAAAGTGAACCATTTTGTGTGTTATTGCTCTTGGGAGATCGTTAATGTATATTAAAAACAATAACGATCCCACCACGCTGCCTTGAGGCACACTATATTTTACATGTCTAAATTCAGATGTGTATACAGATTCTATCTTACTGATTGGGCATATTCTAGAGATTTCTGTACCTACTCTGCATTCTGTCACTGAGGTATGATTCTAAGAGTTTGAGGTTATTCTTTTTAGTTTTGCGATGCATGAAGAAGCCTCCTCGTGTAGCGCAGTTTGTTCCGCCAGTTACTCAACTGAACCGAGTGCTCGGCGTATCCTGGACAGTCACACCCAACACCTTATTTGACAGGCCAATTCTTCCCTTGCGGTGGTAGGGCTACCGCCCGCCTGGTTTGCGACCTCCCTCCCACCGGAGTCCGGCGTCAAGCAGTCTGCTGTGTTTCGTCGATGCGTGGAAGTTCCAGTGCCTTAGGTCTGGGCACGCTCATTCCATCATAGACCTCATCCATTGCTTTCCATCAGGCGTGATCGAGGTCAAGAGCGGTCCTATTCAGCAAAAAAAAAAAAGTTCGCACCCGTTAAAATAATTGCATTTCACATTCTCACTTATCAACTGAAACTGTTATTTTTAAAAAGCAAACGATCAACGGTGTAACGCAATAATTTTTATTGCAAAAGCTAACGAGACTCCTTTAATGCCAGCGTTCCAAGTTATTTCAATAAAACAATTTGGTAGCCCCAAGAAACGGTCGGCTGCCCGCAGCAAATTGTCGGACTAGGAAAAGTACTCCACAAGGCCTTTTGTAACCCGCAGTGAGCCAAACGGAGGAACGTTTGGCGAGTGAGCCCTCTTTATTTGAATTCATTTAATGTCGTCGAATAAGAATAATATCTTCATTTTGACTTTTTTTTATAATACGCTAATGTATGTCTAAGTTTCCAACGCCAGATAAATTTATTGGAGGAATAATTTTGAATTTTTGACAGTTCTTCCATACAAAAACTGTCAGACGTCAATTTTATTCGTAGAATAAAAATTATCTGTCTATTGAAAAATCAGCCCTAAGTAAGCCCTAAGTAAGCTACTGCAATTTAAGTAGGAATTTATTTATTATCTGTACTAATGAAGATGAAGAGTTTCTTTGTTTATTTATTTGAACGCGCTAATGTCTAGCATTTGTGAGGAAGTCTATAGGCTATTTGAAATCACGCTACTCTTAGGAGCAAAAGAAAAAGAAGTCTGAAAGAACGCTAAGCAAAAATGAAGTAACAGCGCGGGCAGGCAATACGATGCGACGGGATGGGTCAGGGAAACAAGAAATTTCACGCGGGGGAAGTCGCCTTCAGAAGCTAGTCTTTAATAATATTTCACATTGATTACCTTGATACTCTACTATTTACATAACTAAGAGATTACTCCCATTAATAAAGCATTATCCTCATCTAATATTAATAGCCCTAGCGCCAGCCACGAGTCCGAAGGTGTTCATCAGTAATTCTAATAGATACGTAAAACCCCATTGTATCCCTGCGGTTCCAAGCCGACACACGAAGCAATAATATCGTGTTGAAAGGGCGTTAAACGTGAGATGACTTTACTTGAGAGAATTCAAGCCGCGCCTGTCAGGCGTATCGTTAAACCGTACTAAGTCACGAAAATTATAATATCGATTGTGAAACTTGAAATAGGTCATTGTATTTAAACCGAGTTCTCACGAATTTCACGACGCTTTATGTAGATCTAGTGACTCAGCAAAATTCAATTTTCGTGATGACATTGGTTCACTTGTTGAGCGACTTGTGGAGTGGGGAGTAAGGGAGGAGGGGGGGCGTCGTCTACTTATGCGTATAACGTACGGCTTGGGAGGGTATTATTCCTTAGTTAGGATGGTTGGATGAACATGTATTGTAACGGCCACATCCGTCCTCAGCTAATACGTACGTCGGCAATTAGACAGAACTACTGTATATTAAGCTAGATGATTGTTGTGGTGCTATGGATTGTAATAGTAAAAACAGAAATAAATAATTTAGATTTGTAAAAACACATTAAAATTTGAAAACAAAATTAAATTGCTTTTATTTTACTATATTTCTGTTGTCTAAAACTAGTAGATCTAGCAAATACCTAGGACCTTCAGCGCGGTACGGTGCGGCTCGGCGTTGTCTATACGAACCACGAATAAAAATAAAATTACCGTTTCTATACGAGTAGGTACAGTCCGCAAAAGAGATAAGTATGCAGGATCGACGGATATAGTTGAAATTTAGTAAGAAACCGATGGATGTTCTTTAATAAAATGTAATTTTATTAATAGAAAACAAGCACCTCATTTATCAAATTAAATTTCAGTCGACAACATCCATCGGTTTCTTACTAAACTTCAAATATATCCGACGATCCTGCATACTTAAAAGGATAAAAAAAGCGTGCTTATGCGGAGCTCGCGATGTAGGAATGCGTAGCTCGCGTATGGCTACGGCGTAGCATGGACTGTGCTACGGCGTAGCCTGGACTTTGGTCTGATCGCGTACTCTACACGCCTTCAAGATGCTTAACGGAGGAGAAACTTGATGTGAAAACTTCAAGCCTATTAATTTGTTTCCATTTACCCAATTTATGGCGTGTTATTTATTTATTTTACCAAAACCAATTCAATGAATCGAACAAAGCGCCTTTTAAAACCAACACCACACCACAACTAACATTAGCAACACTTTTTTTTTATAATAATGTAAATAGGATATCGGAATCGCTTTTATACGACAAAAAAAAACCTCATAAAAATACCAACAATAATTTTTTCAACACACTTGCTCGTAAAGTGGCTCATAGTGAACCGCTTTTAGGTCCATAATGGAGTGTATTACGAACGCGTGCTTTTTCTTTACTTTAATCCACATGTGCTGTAATACCACAGATAACTATTTAATAGTCGGAGATGCGCGCTTTTTTAATCTCATCAAACCCTGCGTTCCGAATTGGGAAATAATCGATGTATTCCGAATTGGGAAATAACCGAATTATCGTGAGCGCGATAACGATAACGATGTCCCGTGAATCGTCATAGATGACGTCATGACATTCGCCATCTTGCGATAATGCCGACCATGCCCTAGAATAATATCATCGTGAGCGCTGTCAAAAATGACAGTGTGTGTATGAGGTTGTGTCAGTGTGTTTTGTTTTGAGTTGCATCATCTTTAAATTAAACTAACGTGGCATTTTTGAAATTGTGCTTCTGGCTGACAGTCGCCACCTAACCAAAGAAGAAGAACTGAAGAAGAAATGTGGTGTTTATACAAAGAAATACTGTAATAATATCTTTTTTACATTGTGTAAGCACTGTGAGCGCGTTCACGAGTGTTCCGAATTGTTGCCAGCTCTCAGCAGTCATAATCGTAATATCTAAATCAAAAAATCTCTTATGGAAAAGTTCTTAAGAAACAAATCTAACTTAAGGATTAAATTCTAATGACTATAATTCTGTAAATACATAATTATACATTATAGGTAGTCGCGAATCATATTTGTTCATGATACAACCTGATATAATAAGGTGAATACCTTACATTGACCGGGTCCCTTCCGAAACCAAACGGAAAAGACCCTGACTGGCATTCTATTATTGCGGATTCTCACTGAACGAATGTATATTTCTCTATGCCAATAGTACTTTCTAATTCCATAAATAAAACTACAATTTGACGTACAACACTACGATCAGTCTAAACATTAGCTAGTTTGTGTTTATTATATTTTTTCTATAGGCAGTTTAGAGGTTTTGTCTGTGCCATAGATTAATATATTTAAAATGAGAGTCAATGATGCTTTTATTTACACCGGCGCGCGCATCGCTAGTGCTGGCTGGCTAGCACGGCGCGCGGGAAAACAAAACCAGCGCGCCATTTTCCATACAAGTTAATATTTAACAATACAAGTCTGTTTTTTTTTCCTCGCAAGTGTGTTGAAAAACGTCGTATGAAACGCGTGTGCATTAATCAATATACACTCGGCTTTCTTATCGCTCTCGCCTGCGGCTCGCGCAAATAATATCGCCTCGTGTATAATGATCAACTTAGCACACATGTATCATAATGTACTATTTTATATGAAATAAAAATTTTCTTCTGTAAATAGGTTAACGGAACCACTGTTACACGTTATATTATAAAAATAAATTAATCGTTTAAAAAACATTAGAAAAACACGCTTTTATAAATGCACGTAAAAAAAAAACCTCATCGTGTTCAAAGTCCATCACAAGTGCAAACGACTATGATACGATATTCTATCATGGAATGCCATGCGGCTTCATCATCAGACCTTGAAACCTAATCGTGGTCAAAGTTCATTACAAGACTTTTCTAAGAAATCCAAAACAGCTATAATACGATTTTCCATCATGAAGTTCCAGTTCATATCTTCCGGCTCCATCATCAGATCAGTTCGACAGTACCATATTATTGTATTGTCATCAGAACTACATACAGCTGCCAATTTTCATTACGCTACGACCCTTGGAAGATGGTTAAATTAGTTACCTTAGATTCCATTACATAGTTAGTCATATCTTCCGGCTCCATCATCAGATCAGTTCGACAGTACCATATTATTGTATTGTCATCAGAACTACATACAGCTGCCAATTTTCATTACGCTACGACCCTTGGAAGATGGTTAAATTAGTTACCTTAGAGTCCATTACATAGTTAGTTACATACAGGTCGACCTAATAAAAGCGTGTTAAAAATAAGCTTGATGACGTTATAGGCTATTTATGTAAGCTTGATGAGGTCAGCTTTTCCTACCTGACCATTCTGAAAAGAAAGGCCGAAACAAACTTAGTTGTCACAGTCTCTTTTAAAGTCCAGACATAATCTTGGCCAGATCATGCGAAGACCATGTAGATGATGTCCGAAATGGTCTTTCGAGGAAAGTATCACATAGATTTGAGTGGACCAGGCCAGTCAGTGCAAGCTTTTGTCAGTAATGTTGTAGCTTAACTCAGAACTTGAGTAGCTCAACGACTCGTCGAACAATACCAAAGAAAGGACATTTATGTAGGCCGCATAAAGTACTCAATATATTTTTGGAAGCTCAATAAACCTTTTAAACGCAGCACATACAGTGCAGGTAATCAAAGTATTACGTAGCGACTGAAAGAAAGGAAGAAATACGTAGAAAAAAAATAAGTTAAAAGGAAGACAAGTTAGATTGGATTCCATTTAAAGGATGCTGGCTTAACGATAGCTTTATTTGGTGCAGGTCGCGGGTTCCGTTCCTGCTCAGTTTAAATTTTATAGACTTTAGATACACGCCTATGTGGAGGAAAAACGTGTCAGTGTATATAGTGAAAGTCCTTTTAGTATACAGAATTAATTCCAAACGCAGATAATGCCTTTGAACAAAGAAATTGTTGCAAATCACGATCGTCCACCAGGTGATGATTTGTATTCGCAGTCAGGGAAATTGATTGTTTAGCAAATTGACTACCAAATAAAACTTACCTTTTATTTTACTGTATTCTTTGACAATTGTGCGAAATGGCAGTAGCACGGCAAATTGACGTAGGGTGTCGATTTGCTTAACAGTTAATTTCCCTGATTGTGCATTGACATAAGCTTAAATTATATCGACAGAAGACAGTTACTAGTACCTACAACTAGTGTACTAGTGCTATGCAAAATAAAATGTCATTTCTTAATGTGGTTTTACTGAGTTGTTGGCGATTATACGTCGACTCCTCAGTTACAGGAGCGAATAACGAAAAATTTACATAAAATAAATTAACTATACCCACGGTACTATATTTACCTAAACAGTTAGGGGTTTATTTATAAACTACTAGCTTTCGCATGCGGCTTCGCCCGCGAGATATGTCGATAAAAACTATTCTAAGTAAGGCTATCTATATAGCTCTGCAAAATTTTATCGAAATCCGTTCAGTGGTTTAGGCGTGAAAAGGTAACATACAGACAGACAGAGTTACTTTCGAATTTATAATATTAGTATGGATGATTAAGAGACGTTTAAGCATCCAAAATGTATGGTTAAACAGTCGCTATTCATTACTTAACTTTAAGCAACGTTTTTGAATAAAGGGGCTATTTTCTAAGCTCTAGTTGTGGCCTGGGGGCCTAAAAAGGCCACTTTGGAGAATCATAAAAGGATAATATTATGAATCGTAATATGGCGAAGACAGTCCGTGTTTTTATTTTTTTCGCTGCACTACGTAGGTATTATCAAAGAGATTGGGATTTGATTTGGATCGGATTGATTGGTATTTTAGCACAGATAAAAAAAAAATAACTGAAAAATGCTTCACCAACGGGATTTGATACGATTAACTTAACGGTGAACTGTCCATTATGTTATCCTTTTATGATTCTGCCAAAGTGGCCTTTTTAGGCCCCCTGAGTCAAACATGCTGTTGTCTGCGTAATGTTTATGGCAAGATAATTGAAGACTCGCCGAAATTTACGAAACAAGTTTAGTGTGTGTATTGATTTTGTGACATGGTCCCGTTCGCAGAGCCCGGAGATTCGGGTCCTGAGCCGACTCACCCCGCCCTGCCTCTCTGCCTCTTGGCTCTAATCGATGGTTAAAACAATTCAAATTACAACAACGAGTATGTTTTTTTGTTTATGAGTTATTTTTTGGTTATTCAAGATTAAAAAAAAAACATTACTATCAGTAAATTATTTGTAAATTGTTATCAACTTTTTACACCAGTTTTCCTATTCGCAGCAAAACGGAAAATTGTGTAAATGAATAAATTATTTGTATTTCAGAAATAGTTACCGGAAAAGGGAAAAACGACAAAGGTGATAAAACTTACGGCGGGCCTTAACGGGAGGAGAGTGGCTCGTGACTCGTGAATGGGAACAGGTGGCTTTGCCAAGAGGCATGCTGAATTAAAAATCATACTTAACAAAATACAACGGCGAAAGTAATTCTAACTATATATTACAAATGCGAAAGTAAGTTTGTTTGTTACCTTTTCACGCCTAAAGCTAAACCACTGAACCGAATCCTGAAATTTTGCATATACGTTGTCAGGTGTACAGAAACGGACATAGGATACCTTTCATCCTGAAAAAAAGTGCTGTTCCCGAGGAAAACAATAATAACATTAAATGTAGATGGCGCCACGTGTCTTTCGAATCATGATTGAATTATATTAGAAATCACGGGATCGAGATTTATACGGGTGAATCCACGGGGCGCAGCTAGTCTACACTAATATTATAAAGAGGAAAGATTTGTTTGTTTGTTTGAATTGAATAGGCTCCGAAACTCCTGGACCGATTTGAAAAATTCTTTCACCATTAGAATCCTACATTATCCCTGATGAAGATGGGCGGTAGAATATTTTCAAAAAGTTAGGGATCCGTATGAAAACTTCGATACTGTAACCCAAGGTATGAAAAAAATACCAAATAATATCCTTATATCCCGTGCGCTACGGAAACTTTTGACAATAGAGCAAAGTGATGTACTACAGTTTTATAGAAAACGTCAATATCTACAAAAAAATCCGCGTTGCCATCCTATGTCTAACTATTACAGTTATGTCACAATAACTACATTTCCATGTTAAAATATGCAATAGTAACGACGAAAAATCCTTATATCTTATTTTTGTTAAATACCACTATTTGTGCGAAGCCGGGGCGGGCCGCTAGTTCAAAATAGAGAGACATGATAACTTATGAAAACTAAGTAAATATACATAATTATATACCATCGTCCTTACTAAAAAACGCTGTAAAGCGTCTGTATAGTTACACAACGCTTTGTCTTCTTCTTTCGAAAGTCAAATTACTGACGACTAGCGACTGAAAGAAAGAAATCGGTGTGTAACTATTCACCTGATATAATACTTTTTTTAGTAAGAGGGTAAAGGCCGATTCACACATATCAGTGAAGTCACAGTTCAGACGCAGTACCGGCACAGTGCGAAATATTCTTTCATACAGTTTTTATGAACGCATCCCCACTTGTCAGTGTCAGTGACGACACAGTGCTCTCAGTGTCAGTGCCGACACCGGCAATCACGGACGTATTCGTTGACGTCGATATTTTTTGTCGGATCACGGACGCCGCCGTCCTCCAACGAGTATCTTTCTTCAATAACTTACTTCTTATCTTAGTTTCTGAACAAGAATATTGAAACAGCTCTCTGACATTTTAAAATATTCAAAATATTTCCTTTCATCTTTAACCAATTCTTTGTATAATGTCATGAATTCTCCTTCTGTCTCTCTTGATCGCCATGCTTCATGCACCCATTTTCTCTTTTTTCTTTGATGCTGCTCTTCTTCTTCGTCCAAAGCAATAGCTATCATTGCTAGCTCCGTAGTACTGAACGCCATAATCTCGATACTTGACGACGAACACGTTTTCACTGAAGCTCCGTGAACTGAGTACTGACATGTATGAATTGAATCACTGACGCAACACTGTAGCACTGATACTGAACTGAGCGAACACTTTGACGGAACTGTGGCTTCACTGATATGTGTGAATCGGCCTTTAAACAAAAGAATACTGAGGCGTCGAAGGCCTCCTTACGTCTTTACATCGCAGTCATCATGAAATATGAATTATTTAAAAATGATGTGGCTGATATAAGCTTGAAATAATACTTTGTTGGGTGGGATAGGGAAATATTATACAACCATTAGGTAAATATGTATCTTTTCCATAAAGATGGATACAATACCTACCTAAGCCGGTTACTTAGTGTAAACATTTTAACTACAAATCTTAACAAATAAAAACAGAACCTTTTAAACTCAATGTCTTTTAGAATAGTTTTTTTTTCCTAACAGAATGTTATGTCATCCAAGAACAAGTAGGTACGTACAATAGTACCTACTTTGAACTTCAAATATACCGTTCCGATATTCTTTCCGAGAAACGTTTTTTTTTGTAAGCAATCAGCGTTTCTCGTTCTAAGTAAATATGTTTTTGAGAAATATATGTCTTAGATCATAAACATTATAACTTTGACATATTTTGGTACTTAAAAGGTATCCAAACTGATCTTATTAACACTCTAGCGACTCGCCTCGTGGAGATTTCTTAATTATGTGTAAGTTTAATATTAATTTATTATACACGTAAACCTTTTGAAAACTGCATCAAAATCCGTCGCGTAGTTTAGAAGGACAAGCGGTCACACAACTAGACACGAAAAGCGACTTTAACTCCTACTACTCGTATAAGCGCCTTCAATCTATAATATGCATATATATAGATATATACCTTGACTAGCTGCGCCCCGCGGTTTCACCCGCATAAGTTTCGATCCCGTGGGAATATCGGGATAAAAAGTAGCCTATAGGTATGTTAATCCAGGGTGTCAGCTACCTCCATACAAAATTTTATCAAAATTGGTCCAGCCATTTGAGCGTGAAGAAGTAACAAACATATAAACACTCCGAAACTTTCGCCTTTATAATATTAGTGTGATTGCAAACATTCTACAGGCTGACTTTAGTTCACGTGTGAGTAAATACAAGAAACTTGGGATATTAACCCAAGTTTCTTGATAACAGCGAACTTGAAATAGAAAAAGTGATAAGTAATGAACGCGTGGGTACCTACTGATATTTTGGTTCAAGAAATTCCTACTTTACTATCACAGCTGTTTTGCCTACATCCACATTGCTCGACCTGGGATACGAACCCAGGAACAAATCTAACTTAGAAAGATGTATTAATGATTCATATGACTATAATTTTGTAAATACGTACCTGTTATAGTCGCGAATCATATTCTGATCAAGATACAACCTGATACTGGCATGAAAATTGCAAAAAAAACGCAAGAAAAATTTAATTTCGCGGGTTACAACTGAAGGTGTCGAAATTTAAAGTTACGTAGTTGTTTTTAGTTTTATTTAAAACAGTTCCCTTTGTGGTTCGCGGAGGTTGCAGATGGCTCCGACAGGCCTCTTTTGCAGAATAAAGATGGAATCAATCATCTGCAGCCCAATCCAAATTACCGAGACATTACATTATAAGATACCTACATGGTTTATCTATACTACCCTGTATGTGTGTGCCTTTTATTTGCTGTAACTCTTAGGGTGCGTCCACATCTGGCGAATGTGCCGCGAATGTGCAGCTCGTGAGCCGCTTGCGAGCTGCCCGCGTGCTGCGCGCGTGCTGTCACGGCAATGGTTTGGTGCGCCTCTTTAGCGCAACTCATGCAAGGCTCGTATAAGGCGTGCGCGCGGCGCGCGATCTGCGCGCATTCAATTCTCACACTCTACAGTTCCGTTTACTGGCTCAGTACTTTCGCGCCGCCCAGCGCCCGCGCGCTGATCGCGTACGGCGCTTAGGTCGCGCGCGAAATGCGCGCGGGCGGCGCAGGAGCGGCGCACGAACAAAAAAGCACGCGCGCAACTCGCAAACGGCTCGCGAGCTGCACATTCGCGGCACATTCGCCAGATGTGGACGCACCCTTACACACAATTTTCCGGCCAATTAATTTACCCTATGGCTCGAGTTTCTGATACGCAGCACTAATTGCCTGGACATGTTACAAAAGAATGAATGACAGGCAAACATTTAAAGCCTTTTAATTCACTAAAATTAGTCAGTGGGTACATTTTGTTTAGCGTAATCAGCCTATAATGTTCCCATTGCTGGAACACATGTCTCCAATGTGTGAGAGAGAGTGGCCTAGTGTGGGTTGGTAGATCACATGTCTTCGAATTGATGGTTCTAAGTCACGGCCATCACTGCTGTAGTGTATTTTGTTTAATCAATTATTTTACGACAATATAACAACAACACCAACAACCAACCAACCACAACATTGTAGCGGTATCTACAACGCCACATGAGAACAACGCGTCGTACACTGACGGCACGCAAAATCCTGCATCTCGCAAGCACAGTTTACCGCGCAACTAGCATAGATAATACGGCCCGACATGAATCATCGGACACCCGTCTGGTCGGAGGATCCTTCGTTTTCTATGGAGGATGAGTGAACTTTACACCCTGTTCCTCATATCTCTATAACATTATAAAAACATATTCCGACTTTCCAATTTTAACATACCTAGTTTCATTCTGAGGAATGAAAGTTACTTAAAATACAAAAGGGACATAGGATTAACCCCCATAAGGGGTTTCTTCGGGACCGTTTTGGTTTCGGATGACAAGAACCTGAAAGTTAGCAGCAGGTACCTAACGTTGATGAAAATTATGTCTACATACAAACTTTCATCCCCTATTTAAAAAAGAAAGGAGTTTATTTTCAAAAATCCTTCCTTAGAGCTCACTTTCGTTATAATAGGATGTCTTGTGCAAAATTCCATGCTTCTGATCCAGCAGTTTAGGTTGTGGGTTATCTTTGGTTATCAGTGAATTTACTCGTAAGAATGTAAAACAATGCCAAATAAGGTCTCATACCTGAGTAATGACCACATTGACGTTGATAGTATTTTGTACTTGCGACGAAACAGGTACCTGCATGTTGGCCAAAAGCAGTAAAGACTGTATTAACTTTTATTTCAAAGTCTTTTCAGATGGGTTGTAGCACAAAATAAACATATTTTTGACGAGCTTTCGCGTCGCCTTTGTGATGTTTGCCTACGACCTCATTTTGAATTCATTTATCAATGCTCTGAAATATATTTATAGATCGTAAAACCTTCTTTTACGCTGTTCAAGATATCGATTTACCATTTACTTCACGATCCTAAAAAGCAAACAATTATACATAAGGCAACAAACTAACAAAACGCAACACCTACAAATGTATGCGGTTAGATTTTTAACACTCGGCTCATCACTAAAAGTTGAAAGTCCAACAGCGTGCGTCTATTTACCCATTAATTTAGGCGTTGCCTAGTGTCAGTGTAAACGGACATTCGAATTTCTTTTCTAGCACGTAGAGTATAAGAAAGATAATAGTAGAATAGTTCGAGCATCTTTGTATTCGATACGGATCAATAGACAAGAACCGGGAATATAAAAAATATATATTAGATTTTTCTCGGTCTGGTCACGTAGTCACGCATTTGGTCACGAGGTCGACATACAGGATGATTAGACCTCCAGATGATATTAATATTATATTATATTATATTAAATACTTGAAACATGCATGGTGGGTGTTACTCTGACTGCTTCGTTGGTTAAGTGGTCGCAAGCATTGCTAAGCATGAGGCCCTGGGTTTGATTCCCAGGTTGGCAAAACCGGAATTGGGTTTTTCCATCTGGAATTTCTCAATAGCAGCCTGGAGTCTAGAATGTGCCCAGTTGATGGCAATAGACTCGCACTCTATTACGAAATGTGAGTGTACTAAATGTAAGCTTGGTACAAGGTACACCTCTCGCTAACCTTTCGCAGAATTATAGCATGATATAATTATTATGTTTTAATAAGGACAGATAAATACCGTTTTGAAGGGACCAGCTGTCTTTTTTGATTTCCTGTAATCAGTTTTATATTTGAAAACTTATTACTTTCTTAGAATGAAAATAATTGATTTGAATAGTAATTTATTTTTTTCCCAAAAACGATTTTTGATGCAAGGCGATCTTATAATGATCAAAAGGCTCTATTTTTTTCCCCATACATTTCGTAGGAAATGAGGCTTTGTGATGGATAGAGTATATGGACAATTTAAGTTGATAGTCAATTTGCTTAGCAGTTAATTTCCCGGACTGAGCACAAAAAGCTTTTAACTTTAAGGAGGTACATAGTTCTGCATTTCATCTCAGATGAAAAATATAAACGTAGTCTAAAAATACGCTAAAAAAACTGATTTTCTGAGGAAATGAAGCTCGGGCTCGGATTAGACTAAACTGATCGCCGGTAGCCGTTTTTTTTTTTTTAATGCCTACGCTTAGGGCCTAAGATTAGCTTTGAGATTTATTTATTTCTCATAAGAATTATAATTGACTTACATGCATTGACTTATATATTACTAGATGAGAAATAAAACCATTGTGTTGGATGCACAGTAAGATTTTTGTTGAAAAATTTCAATATTAAAGAAAGTCAAAGTTATAGCGTTTATATTTCAAATAAACCTGCTCAGCAGCGGCACAAAAAACCTATTACAGGAGTTTTTTAATTGTCAAGCACTCGGTCGTTCAGAAATATGAAGCTAGTTGCCTATTCCAAAGCGTAGTAGGTTTTTTTTTTTTTTATTGTTTAATATTCAAAAAAAAGTTACAAAACATTTATGAACAATTAAACATACCGCACAAACCATCGCGGGTTTAACAGCGGTATGGCCAGACACGGCAAACTCGGTGCAATTAGGTATAGGTACATAGATAGGTACATATTTTCTTATTTTATATATATATATATATATTTTCCTAGTTCGCACTGCAATCTAGAAAGTATCTTTTTAATACCTTCGAACAGTTCTTCGCAACAACAGGTCGGTTTCTACGGAGAAGAACGAACAAGAAACTCCCCGGACACTCTTTTAAATCCTTTCGTAGTTTAAATCAAACATTGTTACAAAATATTGATTACATCATTCATGTTAAATTTTGTAGGAAAACGTGTACCCAGCAAAATCGTAAATATACACATAACAAATGGTTACTCTAAATATTTGAAACCTGCCGCTGATGAATTTAACAGAACAAGCCTTATCAGCCTCTAATGTTTTCACTGTTGGGACACAGGCCTCCTCTCTGTGTGAGAGAGTGGGCCATAATCCACTACGCGGGCCCAGTACGGGTGTCATATGTCTTCAAACTTTTCGTTCTAAAACATGGCGGTTTTCATACTGTGCTTTCCTTCACCATTTTGAGAGCAGTGATGATGAAATTAAATACACAGAGTAAAGTGTTTGGCTCGATTCGAACTCACGACATACAACTCATAAATCGGGGTCGATACCAATGAGCCACCACTGCTTAGAACAAGCTGGAGGTAAAATCCATAATGTGCTACTGATCTAAAATAAATATAAGCAGGTATTAAGAGCCGTCTCCAAAGTAATCTTGTTAGGCCTTCGTAAGGTTCCGTAGACAAATGGCGAAAATGGAACCCTATAATTTCGTCATTTCCATCTCTCCGATTATCATAATATATACACTTTACTCAGAGATTATTTGCAATATATTGCTGTAAATTGGAACAAAAAAGGTGTATTTTGTGGACCGCTAAACAATGGTGTAGTGAAATCACGAAAAAAATGGAAAGGGTAAGCCGTAAGTAAGGGTAGAGGGATGGGAAATAATTAATCGATGAAAAAGAAAACAATGCACAAGTGTGTGTGAGCATCGTTGGATCCACGGATATCTATGGTTGGATCCCATTATTAAAAAGATTATGATGTTTCTTTAAATGAATTCGCTGTATACGTCAGGTTTTTTAGTATTACAAGCGCAATAACAACTTCGTTTTTACGAGAAATACTTTACTTAACATACTTTTTTGCTTCGTTTATATAAACAACATTGTTTAAAAGACAAGACGTCTAATGGTGGTTGTGTTTAATGATGGTAATCCTACCTTCCTTTGATTGTATGATCCGTTTTTCCTTTTATCGGAAAAAGCAACATTTAATAATCCCGTCAGTAATCTATGCAATATGATCAAAGAGTGAACATTTTTTTCTATCAGGAATTTTTATTACAGGCCCCAGTAATGTATTGTCAGTATTTTGTTTACGAATATTGGTTGTTACTTCGTTTCTTCGTTGAGTATAATTCTTGATTGAATGTTTATTAATTATATACGAGCGGTTAACTAGGAGAGGGGGGTGCCTTTAGATTGCTTCGTTCGTACGTTATTCGTACTAAACTTAGGTGTCTAATAAAAATTTTGAATTACTCGAAGACATACAACGCACATCCCTAACTAGGTTTCTTTTATAATGAGGGTGAGCACTCGGCTAGGTTTAATATAAACAAACTGTGTCGGAAAACAATAATATTGCGTCTCTATAGTAATTATTTTCTTAAATAGTAGTAGTAGAAGTTACTCCTTATAACATTAGCTATCTGCTAGTGCAAGTCCCGTTGGATATTAGTCGGAACAAAAAGCCAATTTTTTTTAAATATTGTATTTTTGTTTTATGTAAGTACCCTACCTATACCTTCATAATATGCATTTTGTTAAAAGTTGTTATTTTGACATTACAAACAGACACTTCAATTTTATTTATTTGTATAGATATAGTTATAGATGTATGGATTCATCCTCTGAAGGGGTTCAAGGGATGAAGTTTTATAAGGAAGTGCATCATTTGGCAAAATAAAGGTGAAAACCGCATCAAAATTCATAGCGTAGTCTAGAAAAATAACGCGGTCACACAAACAGACACGAAAAGCGACCTTAATTTATAATAAGAATAATATTATAATTAATGGTATCTAATCATATTATAATTATTTGCCATGATTCCTTTTCTCGCACGAACTTATAGCGTTTAATTAAATCAACTTACTTGTTTACCTGTAGAGTATGAAATATATAGAACATCGGAGGAAAAGAGGCTCGGATCCTAACGTTATTGCCATGGCTCCGGTGGAGGGCGAAATACGTATACGAAATTGAGCGTAAATTCGATCTCATATAAATTTTTCGCAAATATAAAACTTCTAATCCATTTGTTTACTTGGCTTTCTACCCAAGGGTAGAAAAGCAGCATTTTTCTTTTATCTCTAGCTTAATGCTTGCTAGAGTTAAAATATTTTTTGGTAGTAGCTAAGCAAGTTTTGTAGCATGACTGATTGCCAAGGTTGCCGTTCTAGGCGATTTTCAGATGGGTTTTATCTCTAAATACAGAGTTAAAGTTTGTATCCCTAAAAGTATGGGGCAAAAATTGCGAAATGTAGTCTGGATAAGTAAACATCAGATTCAGTTTTAACCAGTCTGGCCGTGCCACATAATCATCATTTCAGCCGAAAGACGTCCACTGCTGGACATAGGCCTCCCCCAAGCACCTCCACTTCGACCGGTTTTGTGCTTCTCGCATCCAACGGGTTCCTGCGGACTTCACAAGGTCCACCTTGTGGGAGGCCTTCCAACGCTACGTCTTCCGGTACGCGGTCGCCACTCCAGAACCTTTCGGCCCCGTCGGCTATCTGTTCTGCGAGCAATGTGCCTTGCCCACTGCCACTTAAGTTTGGCAATTCTTCGGACTATGTCGGTTACCTTGGTTCTCATGCGGATCTCCTCATTCCTGATTCGATCACGCAGGGAAACTCCAAGCATAGCCCTCTCCATTGCCCTTTGGGTGACTTTTAGCCTTCTAATAAGGCCCATTGTGAGCGACCGCCACATAATCTGATACGAAAATACATATAAGCGTTATTATCTCATCTTATTCGAACATTCAGTCGTACCTTTTGTGTATGAAATATAATTTACCGTCTAGCCTCTACTAATACTGGCACAAGGGTGAAATTAAGGTCCTCACTATATTGTAATTTTCTTGATTATATTCGTAAAAACGCTCTAACCCTCCACTCCATTTAAGTTGCTTATAAAACACGATGTACAGTTAACAAAAGAGATAAGTATGCAGGATCGTCGGATATAGTTGAAGTTTAGGAAGAACCCGATGGATATTCTCGAATAAAATTTAATTTTATTAATAGAAAACAAACAGCTCATTTATCAAATTATGTTTCAGTCGACAACATCCATCGGTTTCTTACTAAACTTCAACTATATCCGACGATCCTGCATACTTCTCTTTTGTTGACTGTACACTATTGTAAAAGAGGTTGGTTGAGGTTGTTATGTTCGTGACAATGAAACACCGAGATTCAAAGCAGACTGGTTTATTATATAAGTATTTCGACATACCCTCACAAGTGTACATTTATTATTACTTACAATAATACCGTACATAACACTGTCCCCTCTTAATCTATAATTATATATGTACTTAACTAAGTTAATATTCTAAAACATTTTAAGTCCTTACTAAATAATATATTGTAAATAATGTGAAGTCTATACATGTTTGCTAATTAAAGGGTAGGTACAGTATACATAATTATATGTTATAGACGGGCGAAGCCACTTGAAAATGCTAGTTACTAATAAAAAGAATAACCAAAAGAAAACATACTTAAAACTTATAAGTACCTACGACCACCCACAAATACTAATGCAGGTTTTCTTATATTTAAAAAGATTATAAAATTGCTATTGTTTGTTATTTTGTAGTCTTTAACTTCTTAGCACAATCTATGGCAGCTCTCCGGCGTAAACGACTATCAATGTTCGGCGATGACGTAGATGGTGGCGAACTTTTATCTGCCGAGACTACTTGTTCGGTAGACTCGTGCCTCAGGCATTTCCCTTTACTCTCATATGATGTATTAGGCGGGGACTGCGGGGAGTCTACCGCCGAAGTGCTTTGTGTTTGTTCAATAGATGCATTAGGTTCAAGTTCGACTGACTCCATATTGGCACTAGGACTCGGACCCGTGATGGAATGTCTAGACTTCCTAACGCCTTTTGTCAACAACTGATCAATATGCCGTTTATGAAGATGTCCGTCATTGGTTTTAATCGCGTACGTAACTGGCCCTGACCGTCGCACCACTACACCCTCTGCCCATTTTTGCCTATGTTTGGAATAATCCCGCATGATTACGGCGTCCCCTATGTCTGCTTGCCGCAGCGGCGGACGCGCCGCGGCCGCGCGCTGCTCATGCGCCAGCTGCGCGCCGCGTACCAGCTCGCCCGTGTCCGGCCGCAGTAGGTCTAGTCTGCCGCGCAGTCGGCGCCCGAACATCGCCACCGCCGGCTCGCGCCCCGTGGTGCTATGCTCCGTATTACGATACATAAACAGAAACTTACTTAAAGCAGTGTTGTCGTTAACATTTTCTAGTGATGCCTTCTTTAAAACTCGCTTTATAGTGCGTACTGCGTTCTCGGCGGCTCCATTACTGGAGGGATGATATGGTGCAACGGGCAAATGTTTTATGCCGTTACGCTTAAAATACATACCTAATTCCGCTGATGAAAATGGCGGTCCATTATCGCTTATAACTTTTTTGGGAATGCCAAAACGAGCAAAAAGCCTTCTGAAACTACCAATGACGACCGTTGCTGAAGTGGTGCTCACTCGCTCCACTTCAATCCACTTAGAGTGAGCATCGACTATTATTAAATAATATCGATTATTTAGAGGGCCTAAAAAATCTACGTTTAATCGTGACCACGGCTCCTCGGGCCAGGGCCATGAGTGCAATGGCGCTAGCGCAGGTTGAGCGCGCTGCGACACGCACGCTGCGCACTCACTACACATGCGCTCAATATCACTATCTAACGTTTCCCACCACACATAGTTGCGGGCTATCTGTTTCATTTTAACTATGCCCGGATGACCCTCGTGAATTTCGTGTAATATTGATTGTTGTAATATTTTAGGTATAACAATCCTGTAACCCCACACTAAACATCCGTGATCTAAGTGCAATGAGTCCTTTCTATTAAAATAAGGTTTTTCTTGATCGATGCAAACCTGTGACGGCCACCCAAACATTGTATAACCTACAATTTTATTAAGAAGGGAATCCTTATCTGTCTCTGTTTTAATTTGCTTAAAACTGAGTGGAAAGTTTTCTTCAACAAAGTTTAGATAGCTACATTCGTCGTCATCTCGTACTCGTTCTCTAGTCGAGCTAAGAGGGAGGCGTGACAGGGCATCGGCAAAACAATTCCTCTCCGATCTTACAAATTCAATTTTAAAATCATATGCTGCTAATTTAACGGCATATCGTTGAATTCTGCTTGCAGCAGTTACTGGTATGCCTTTATTGTCTCCTAGTATATAACTTAAAGCACGGTGATCACTCCTAAGAATAAAATGTCGACCGTATAAATACTGGTGATGCTTAGTCACGCCGAATACAATCGCTAAAGCCTCCTTATCCAACTGTGAATAGTTGGACTCAGCAGGATTTAAGGTACGCGAGGCACAACAAAGCGGCCGCTCGCTGCCGTCATCGTAACGTTGTAACAACACTGCACCCAAACCGTATGGGCTGCTGTCTACTGCCAGTATAAGCTGTAAATTTGGATCATAATGTGCGAGCACCGGAGAGCTACTTAAGACGTTTTTAATTCTAGTGAAAGCATTTTCACATTTATTGTCCCAATTCCATTTAACAAATCATATAAAGGTTTTAAAACATCACTCATATTTACGCAAAACTTTGAATAAAAGTTGACAAGTCCTAAAAAACTCCTTAACTGAGTAATGTTACAAGGTGATGGAGCAGCTACAATCGCTTTAATTTTTTTATCATCAGTGTGTAGGCCTTGTTTATCAATTCTATAACCTAAATATGTCACTGATTCTTTAAAAAATTGGCATTTACCATAATTAATCCGAAGGCCATTTTCCTTCAATCTCTGCAATACAGCCTTTAAATTTGACATATGTGATGACCTACATTTACCGCTAATACAAATATCGTCCGCAAACACAGCCGTAAACGGCAAGCCACTCAAAGTCTCTTCCATTATTTTCTGAAAATTTTCAGGAATGCACTTAATACCAAACGGCACACGATTATAAACAAAAGTACCGACGTGAGTGGTGATTGCCGTCATCGGCCTTGAACCTTTATCGAGTAAACATTGTTGAAAAGCATTTGACAAATCCAACTTAGTGAACAATTCACCTCCACCCAATGTTGCGAACAGGTCCTCGATCCGTGGAAGCGGGTAATGAAAGTCTTTCAATCGTGGATTGATTGTCACTTTGTAGTCTCCGCAAATACGAATATCCCCGTTTGATTTGACTACAGGCACTATCGGCGTACCATAATCTGATCTATCGACTTTGTATATGACTCCTTCCCCCTGTAACCGATCGAGTTCCTGTTCGACGCGCGCGCGCAGAGCCAGAGGCAACGGCCGTGCCTTCACAAACACTGGAGTCGTGTCATTTAGGTGTAATCGTATTTGCGACTTGAATGTACCCAGTCCCTCAGCGAAAACTTCAGGATATTCATCCTTGAGTGTTTTCGCCAACGAATTCCCATCGGATACATAATGGTGGCTATTAAGTGCATCGAAACTTGATAATTTTAACTGTTTTATCCATGTGCGCCCCATTAACGGAGGTCCACCATTAGTAATAACGTACAGTTTTAATGAAAGTTGTTTATTGTTGTATGTAATTGTCACCAGTATATATCCGAGTGTTTGAATAACGTCTCCAGTATAAGATTTAAAGGTTAATATTTTACTAATTATCGGTAGCTTATAAAATGTCTTATCGTAAAACTTTTTAGATATAGCCGATATCTTACTTCCCGTATCTACTTCAAACTTTAAAAACATACCTTCAACGTTCAACTTAATGTAATAGGGCCCGTCATCCTCACACACATTTATACTACTACTATGATTGATGTGACACATGTTATAGAAATTACAATCATTATCAGAATCGGAGTCGGTAACAGAATTGTCAAGATAGAACTGACCTTTGTTTGTCTTCTTAGTGGAGTTACCATCCTTCTCACTACGAGTACACACTGATTTTAAATGTCCTTTTTCACCGCACTTATCACACGAATAATGCTTGTAACGACACCTGCCTTCCACATGCCCGGACTTGCCGCATCGTGCGCACGGGCGCCGCTCGGGCGCCGCCGCCGGCGCCACGCGTGTGCTGCGCGGGCGCGCGCCCCCGACGCGGTGCAGGCCGTCGCTCGCGCCAGTGCTGGAGCCTGCGCTCGCGGCCTCCGCAGCCGGGGCGCTCGCCACGCTTGCGTGCCGCTCCGCCGCTTCGAGAGCCATCGCCAACTCCACACCGCGCTTGTAGTCCACATTCCTTTCGGCGAATAACCTGGATCGCATCTCCTCGCTGTACAATCCCGATACGAACTGGTCACGGAGATTCACCTCCAGTGAGGCTCCGAAATTGCAGGTTTTAGCCAGATGTTTCAAACCTTGTAGGTAGGAACGAACGCTTTCACCTTGCTGCTGCTTCCTCTGCCTGAAAATATGCCTTTCGGCTATTTCTGATCTCTCGGGTTCCAAATGATCTTTCACCAGTTTGACGAGCACATCGAAAGTCTTGTCCTCTGGTTGATCCGGTGAACATAAATCGCACATTAAGTCGTAACAATCCGAACCGACCAACGTCACTAGCGTAGCCACGTGTAAATTTTCTTCAATGTCGTTCAACATTATGAACTGTTTAATTCGACGAACATAAGTGTCCCAATTTTGGGTTCCGACTTGGAACCCTTCGACTTTTCCTATCGGCATGTTTAAACTTTACACACACGCGTTAAAATAGATATTTAATAATTTTCTCGTCGCCAATGTTATGTTCGTGACAATGAAACACCGAGATTCAAAGCAGACTGGTTTATTATATAAGTATTTCGACATACCCTCACAAGTGTACATTTATTATTACTTACAATAATACCGTACATAACAGAGGTAATCATCAAGCTAATAATAATTGATAAAATAAAAAACATCTCTTTAGGGTACGTAATCAAATCACTGAATTTGTAAGTGGCACTTTGTTGACACTCGGATCCAATTTTCCGCCTTTACCTTACATTTCGCCTTACATTTGTTTACATTTTCATCAAATTGATTTTTGAAAAATAAACTTGGTTTATCGCCTATTTCCTGCAACCGTTTGATGGTGAATTTTATGGTTAGCAGCGAGCGAAGCCTCTTCTGCTATGTATGCACTCTCTAAGCCTATCTGGTATACTTTTAACAAGATGGGTAACATTTTATTCCAGAAATCGTTCCCAGCAGAGGTTTAGCGCGTTTACGAGCTCCTGTTGACAGTAAACATGGCTGTAGTTTTCTTTTCGTTTGATCCCATAAATGCTCGATGGGGTTGAGGTCGGGACTCATAGCTGGCCATGGCAAAACTGTGATATTGGCCTCGGAAAGTGCTCTTTGTGTGGCATGGACCGTATGTATGCGAGCATTGTCATGCATTAATTCAACGCCGCCGGCGCCCACTCTTAGTGAAAATGGGATGACATGAAGTTGGATTATGCTCAACGTAACATGCGGCGGTTACAGTACCCTCATCCAATATTACTAGCTCTGTTTTGCCTACTAAGCTTTTTCCCGTCTATACCACAACACTTGACCCCAAAACGGTCTGTTCTATGGATGCTTGGTTCTGTACAACATTCACCTTGTTTTCTCCACATGCAGACTCGTTTATCATCACTGAAAAACTTGACCCTACAGTCGTCTGTAAAGAGTACAACCCTCCAGTTATCTATTGCCCAGTTCAAATACTTGCGAGCGTACCTTAAGCGCGCTGCTCGGTGGGCCCTTGCCAGTTTGAGTCAAACAACACGTACTCGGGAACGTTGACCATCGTTATAGAGACGATTACGAATGGTTTTGATCATGGACTCTGGTACCAGTAGATTGCCGCAGCCGCTTTTGTACGGCCAGGGCGGTTACGGTATATGCTCTCTTCGTACAATTAACCTGATGTACCGGTCTTCCTGGGAAGTGGTGCCTCTAATTCTTTCTGATCCAGGCCTCCTAGTTACAATCTCGGTCTATCGAAAGCATTCCCACATATTTCGAATAGCTCGACACGACAAACCGAGACGTACTGCTACAGATCTCTGAGAGCATTGAGCTAAATAACTAAAGCAAACCTCATTAAAATGTGTCAAAAAAATGTAACCACTATTTAAACGCGACGAAGTAGCTTTGAAACCACTACACATTTAAAAGTAAACATAATTATATCTGTCTCACTTACACAAGTCGCAAGAATAATACCATCGCTTAGATTAGACAAAGACCGCAATATAAACATGCAATGGCGGGATGGGGTTGTCTAGCCATGCGAAATTTTACCCAACTTTTTAAGCCATAAAAAACGCAAAAAAAACATTAAACGTTATGAACGTTATTTTTGAATTATGTATTTAAATATTTAAAAACAATTATTTTTATGTTACAATGTTATTTTTTTGTTACACATTGTCACACATTTAGTTTTATAAAATATTTTAAATCACTTATTCTATAAATTAAAAATTCCCACACAATGTGGGAAACTAAAACTAAGTTTTTAGTGGTAACACTGAACCTAATTTACTTACAAAATTGTACATTTTATTTATTTTTATTGCGTTTTCACGTAGATATAAACACAGAAATAATAAACTTACGTGTGGAAAGTAATTTCGGTTAATTTAATCGCACTCCCACTACGCATTTACCCATTTTGGCGGTAATTTTTGGTCGCGTGTCACTCGGTTAACTTCGGTTGGCGTCACACAGAGCACTGAACTGACATTAGCTACGATTGTGGCTGTGGTCTTGATCCCAGTAGCAACGCCTTGGCGCGGTAATTACTAATCTAGTGTAACATATATATCAATGACTTGACGGCACGGTTGGCGCAGTGGTTAAGCGATTGACTGCTGCGCTGCGTGTCGCGGGTTCGATTCCTGCACGGAACAAACATTTGTATGACCTGCAAGTAGTGGTTCCGGGTCTGGCTGTTTGTGTATGTGAGTTTAAATTTTTGTAAACGCACCCACAATACAGGAAAAATTCCTAGTGTGCAACGTTTAAAAAAAAAAATGTCTCTCCTGAAGCATAGCAACAGCTCTTATTGCGCTTTCCATGTCCATATGACGACAAAAACCAGGCATAGTAATTACGATTAACACAGAAATGAAAAAAAGCTATGACAGAACGTGACGGGTAACGTCAACGCTTTGAATCGAACTGAGAACACAAGTGAAAGAATTCGTGTTTTTTCAAGCACTTCACATTTTCTTTGTACCAACTTGAATTCGACGCTATAATTGACGCTCGAAACATTGCTAAGGACCTATAAACATGTCAAGAACAAAGTTTAATGCTTTAGTTCACAAAAATGCTTACTTAATTAGTTATTCTTCTAAATTAACTTAGGGTGGGCCCTATTTTGTTTTGAGTAGTTTATATACTTTCTGTAACCATGGAATACCACTATCTTGTTACAAGACAAAGAATTTTCATTCAACTTGTAAAAAGCAGGAGGTTTTTTCGAAAATTTCAGAATAAAAATTAAGATTGGTCAGAGCGTTTCGAATGTCAGCCCAGAACTTACAACGGTAGAAGGTTATTTTGGCGCGTGGGTAAAATCTGAACTAACGTCGCCATCTTGTCTTGTATAATGACAGTGACAATTTGACAAATGTTTACCAACACAGGGGCAATGACTAAAGAATTAAAGGACTCTAGCTACGAGTATCACATTGGCATTGGCTTCTAAAAGTTCCACTAAGTGACACTTTAGTGGAACTTTAGTGGCTCAAGGTCGTACTATTAAAAGTATCCCATTAATTCTCTAAAAGTTTAATTAAATATTCAGAAATGACCACTTAAAATAATGTGAAATTTTGGTTTCAAACCATTAAGAGCCTATACTACCTCAGCTAAAATTCACTCTTTATCTCGCTCGCACGATACTGCTCGCGGACTGTGTGAAAGTGAGACAGAGTGCGGTGCTGGGCGGGAGGCAGCGCCAATAGTTTAGGTATTTGCTTTTTACGGTGAAAATAAAGGTAATTCAAAAAAACTAACTAACATAAGACCTGCTTTATAGTTAGTTCAGTTAGTATGCAAAGTTTCATGATCTAATTTGAAGTATTTTTTGCATACCAGCGGTTTATTGTTCGGTTTGGAGGTAACTTTGGAATTTTTTTCTATCGAGAAAATTTTATGGAATCGTGTTTTCGTCTAACATAAGACCTTACATTAATCCTCAACTTTAGCATATATTTATTTCAAAATTAATGCTGCAGAATTTTCGACATAACGGAGGATCATGCTAAGCCATTTGAGGTAGTATAGGCTCTTAACAACTTCGTGTTTTCATGATTAGCTTTTAAAGTCTAAAAATAAACCTTCAAAAACTTTGTGAATGAAGTGCAGAGATGGGTTTATTGTACCTATGTTTGTTTAATTGTATTGAACGTTCAACTTTCTATAGTCCCTCAGCGTAGCATAACTAGGTACATACTTATACTTCCATTAGCTGCAAAATTCTAGGTTGATTTGTGGCCAAAAACTTTGCAAAAATGTAACATTACTTACATAAGATTTGAAAAAATATTTTTGTTTGTTTACTTTGTAACAATACGACGTACCTAAATCAAAGTACTTACTTATCTAAAATAACATAATGTGAAATGTATCAAATTGAACACCTAAACTTCCTTTACTAAAACAAAGCTACGCTTCAGTTTTTTTAATCTCAGTTATTGAACAAAACATTTGTTCAAAATTGCAGCAGGAGTACAAAGCAATTTTAAACAAATATTTTGCTCAATAACTGAGATTAAGGTGCCACTAGTCGTTTTTTTCCATACAAACTTCGGGAGAGTATTACTCCACTGTTTGTCATTGTGCATCTTAAGTTAAACATGATATAATTTGTCTTATAATTACTGTTGTCTGTACGGAAACAGAATAGTAAAATAAAAAGCCATTAATAAGTTATGAGCCAACAAAGATTCGTTTTCCTTGCTATTTTTAACGTAACTTTGGGTGTAAATAAGTAATAAAAGAACTGTAAAATCTTCAAAACCAAGTCTGTATCGACAAAGCTCAGTTATCGAAGAGTTCAATAAACTTTATTTGGAATTGATTTATGCCGTAGTTTTTTCATAAAACTCGATTTTCCGAAGCAATTTTCGATTTTTTTACGCGCCTATTAGTTCGGAACGGTGAGTTGCGTGAGAACTAATACGTTGTTCGTGTAGACTAGCGTCTAACTGCTCATCACTAATACAAGCTCTGTCGGACACGGAGCCAGGTGGGACAGCGTGCTTTTTGGCCATGACCACCAGTGAGTTCGAGCTCGCGACTTGTTTACTCTTAAAAAAACTGAAGTGTTAATATTTTGCTCAATAACTGAGATTAAAAAAACTGAAGTGTTAATCGACTTATGTTGCTGACTGTACATAACGTCGTTTTGACGTCCAAATTATAGATTCACATTATCTGTCCTAGGTCTAGAACGAACGCACGGAGTAAATGTGACGTTTATTTGGACGATTTTGAAATTGAAAACTACTCGTTTCACACAAAATATTTACTTAGTTTGACGACTTTATTCACAACTATGGGTGTAAAGTATAGTCTTTTTTATTTTATGGTGCATGTCGCTTATAAATCACAATACTATAGGATAGTTGAATATTTACAATTAGAAAAATTTATCGAATTTACATTTCGTTTTCTTCGCTCATTTGTGCTAGACCCTCTGAACCTCTAAAGGGACTGTTATCGTATAACGAGTATAGACAGCCACAACACTAAGGTTTCTAATTGAGAGACGATAACTCGCTTACTGGCTAACTGCCCTTTGTACTTGTGGCTTGAAATTAATCGTGACGCAACTGTGCCTGCAAGGTATTAAAAATATAAAATATTATACTTTTGTTTTTTTTTATTTGCTGTTGCCAAGGGTATCGTGTTACCCAGTAACTGGGTTACGTAACTGGGTTTTGGAGGTTTAGATAGGCAGTCGCTTCATGTCAAATACTTGTATTCAGCAGCATCCAGTTAGACTGGACGGCGACCTCAGCGTAGTTGGGAAAAGGCTAGGTAGGTATTTGTTTGAGTGTAAAATATGGGCAGGCACGATCCTACGTCATATTTTTTTCCTTCATAAGATTTGCGTCATAAAATTTATTTTTAAAACGTTAACCAAAACAGGCTGTAAATCGGCTAGTGGTTGTCGCGATACCAAAAACTTTGCGTTTTATAATAATTTAAGGATAAGAATAATTTCTTACTTCCCAAAGCTTGTACAGAAATTGATGTGGCTTACCTTCACGAATACCTAAGTTTCCAGTTTAGGTTAGTAGGTCAATTAATTTACTATCAATAAATAACTCGACAGTGTAACGTGTAATGCTGGCCACTCACGATCAAGTTCACCGTCAAGTTTGCAGCGGTCTTGAAGCCGCTTGAAGCGCTTGGACGCGGCTTCAAGTCCGCTGCAAACTTGACAGTGAACTTGATCGTGAGTGGCCCGCATAAGAGACATTTTCCTAGAAACGAGCAAGAGTGAGGAAGCAATATCTTCATAAGTGTTAATGCGCATAAAAGCGAAAAGCCTGAGAAAGCGAGTTAAAATAAACTGTCATTATAAATATCTGTTGAGGGGTGAAAGCTTACGAGTAAACCGTACCAAGAACCTTAACAAAAAGGTACAGTAAAACTGCTAACCATCGACGTCAATCGACCAAAAAGATTAGCATAACATAAGCCGGTGAGTGTGGTGCATGTCACAAGTATACTTTGGCTTCGGTCACACGGAGCGAGTTTGCTCTCAGTGTTTTACTCGCAGCAAATAAACTTGTTAAAATAGGGGATTTACACTAGGTCGATTTTCGCTGTGCGGGCTGGTTGCTTACCAAATCGCCTCACAAGCCGAATCGCCACCGCAATCGCCGCGGCGGGCGGTCGCCTGAGCATTTTATCGGTTGATTTTAGTCATCAGTCACCGCACGACAAAAGCCGAAACCTAAGTCCTCTAGACCATATTCCGGCCACGGCGGTCAATCTCAATGGATACTAGCCTTCGGCGCGGGAGATATTATAGTGCACAAGTGTGCGCGCAGACACAGGTGCTCTTCCCTCACTCTCATAGTCCGATGGGATGGCAACCCGACACTACCGGAGAGAGATCAGGCGCAGGACCAACGGCTTAACGTGCTTTTCCAAGGTACGCGGGTATCACACCACCAACTTCCAAACTGGCTGTTACTAAGAAATTCAAACCAAACGTACTCTACATTGGAACTTGCGATTTTAGTCACCTGCGGTTAGCTGAATTACCATTAGACAGTCAATTTTCACCGTGCGCCGAAAATCGTGTGGCTAGTCACCTGTGTAAAGCACGCAGAACAATTCGCTGCTTGCCTGTCACACGCAGCGAGTACGACTCGCGCGTATCATGACTTTCAGCACTCTTTTGGCGAGAGGCATGCAGATCTTTTCACACGACTCATACAAACGCCTTGATTGCGACGAATAGTGTGATTTTTTGCTCGCAACAAGTTCACACCTTGTGATTAACTCGCGGTGATTGCATTCACAGCAACTATTCGCCTCGTGTGATCGAGGCTTTTGCCAGTTTTAGCGTGAATCGTTTTTAAAATGATTAATCTGATGAAATTATCATTAGTGAAGTTCAATTACAATTTTATGAACGATGAACTGAAATATCTTAGTCTTTGGCACCGTGGTTTTAGAGAAAAAACTAAAATATTCTCTAATTTGAATGGCAACCCTGATTTTGCAGTTTTTTTAGAGTTCTTTAAAGTTCTCATTGCCCCCTACGGTTGGTCGATTCGACATGACAATCGGAAGTATCTTCCTTTCAACTGTTCAAAAAACAAAATTTTATTTATAACAATAGAAATTCAATTGCCTGTCATTAGCCACAGTTAGAACGTTTGTTTTTTGGAAAGAATTTCTTTATCGTGGCTCTTTAAAGCCAATACTGAGGCCAAATAAAAATCCACGATGGCGGTTGCAAAATTTTTTGTATAATATGTTTCGTCCTGGGTGTCGTTTTTATGGTTTTTGAGGATGCTAAAGCCGGTAACGAGTTCAAAATGAAATTCCAAGATGCGATAACTTTATGATATATTAGATGATATACTAGATGGTTCTGTATTAAAAACGCGTATAAAATTCTATTTCTCTCTGTCTCTTTCTATTATGTACGCGTGCGAGTATCTCGTAAGGAACTCCGTTCGTGACGGGGGTCCCTCGACCGCACATGTTTTTTATTTGGAGTACTAAGTCGACATGGGCTATTATTTTGTTAAATAGAGACAAAATCAACTTAAAAAAATCTTACTCTTGTTATTATATTGTCAGCACTTCTTATGAATTTAGTTTAATTGCATTAGCATATGGCATAGCATAATCAGTCTTTGTTCTCACTGCTAGAACACAGGCCTCTCTGTGAGAGGGAGTCGTTAATCCACCGTTATTTAAGCAAAATCGTATCTCGTGCCTACAACAACAGAATACTGCGTCACGTCAAAGTTGGTATCTCGTAGCAAAGTTGATCTTCGTATTTAAATTATCTCATACTAACACGGCAGGAGCGTGTCTAAATTTTACTTACCTTCATTATCTGGGATATCAGTTTGCGCTGCGCCGCTTAGAGCTGAGACTGCTCCTCGCTCACTGTCGATGATGCTCCAAATTTTTTATTGTACGTGTACTATAGTATGTGCGTATTTTGAGGTTTATTTTTTATTTTGACGATTCAACATCATTCATTGCGTCATTTACGTTGTTGAGTAGACTGATTTTATAAACATACTAGCTTCTGCCCGCGAGTTCGTCCGCGTGAAATTCGTACTTTCCTCTAAAAATTTCGAAAATGTATATTTATGATCTTTATCATTTATTTAGATAAATAAGTATTCAGCCAATTTTTAAGTTTATAGATCTAAGGGATCAGATTTTTCAAATAAACTGTATTCCCGCTTTACACCCCCACAGGGGTGGAATTTTGAAAAATCGTTTGAGATTTGTTCATTACTTGACTCAAAGATTACCTATTTATATCAATTTTTGAGTTAATCAAGCCACGCAGTAAAATCCGCCCCTGTAAAATTAATTACCCCTCTTCGCCACGTTAGGGGTAGATTTTAGAAAAATCCTGATACGCGTTATTCTTTATTTTTGGCCTTAAGTATAAATACTGAGTTTGGAGTTAATCGGACCGCGCGTTAGAATTCTTCCATGCAAATTTTGACACCCTTCAATCCTCCTTTAGGGGGTAGTTCAGAAAAACAAAACATGACAAACTTCATAATTTACTTAGATATATGTATTCGTGCCAAGTTTCAAGTTTATTAACTCAAGGAATAAGATTTTCATACAAACAAAATCACCCCTTTTCACCCCCTTAAAGGTAGAATTTCATACATAAATAGAGGACAAAATGAAGTAATGTGGTCCTTTATGCAACAGTCAATTTTATCGTTAAATATAGTTTTCAGTAGAATCATTGACTTATATATTAATTGAAATCATTGAATACAATTAAAAAATCGAAAATTCAATAATCAAAAGTCATTTATTCAAATTAGGCTGAGCATCAGCACTTTTCGAACTTCAAAATTACAAAAGACAGTCCCGCAAAACGCCCGCCGTTCACCACTTCCTAGTGCATTCGCTGGCAACAAGAAGTGGCGCACTAAACTCCCCAGCAGCACAACTGTCTGTTCAGTTAGAAAATACTGGATTGTATACAATAATAGGTGTGCAATTTAATTAACATTTTATGACACAGAACATTAAATTAAATTATTTGCCATATGTCAGCTAGCCCCGCCAATATACCAACAAATACTTACAATAACAACTATATATGTAGGTACTCAAGCAAAATATGTAAACAAAAACGTACTACCGTCGTACCGTACCGTATTTATATGGTGTACATAATAAAGAGTATTTTATTCTATTCTATTCTATTCTACCTAAGTAAAAACCTCCAGGTATAAAGGGCGTGACAGCTTACAAATTTACGCAATGCTGGGTTCTGTTCACATACTGTCACTTGAAGTCACAAATGATAAACTAGGACCATCAATGTAAAATGGATATGCAAGTTATTACTAATAACAACAATAAAACAAAGTCAGCAAGACGTCCAGTCACCACAAGCAGCATTCGTTCACGAGCATACCGCAAAGATCAGCCATTACCTTCTCGTCATATTTGGGGGAAGGGGCAACCCGATCTCGGACGCTACCGCAAGCAGTGACAAACAGCAACAGCGAACGGGTCGCAGCAGTGACGAACTTGCTCCCGGTTGTTTAGGCAAGAATAATGTGATCAATCGTCGAGGTCGTTAGCTAATATATATTCGATAAAGCAAAGCACATACATTGTACATAAAATGTTTTTGGCATAGTTATTGTAGGACCATTAAAGCCCACATCGTCCGTTACTATAATAATATTTTCACCGTCCGTCGGATAAAAGAACATTAAAAAAAGGAGCATGAAAGGGAACGTGTCGACGTTGTTATCGGTTCGTTTACTCTACAACGAGATTCAAATTAAATTACTAGCCCGTTAGGCGTGCATTGGTAATGAATATAACTACGACACTGTCTTATAAACAAGTAACCGTAGAAATATGTGGAAGTTTATATAATGGCAATTGCTTTCTAGCCGTTCGGTTTTATATCTAACTTCTGGCTCTTCAAAATCGGCTTATAATGTTCCCACTGCTGGGACACAGGCTTTCTCTCCGTGAGAGGGAGTGATCCATAATTCGCCACGCGTGCCACCACCAAAGCGGGTTGGCGGATGTCACGTGCCTTCGAATTTTCGGTTCTAGGACATGCCACTCAGGCACTCACGATGTTTTCCTTCACCGTTTTGAGAGCGTGGTATCGGCCGTAAACAGTAAACTAAAACAGTAGATATAACATGTGGAATACATGTTTTATACCTTGGTGGAAACGCGGGGTTAGATGCAGTCCAATCATGAAACCGAAACTCCTCATTATGTTCTTTAGCAACTTTTAATAACTTTACATCTATCAGACATGACCACACGACGACTCATCGAGCTATATACTACGCAGGTACGAGTACATGTCCAGTAAATAAGGTCAGGAAAATTAATCGTTTATTAAGTTGGCTACCTGCCTGTCTTAAAATGCCTTGTTTTAAAAAAAAAAATATTATTGGTTTAGGGCTGATTTTTCAAACGACAGATATATTTTATTCGTGGAATAAAATTGACGTCTGACAGGTTTTGTATGGATGAATTGTAAAAATTCAAAATTATTACTCCGATAAAATTACCTGGCGTTGGAAAAATCAGCCCTTACTTATATAAATTTTACTATATTTAATACAACTTACTATTTATTAATTTATATAGTACTAAATTAAATTACTAACAGTACAAAAAGTACAAAAACAAAAGGTGCTGTCATCTGGAAACGTGCCCAGAAGACTGGCAGCATTGCCACATTAATTGGCTATGATAATTCGTTGGCAAAGAACGACCCAGCCCTCAGGTCACGTGAAGTGTCGACCAGTCGGCGAGAAATTTCCTTTAATAGGAGACGCGCACTCAGGCCCCATGACCCGAACGTTTCAACCCCAAACTGCTCAAAACTGTAGTAACCTTATGGTTACACTATCTTCTTAAACTGTCTGTTGAAAATGCGCAACTATCATTTTTAGACAGCTCTATAAATTGATTATAAAGGTCATAGAGCACGTATTAAATCGGAAAGGGATCGGCACCATATCGCCTTTCGCCTCGGCGTCAAACAGGCGTCAATCTAACGTAAGAACGTAACCAAAGCGGATCAAAAGCTCCGATACGTCGACTCAGGTACGGCTAGGCGACGCTGCGCTTACGGCTCGCCGACCGCTGTTGATGAAAGCGGATCAGAAGCTCCGATACGTCGACTCAGCTACGGCTAGGCGACGCTGCGCTTACGGCTCGCCGACCGCTGTTGATGGTGCAATAGGCAGGCCGGAGGGGTGAGAGGGGCAAGGGTGAACAAAGAGACGTAAGCTCAGGTACGGAGAGACGTAAGCGCGGGGACGCGAACCGTAAGCGCGGGGACGACGAGCCGTAACGCACCTCACCGGGGTTCGTGAGCTTGTCCCGAGGCGAGGCGATTACGTTACGATTCCGATTAGTGTGCGTTGCAGTAGGGAGTTTCATACAAAGAATACTGAACGTAACGAAGTGACAATCCCTTTCCAGTTTGATACGTGTGCTATGATCTTAACACGGGAAATTGGCGTAGTGTGTCAATTTGATCAACAATAATTGTCCAGATTGTTTTAGCGGACATTTATTGCAATGAATTTCATTATAAACCTTTTGTAGAAGGCATATGTAGTATTATAAGGTAGGTCTTTATCTGTGCCAAACACTCGGCTGGTTTTAACTGTGAAAGAATGTCCATACCTTCCTTTTGGGGGCCTAACCAGGCCCCCTAGGTTCCCTAGTGGTTTTATTTTAACTTGGAACAAAGACTTTATGTATGCAATCTTTTATAATCATACTTAGGTGTTACAAACTAATCATTTGGTATTGGATTAAAAAGAAAGAAAAAAATACATTTATTTGTCAACATGTTCGTGAAACAGAGAGCAGGGATGGCCCAGTGGTAACGACCCCAACTTACCAGTAGGTTGTGGGTTCGAACCCAGACACGCGCTTTACTTTATGGATGTCATTTCGTCACCACTGCTCTCAAAACGGTGGAGGAGAACATAGTGAGGAAACTGGCATGTCCTAGGAGCAAAAATTCGAAGACATGTGACATCTACCAAGCCGCACCGACTTCGAGAAAGAGTGGGCTGTAATCTCGTGCAAACAAAAAACTAATAAGTAAAAAAATATCAACATAATAAAAACTACTGAACAAACTTCTTTTAGGTTTATTATACAAGATTCAGGTAAGCTTAGTACCGTTAACTTGGGAAAACTTTAAATTCTATAGGTACAATAAAAAAAAACTTTCTCCGGAAACAATCCGTTTACATTAGGAAATAATATTTTCTTTATTATGTTACTTGCTTCTGCCGAAGTCTCCGCACGTATGAAAAATATTTACACGAGATAAAAAAATACGTTAATAATATAAGTAGAGCACGTGGTTAACTGGAATATATTACCGGGATAAAAAGTATCGTGAAAACTTAGGTGAAGTGAGCGTGGAGTGAGCTGTCAATCGTGTTAATTCCTAGCAAAAACAAATTTACTTCACCTAAGTTTTCACGGTGAGATTTTTACAGATTCGAACGGCAGGTCAGGGTCTACCCGTGTGCCCATTAAAATCCGTTCAGCCGTTGAGACTTGGTTGATTACAAACATACACTTACCTACAGACTTCACACACACTCATGTTATCACTCCTATAGTCCTCAAGGGTGGGGCAGCAGTGTACAGTCAACAAAAGAGATAAGTATGCAGGATCGGTGGATATAGTTGAAGTTTAGTAAAAACCGATGGATGTTCTCGAATAAAATTTAATTTTAATAATAGAAAACAAACAGCACATTTCTCAAATTGAATTTTAGTCGACAACTTACATCAGTTTCTTACTAAACTTCAACTATATCCGACGATCCTGCATACTTATCTCTTTTGTTGACTGTACCTATAGTACACCCAAGTTTTGCTAGTTATGTTTAGGGGGCGAGCCTATTGTCATTTACCGGGCACATCTCCAGACTTCAGGCTACTACTGAGAAATTCCAGATAGAAAACCTAATAACTTATTGTCCGACCTGGGATTTGAATCCAGGACCTCATGCTCAGAAGCGCTTGCGGCCACTACACCCACGAGGCGGTCACATAATTTCGTTTTGTTATTTCATATAATGGGAAGATATAACGCGTTTCCCGAACATCAAAGTCAAAAATCGTGGAGTCGAAGCCTTCAACGGAGTCAAAGAAGCTTCCATATAATCATTTACAAGGATAAATTCAAAAGAAAATACTTAGCTGTGAAAAAAAAGAGTTATTTATGATTGAAGCAAAAACATATTTTTATCATTACTATTTATCAAGTAAAATCTACAAACCGTTCTACATGTTTTTATTGCTACTTCTCTCGTAAATATGTTCCGCAACTGAATTTCACATTTTATGATATTGCATTTACATTTTTTTAAATCCGTCAGTTAATTTTAAAAAAATAGATATTTTATTAGTTGTTGTTATTAAAACCAACACGCATCAACTCATCGGAAAAACGTGGAACTGCGTAACACATATCAATCGGAATCGGTTTCATTTTGACAGTTCAACAACATTCATTGCGTTATTTACGTGTTGAGCAGACAAATTTTTCGAACATATGAAGCAATGGATTAGCAATTTGCTTCAAAATGATTCAGATTCCTAATAATAGTGTGTTACGCAATAAGGGTGCCGTTTGTTCTACGTTTACCTATAATTACAGACATTGACGAACAGGATTTGAATCGATTTTTTTTTTCGATCATTTCGCGGTAAATACCTAGTATTTTTTATAAGATGTTTTTGAGAAAAAGCTAGGCAGATGATGATTCTATAAAATATATTTTTGTTCACAGGGGAATCAGATTCCGAGCCGAGTCGATTTGAAGTCACATCGCTTGGGAAAAGAATTTCAGTCGGCATGTCTGGAATGATCACCAAGCTGAAAACTGTACCTCCGCCGACGCCTCCGCAACCGCTGGAGAACAACCCCATCTTGCAGTTCTTTGAGGTGGGCCCGGAGAGCAGCACAGCTGGACCTGGACTCATCTGGCGCGTCCACGACGCCTACCGGAAAAGTGATGGCAAGGTTAGTGCACAAACTTAAAACTTTCCAGCTTATCAACACTATGTTTCTGAAGAAATACTACTCTTGACCTCGATCATCATCATCAACCAAGTGCGGAGTGTACTCTGCAGTACGTTTTGGTACGACCTATACGATAGCATCTCATACCGTCATAAAAGTCTATGATGTAACGAGTGTGCCCAGAAGATGCCTGTTCACTCTGGCTTTGAAGGCAGACGGGTTAAAGGTGGAAAGGAATACAAACGCTGACAGGGAGTTCCACACTAAGGCTGTGTACATAATAAATGTATAGAAGAAGGGCTGAGGACGACTGGTCTGGATATCAACCAAGTGCGGATTGTACCCTGCAGTACGTTTTAAAAGTTTTGCCACACAACCACGTTGGAACTTCTTCCAGCCCTTCGGCTGGTTTCCCCACAGGTTGCGCCAGACGTACTTAAAATAATATCTTCACTCGTGGATACTCTTTTTAACCCCCGACACAAACCTACCTCTTAAAAGTAAAATAAAAAATTTATTGGACTCTTCCATCAATAAGTTGGCCCTACAAGTTTCATTTAAGTTGTAGGAAATATTTTGATCGAAGCGTCGTCATCGCGTTGGGGGACGGGTAACGCGTTGCGCCGTCTGTACTTAAAAAAATAACTTCTGTCGTGTATGTTCTTTTGTAGCATCATTCTATAAACTAAATGATGTGAAAATTACAATGCACCAAGTGCATTTCTCGAATCATATTTCCAACTCAACGCCACCTCACATTCAATTGGTATTTCCCCCATAGGAACCTTGGAACTCACTTCGAATGAGTCGACCTTCTCGACTCTAGGGATAAATTGTATTTATCCAAGTAGTTAAGAATCTACATGACTGGTTTGTATACAGTTTTCAGTCACGTGCAACTTATTGGCTACTGATATTTCTTATAAACTACAGTGCCATACTTTCTAGCGGTGACATGACTTTATACGAACTTCAGTCTAATCTTCTTCTTCTTTAAAATATATACAAAGGCAACCGTTACTGACTGACTGATCTAACACCGCACAGCTCAAACCACTGAACGGATTGCGCTGAAATTTGGCACACATATAGCTATTATGATGGCGTGCGCTAGGAAAGGATTTTCCAAAACCCACCCCCTAATGGGGTGAAAAGGGGGGATTTTGATTGTATGAAAAATCTTATTCCTTGAGTTAATAAACTTGAAACGTAGCACGAATACTTATCTAAGTAAACTATGAAGGTTGGCATTTTTGTTTTTCTAAACTACTCCCTAAAGGAGGATTGGGGGGTGTCAAAATTTGTATGGAATAATTTTAACGCGCGATTCTATTAACTCGAAAGTCAGTATTTATACCTAAAACCAAAAGTAAAGAATAACGAGTATATGGGTTTTTTGAAAATCTACCCCTAACTCCGTGAAAAGGGGTAGTTACTTTTACAGGGGAGGATTTTACCGAGTGACTTGATTAACTTGAAAATTGGTATAAATAATCTTTGAGTCAAGTAATGTCAGTCACATCCCAAACGATTTTTAGAAATTCCACCCCTGTGAAAAGCGGGGTACAGTTTATTTGACAAGTCTTATTCATATTTTAGTTAATAAACTTGAAACTTATAGTCGATAATAAACCTGTAATAGATGGTCCTGGCGTTTGCGAAGCTCTCATTAATTTCTTTTCATCAATTGGTCCTTTGTTGGCAAGCAGAATTATGCAAAGTAATAATATTTTTTTCTAATCAAAGTAACACTTCACAAGGAAATACACTCACATACCTAACACCGTGTACCCAGACAGAAATATCAAAAATCATTGACACATTAGATAGTAACACAAGTACAGGAATAGATGGTATAACGATACAGGCCATCATTATGTGTCAAAAATCTTATAGTGGAAAATCTTACATGCTGTATTAATATGTGCTTACAAAATGGTATTTTTCCAGATTCATTAAAGATCGTCAAGGTTTCGCCAATTTATAAGGGTGGTATTAAGACTGACCCAAGTAACACCCGACCCCTATCAGTGCTGCCTGTATTATCCAAAATTTTCGAGAGAGTTTTGTATTCGCGTATGTTTAAGGACTTAAATGATAAAAACTTTTTTAATAACTCCCAATATGGCTTTCGTCCTAAGGCCAATACCCTGAATGGTACCATTGAATTAGTAACTAAAATTGGAGATAGTATAGATAAAAAAGAAATGGCCCTAGGAATGTTTATTGATTTGAAGAAAGCTTTCGATACAATTAGTCATTCATTACTGTTAAATAAATTAAAAGTGGGAATAAGTAGTTCTGCATTCGATATTTTTGAGTCATACGTTTCAAACAGATTTCAAATGGTCAAAATAGGTCAATATCAAAGTCAACTAGCTAGAATCGTTTGTGGTATACCACAAGGCTCAATTTTAGGGCCCTTACTCTTCTTGATATATGTAAATAATATAAATGAAATAGGATTAAAGGGACACGTAACATTGTATGCGGATGATACATGTCTTTTTTAGTTTGGAAACAACTTACCCTGACACCACATTACGACAGTAGAATTTTCCATACTAAATGACAAACGTTTCATGACGTAGTGTCATGTTGGCCATATGTTTGCCGGTCGAAATTCGATAATACGTCGTCGTACGTGTTCAGTAGGACTATTGTCCTGCTCAAAATCCGAGCTTCTATTTGAGTAATATTACACTGCCCAAAGAATTTCAATGAATAGGTACACGTTATTCACTAAATAGACATAGCTTAGTAAACGCAAACATCCCAAAATCGTGTAAATGCACCATAATCACGGTTTTTTTAAACAAATAAACGCACAAAATATCTGTTGAGAGATGTAAACACGTGGTTGTTCACAAAATGGCACCAGCTGCACTGATTGTTTGAGTAACAAGGCGCGCGCTCACGCCGACCGACGTAGTACTCGTGCACGAACGGTTTACGTGTGTGTGTGTGAGCGACTGAGATAGTAATATGAAACTACCCACAAAATACTCGTGTTACGGCAGTAAGAAATATGAATTTGCTCACAATATGACAGTGGATACTGCTCTTCATAATACTTATATCAAAAATTATCGTCGGGCGACGTACTGCCAATACTCTTAAAAATAAGTAGCCCGTCCTTCGACGTACTGTCATAACGCACTATTTCAATTTTCCGCCTAACGACGTTCTGTCAGCGAACGTGTTAACATATTGTCAAAATCGTTGCAATGTAACCTGTCGACCATCAATATAGTCAAGACATCAATGATCTTCTCTGCAAAAAATAAAAAATAATGCAAAATTATACGTTATTAACTATTAATAACGAACCGCTACAAAAATCTAACCAAGAAAAATACCTTGGATTAATATTGGACAGCAGACTGACTTTGAAGCCACATATCGACTACGTACGGTCTAAAATATCTCCTCAGATTGGTTTAATTAAAAGGATATCGAAATGTGTTGCATAATCAGTGCGTAATTTGATATATTCTTCACTTATTAAACACAAAATAATAAGAAACAGTACACGGTCTCAAATATCATTCAGTAGAAAAAAGTTCAAGTATAACACAAGAAGTAGTAAATTAAACACTCTAGAAGTATCTATTCCAAGAACAAATTATGGCAAATATATTATAAGATTTGAGGGAGCCGAATCACATAATAGTTTACCAAATGATATCAAAATGTCAAAATCTATAAACGTCTATAAAATTAAACTAAAAAAAATCTTTAGAACTGTTTTGTAAAACGTGTAACCATAAACTTGTAAGTGATATTGGATATAACTAATTTAAATAGCCATTCTTCACGATGTTGTACCTTTATTAACTAGTAAGATTCTCTGTTTTGTTTCTCTTTTATGTGAATATTGTAAAATTCTTTTAGAGAAATAAATTCTTGAAACCGAAACTTGGCAAGAATACTTGCCTAAGCAAATAATAAAGATTATCATTATTAGTTTATCAAAACTACCCCTCAAAGAGGGTTTAGGGGTGTTAAAGTTTGTGTGGAAGAATTTTATCGCGTGGTCCGATTAACTCGAAACTCAGTATTAATAAGTTTTTGACAGAAAAGAATCAATAATAAGTGTATGGGGTTTTCGGAAATTGACCCCTGACGGGGATAAAGTGGTAATTCGATTTTTAAGGGGATTTTAGTGAGTGGCTTGAATAACTCAAAGAATATATAAATTTTGAAACTTGAAACTTGGCACGAATACTTATCTAAGTAAATTATAAAGTTCGTCATATTTTGGAATTCTAATCTACCCTAAAGGGAGATTGGGAGTGTCAAATTTTGTATGGAAGAATTTTAACGCACGGTCCAATTAACGCGCAACTCAGTATGTAAGACCAAAATAAATACTAAAGTGTACCAGGGGTATTCAAAAATCTACCCCTAACGGGGTGAACAGTGATGGTAGTCACTTTCACAGGGGAGTATTATTACGTGGCTTGATTAACTGGTAAATTGGTATAAACAATCTTTTAGTCAAGAGAAGCATACCAGACGATTTTTCAAAATGCCACTACCCCTATGAGTATATAAAGAGAGGATACAGTTTCTATGAAAAATCTTATTCATTTGGTTAATAAACTTAAAACTTGGCAATATTTGGTTCAGTAACTAATAAAGATTGTCATTTTTAGTTTAAACAAAAGTTGACAGGTTAGAAAAATATGTAACCCGCTGTCGGATTAACTTGAAACTCGGTACCTACTACTAAAACAAAAAATAAAAAAGTATGTGTTTTAGTAAAACGAGAAACTGACTGACTGACTGACTGACATATCAACGCACAGCCGAAACTACTGAGTCTAGGAATGTGAAATTTTGCACACGGCTTCCTTTTATAATATAGGGGAGCACTAAGACGGGATTTTTGGAAATTCAACCTTTAAGGGGGTGAAAAGGGGGGATTTTGTTTATATGAAAAATCTTATTCCTTAAGTTAATAAAGTTGAAACTTGACACGAATACTGACCTAAGTAAATTAAGAAGTTTGGCTTTTTTGTTTTTCTAAGCTATCCCCTAAAGGGGGATTGGGGGTTTTCAAAATTTGTATGGAAAAATTTCAACGCGCTGTCCGATTAACTCGATACTCAGTATTTATACTTAAAACTAAAAATAAAGAATAACGTGTATCAGAATTTTTCGAAAATCTACCCCTAACGTGGCGAAAAGGGGTAATTAATTTTACAGGGGAGGATTTTACTGCGTGGCTTGATTAACTCAAAAATTGGTATAAATAGGTAATCTTTGAGTCAAGTAATGAATACATCTCAAACGATTTTTCAAAATTCCACCCCTGTGGGGGTGTAAAGCGGGAATACAGTTTTTTTGAAAAATCTGATCCCTTTGATCTATAAACATAAAAATTGACCCGAACACTTATTTATCTAAATAAGTAAATAATTTAAACATACATTTTCGAAATTTTTAGAGGAAAGTACGAATTTCACACGGACGAAGTCGCGGGCAGAAGCTAGTTTCTAAAATAATGTACGAAAAATAAACGAAATACAAAAATAGATAAATAAATAATAAATACATTACCGGGCGCACTGCAAACGACATGTGGGAACTATTTGACGATATGGCCAAAAACGTATCAAGATCAACATCCAAGGCATGTGTCATTTATTGATGTACAGACGCCAGCACATCAGGCTACCCAAAACTGTAAAATTTTCCCAATCAACTTTGAACTTTATGCTTTAGCGATAAAGTTGAAAATCTATTAAAGAAATTTGACAGATTGTAAGTAGCTTGATGTGCTGGCGTCTGTACATAGAAAGATGATTGAAAAGTAAGCCATTGTTTATAATCGAATGTTTTATTAATTAACTAGCTGCGCCCCGCGGTTTCATCCGCATAAGTTTCGATCTCGTGGGAATATCAGGATAAAAAGTAGCTTATATATTAATCCAGGGTGTCAGCTACTTCCATACAAAATTTTATCAAAATTGCCAGCCGTTTGAGCGTGAAGAAATAACAAATATATAAACACACACACACACCCCCTCTCTCACAAACTTTCGCCTTTCTATTAGTGTGATTAATATACCTACGAGTATAGATATACCCAAACTATTATAGAAATTGAACATACTTTTTCCGTACATTTTTCTTTGCCCATATCAAAATCTAAAAGTGGAATATTACTTAGAGCAGATTTTTCAATCGACAGATATTTATATTCGCGGAATAAATTTGTCATCAGTTTTTGTATGGAAGAACTGTCTAAAATTCAATATTATTTCTCCGATAAAATTAACTGGCGTTGAAAAATCAGCCCTTAGTGAAATATATAGCGCCCGCTAGAAAGAATACTTCCTGTGGCGGTGACACGTTGATTATTGTTTTCTGCGAAGTCTTTATAGTACATTTTTTAATTTAATGTACAATTTCGTACACTTTTCGTACATATTTGAGAAATTAGACTGAAGTTCGTATAAAGTCATGTCACCGCTAGAAAGTATGACACAAACTTCATACTTTCAAAAGGGTGTCTGAGAAGGAACCTTAGGAATTTCTAGATTTATCGTCATAATTGGAAATATGTATGTTCCTGGCTATACCTGTCCATATTGCCAAAATTGAATCCAAGAAAATTAAAACTGATTTTATTTGAATATAGGTAGATAGCTACTAGTAAAACGAAATGATAAACCATTTTGTGAAAAAGTCCAGCTCATGTCCAACCACTCTGATAACGAGGAAATCCAACTGCCTTCGTTAGGGCTACGTCTTCATCTCTCGTATCGGCACAAAATTATTGATCTGAATTGATTGTTTGATTGGCTCATGATGTAGTAATAAATATTAGCCAGTTGGCAAAATGGTAGCGGGGCTGCCCTGAGTGCGTCAGACGTGCATCTTGTTGTGTTAAAAGTTAAAAAAAAAAACACGAACCAGGAACCATTGCTAATGTATGCAGCTAACAGATAAATTGTAATACTTGTATCCAATATGCAATCCTTTGTTGCACGCCAAACAATACAACGTAACAAGCTTATTGATTATTTATTGTCTGAACAAATTAATTTAGTTATCAGATTTAATAACTGTAAAGGCTGACGCACAGTGGGACGTACCACAACGCAAAAAGCCTTCTACATCCCAACCGTACATTGTGCGTGTGACCATCGCAAACTTCAAGCGGGAATTAACGACTTGTGGGGTAATTGCATAACACACTAACAGTAGCAATGGCTTTTATTTTGAAAGTTCATCAACAAACATTGTATTAGTTACAATTAATGTTGTTGATTTGTCTTTTTGAAGTGAAAACTTCTTTAGGCGCGTTTGGCATTTTTTGAGATGGGAAAAAAACCAGTGGACTCGCGCCACTGTTACCGTAAGCGACACCGCACGTGTTTTGTTTATAAGACGATTAAAAAAATACCCGCTTCGGATGTGTTCGGCTGTCCTCGGGATGTACTCGGTTTTAATGTATATCCGATATATCAGTGAGTGATGGCAAAGTATTCTGTTTGTGTTTGGTTTTCACTTCTGTCGGCACTCCCGGAGTGCCACTGTTTTTTTTTTATTTTTTGTTGAGAAGACAAAGGACCTATTTTGGGATTAATTTTTTGGTGGCCATCAAAAATGCCATAATGCATTTCTAATGTTACACATAGAACGCATTATTTTTTACTAAGGCATCAAAGTCGAGAACAATTTGTGTTCGCAGATATATGTAAAAAATAAAATCGTTGTCCTCAAATTACAGCGTTGTTGCTATACAAATAAATGTTTGTACTACTGCAACCATTCAAATAAATAGTTATTTGCTATACAAGAGTGCAAACATGCTTTTTTAATCGCGTGCTCAATTTTGTTGATCGAGCAAGCGAAGGATTCAAAAATTAGAATCCTGAGCGTTAGCGAGGGAATCAAAAGAGCACGAGGTGAAAAATATTTGCACTCGAGTGCAATACGTAACTTTTTATCCCACCACATGACTAAATGAAAAAAAACAGTGGCACTCCGGGAGTGCCGACAGAAGTGAAAACAAAACACAAAAATAATACTTTGCCATCACTCACTGACATATCGGATATATATTAAAACCGAGTACATCCCGAGGACAGCCGAACACATCCGAAGCAGGTATTTTTTTTAATCGTCTTATAAACAAAACACGCGTGGTGTCGCTTACGGTAACAGTGGCGCGAGTTAGGCAGGATATAAAAGTCTAAAAAGTTAGTATTTTTAGACCTTTGTATCCTGCTTATGCGTATGAAGTTTCATTAAAATCGGTTCATTCATTTCGAAAAATAAGGGCTTGAAAGTTTGTATAAAATGCCGCACGGCGTAAACGCTCGTAACTAAATATCTATTTAAAATAGTTTGAGTCTAATTATAGAATCTAAAAAAATCTTCAAAATGTCAAACGAAATATTTTATTCAAAAAACAGCCATATTCGCTGGTATGCTGGTATGGTGAACTACGCCGTAGCATAGTGTGAGTTACGCTGTAGCACAGTTTGACCTACGCCGTAGCACTCTCCATCCGTCTTACGAATTTTCGATCAGGTCACGTGTCCTGACGCGAGTTTATCATTTTATACCCATTACAAAAAAAGTGTACAACGCCGCTAAAGAAGTTTTCACTTCAAAAACATTTACAATCACAAGATACTTTTATTTCAGTTTAGGTATGGCAATGGATTAGCAAATATCCTTAAAAATTACTCCGATTATGATTGGAAATTTGACAAGTGTTTGAGTTGGAGTTTCATGAGCGGCCGCCGCCGGCCGGCCCGATGCGGCTGTAATACAATGTTGACTTGACTGAACACGTATTATTCGATATTTAGTAGACGAGCGCTGAGAGATTTGAATAGAACTAATAATAGATTGGATTGTAAGGACAAAATGTGCGTGAAATAAATTGAAATATACCGCAGTCAGTTAATGAAATTGGTTGTGCTTTCGTGCGTTTCAAACAGATACGTCTGCTGTAAAAACCTCACCTCTTAGGTTAAAACTTTTTTTTCCACATAACGACTTTTTTAAATGTTTAATCAAAAGAGTTCGTTTTTTTTTGACATGTCAAGATGTCATATTTGATGGATTAGGAAAAATTTGATTGACTAAGAGCTGATTTTTCAATCTGATAACTTTATTCGAGGAATAATTTTGAAATTTTGACATTTATTTCATACAAAAACTGTCAAACGTCAATTTAATTCCTCAAATAAAAGTTATCTGGCAATGGAAAGATCAGCCCTTAATAAATAAATAAAAAGCCTTTTATTTCCTACTAATTTACATTGTTTTTTTTTGAGTTACTTATCTAATTTAATTAATTTCCATAACTAGTTTTATCTTTATTTGTTTTACTTATTACTAATTTATAATACACTTATCTAGTTTGTTTCCGTTTACTGCTTTACTTTTTTTTTTTTTTTTTTTCTTCTTTGGCAACTGAGCCGATGTCGACTATTCTGCCAGCGTCATGTGGTGACGGTGATACAGCGAGGTGAACCGTCGAACTTTGCACTCCGTGGTAGTTTACTAGTTATGGATGTTAGTAGCTGTAAGGACAAGACAATTTTTGTTAGTAAACAGTTAAAAAATATATATAAATATACTTATAATTATAAACATTTAAAACACCACAAATCTACATAATATATTTACAAAGTTATTATTGCTACACTACTACTACAATTTGATTTTATTTAAGTTTAAAAAAGTGGCCAGGATTTTGATAAGTTTAGGAGAAAAGTTAGTCAGGAGGGAATGGAAGTTAGTAGGAAGAGGGATTTTAATTTTGGGAAGCTTATGATATAGTTCAAAGGATTGGGAATTTAAAGGACAAGAGAAAAAGATATGGTCCAGAGTACCGTCATCAAGACCGCATTCGCACAGGGAACTGTCACGAACATGAATCTTGTTCAGGAATACTGGGCTGCAACAGTGGCCAAGTCTCAGTCTGCACAAGGATGTAACAGTTCTCTTGGACAGTTTGGGGCATTTAAAAAACCAAGGTTTCCGCTGGATGTCAGGTTGAATACTGGCGTAATACGCCCCCTTAAGTTTTGAACTTACCTGCCATCCTGCTGACCACGAGTTGTACAACTTGTGTTTGGTGTCAGTTCGTAAGTCGTAACTTTGTACCATGTAGTGCTTCCGATCCACCGGGTTAGATGAAGCAAATTTCGCCAGTGAGTCGGCGCACTCGTTGCCACCTATACCCGAGTGACTGGGTACCCAAGCTATCTCAATGCTTAAACCGTTGTTCGAGCATCTGTATAGTGAATTAAGTATGTCGAAAATTATTTGACTGTGAATTTTGGATTTAAGCTGACATTGACCTAAAGCTTGAATGCTGCTAAGAGAATCGGAAAAGATGACTGAATTTTTTATATTGTGGGTTAAAATGAAATTGACTGCCTCTAGAATACCAATGCATTCCCCTGTAAATACCGAGGCTTCTGGTGGGCATTGGAATAAAAGAGCAATTTTAGAGTTCTGGAAATATGTTGAGACACCTGTACATCCTGTTGACGATAGTTTGGATGCGTCCGTATAAAAAAGATTCCAGCCCTCCCAGTATCTCTTAATGGCCCGCTCAAAGTCGCCTTTTGCGTCCTGGGAATCTTTGGAGATACCCAGTCCCAAAACGACCTTTGGCTTGAAATGAATCACCTCATATGCGGAAGAAAAGACAGGAAGAGAGGGATATTGACAAACAGGCGAGGAGAGGTGTTTAAGCTCTCTGTACCTATTCATCAATGGAATAGATTTATTATTCCAATAGGAAGACGTGTTAAGAGAGAGGTAGATTTTTTCCAAAATGGGAATTAAAGGATGGGATGAAAGGGAGAACACTTTTGACAAGAAACGATCTGCTAAGTATTGTCGTCGAAGGTTAAGGGGAGGTTCCGCACATTCAACCTGGAGAGCATTTATAGGAGTGGATTTCATGGCACCAATTACGATCCTCAGACATTTGGACTGGACAGAATCTAATTTACGCAAAGCTTCCTTGTTGCATGGCTCGATCAGGTAGCTGCAATAATCCAGCACGCTTCTAACCAGTGCATTGTAAACTAGCTTTAAGGTGTATGGGTGAGCTCCCCACCAGACACCTGCCAAAGCCTTGAGGACCGAAACCGAGCGCTCACATTTTTTGACTGTATTATTAATGTGGTCCACTCCCGACAATCTGTAGTCCAGGGTAACCCCCAGGAACCTGGCCTTCTCCTCAATTGGGATACCTTGACCGTCAATATTTATGTTAACCTGGGGTATAAAGCGTTTACGAGTAAAGACAACTGCGGTACTCTTTGGAGCACTTAAAGACAACCCGTGACCTAAGAGCCATTGGTTTAATGAAGTCAAAGAGATATTAATAGAGTGAGCGGCGTCTTCGATGGAACTGCCACAGACCAATAATGCAATATCGTCAGCATATTGAAGTACTTTACAGTTAAAATTAAGGCAAGAAGGGAGATCAGAGGTATAAATATTATATAAAGGGGGACTAAGTACGGATCCCTGAGGTAGACCTCTCCAAACCGATCTCGGTTCAGAGCTTTCCCCGGGAATCCTGAGTTGAAGAGTACGATCTGCAAAAATACTGCAAATGATTCGACGAATCCTAGCCGGGATTCTCAGCTCTTGCATTTTCTGCCTGAGAACTGGGAGGAGAACAGAATCATAGGCAGCTGAAATGTCTAAGAAAACGGCTACCACAGACTCATTCCTACTAAGGGCCAGCCGGATCTCTGATGTGAGGGTGCCTACACTATCAGCTGTACCCAGACCTTTCCTAAAGCCGAATTGAGTCGTTGGGACCAGTTTCCTGTTTTCTACAAACCATTCTAGTCGGTTCTTAATTAAATGTTCTAAGAGTTTAATAAGGATGGACGATAGAGCAATTGGTCTGTAAGAACAATGATCGCTAGGATCTTTACCAGGTTTTAATATGGGAATTACGACTTGAACCTTCCAATCAGGAGGAATATAACCGGAAGTAAAACAGTAATTGACTAAGTCCAGGTAATATTGGTGTGTCTTATTACCAGCTTTAGTAATGAAGGAGTAAGGGAATCCATCCACTCCAGGAGCAGAATCCTTTACATGGGCGAGGACCGACTTAAGTTCGCCAAGAGTAAATGGCCCATCCAGAGGATCATTTGACATCAGCTGTGAGTTCGAAGCGATACATTCCTCCACATCGGGAACATAAACTGGTGCGAGCTTAGAAAAAAACTGGTTACCCAGTTCTGCAGACAGTGTGCTCCCGGAGGGGGGCCTCAAACTACTTCTGTAGGTCTTCAATTTACGCCACACAGCCGAAGCTGGAGTGGAAGGATTCAGTGAGCCACAATATTTCCTCCAACCTTCTCTCTTCTTATTTTTGAGTAATTTCCTGGACTTAGCCAAGATATGTTGAAAAGCAATGATGTTTTCCAGGTTCATGTCGGAGTTGAAATTCTTTTCGGCTTCATTCCTGGCCCTGATCACGGCAGAGCAGTCCCCATCCCACCACGGCGGGGATGGAATTTTGCCCGTTGGCGGTTTTTTAGTAGGGAAGCAATCATCTGCCGTAGAGGATATTGTGTTGGAAAATAAGGAAAAGCATTCCTGAGCAGACTCAGGATTAATGGATGGGAGGGAAGAGACTCGTAAGTCTAAGATTTTTGAGTACAGGTCCCAATCCACTGAGTTCAACTGATATTTCAACAATGGAGGGGAAATTTTGTCAGGAATAGTCTTGGAAAGGATTTCCACCATGATGGGATAGTGATCGCTTCCATAAGTTATATTCAAGCGACTCCAATTAAAAAGGCTGGCTATACTAGATGAACAGAATGTTAAATCAACACAGCTGCTGTTCTGCCCTGGCGCAGACCTACGAGTCGAACTGCCATCGTTAATTATACATAGGTTTAGTTCATCTAGTATATCCACTAAACCTATACCGAAGTTGTCACAGGTTTCAGACCCCCATCTATAATGATGGCCATTAAAATCACCCATAATTAATAATGGACCTTGTATGTTACTCAGCAGACTTTTTATTGTGGTAAGATCTTCAATTTGTGGGTGTGCAATATAAAAACTAAATATATTTATATCCTCAGCCTTAACAGCAACAACATTGATGTTGTCACCAACAAAGGGTAGAGGAATCGGGGAGAATGGTACTTTGTTATTGATGAACAAAGCACATCCCCCGTATCCATCTGATCTGTCATGGCGAACACCACTGAAACATGGGATCCTGAAATTACTTTCAGAACGAAGCCATGTCTCAGCAATACCACAGATCAATGGTTTGAATTTATTAATTAAGTAGAGTAGGTCAGGTTTCCTAGGAGTAACACTCCTCACGTTCCATTGAAGGAATGTTAGGGGGTGGGACATTGTGAATATAATTTACAATAGATGTCAATTTGTCGGCAACGTGGTCAGGTATGGATTGTGTCGGATTTGCTAATACAGTCAATAACATGCTTGATATAATATTCAAAATGTTTTCTGGTTTGTCAGGGCTGGTTGCACCTTCCCTAGGGTAAGCACAACCGTTTTGTGAAGGAGAGAAGGAGTAGTTCTGAGTAAGGGCTTGATGAGCTTGCTTGTCATAGCTAGGTGAAAGTGGGGCATGGGATTTTGCTTTAAGGGAGACCGTTTTACGGTAAGATTTTGGGGTTTGGGGAAGTGGACTAGAGGAATAAGATGGACTGGATGCTGGTTTTGACTTTTGAGATAATCTCGACACTTCAGCATATGATCTTGAAACTGGTGGGAGGACCTGACTTGCTTCCTCATATGAGACCGACTTTTCTGCCATCAGAGCTTTTATGCCCTTCTGTCTACCTAATTCAGGACAAGTCTTATCATTTGCATAGTGATTGCCAGAGCAAGAAATACAAAATGCACAATCAAAGGAAGTTTGGCAACCATCTCCTGGGTGGTCTTGACCACATTTAAAACAGCGGGGTTTTGAGCGACATACTGTACGCGTGTGACCATACCGACAACAATTAAAACATAGGATAGTTGGGTACATGTATTTTTCAACCGAAAGAGCGGAGTAAAAACAAAAAACACGTTGAGATAAAATTTGGCCGTCAAAGGTTAGAACAACCGTTTGAGTGGGTTTCCATTCGGTAACACCCAGAGAAGTCACCTTACGGCTCATTCTCCTAGCCTTAATTACCGGGCCGCATCCAGTGGGAACCTTGATGTTCTCTATAATTTCTTCCTCAGTCCATTCAATGGGAACGTCTCTGACAAGACCTAACCGAGTGATGTTAAATTGGGGAATTGAGGCAACAAAGTTATTTTTAGCTAAGGTTGGACTGATTATAAAACTGTTGGCATCCTGGTGGGACTTGAATTCGACTGAAACCCTGTTTCTTCCTAATCGTTTGACACTGCCTAGGAGTATGTTGCTGTAATTATTTTGTGTCAAGAACATACCAAATTTGACAGGGTGCAGAACAGTACCTGGGGTCTGACCATCTTTTAAAGATGCGTGCACGATAAACGGGGGGTAGTCTCTATTCGTATATATCTGCCTTCCAATAGTGTTTTTTGATAGCTTAGGAGGGTTGATTAAAACAGCCGGGGGGGAAGCAGCAGATCTCTTCCTGTTTGTAGATTCGGAGTCCATAGTATTTACATTGTCGTCGGGAAGAGTAACAGTTAACACCGGAGTGTAATCAAAGGGCTCAGGAGGGTCAGGGGGTTTTTTGATATCCATATTGGATGCCGGGTAAAATCTTTATAAAATAACCTAAAACAATGTTACAACAAACCTTTTCTAAAACACAAACACAAGGAATAATCTCGATTGGAGTTCAGGGTAATAAAAACCACTAAAACCGAGAAAATTCAGGACACAAAAAAAGCACGTATTAAGCCTTCACCACTACCCACGAAAGTCTACTGCTTTACTTATTAAGCTTTGTTTATAAACATATGACGCCCTGCCATCGCCGGCGGTGTGACGTAATCGGGCCGGGCGCTCAAGTGGTGTTTTTTTGCCGCACACTGAATTCGCGGTAGCGCGCGGGTATCTTCGTTCACGGACTTAGTGTAAGCCCCCAGAAGCGAAACTGTGCGGCGGAAGTGTGCTAAGGCCCTCAAAGAATGTCAATTGAGATTTGAATTTACGAACAATTTGAGTTGTTAGTCAATCACACTAATATTATAAAGGCGAAAGTTTGTGAGTGAGTGTGTGTGTGGGGGTGTGTGTGTGTTTATATGTTTGTTACTTCTTCACGCTCAAACGGCTTTACCAATTTTGATAAAATTTTGTATGAAGGTAGCTGACACCCTGGATTAACATATAGGCTACTTTTTATCCCGATATTTCCACAGGATCGACACTTACGCGGGTGAAACCGCGGGGCGCAGCTAGTTTGCTTAATAAACACTTCCATTGACTTTACATAGGCCATGACCTGCACATTCATGTGTACGGTAGGTACGTGCAACAATTGCGTGCTCGTGTCAGCGGTCATGTCTATTGCATTTAATTACCACAACGTGCAGCCATTAAGACAGGACCATGTAAAGTGATATACCTTGGTAGTTTTGAAAAGCATATAATATGTGGGTATAGTCTGTTACCAAAGTGTCTGACGAAAGTCTAAACAAACCCTGTTCAGGTTAAAATCATAAGCAATCATTGACTAAAGGGAATTCCTGAATATTACATTTATCCGTAATTAGAAGGTTTCAACTTCATGTAAAATAACATTTAAAAAAAATTGTTTCAATCAAACACAATTAAATTGTAATTGAAAAGTTGTCGACGAAATTTAAGGTTATAGAATTAACCTCTTGTCAAATTAAAAACTTCTTTATGGTGATTTAGAATTAGAATTATGATTTTACATATTCAAATAATGAAATCAAAGCATGGAGTGCTTTTTGATTTAATTATTTATTTTGTAAGTGGCACTACACATTGGGGTGCCGCTTTACAGGTACGTTTTCTGACACATCTGTTTATACTTCATTCGATATTTTTGGTACAGACAACGGAACGATACAACGTTTTCTCTTGTAAGTGAAATATCTAGGTTAGGATAGGAAAACTTATTTGTTTGATAAACACGCACCACACGTACCTAACAACAAAGGTATGGGTTCAAGAACATAATATAACCTGATATATGCCTTAGCACGTTGTGTAGGATTATTGCCTGATAGTTTAGCCGGGACCGGTAAAACATTGAGGAGGATTTAATATATTTCGTAAAAGGTGTTTCGAAGCTTCACCTATCTCGACCCTTTTATATTTGTATAAATATTTTTATGGGTCTTACCAAGGAGTATTACGCAGTAACTGGGTTGTGGAGGTCAGGTAGCCAGTCACTCCATGAAAAATACTGGTATTCAGCTGTATCCGGTTAGACTGAAAGCCGACCCCAACATAGTTGGGAAAAGGCTAGCTTTTTCCCAACCCATTTAGTTATTCTGCGGGGTTTATTGGTTGAATCGAACACAATGGTATTTTCACCAATATTAAACGGTTGAATGCCGTAATTACAGAAACATTAAAACCATTGTGTCTCGCGTGGATCCACGTTCGGACGTTAAAATGCAGTCTTCTACGGAGGGTTAAAATGCAGTCTTCAAAACCCTAATGAAGCGACCAAACGCGGCGGCGCGGCGGCGTCTATCATTACCAAATGCTGAAAATTTAGAATTTTCCGCCCTTTTCTGCGGAAACGGATATACCTACCTAAATCTACAACCAATTCAAGCTAGCTGAAGATGATACTTAAATGTATTTATTCACTTAATCACGAAAAATAAGTTCTATGGTTTCTGTATAGAAGTAGTTTCTGCCTACCCTCATGGGAAGAAGGTTCATGTATAACAAACTTAATGCATGTAGTTTGTACCTATAGGAAGTTCCTACACGTGCCTTTGACTATGCCGCTGATTTCATTACCGGTACGGTCTATTAGGTTCCCGTACACGTGAATACTAAAATTTTCTAGACTAGTTATTGCCCGAGGCATCGTCGGCGTGGCTGTCGAGAACAGTCCCATGGGAACGTACTACCGGAATTAAAGTACCCTATGCGTTAACCCAGGAGGGGCCCGTGGCTAATATAATAATAACAGCCGCACAGGTCGATCGATCAGGTTAAGCTACACTTGCCGCGGTTGGTCTGTGGATGGATGAACATCTTTACATACCGTGACCCCTCCGTGCCTCGGAAAGCACGTTATGCCTTTGGCTCCGGCTGTCATTCGTGGATCTTTGACAGTCGTTACGGGTAGTCAGAAACCCGAAAGTCTGACGACCAGTCTTACCAAGAGATTTCGTATTACCCAGTATATGGGTTGTAGAGGTCAGATTGGCAGTCGCTGCATGTAAAATACTGGTATTCAGCTGCATCCGGTTAGACTGGAAGCCGACCTCAATATAGTTGGGAAAAGGCTACGCAGATGATGATGCGTTAACCCAGGTTATAAACTATCTGAGTGCAGAATTTCATCCAAATCCGTTAAGAGGTTTTAGCGCCAATCCAAAATATTGTACATCCAGACAAAAAAAAAACTGACCAAAATTATAAAAACTATATTTTCGGCATCAGACTAGTTTTACATCTCGTAGCAATTACTTTTTTCAAAATTATTCAATGAAGGGTTTTGATTTATTTTCTAGTTTATTATAAAACTAGTTGTGCCCGCAACTTCGTTCGGTTGTATGTCGGAAAACAATTTGGATTTCATGGTTTTATTTTTTTAACGCGGAACCTTAACTCTTTCTCTATTCCTAAGTTACATTAAACACACCTTACAGTTACAACATCAGCTATCTGCCAGTGAAAGTCGCGTCAGAATCGGTCCAGCCTTTACGGAGATTAGCCAGAACAAACAGACAGACAAAATTTTTTGAACCACTTTTTTTTTTGATATAGTTACCCTTTAAAGACCGTGTTCCAGACGATATGCATAAACTTCAACTAGATGTTCAGACCATGGAAATAAGCATTTTCATTAAGGACACTGCCAATAAAAGATGTGACTTGATGATTATATTCATTAATAATTGCATAATTACAAAATTTGTATTATCGAGCTGCGTGATGTTCGAGCGTCGCCGTCGCCGGCAAAAGAGAGAGAGTATGGCGGACGACGCGTTTCCGGCGCACGTGGGCAGTGACGTTTCATTCGGAAACTACAAAAAGTTTTAGTTTTAGTTTTTTTGGTTTTGTTTTTTTTTGGTGTTTTGTGTTATTCTTTATTGCGTCATGTTTACTGCAAATAAACGTGTTTTCTTTCTTTCTTTTACTGTTGTGCAAAAGGGCTTAATGCTTGAACAGACACATGAATGGTTATTTTTTGTTAATTTCCATACAAACTTAATACCTTGACGTAAATCACCCGATATGCATGCCTCTTTATCCGAATTGGCAACGACGTATTTTCATTCATAAGATTTGGGGGACTGAAACTTGGCAAAACTAAGTTAAGACCCTTTCTTACTGCATAGCTCAATTAAATTTTCTTTAAATGAAATTACAAATATCTTTGTAACGAAGCCTTTTTAAGTACTCTTCCTTTGTTAAATTTAATTTGTAAAATCTATAAAGCGTTTGACAAAGTTTTTGGATAACGTGAAGAACACGGTGTATACAGATACTTTCATATACAATGCGTAACATAATGAACGCAGGACCTTATACACCCCAATTAGAGGATTGAGTTAAAAGCATAATACAATGATCAAAATATTTTTTTTTAAAGCTAACTATTTTTATTATGTAAATTGTGTTGACCCTATCATTACTTTATGCATTTAAAATTGAGTCTTATTGCCTTGACATAAGATTTAATTTTCTTTGGCTCAATCGGCGATCAGTATGGCAAAATACATAATTTAAAAAAAAAACCTATCTTAAAAGTTACCGAAATTGATTCAGTAATCAATTATGAACAAACTACTTTCAGGACTTGCGTTTATTCTGTTACACCTTGTAATACATTTAGTAAAAAGCTGTGTGACATTACAAACAGACACTTCATTTTTATTTATTCTAGAAAAATATGAGAAAGATATTGCTTATTCGATCATTTGTCGGCAAAAACCTTGTGTTCCGGAAATGATTCCCGCAAACGGTTTCAGAGACAATACCACACTTGTTTAAAGTTTACCGGAATCGACACCTGAGTACCCTTTAGCTCGCGGCATTTCCCGGTTGCCTTTTCTACTGGCGCCTAGAACGGAAGCACTATCTTTTTAAAAGTAACGCCTTTCTTTAACCCGAAAAATAAGGTAAATAACCTGGAATGGAAGTCAGTTGTTGTTTCCACTATCAAACTCAGAGCTTTTAAGTGGTAGAAAGTTTGGTTATGTAACTTCAAATTCTCGGATCCAGTGCTGTTAAGAATAGGCTATTTGACTGGTTTCTGATAAACATCTCAGATTATTTAATGGTGTCTAACGAGCCCACAAAAACCTATTACTTCAAATTGCATAATGTATTTCTTTTAAAAAATAGTAAATAAAAATGTACTGTTTAAATAAGCCGCCAAAACGCTATCTTTAACAATATGGCGTCGTGACGTCACGATTCACGTAAACAAACGTTGAAACGGTCGAGATACTAGACAAAAGTCATCTGTTCTATCAACGATAGACAGAAATTTACTAAATCATGACGTCATCTTAAGTTCAGCCAATCCAGACCGTTTTCGATTACGTGGCGCCAGATTTAAAAAGATATAGTTTTTTCGGGATTTTTTTTTATAAATAATACATTGTTTTGTAGTAAAATTAATGCAAATCGATTTTAAAAGCGATAATCTATACGAGTGTCAATAATTATGACCTTATTTTTTACATTGTCAAATAGCCTATTCCATACCAGATCGAGCTTGGTAATGTTTTTACTAATACATATAATACGACCGACGCGACGTAACTTGGCGCGCCTGAGTATAGCCTTTGCGGACTTTCGCGCATGTTCTCTCACTCACACTCGCCTCATGCCACCATTTGGTTCCTAAAAAACGTTCGTGCGCAGCCTTCTGTGCGAAGTTCAGGCCCGCCAAGTTCCGTCGGTCGTATTGTACATACATTATGGTGGAGCGAAAAGGATTTTTTTTTTAATTTTGTTGTTTTAATTGACTAGCTTCTGCCCGCGACTTCGTCCGCGTAAAATTCCTTGTTCCCCCGACCCACCCCATCGCATCGCATCGCCTGCCCGCGCTATTACATCGTCTTCGCTTGGCGTTCTTTCTTTTTTTTTTTTATTTTGCTCGGATCCTAAGAAGCCTAGCGTGATGTTCAATAGCCTATAGCCTTCCTCAAGGATTGGGCTATCAAATGCAAAAATAACTTTTCAAATCTGACTGGTAGTTCCAGAGATTAGCGCGTTCAAACAGACTCCTCAATTTTATTATTAGTATAGATGACTCTATGGATAAACATCATTCATGCAGAAAATTAAGATCCGGGCGACTTCGTCTTCAGGCGGCGCACGATATGTAAATCCAACGAAACTTTATTTTCACGTTTGGTTGACATTCACAAATAAATGAGAGCGTTTAACACTGTTTGAGTTGTTATCGCTCAAATATGTTTCGTGTAATATAAATTCGATATCTAATAATAATCAATCAATCTTAACAGGTAAATCGTGAAACAGCGGGGCAATTGCGTAACACATTATCAATCGGAATCGGTTTAATTTTGACAGTTCAACAACATTCATTGCGTTAATTACGTGTTGAGCAGACACATTTTCGAACTTATGAAGCAATGGATTAGAAATTTGCTTCAAAATGATGACTGTCAAAGATTCACGAATGACAGCCGGGACCAACGGCTTAACGTGCTTTCCGAGGCACGGAGGGGTCACGGTATGAAAAGATGGTCACCCATCCACAGACCAACCGCAACAAGCGTAGCTCAACCTGATGGATCGACCTGTGCGGCTGTTATTATTTAGCCACGGCCCCTCCCACACACACACACACATTATAATTTAATACATTTTCAAGAAAATTGCCTCCGACTAAAAGTGAAGTTAAACTAAACTTCACTATTAGTCAAAATTTGTTAACTCGGAAAAAATTTCGTTTCCGCTTTTGGTGAACCACGTTAACTACGCGTAAATCACGTAAATGCGTTATTGCATCGCTGGAAAATATTTTAGCCTTTACAGTACCTACCTAGAACGTGCGTTAACTAACCACGAAAGTGAATTGCCACTTTATTATTTGTCCTCTGGTCTTGACTGACAATACCACAACGTTTATACGAGGTATTCCACTCAGAGCGCTAACTTCAACGGCACTTCACCGAACGGCACCTAAGCTGCTTCACTTCATTTGCATTTAAACAAAATTCTGATAAGTGCGGTTAGGTGGACGAAAGCCATTGGAAATGAGCTAGATTACATTAAACAAGTGACTATTGAAGCTATTTCCACAGCTTTAACAGATGTGCGTCCTGATTTGTTGAGCACAGATCGAAAATACCTGCATCTTTGCATTACAATTTTTCAAGGATAAATATCGTCCAGTGCAGTCCCTGGAAAGCTAGATAAGTCTCCATTACTGACTTGCGCTAACAAAATCCTTCGCTTAACTATGTGGGAACACCTAAAGCATTGGAAGATATCAAAGAACTCGCCATCTTCATCATTAAAACTTTACGCATGAAAGTTTGTTTGATATAAAGTCAAAACAATCATATACGAAGTCCCGTTCATGCTTTTATCATAAATGAAGATGCTCCAATAGTCTGAAACCCTGACACAGTTACCAAACCACCATGAAATGAAACTCAGGGACAGAGATCTCCTAGATGATTTCTTTTCAGGAGACAGTTTGTTGTAGTTTGAGAGGTTCCCTTGCCACATTCGTGCAGTAAAAAGGCATTTCGAGCTGATAACAGAGGCTTCGTTGTCTATTTAAAGATCAGAAACAAGAGATGGATTCAAGAACTCGGATAAAAACGATAATAAAGATGTGGACTCACAAAGCTGAAATTTTGCACTGGAGCTTCTTAAGCTATGAATCAACTATTGGTAATACAAGGAAAAAATAAAACGCTCCACCCTAACATACCTACATACGTACATGAATTCTCGCCTTTTCCCATTGGGGTTAACAAAAACTACAGAACGCCATCTGCTACGATCTTCACATACACCTTTTGCTTTGTTTACGTTCGTACAGTCACGAGCATAAGTATGTACACACTTGGCTTTATTCAAAGACGATTTTCTCTTTTAGTTTTGAATGAACTTTTATGTTATTACGAACAACGTATTTCAATGTTGAATTCGTTATTTCACGAAAAAATCGCAATTGAAAGTGGCCAAGTGTTGACTTAATAGTGCTCGTGACGGTACACTTGCCTAATTGCGGAACACACTATAAGCAGCAATGGCTTTCATTTTGACAGTTCAACAATATTCATTGCGTTATTTACATTGTTGAGCAGGCATTTTTACTAAACATATGAAGCAACGGATTAGCAATATCCTTCAAAATCATTCAGATTGTGATTGATCGTGTGTTGCACAAGTAGGATGCAGGTCATACACGCAAGCAACGGTACCCTCTGAAGAACATCACCAATAAGATCTGTATAATAAGTTTATTAGATATGTACCATGGATAGATACCTACGTGGTACGTAATCAATTAACAATATGGGGTCCGTATTAAAAAAATTAAAGTTCTGTTTATATCATTCCTTCCATCTGTTGATTTCAACCGGATGATTTATTTCTGGTAATTTTACTGCACTGGGCCTGTGCGCAGTGTTAATACAACATTAACCTAATTACGAATTCAAGAGTAAATTTTCTGGAAAATACAGGAACAGCTCTTCTCCACTTGGTTTTATAAATACTTATTTGGAATAAAAAAGTGACTGATCGACCTCTAAGACAAACATGAGACCTTTTTAACTGAGAAATATTTAATTGATCCACTAAAAACTATTTGGTCTTCTAATGATAAATAATAGTTTTTTTAAATTAATGAACTTATTTTTAAAATTCTGGCCTTTTTTAAAATTTGTCGCAGTAACTAAGCGTGGAGACCCGACCAAAAACTGTAACCAACCGTGCTACAATCAAATTGGTAGCAGTTACTTGGCTATTTAATATTTTTAGGACACCAAAACGGGAATTATTTGAGGGTCACAAAAAGAGGCATATATAATTATTATATTAGAGTACTTATCCATTAATATTATTAAGAAATCAAAATGGAATTAATTTGGATTTCGATTAAATACCGTGAAACCTACCAATACCTTGTAGGTAGGGAAGTAACGAGCCAGACATCGAGGTAACTTCTATGCATGAACTAGGCATCGTGTAAATCAACCATATTTTAGCGAGCTTAACGACCAATCCCTGGCACTGGATACTTACAATAGCTTATAAAGTGTAGGCACCTATACTATATCAATACCTAGGTATGTGGGATATGAGAGGATAGTTCAAGGTCCACAACAACAACAATATTAACAATAATGTAATAATATTTTTATTTAAAAACTTCTTCATGGGAACCTAAGCTATAAGTCAACATATTAATAAATCAAATGGCAGTAAAATGTTACCCATTTTTAACCCCTAAAAGCCGTTGCGGTTAGGCAACGTCGAAAGTTCCTGCACCTACTGCATGATGCATTCCGTGTACACTGCCGCTGTCCGAAAATCGTCATACACACCAGATTGAAGGATAAATAATTGAGTGTTAATAACACGTGACGACACGTTTCGGGCTTGGTACCTAAGCACATTTGGTTTTATAACCAAATGTGCTTAGGTACCAAGCCCGAAACGTGCTATCTCTAAATAATATAAAACAAAGTCGCTTCTTGTGTCTGTCAGTGTGACCGACTTTGATGCGAGTTTCACCACCATTTAGAGAATTTATTCCGGAAGGTGTTTGTGTATAAAACATTAATATTAAACTTCCAAATTATGATAAAAATTTCGATGTTTTAACATATCGAATGCGTATGAAACAGGGGTCAAAAGTTTTTGATAATAAATTAGAAATACTGTCCTAAGTCCTAAGCATAATCAGCCTATAATGTTCTCACTGCTGCCAGTAAAATCAAAATCAAAAGTCATTTATTCAAATTAGGCTGAGAACCAGCACTTTTCGAACGTCAAAATTACATAAGACAGTCCCCCAAAACGCCCGCCCTTCACCACTTCCTAGTGCTTTCGCTGGGGAGAAGAAGTACAAACTCTCCAGCACCACAGCTGTCTGTTCAGTTAGAAAATACTTGATTCTATACAATTAGTAGGTATTCAAAGTAGTTAACATTACAAGACACCCTGGTCAATCAGCCACGCTAATATACCAAATTTATGTAACTACAACAGAAATTAAAAAATTGGATGCATTGTAAACAAAAACTTACTACCTATACATAAAAGCATCCAGACATAAAGGGCGTGTGACGTCAGCGGGATTGTCCGAAAGGGTTACCGCTGGCCCGGAACATAAAGGGCTAAGGAAGGAACATGGGTGGGTTTTAGTCAGTAAGAGTCTGACACTCCCTTCCGCTCCACCCAGAGCGGGACCCTAGATGATTTCCCATCCGAAAAAAAAAAAAAGGCCGTGTGACCTTACATACTTATGTAATGCTGAGTTATGTTCACATAGCTGTCACTCGAAGTCACAAAATAATGATAAACTAGGACACATCGAAGTAAAATAAATAAACAAGTTATTACTAATAACAACAATAAAACCATGGTCGGCAAGACGACCGGTTACCACAAGCAGCACCCGTTCCCGAGTACAATGCAAAGATCAGTCATTGCCCTCGCCATATTTGAGGGAAGGAGGCAACCCGACCCCGATGCTACCGAAAGCAGTGACATCTAAGGGAGCATGACGAACTTGCTGCTGGTTGCTCAGGCAAGAACATTATGATTAATTGTCGAGGTCGCTAGCCAACAACATATTGCAATCAACTCATTAAAAAACAATGAGTGAAGGGAGTGGGCCCAGTGCCAGTTGGTAGTTGTCATATATTATATCTTCGAATTTTTGGTTCTGGGACAGTTTCCTCACGATGTTTTCCTTCACCGTTTTGAGAGCAGTGGTGATTAAATTATTTACACAAAGAAAAGCGTCTGCCTTCGAACCTACGACCTACAACTCGTAAGTCTCGGCAATTTCTGCTGCGCCACCCATAGATATATAAGAAAGGGGCCACCACTGCTCCTAAGTCCTAAGCTTAATGGAATCTTAAAAACTATTTGCCGGCTGAAAGGAGGACTTTTTTATCAAACATGAGTTGGTTTTATGGGGAAAAGTTGTGGGACGTCGTCAAAGGTGAAAGGAAAGTAAAACTTTCATCTGCCGCTCGTAATAAAATTGATTTGTCTTAACGGAGGAAGGGTTAAAGACTGGACTTATTTAAAAAATTAAAATGAAATTGATTCATTAATCAATTATTAAATATCATGTTCATAACAGTGTAGTTATTATTCAATATGCTTTAAATACAGTTCTGATATGCTATATTCTAAAAATACTCGCGAAATCTTAACAATTCTTACCTACATGTCATGCATATCCCAATTATCATTTTGTTTCCAAAACTGGCAACATATAGACCTCCCCGAATAATTGAATCAAAATAATAATCTTTTAAATATAAATATTTATTGCAAATAAACGAAAGCTGTGGTGGGATTTCAAATAATATCAGTTATTTTTTAAGTATTATTAACTTTTTGTCCGTATTAGGCGACAAAAAATCCATATCGCCCTGAATAAAATAACATAAAAATGTATTCGCTAGCGCTTCTCTCATTTATTTTCGATGCGTTTTACGTTTAAAAAAAATATGGTTTGCCTACCAATTCGTATAGTAAATTTTGACGATTAAATTCCTATAATTTTTCAGTATTTTTGCTGCGAATTTAAACTATTCCCAACTGCATAAATTTGTGTAAGGTGTGTTTATATATGTTGTAGTAAACTGCTGTCTGTCCATTCTCTATGTATATTAGATACACCTCAGGGAATGTAACCTAGATTCAGATAGGTTTATGTTTAGACCGGCCTTATGTACTATACAGGGACTACTATTTTAGTTTTATAATGTAAATGTATTTTTAGAGCGAGAAGAAAGTTCTTTTGAAAATGTATGCAATATTGTTACATGCTCATATCATATTGTATACGTAGGTGAACACTCTGTTATTTTCCCGGACATGGTATGCGTATTGAAATATGTGTACCAGTTGATTTGCATATTATTGTACTTACACAAATAACACTCGTAGAATAATAGTAATATGTAGTCCAGTCAATGTTGTGAGTTCAGTTCAAATAGTAGATGATATAACATAAGTGGTATTATATCACAAATAATGTTAAATCCTATAAAAAGGGATAATTATACTCATGATTGTGAATTCGTTATGGGACTTAAGACATATTATATTGTACCTATAGGTATAGGTACGTATACTTTTATAAAAAATAAATTTCTGTAAATCGTCTTTCTTTGAAATGAAATGAAATTGTTTATTCTGTAAATAAGATATCGGAATCACTTTTACACGTCATATAATACTTAAAAAAAAATAACCATCTACCTTATCTAGCTCGGAGAAGAAATAAAATATTTATAAATAAAATATTTAGGTAGGTACCTAAAAAAGATTTTCTATCACATCTATTCAAAAAGAGCTATTGTATTCATCGTAAACAGGGACTAAAATAGCTTTTTTATCCCTAGGGTCTAACAGTGATTTGAATTTGGAATGTGGATATTGTTAGTAAAAGTTCCAATCACCAAAGAGATCAATCACAAATATTGTATGAACAAGTAACAGGCTGCATGATAAAGTAAAACACGCGGGATCCTATAAAAAAAAATTGTGGTACAATAAAAAACGTGCGAAAAGCACTCTGCCTTCGTTTGTAATTGTTTACTCAAAATTGTATGTAAATAAATAAACGTACTATTCCTAATCATAAGTTACTTATTTTTTCATAGAGGGTGATAAATTATAGTAGAGTCCACCTCGGGAGCAACACTATTGACGTACTTTGAATTCCTCGCTGCGCTCAGGATTCAAAGAAACACTCTCGCCTTCAAAATAGTTGTTTGCTCCCTTGACAAACAATCTACTATTCTTATTTTCGTAGTCATTTTGCCTTATCGTTGAAGAAATATAGTATGTCTAGCACGAACGCACGAAGCGGATCAACATAAACATTACCTACCTACGTCCTACTCCGAACGATTTTTTTACTAGAAATATCGTTTCGCACATAATATTTAGTTTGAAGAATTAATTCATATAGCTCAGTATGTAATGTTCCCACTGCTGGGACATAGTCCTCCTCTCTTCGAGATAGAGTTTTGAGAGCAGTGTTTATTAAATTATTAACACAAAGTAAAGCGCCTGTCTGGGTTCGAACCCACGACGAACAACTCGTAAGTACCTAAGTCGGTTCCCACTGGGCCACTAATGCTCCTATCTAGGTATGAGTGATACTTACTAATAGCTAGTCGTGTGATTTTTATCCAAAGTATTATTGGATAGTTGTATTTTAGATTAAACAATTGAATCGAATCGAATACATACGTGCGTTTGGGCTAGGCCTACTGTACAGTCCGTTCACAGTTATTTTACCTCTGACAGCAGCAGCCTATTAGCAACCTTATTGTGACGAGAACAAAGATCACAATGAGTTTGACAGACTTGTCGGTGGCAGTAACCCAGCAGCAACCTTATCAGAATGAGAAAAAAGATCACTGTGATTTGGAGGGTTCCTTCTATCTGGCAGAATATTGAAGCTCCGAAATTTATTTGACATAACACACTTGCCATAATCTTCTTTAAACGAATATTTTTAAGGCATAAAAAATATTTAACATAATTATTGTTTGGCCGAACGTTTATATGTCCGAATTTACAATGGCATACTTATAAGATGGCAGAGTTTTATTTGGCATAATTTCACTTGGCTTTATGAAGATAACAGTAGAATTATTTTTTAACGAATATTGTTTGTTCGGTGTATTTTTCCATTGTATTTGAATGAACTATAAAAATAATGGTTTCTATAAGCGATCTTGGGACTTGGGGCACCCTGACTTGAGTTAGGTTAGGTTCCTTTAAACCCAGACAGAAATAGGGGCTCCGTCGACTACCTCTTATTTATTATTTTTTTAATGGTTAGGTTAACTGTGACCCCTTCGCACGAACTCACGTATGCCAAAAGACGATTCTGACTGTGAATTTTCTGCGATATGATGGTTCTACTTTTTAATTATTATGGATATGAAATGTATGCCTAAAGATGATTCTGACTTACAAAATTATGAGTTTTGAATGTATGATAAATGAGTGTATGTCAAACGATTTTCTGCAAAATGAAGTTTATGCTATACGCTGTTAAGCAAAATAATATTATGACATAAAAAGTTCTACTATAAAGGGGGGATCCGATTTGGACAGTGATGCAAAATGAGAGGTAAAATAACTGTGAATGGACTGTAGTAGGTACATACCTAGGTACCTTAAGTGACAAGCTAAAACGAGACACGTCGTAGTAATGCGGGAAGTTTGCCTCCAAGTGGAAAGAAATTTGCCACACCTGTGGCCAAACATTTTGGAGTCATCATGTATGCTGAAATACTTACCTACCAGCTATCCCATGTAAATTATGCTTAATATTAAAGTGATTTAAGATAATATGCGTTTTGTCTACAGACTCCATATAATTTTCGTAGGCGGTGGTTTGTTTAAGTTTAGTTATAGGTACCTACTTTATTAAATAAAACATAGTTAATTCAAAAATTATACCTGTACTCAACTGTGTGTACTTTAAAATATTACTTATTTATTTAATTTTTATGAGGAAACCGGCATATCCTAAAACAAAAATTCGAAGACATGTGACATATCTATAGTATAACAACCCGCACTGGGCCCGCGTGGTGGATTACGGCCAACTCTCTCTCAGCGAGAGGAGGCCTGTGTCCCAGCAGTGGGAACATTATAGGCTAAGTAATTACCCATAGGTAAATAATTATCTTAGCTTATTACCTACGCTATATTCCATTAAATTATCATATCTTTTCTAATTTGTATGGTTTTAAACTAGGTACTTACCATGTCTTTCTTTCTATATAGCTACGCGTGTATGTGTTGCGTCACATCAGTATGATAAAAATATCTTAACAATATTATCGTACTGTGAAATCAATTTGTCTTCAAACAAGTTATACCTAAGTATGTATCCCTTTCAAGTAAATTTGCTTCCGTGCTTAGTTAACGAAGAGCTTAGCAACCTGTTCCATTTCGGGGTAAAGTTTATTATGTACTTAATATATTGACTTGTACACAACATTTTGGAGTTGGTGTAGGGGTATTAACTCAACGGCCAATATCCTACTAAAAGTGCTAAAAGTGTGAAAGTTTTAGTTACTCAGTCACGCAAAAATGGCTGAACGGATTTAGATGAAAGGCAAACAGATAGTTTATAAGCTGGATTAGCGATACTTTTTATCTCGGTAAAATTCATGACATTTTCATAGCTTTCGGGAGTACTGATGCCGTAAAAAGATAAATTATAGATGACGGCCGATCGACTTCAGAGAATCTATACAAGTGACGATAAACATTCCATAATTCGACAAACCCCAGAGGGCCAATTCTAGTAATTGAAAACGTTCAAATTCTAGTCGCAATCTCATCTCAGCGATAATATAATTAAGTGTCAAAATATTGGGAAATTGCACGTATCTTTGACGGATTCAAACTGGAATGCGGATGTTCTTAAAAATACGAGAACTGCCCCTCTGGAATACGACGAAAGAAGTGTAAAAAATAAGAAGTCTGTTCAATTATGCTAACATATTTTTACAAGCTTTTATTTAGCTTGCACTGTTCGTATGTATGTAGGTATATGTATGTAAGTTGTCCGCCAAAATTTGCAAACCATTTTTCGACCATTTGTTGGTATCCGATTGAGCTGAAATTTTGCATACACCTTTAGTTCTCATAACAATACAAAGTGCAATACTTAATATTGTAATAATTTCAATATGGCCGCCGCTTCAAGATGGCGAATTACATACTCGTCAAAATGTAGGGAACAGCTGATTTTTTTTTCGCGATTACAGCTTTGGTCCCTTGGTAAAAATTGTTCATAATGATGAAAATAATCTCCAATTTCGGTTTGTCGCTTGTTTTCAATTTCAACCTGTATATAATATAGGAACTAAATAACACCAGTGGTATAAATAATGTAAATGGTGTAAATCAATAAAATAATTTAAATATATATAATAGTAAAAAAATGTTAATAATAAAACTAAGACTAAAAAGTCAAAAATAAAATAAAAATAAAAAAAGTTTTTAAAAACAAGCTTTTATTTAGATAAAAACGTAACCTAAAAAAGAAAGAATAACGCGAACTAAAAAGTGCTTTAAGAAGTGGCGCAAGAAACTTCCCAGTTGCACAGCTGTATGTTCAGATAAAAGAACTTTAAGTAATAACATTACGAAACACAGTACACTCATCATCATCAGCCTAACCTTTTCCCAACTATTTTGGGGTCGGCTTCCAGTCTAACCGAATGCAGCTGAATACCAGTGCCATGCCAGTGCCATGGCACGACTGCCTATCTAATCTCCACAACCCAGTTACTGGGTAATATGATACCCTTTGGTAAGACTGGTTGTCAGACTTTCGGGATTCTGACTACCCGTAACGACTGTCAAAGATCCACGAATGACAGCCGGAACCAACGGCTAAACGACCTTTGCGAGGCACGGAGGGGTTTTGGTATGTAAAGATGGTCACCCATCCACAGACCAACCCCGGCAAGCGTAGCTTAACCTGATCGATCGACCTGTGCGGCTGTTATTATTTAGCCACACACTAATGAATGAAATTATTTGCTACATATAAGTCAGCTACCACACGCCAGTATAGGTAAGTCTCGTACCAAGATAAACATTGAACGAACGATACAGGCGCTGCCGCTGACTAGTAAGTATGGAGATCGTCGTTCAAATAACTTTGTTAACTAGTTACACTAAACCAGTGGTGCCCAAGCTCGCGGGCACCTGGTAGCCTGCGGCCTGTTTTCTAGGCGTCCGCGAACAAAATCGGATAAGGAATACACGAATCTGCAAAAAATTGGGTAAAATTGGAAATTATTACACTTCGCAGTGATATCGTTCTTAAAAGCACAGACAATAAAAGCGACGAAGTTTTCAAGCTCATGGACCCTGTTAAATACAAAAACGTACGTAACTGTGCTCTCATCGTCAAAGCATTTTTTGGGTCAACATATATATATGATAAATGAGAGATAAACCAGACTTTAAGAAGCTTTCTGAAAATGTGAAGAGCCAAGTATCGCATTAGCTTTTGCTGTTCCAACATAATAAATATGTCGTTTCCTTTATATCACTTATTTTTATTAACCCGGCGGTGCCCGCGTGGCGTATCGGGAGTTTCTAAATAGCCCTTGGAGCAATACCAGTTGGGCACCACTGCATAAAGCATTTACGTTATAATTATATTATTTTGTAACATGGGTCAACAGATTATTCCATTCTATACTCAGACGCGTACCGCGAGGGCTGCGGAAATAGAATTCCTGGAAGGATTTGTGGAGGTCTTTGCCCAGCTGTGGGACAGTATAGACTAACAAAAAAAAAAACTCAAGAACCTTATAACCTTGAATACTTTCGGCAGGTTATGTCAGGATGCGACATTGTCAATGTTATTGACTGTGAACTTTAGCTAGTTTATTTATCCGGAACGTATATATTAAACGTGGAATTGACCTTAAAACAGCCTGGAAACCAATTCCAATACATCGTTAAAAAGGCAGACTTCATTTACTTTTCTCTTCATTTTATTTTCGAACGTTCCGAAGTAAAAATCTCTTGGTGAGCCGCAAATCAATATCAGATGTTTTAGTTTTTAAACAACTCTGTTGAATGCAAAGCGTTTTCGCTGCTGCACAAGGTACTTAAGCATAAAAGAGCAAACAAATTAGTGCTTATATAGAGATCGTTTAATCTTAAATTACACTGTACAAACATTTGTAATGTTTATGCAGGCAACAGCAACAGCAACAAACAGTGGACGGGAGTGACATTTTGGAATTAAACCATCTCTTCTAACTTACTCGTAAATGTAGAAAGTTGTTTCAATTTGTGTACATATTTATAAGTATACTTAATGATAAAGTACAAAACATTTATAAAAAGTTTTTTATAAGAATTTTGTAATGGAGTTTTACATTACAAATAATATTGTAATACTAGCCGTGTCCGCGACTTCGTTCGCGTGCATATTGGATTTTACGAGTTTTAATTATTTTGGGCGGAACACGAATTCGATTTCTAAAATAAAAGTAGCCTAAGTTACTTCTTATAACATCAGCAATCTACCAGTGAAAGTTCCGTCAGAATCGGTCTAAACGTTTCGGAGCTTAACCGGAACAAACAGGCAGATCGGCAGAAATAAAACTAAAAAATTGTTTGCTATTAGTACACAATTTTTTAGTTTTATAGAGAGCGAAGCGAGGCGAGCACTACTTCCAAAGGCCAGGCGGTTAACTAAACGGCAAATTAAACCAGTTGGGTGCGACATATACATTACTGTGTATGCAGATAGTAAAAAACCGGGCAAGAGCAAGTCGGACTCGCGCACCGAGGGTTCCGTACCATCATATATTTTTAAATTTTCACCGGCGAGCTACTTACTAGATCTCGTTCAAACCAATTTTCGGTGGAAGTTTACATGATAATGTACATCATATATTTTTTTTAGTTTTATCATTCTCTTATTTTAGAAGTTACAGAGGGGGACACACATTTTAGTACTTTGGAAGTGTCTCTCGCGCAAACAATTCAGTTTAGAAAAAAAATATATTAGAAACCTCAATATAATTTTTGAAGACCTATCCATAGATACCCCACAAACATTTTTGAATTTCAGTTCTAAGTATGGGGAACACCCTTAGTTTATTGTTTTTTCTATTTTTTTTGTGAAAATCTTAATGCGATTCACAGAATACATCTACTTACCAAGTTTCAACAGTGTAGTTCTAATAGTTTCGGAAAAAAGTGGCTGTGACATACGGACGGACAGACAGACATGACGAATCCTTAAAGGTTCCGTTTTTGCCAATTGGCTGCGGAACCCTAAAAAGCTGTTATTTTGACAAACAGACTACCATTTTATTTAGTTGGTAAATATTGAGCAGAATGAGCAGTGGTGGCCCGGTGGTAGCGGCCAGACTTACGAGTTGTAGGTCGTGGGTTCGAATCCAGTCAATACTTAATTTGTTAAATTTATTTCGCTGATCTCAAATCGGCGAATAAAAACTGCAAAACATCGTGAGGAAAGAGACATGTCCTAGATCCGAAAATTTAAAGACATGTGCCATCCACGAACCCGTACTGATAGATTGCAACCCACTCCATCTCACAGATGGGAGGCCTGTGTCCCAACAGGTGTAACAGCAGGTGAAAAGTGATTGTGTATAAGCCTCATGAATATTGTATCATTAAAACCGGTGAACCCTGTTGTTATACTCATTCCTATCAACAGGTAGGTAAATAATAGTCAGTGGGTGGGCATTTCATAGTTTAAAAAAGTCACTTGTAGAGCACTAACATTTTACGACGCGACACTTTTTAACGTTTTATATTCCCGGTGAGTTCGGAACGTAACTTTACGAGCGTCAAATCGCGTAAAGTAAGGCTGAAGTATGTGAACGGAAATAGGAGTCGGTGGACGTATTTCACGAGGCAATTTAAACTTATATTACTTCAAAACAGACCGTACGTAACGTAAACGTCCTTGGCTCAACAAGTGTATTTCTGTGGGCCACTGCTCGCAAAAAAGGTCAAAAGGCCACCTCAAAGTGCGTACAAGATATTTAAAAAATATTTTGTATGCACTTTGAGGCGGCCTTTTGCAAGCACTTAGTAGGTATGAGAGGGCTGCATGAATTACTTAGGTATCTTACAAAAGGAGAGCCAATTAATGAAGTCCATACATGCGCTGCCCCCGATCTACCACATAAGGCCTTCGTCCAGCCGTCTGTCTGTTTATTTAAGAAAAGATTTTAAATACAAACTTACTTTTGCTGGCAGCAAAAGTAAGTTTGTATTTAAAATCTTTTCTTGCTGCCCATAATATCAATATTGCGCATGCGTAAATATTCATCCCGACAATGCTGGCACTGCCATTCCTAACTGACAAAACATGTTTTAAAAATCTTTCGTTAAACCTCGCAAAAACCTATGATCATTGGAGCATGCGTAGTTCATACAAACGTAATACCAAAATAATTTGTAAATCAAACATATTCTTCAGGTAGTTTGTATTTATTCCGATTGGATTACAGAATATCTAGGTTCCCAAATATATATTTTGAACGGAAACTGATTCAAAGACCAGTTATGAGACAAATAAGTTTTCATATCTCGTCTTTAAATCAGAGTCCTTTCAAAATATATATTTGGTAACCTAGATATTCTGTAATCCAATCGGAATAAATACACACTACCTACCTTAAGAACATGTTTTATTTATGAATTATTTTGGTATTACGTTTGCGTATCGCCGGCCCCTTAAAAGCCAAAAGACATCATCGAAAAAAAAGCTCTGAGCGAGTAATTGATATTATGATACAGTAAAATAATAATGTCTGACGGCTACCTAACCCTCACACCACCCACAGCTGGGCCGAATATTCCATCGAAGTAATTAAAACTTACCGCATAAGGTCGGCAGTTACGCTTTGATCAGAAGTTTAGCTGTCACTAGTGATTTCAATTAAATTAGTTAGCTGACTCTGAGACATTGCCATTTACTCAAATACTTCGATGAGTCTTGGCGTGTGTTTGCTGTGTGTTTGTTACTTTATTATAGGGTATAAATATTGACGGTGTGGCGGCGGGCATCTACATAGCCACATGCGAACTACGCAACACACTGACGTCACGTACCGCGCAACTAGCAACTATACAACGGCCCGACATCAATTGTCGAGCAGTAGCCCGCAGACACTACACCAGTCTGGTCGAAGGATCCTCCCTTTTCTGAGGAGGATGAGTGAACTTTACACCCTGTTCCTCATACCTCTATAACTGTATCGCCCAAAGTGTCCATAATGCTACTGCGTTGTCACCGTCAAGTTGTTACCATAGAAATGCTGTTGAATTGTACTTTTATCTTTATTTATACCTAATATTAACATGACGTGGTCGCTCATAATGGGCCTTATAAGAAGGCTAAAAGGCACCCACAGGGCAATGGAGAGGGCTATGCTTGGAGTTTTCCTGCGTGATCGAATCAGAAATGAGGAGATCCGCAGGTAAAACAAGGTAACCGACATAACCCGTAGAATTGCCAAACTTAAATGGCAGCGGGCAGGGCGGGCACATTGCTCGCAGAACAGATGGCCGATGGGGCCGAAAGGTTCTGGAGTGGTGACCGCGTACCGGAAGACGTCGCGTTGGAAGGCCAAAAACAAAAATCGGTATAACGATATCTAGGTATTTTAAACAGTAGGTCTTTTGACCGTAGTTATCTCGAATATAGTTAAAATAACTTTAGTTATTATAATACGTAACCCTTAATACTTATTACTAAAACTACGCAAGGTTAACATTACTTTCTGTTTTAATCTAGATTAGAAGAAGAAGAAAAAAAAAAGGATTTTCCATATTATTTAATTTATGAAGTAAACGGCTGGAAACCGCCTTCGGCTAAGAGGACGGGAATTATTTATAGACGTTTTTAAACTGTACCTAAGTTTTTAATTTCAGACGAATACAGTACAGTACATTAAATACAGTAAATTAATTTGATTAAAAATGAGCCATAAGTAAGCACAAGATCGGTTACTAGCCATAGATCCAAAAATATAAAAGTCAGATGAAAAGCTGTCGAATAGATTTATGGATTTTAGTAATAAAATAATAAAAATAAAAATGGACGACTCTTACCCAGCTGAGAGAAAATTTAATTGAACACATTACCTTTATTACTCTTATTAGCTTTAATAACTTGCCTTAGGTTAGCACTAGTGAATATTACTTGTAGAAGTACAAACTATTAAAGGGGGTGCAATAAAGTAGCTCGCGAAATCACAAATTTCTTACGTTTACTGATTGATATTTCATGAAATAGTCATTCAATAGGAGTATATGAACTTAGACTTAAAGGGTTGTGTTGATGATTTTAATGATTATGATTTTCTAAATACACACTTGTTACACTCGCGAATTATATTATGTTCAACATACAACCGGACACTGACCTGCAAATTGCAAAAAAACGCAAGAAAACTTGAATTTCTTGGGCTACCCTGGAAACCCTTTTAGATATGTGGGTATCGCTTTCATAGCATTTCGTATTTTGGCGACGACTTTCAATAAGCGGGGTAATTGCGTAACATACTAACAGAAGTCATGGCTTTCAATAAGACAGTTCAACTACATTCAATGCGTTATTTACGTTGTTGAGCAGATTTTTTTTTTCGAAAATACGAAGCAATGGATTAACAATAGGTACCCTTCAAAATGTTTCAGATTGTTGTTGATGTGTAATACGCAATTAGGGCGCAGATTGACATGAGATTTTTTGACATTTCCATCATAATCTTTATCACTGATAGCACTTCCGTCACTTTGCCTAGGCCACGACTAATGTCATCATTATCATATTTATTACGTTTTGCTATCTAATCTTAAATTCTATACAAAACTTTCGACTTGATAGTGCAAGAGATAGTTGCCCAATATTGCCTCGCGAAAGTACACGCGTGTAACAAGTGAAAATTTAAGTTACAGATTTTATTTGAAAATCATGTAAAAAAGTTGAACATCGCTTCGAAATCCGTCTTGATTTCAAACCAAATAGGCAGTTGCCCCACCGCCGGCGAGGAAACGACTAACTATCGACTATATTTTCGCTCAAGAAACTTACAATAGATATACATTCCGTGTAAACAAAAGAGATGCATACATTAATAGTTGATGGCTGACTGTTCACACTGTCGGCGAGGACTCGCTCCACTGGTTTGTCGCTGAGCGATAAGAGCTATCATAGATTATACTCGCTCGGCGATGCTCGCTTGGCGGTCAGAGCTCAAGCCCGCCATATAATATCTCCTGAGCGATTGGTGCGAGTAATCGGTCGTCGCACTCGCGACTCGCTGATAGCCCAGCGACAAAATTATCGGAACTACTCACTCGCTGCTCGCCAACTCGTTTTTAGTTGCTAGTTCTACCTACTCGCTTCTCATTCATCGGCGGCTGTGGGACAACTGCCATAAGTTTACTTTCGAAATGTGTGACCACTTGGGTGAGGTTCAAAGTGAACCTTATAGAACAGTGTCTTTAGTGAAATGTAGGAACAGTTCGCGCGAATTGAAGTGAGCTGTTTCCCATCAGTGTGTGGCCCAGCCAGTCTTTGTTTAATGTAATTGATTGACTAAATTGAGTAAACCCCGGCTTTGAAACGAGGTTCGTACGTAATGTTTTCACGTTTGGACACAATTAGTTACACACATTTATTTTTTAAATAGAATCACGCTCTTTTTAGACGAGTTTAATACTACTACTTTTATACTTTTTTTTGGGCCATATCCACCACGCGGGCCCAATGTGGGTTGGCGGATGTCACATGTCTTCGAATGTTTGGTTCTAGCCGGGTTTCCTCACGATGTTTTCCTTCACCGTTTTGAGAGCTGTGGTGATAAAATAATTAACACAAAGTAAAGTGCCGGCTTGGGTTCGAACACATGACCTGAAACTCGTAAGTCGCGGCCGTTACCACTGGGCCACCACTGATCTCATTATATTAACGGCTAGGTTCATGCCTAACTCTAAATAGGAGCACTATTTACTGTGTAAGTATAACCAATTTTGATTAAATCCATAGATTAACAACCATCATCGTCTCCTTAGCCTTTTCCCAGCCTTGTTAGCGATATGATTTTTATTTAGCTTGAAACATATATTTAACAATCCTCCAAACAACCTCAAACTAAGTGATAAATAAATCTATAAATACCTAATACTTAATTAACTAATAAAAATAACAAAATTAAATCTTAACTAAAACTATAAATAAACTAAAAAGAAGCGTCGAAAAATTCATCCGCATCGCCGTCGACTGGTAATGTACCCAAGAGACTGGCGGCATTACCACTATAATAATAGTAAATTCTTTATTTCAAGTAACTATGAGACTCATACAGTAACAATAAAATAAACTTACAACTATGTTAGTTATACAAATACAACAACAATTACACAAACACACCAAAACAATCACTGCTTCCGCAATCCAGCTGAGATACTGGAGCAACGACTTATAATACAGCAGTCCAGCCTATTAGCAATAACTCCCAGGATGCTGTTGGAACTGGCTCGCACCCTGCGCACCAAGGACGCACATCTTCAAGCAATCAACACGCAATTCCGCAAACATCCCTGATGCGCTACAGAAGCGAGGCAGCCCCATCAACACCCTGAAAGCATTATTGTATTGCACGCGAAGGGCACTGTACGATCTTTGCGTAAAATGCTATGCATGCTATGCTATACTATGCTTAGCCTCCAAAAAAAAAAGTCGACCCTTAAAAACCAGCCCTTGGAATGAACTTAAAATTTAAAACCTCGAACTTAAATAAATAAACAGAAATAAATCTTAATAATTATTAGCATAGCTCTTGGGGCCTCGATCTACAGAATACAGGAATGTACTTTAATTTTTATTTTCTCGGTATTTAGCTCGATCTCAACTTTCAAATAAAAACTTCTGCTGCCAATTTTAACATGAAGAAAATAACTATAACAAGAGGTACAAGTTTAAAGGGCACCTTGTGTCTGTGACTGTTAACCTCCATTCGGCAGGACAGTTTCAATTCTGTGACGTAGGTACAACTTATTATGTAGGTGATGTACTAAGGTTAACTTAACCTCTGCTCGTCTATAAAGAGGTAGCATTTGTTTGTTTGTATGTCCCTACATACAAACAAAAGTGAATAAATTTTAATAAGTTTCTAATTCCGACTGGTAGTTCCGGAGTATTACCAGGGTACCCCCCTGGTAATCTCCGGAACTACCAGTCGGATTAAGAAAATTATTTTTGCATTTGATAGCCCAATTCTTGGCAGAGGTAATATCACGCTACGACCCTTAGGAGCCGAGCAAAAGGGAAACAATGTCAGAAAGAACGCTAAGCGTAAACAAAGTAAGTACTTACTTAGTTGCCCCTTCCAAAAAGAATTACGAAATTAATTGAAAAAATAATAGCGTCGACCGAATAAGCTTATTCTAAAGTTTGTGCGCACTAACGGGTCAGACAGAGAGGTGGTCGTTTTTTATCTATGTCAGATGTAGCATAAGTACTACATCTGAATATGTAGATAAAAAACGACCGCCTCTGAGTTTTTTTGTTTGAACGCGTTAATCTCTGGAACTGCCATTCGGATCTGAAAAATTCTATTCTTTCTTTATAGATAGAGAGAAGAGAATTTTTTACATCTCTTTTACATCACTAATATCTATTTCACATCTATTTTATCTTTGAATCTATTTTACATCACGATAGGACCCTGAGGGGCCGAGCAAAGAGAAAAAAAGTCAGAAAGAACGCTAAGCGAAAGCGAAGTAATAGCGCCATAGATATCCGAAATATCGCGAACCACGGATATGCGCGAACGGACGATGCGATGCAATGAGACGGGTCGAAGAACAAGAAATTTCACGCGGTCGAAGTCGCGTGGAAAAGCTAGTGTCAAAATAAATTGACGTTATGAGGTACCGAACTTATTTTGTATTTTATAATGTTCGACGTTGGGTAGGTGAAGATTCGGTACATAAGTTGATCAATAGGTACAAATGATAAAAAACTTAAAACATAATATATTTTTCCCTATCTGATATTTTCTTCAATCAATAAACTAAATCTCCATGGAAACCATACAATACGACTAAGGGCTGTTTATCCAACGCCAGATAAATTTATCGGAGGAATAATTTCCAATTTGTGACAGTTCTTCATTACAAAAACTGACAGACGTCAATTTTATTCCACGAATAAAAAATATCGGTTAATTGAAAAATCAGCCATAAAACATAATATAAAATATTTACAGGCGCGTCGCTCGATAAAATCGCGCGCGACACAAAGGCACCGCAAGTCGCGCAACGGGTGCGCGATCTTATCGCGTGTCACGCCTGTTTATAGGAGCCATAACTAGGGACACAGTAAACTAAAACGGTTACCTAATTTCTTTCCATTGTTACAATAGATTGTCGTGCAAAAATAAAATAACTATTTAGATAATTGTTAAAAACTTTGTCGCTGATAGTAATATAATTTAGTAATAAGTAGGTATTACGTATAACATATATTTTTATTCCCGTACCCGTGGTTTTCACCTAGACGCGATAGATGGCGTTGTCCTTTCACGACCAATTCCTAAAACTCGCTATGGTTTCGTTAGAACGATTTGCATAATTATGCAAAGCCGGCCACCGGCTACTTTTGTTTGTACTTTGATACTCGATAAGTTCGTCTTATTGTGCAATTGCATGGTGAGATGGACTTTAGACAGCATTGTAAATAGATAGATATCGATGTGATGTCCCATTTTAGTGTGGAATCGTTTGTTTAACTACATACATTATAAAATTTTTGGTATTGGTATAAAAAGTAGCCTACTTATATGTTAATCCAGGGTGTCAGCTACCTCTATACAAAATTTTATCAAAATTGGTGCAGCCGTTTGAGCGTGAAGAAGTAACAAACATATAAACACACACTCACAAACTTTCGCCTTTATAATATTAGTGTGTTTAGTAGGATTTGAATTTAGTCTAGACATAAGGCATTAAATTGATCCATTAGTTTGTTGGGCAAACAAATTGCTGAAGTCAGATTTCCAAAAAAATACATTTTATATATTTAATTAATTTAAAGTATGGTTTTAATGTTAAACGTGACATATTATTGATACTCTATTAAATATCAAAGAAACCATGCGCCAACATAGAACGCTCCACTAGACCTTTTAGGATTTTAGAATGAAGCCAACCGCAACTCTGTTTGTTTAAAAAAGTTTGTGTGTGTTGACATACATGAAAAAACATTTACTAGTGGTTAGCGCTAACATGAGACTGTTATTCTTTGAAACTGACATGTCGGTCAGTATCTAAAATTGAATATAAACTGAGTTACACAGTGCACACGCTAACCTGAATTTGAAACAAATTATCGCTTGTATAGTGTTTATTAGATAGAGATCAAGATGTTAAAATACTGTGTAATTTAAAATATTGGGCTATAATGATGTCACGGAGGGGCTGGTGGTTAAATAATAACAGCCACAAGGGTCGATCAAAGGTAAAGCTTACGCTTGCCACGGTCGATTCCTCATTACTTACATATCAAGATCACTCCGTACCTCGCAAAGCATGTGAAGCCTTTGGGTCCCGGCTGTAATAAGTAGATCTTTGACAGTCGTTACGGGTAACCAGACAAAAAAGTCTGACAACCAGTGTAACCAGGGGGTAGTCTTACCTAGTAATTGGGTTGCGGAGGTAAGCTAGGAAGTCGCTCCATGTAAACACTGGTATTCAGCAAAACAAATTAACACAGAGCTCTACTGTAGCCAGGATCGCAAGCGCATCTCTCTCTTGCCCGGTTTTTACATCATGCATGTTGAAATATGTAAGACGATGTAGAACAACTTACAAAGATTAAAAAAAAACAATCCCAAAGTTAAATTAAATAAAATAAGCTGTGGCAGCTAAGAGATGATCAGTCCCTACTGACGGCGCCCGCTTACGAACATGACGCATGGATTAGCACCATTGAGCTCAACAAAATTGAAGTGAGCTAAATTATCCAACACACATCAGCGAGACATTAGAGTGAGCATGACATACTCTCCGCCACCTGCAATTATGAACTAAAAAATTTAATTTATAAATGCATATTATATAGTTGTTAAAAATCTTCAGCAGCTCCAACAGTTATATTTTCAAAAGCTAACTATTCAGTTTATGCGCCCTTGTAGAGCAAGACCTAAGCCAAACATATAAAATTTATCAGCGACGAACCCCCTAACTTTTAATATGCTTGGCTGCACAGTGTGCATTTTAAACAAGATTTAAATTTCGTGTCATTCAGTTGGAGTTTGTGGGAAGGTATTTTGGTGTAACATTTTAAACAGAAAGTTCAGTCTATTTTAACCAGCCTGAAACCTGGTTAAACTAATTGGTCCCTATTTCTAGTGATATACTTGTGTCTTTCATCTCTTTTACTAAAAATTTGTAGATTTTTCCTTACGTACATGATGTTTTCATGGATATATTAACAAGGTACCGACATGATGCTAATATCTTTAAACCGGCATCTCCCACCCCTATATTTTTTTCTTTAGAGAGTCACACCTGCGGAGGCCATATAAAGTACGGCTCAGATGGCTCTCCTCGGCAGAATGAAAATAAACTCGATGTCTGAAGTCCGTCTCCATAGTAGAATACCGTACGACATAATACTATGAATGTAACAAAAAAATACTAGCCTCGCGGTATCTTTGTCGCAGCCAACTAGCTAAATTAGCCGTTCAGTTAATTGACTAGCCTTTTAGCTTAACGGCGCCGTTTAACTAGCGGCCTGTATGATATAATAAACAACATTACACAACAAACAAAACACAACATATTTTTACTTTACTTAATATTTTTACTTTGGATTAGAGACTCGGATCACGGATACGTTTTATTTAGTACAGGCTTATTTATTTAGTACAGGCTTATTTATTTATATTTATTTAATATACTTTATTGTACACCAGAAAATACATAACAAAAAATACAGTTATAACTACAAAACATACAATGTGCGGCCTTATCACTTTCTGCGATCTCTTCCAGCCAACCTTGAGGCTTGTACAAAGGTTTAAAAAATAATCCTAATGTGATTGAAATTTTCCTGAAACTGTTTCTTTACAATAAAACTACAGGAAAAAGATATAACCAGTACGCAAACTGTAACCATGAATTCAGCATAAAAATAAAATTTGTTGCTCCATAAATTTTGACCGCGTAGATATTGCACTTTAAAGGATTTGTCACACTGGATGCCTTCTGCAGTCTGCGGTCAGGTCAAAGTGAACACAGCTCGCATCATGTATGAACAACACTTCACTTTGACCTGACCGCAGACCGCAGAACGCATCCAGTGTGACAAACCCTTGAAACACCTGTTTTTTTTTTATAACCGACCCAAATTTAAAGAAAAAACAAATATATATTTTTTATAAAATTATAAAAAAAAAAAATATTAAAAATTAGAATTTAAAATAAATTTTTAGGGGGTTAGAATCTTATGCCGAATTCATGGTTACAGATTGCGCACTGGTTAAACTTTTATCCTGTATCTAGTCGATATCCGTGAGTGTGACTATTGCTGTTAGGTACTGTTTATTTTTTATTGTTTTTTCTTGCGGTCAGGTAGAATAGAATAGAATACTCAACTGACAATACACGCAACACGCACAATACTGCAGCTGTAGGTAAGTTGTATCATACCTACATGATAAAGACGAACCCAGAGGAAATAAAATTATTTGCAAGACTGAACATTGCTTGCGCAAGTAGGTGCAATTTATATTTCAGGTGCAATTATAATGTTTCTTCGCTTATAACAAGTTGAAAATGTATTCACGGACTGTGAGCGCTCTGCCGGCACACTAATAGTTTTCAAGAAGACGCGAAATAAAAGGAAATTGCTGCAGACGTCTTATTTCTCTTGGACGTACGTCGAAAAAACAAAGCGAAACAGCTTTTTGATTATTTATTAAAAACGTATCGCAAAATAATTTGGTAAGGAAAAGTATTGCAGAGTAAGCTAATTATTTTTCACTCTGCCTGCTCGCTAATGCGGAATTATATGTCATGATTGTCATGCATACCTACCTAACCTAACCTAAAGCAAGTAATTAAAGCCGTAGGCTGTAGCCGGGCAATAATATTCTACTGAATATCATTATAACCCGCTGGTCAATAATGTGATTTGAATTTGATTCCTCAACTAAAAAATGTCGTATGAAAACTTTTACCAAAAAAAAAAAACTTTGAGGGATTGATATGATAGCTATATTGATCACCACGCTTGCTCACGTATTATTATTTTGAAAATATTTTGAGAACTACTTTATTAGAATGTAACGAGAAGTCTTTTGCATACCTACCTGCCTATTTTATAGTCTCCTAATGTATTTGCAAAATTGTAGCGTATTGTTATTGCATAGGTATAGATATAAATTAACTGTGAGAATCCTATACTATGATAGTTCCCAATCAGCAACTATAGCCATATTCCTGTTCACCAACATTCAAACCACTGCACACTGGTTAAATATTTAAACAGTAGGTTTATGACCAATTTCCTAAGGAAATTTTAAATATAGAACTGATTAAATATTTAATCAGTTGATTTAAATGTTGGTGAACACAACCCTAAGTAGCTTGACGTGACGTTGGATGTTTTTGGTCTAACTTATATATTTTGATTATTGATTTGCTTATATATATGATTTTAAATCAAAATACTTGTTTTTCTTTGTTGTTACAAAACGAATAAGTAGGTAATCTGTTTTCAGCTGTGAAAGCGCGATAACCAATCGCTGGGTTGTGTTCTATAGAATTATCTTGAGTATAAATTTACCCTGACAGCAGTAGTACTTAATTACAAAACTAATATTCAATGAAACCGGATGTCATGATTGAAACTAATCATTTTTAGAACACCTGTGCTGTGTACAAAAACAAAAAATAATATTTTCATTGAAAAGTAGCTGAATGGACCAATTCCAATCTATTTCTGTTTATTCATGTGAATACGACGGTACAGTTGGCAACACGGATATCTATGGTTGGCAACGTAGTGCCTGGATTAGTTTGCATATTCTCCAATTCCTTTCGGAAAAAAAGGAAAAATATTATTCAGAAAATAGAAAAATAAAGCTGTGCTTTCAATTCAGCATGAGTATTTTTGTTACCTAGGTAATAGTACAGGAATGCTAGGATAAATATGAGATTTTAATTCTTCAATGCCTCTATATCTTGTGTTTCTTTTATGTTGGCCCCAATCCTTTACATAGATAAGATTACCTACATCAGTTTGCGCTCATATTATTATGAGTGTGGAGACTAAGTAGGCCCTTTAGTAGGCCTTCCTGGAAACAGTGAAACTAGTAAAATGGACACGGACAGTGCAATTGTGAACAATAAAAAGAACAGTGACTATGAATTAACTAGTGTAAGTAAACTTTCCCCGGACAATGAAGGAGAATACGCAGTTGTTTGTTGACTGCGCAAAAATTAACGGAATTAAAAAAATCCATGAGTGGCAGGGACTCTAAACTAAGATTAAACAATTAAATTGTAGATTGTGTAACTATTTCTATTCTATTCTATGCAAGCCTGAAGGGTTAGACTGTGGTGTATCTTAGTACCTACACTTCCCAGATATATTTAAGTCCAATGTAATAGGTAGCGAGCTATCGCTATCAACAGAGTACAAATCCAAATTCCGGGGTGCTATTCAGAAATTGCCGATGAAAAAGCACAATAACACTTTGCCCGACCTGGGAATCGAACCCAGGACCTCATGCTTAGCAGTAGCACTTGCGACTACTAGACCAACGAGGCAGTTATGGAAAGCAGCGAAATTTTGATGTTTAGTAAAGAAAGTTTCCCGACTTTTTTTTGCGGTTCCGTACCTCAAAGGAAAAACGGAACCCTTATAAGATCACTTCGTTGTCTGTCTGTCTGTCCATTTGTCAAGACCCTTTTTACAGGAACGCGAGAAGTTATCAACTTGAAATTAATATCGAATACTAAAAAATTAACAAATGTGCTGTTCATGCCGCATATTTTGACACTCGCAAGAGAATCAAAACCTATATAAGAGTACTTTCGCAAGAACCGAAGAAACCGTAAAATTGTAGCTACCTAGCTACAAATTTATACGGAACCCTCGGTGCGCGAGTCCTACTCACACTTGACCGGTTTTTTTAAGTTGGCAGCCATGTGGCTTAGGTTAGCGTTAGGTTGCGGGGGGGTTGTGGACGCAAAGGCTGAGCCGGATTCTCATGACCCCCCCATCGAGGCGATGAGGGAACACCGCTGAGTTTTAGTGGGTATACTGCCACCCTGACAGGGAGTCCCACATACTCCGTCTCGTCCCCCGACGAGCGGAGATACGTAATGTCATTTGTCAGCGAAAAAAAAAAAAGAACTGCGAATAAACGCGCGCGAGACGAGTGAGACGAGCGAGCATAGCGAGCAGTGCCGCGGCGGTTATTGGCGAATGGCGAGTCCTACATTCAAGTTGGTCACAGTTACTAGGATAAGGCTTAATCTGCCTATAACTTTGCCACTGCTGGGATATAGGCCACCTCTCTTTGAGAGGGAATGTGCTGTAATCTGCCTCACGGGCCCAGTGCAGGGCCTCAAGTATGATATTACAATATTGTCAGAATGGTCTATCTTTGATTTCATAATTGTTGATTTTGATAAGTTTGGTAATCTACTAATATAATGGCGTCATTATGACATTCCAATGGTAAACCACTGACACTCGAATGGTAATCTCGTACGTAATGACAAATGAATGACTGACTTATGAGTTAATCTGCTAAAATTTTGACAGTTTCTTTGATCAGTGACCTACCAATAAAACGTCATTGTGCAGTCATCGCTTTTAATTCGTTACGGGTATCGTTAAAGTTATGTGCCATTGACCGACCAATGATCGACCATTATGAATTTAGCAGATTACGAACTTTTAGCAAAATGACAATGGAATCGTGTAGGAATGAATTTATAAAAATAGCAGACTAGGGCCCCAGGTTGGTTGATGTCACAGGTCTCTGAAGTGTTGATTCTAAGACATGCCGGTTTCCTCACGATGTTTTCTTTCATCGTTATTGAGAGTAGTGCATTCGGCACATTACAATTATATCGTTTTGTAGTTAGTAAATCTTAATTGGAATTATTTAATACATTCCATTTTAAAGTAGAGTGATTTATTTATTTGATACGAAATTGATTTCCACAAGCGGGTTGCGGTGAATGAAAATTAATACAATTATTAGTTGCTCATTTATTTATTATTTCGTATCGCGTAAATCAATGATATTATAAGTGTATTTTACTTATAATATCATTGGCGTAAATATAATGGCACGTTCAGTTACTTAATTTTTAATCGTATACATACCATTTTATTCAAATATTTGCTTACCCAAATTAGGGCCAAATATTTCCGCTGTAAATGCATTTATTTAAATGCTATTTAAACTGAGGAATACTTAATTGATCCTCTAAAATCATTTTCACCTTTAAAATTGATGCTCGCCATTTTTATTCACTGCACTTCTTTTTTAAATTTCTGGGGGCCAAAAAGGCCACTTTGGCAAAATCATAAAAGAATAACATAATGGACAGTTGCCCGTTAAGTTAATCGTATCAAATCCCATTGGTGTAGCATTTTTCAGTTATTTTTTTTTGTCTGTGCTAAAATACCAATCAATCCGATCTAAATCCAATCCCAATCTCTTTGATTATACCTACGTAGTGCAGCGAAAAAAGAAAAACACGGACTGTCTTCGCCATATTACGATTCATAATGTTATCCTTTTATGATTCTCCAAAGTGACCTTTTTAGGCCCCCTGGTCTTTAAAAAAATATCCTATATTTCTATAGTAGGGTACGCCGACCAAAAGGATAGGATTAATTGAATTGTCCCCTTTTACATGGGACTTGAACATGTGGCGAAATATGTGTGTACTATAGCGTGATTAAAAATTTTTTGAGGATCACAAATGTCTGTTTGTGAAACAACGTCTGTTTCCTAAAACACTAATCGGAATGCTAATCAACTTACTGTTCGTCATGTCAAACATACGTTATTTGGGAAACACTTAAATGCATGCTGTTTTAATTAAACCTGAATGCATGAGGTAAACATTGGTAGGTGCAACTCATGCATATAAATACACTTCAGCGTAGAGATTCTGTAGTTTATAATAGGAGCATTGTGTGCTTAGTGCCAACTATGTACAATGCACGTTAAGGCGAACGCACCAGGGTAGCCCGCGAAATTCAATTTTCTTACGTTTTTGCAATTTATAATTTGATTTTGTTGTATCTTATCTACGAGTAAATAGGTATAATTCGTGGCAGTAACAAATATTTATTTATAGAATTATAATCATAAAAATCACCACCTAAATACAATTCTCTAAGTTCATATTACCCCATTGCATATCTCAGGCCAATTGATGACATTTGAGGCCAATTTTATTAACTTAAGAAGTTGTATTGCTGATTCTAATGATTATAATTCTGTAAAACGATATTTGTTACAATCGCGAATCATATTTTAATCAACATACAACCTGACGCTAAACTACAAATAAAAAAAAAAAAGTATTGAATTTCACGGGCTGCATTAGCCCATCCCCTTAACACACAGGGTATTTCACTTTAGCCGACTGACGTATCTACTGGCATATACTCTGACATACGCAAACAGCAAAATTAAACAGAATTACTCGCACAGAGTTTTCAGACGAACATCATAATTAAGTAGTAGGTATTAACTCACTTCACACTTCGCCGGCATTCTCATATCTTGTTTCAGCTCTACAGTATTTTGTTTAATCCTAAAACCCCCTCTTATCTTAAAGAACGTTTCAAGTTCCTTCCTGACACACATCTTCTATTATTATATATTATATATATATATATAAAATGGTAAACTGACTGACTGACTGATTGTTGATATATCAACGCACAGTCTAAACCGCTGCTCCTAGAGACATGAAATTTGGAGGGTGTGTTCTTTGTGAAGAGTAGGTATCCACTAAGAAAGGGTTTTTCGAAATTCCACCCCTAAGGGGGTGAAATTTCACGCGGACGAAGTCGCGGGCAAAAGCTAGTAATAGATATATGAGATCATCGGGAAACCTGAGACTAGAGATGCCGGATGCATTCCACCAGTTTCAATGACAAATGTTTTACTGTTCAAGCAGTACGGTTATGGAATGAGTTGCCCGTGTCGGTAAGGCGTGCTCTGCTCAATCTTTGTGCACTTTTAAAATTATCATAAAAAGCACTTCCTCTCTCCTTCATTATATTTTCTTTGCTTCTGATTCATGTTTATTATCATACTAGCTACTAGCTGACCCGGCGAACTTCGTACCACCTCAGAATCAAAACGCAAAATGCACGAGAAAATGAATTATCTACATAATTTAGTTTTCGTGAATAATGAAGTGAAGAATAACAACAAAATTATGTAGATAACATAATTTTGTTGTGGGTTAATAGTTATTCTGCTATTCGGGGCGAAGACAAATCCAACAAATAAAAGATCATAAAAATCGGTCCAGCCGTTCTTGAATTAAAAATAGTGTAACTGACACGACTTTCTTTTATATAGGTATAAAGATTTTATATATATTTATTTAGATTAGTATATATGTAACGGCTAATGACCGAAGTGCGGCTACACCTAGTTTTAACCAAACCTAACCTCGGGGTGCCCTTCGCTCGCTCTTGCATCCTACGTCGATCGTCTACGTCGTCCTATTTCTGTGTAAGGGGTTTAAAGGAACCTAACCAAACCGAACCCCGGAGAGCCCTTCGCTCGCTCTGGCGTCCTATGTCGCCTCCCGAAATACACACGAACCGCATGTGGCCGGCTAAAACTTGGTGTAGCCGCACTTCAGCCGGCTAAAACTAGGTGTAGCCGCACTTCGGCCGGCTAAAACTACTTTATGTATGTATTTATTGTATTATGTAAATCGTACACCACAGACTACCTACAGTATTTGTCTCTCCTTCCCTTGTTAATCCATCCAAAGGTTGTCTTTAAAAGGTCGCTCTTAGCGAAAAGACCACTCATTGTGTCACCCTTTGTAAAATTTCTATATTTATGTCTGTAATTTATGTGGTAAACATAATGAAGAGTATTCTAATTCACATACATATTAATATAGGAAGCTTAAATACAAAATCAGTTTTTTATCAATTATAATTACGATATTTTTATTAAATATATATTACGATATTATAATTAAATATTTTTTATTTTTTCAAATATTTTTTCCGTCGATAAAATTAAGCTATGTTTCCCTCATTTCGTTATGTGCACATTATGAAGACTCACACTGTATGTATTATGGTAATGAAGATAAAGTTTAAAATTTTATAACACTGAAACTGCGCTCCGCTTCGCTTCCATCTCGGTGTGATTTGAGCCTTACAATGTCTTTCTCGAAAGTTTATACGTGTCTAGAAAAAAAGTTTGGGAAAGTTTTGGCAGAAAAAAAACTAATATCAAGGATCTCGTGACCAGACTACTAGCCTTTTTAACCGGTCTCAAAAAAAGGAGGTTATCAATTCATTTTTTTTTTTTTATATTTGTTACCTCAGAACTCCGTTATTTATAAGCTGATTTGCAAAATTATTTTTTTTTATTTGAAGGGATATACTTTCAGATTGGTCCCATAGAAATTTCATCAAAATCGGTTCAGTAGTTTGGTTTTTAAACCAAAATTAATGGTAAAAATTCAAGTAAACGAAATTGTTTTTGTATGTACGTTACGCGATATCTCCAGCAATTGTAAATCGCTTTCAAAAATTATTTTTTTAATGGATAGGGTATGCTTAAGGGGTGGTCGCTTAGAAGTTTTATTAACTTTGCTTTTGTAGTTTTTGAGTTAGCTTCAATAATACTTGTTTTTGCCACTTAGTTTATATTGATGATGTTATAATAACTTCCTGTCAATGATATTTAGCAATTAAAATTAAAATATTTATTTGACACTAAGATTTACATGTTACAAACCAGTCATCATAAAATAAACACGAATGTATTGCCACAAAACTGATCCTAACCCCCAAACTAGGCCTGGACCTGTATTTTGGGGGTCAGCGTTCAGCCATGGGTTCTATTACCAGTCTAAAAGCTTAAAAAGGAGTGTCACTCTAAAATTGACAGCCAAGGTTATTGCCATTTGGTAACACATATAGGTCAATCAAAAAAAAAAGGTTAAAATAGCCTATTCGTTAGGTACAGAAGGAAAAAAAAATGTAGGAATTAAAATTACAAAAAGAAGTGAATAATGCTAAAACGTTTGTTTGTATGTCTGTGTGTGAAATTATGTGAGTTGATGAGTGTACGTGTGTAAGTAAGTGTACATGTGGTGGAAGTGTGTTGTGTGTGTGGATATGGGAGTAAGTGAGGGTCTGGTTTTGGTTCGCACCATTAAATGTGTGTAAGGACTTGAAGAAGTAAGAATGGATGACAGTGTGTATGGATTTTAGATCATATTATGTTATGAATGTGAATAAACTTTCAGTCTCCTGATAGTCCAACTTTTGTAGCCAGTCTGCTACTTCCTTTTTCACTTCCCGCCGGCACATTTTAGCTATGTTTAGCTTTTTGTTAGCGAGATTGTAAAGTTTGCTGCTCAAGCTGTTAAACTGGTGTTTGGCAAATGAGGTCCGGCAGGGTAGCAAGTAGTGTTATACGAATTTGTGTGGGGTAAGTACAACTTAAAAGTGAAACATAAAAACTTTTTTCCAAAAAAAAACAACCGACCTCCAAAAAAAACACTGCAAAGTGAAAAATTTGTCTAATGTCGGAAGTCGTTGACAAACAACGAAAATGCAAACCCAACGACACCAATTATAATGTAGTGAAATATTTCAGTTGGTATACCATATTTTACGCAAAATAAAATAAGCCAAATATTTAGTACCCTAGGGGCGGTGCTACTGCAGCTGTAGCATAATGTGTTAACGGCCTTACGGCTGTCTTGAAAATCTGTCATTTTCACCAGCCTTTTGACATTAAGGTGTCAAAAACTGCTCTGCTTTTAGTCGTTGTTGTATGACCGTTTACCGCTTTCATAAAAAAAGGCAAAGGAAACCAAAGCTATTACCATTTGAAACGCTTATTTCCAACAATAATTAAGAAAACAAACCAACGCCAGAAAAAGTATATAACCATTAGGTACTTCGTACCCGAGTTGAACAATGCAAAAATATTCCATAAAAAATAAGTTAGGTAGGTATTATTTTTGATGGGATTAATTTGCATTTTTGATCATTGTATCTTTCGCTCAGGTTGGATGTGTGTAAGTAATGAAATTATTTTATGCGGAGATCTCGTCCGTAATACGAATAAAAACAAGTCCCCTCGCTCGCTAAATACAACTCAGAATGCCTTTGTTTCGACGAATACGGCTATTTCATTATTTTGGTTACACTTCTAGATTGTCTGCGAGTGAGCTTATTCCGTCAGATTTTTTTTAACATCTAACTTTCGTATTCTGTTACTACATATTATGCTACTAATGTAATTTAAAAACCGGCAAAGTGCGAGTCGGACTCGCACACGAAGGGTTCCGTACCACAAGGCATAACACCGAAAAAAAAACGTTTCTTTTATAGGTAAGTACCCCTTTAAATTTTAACTTTATTTTATTTTTATTATTTGTTGTTATAGCGGCAACAGAAATACATCATCTGTGAAAATTTCAATTGTCTAGCTGTCACATTCATGAGATACAGCCTGGTGACAGATAGACGGACAGTGGAGTCTTAGTAATAGGGTCCCGTTTTTACCCTTTGGGTACGGAACCCTAAAAATCACCTAGTGAACGGTTACTAATCATTCAAACATCACATTCATCAATTTCACTCCAACAATGCCACTGAGCGTATGGAACCGGCGCACAACAATGGAAGACATTAACACAGGTAGACAGCAAGAAACATTTCCCTTTAAAGCGAATTCCTCTTGCGATGAGAAAACGGAACCTGCGAACGTACCATATAAATTATACACAAAATTAAGCGTGATGACGTAGACAGCTGCATAAAATGAAATACTTAGATCGTTTTGATATTTTTAGGGTTCCGGGTAGCCAACTGGCAAAAAAGAACCCTTATAATTTCGTCCTGCTCGGCCGTGTATCACAGCCATTTTACTCAGAGACTTTGCATTATGTACATAGAAAAGAAGGAAAGTACATAAATGTCTTTTTTATTGTTTTCTTTATTTCGTTAGATTTCATTTTCTTTCTAGGGTTCCGTACCCAAAGGGAACTGGAACCCTGGGTAGAACAACTGGAACCCAGACCCTATTACTAAGACTCCACTGTCCATCTGTCTGTCTGTCTATCACCAGGCTGTATCTCATGAACCGTGATAGCTAGACAGTCGAAAATTTCACAGACACATGTATTTATGTTGCCGCAATAACAAAAAATAGGTACGGAACCCTTCGTCTGCGAGTCCGACTCGCACTTGGCCAGTTTTTTTTATTGTTTGTAGTTTCTGTGCGTATCCCAAATAAAATATTTTTCTTTCTTTTCCTTTTATTCTATGAACAATGGTGTAGTGAAATTACGAACTATAAAAGTAGGGGTGATACTCCATTAGATGGGGAAGAGGTTGGGCCCACATGTAACTAATAAAAGGTTGAAAAAAACAATTCACCGCACATATGCGTGTGAGGTATTGTTGGATCGATCTTGAAAATAAATATAAGATATGCTTTTCTAAAGTCGTCAAAATGTGTGGTGGAGGGAAACAAAATGTGTGGTGGAGGGAAACAAAAAAAAAACATGGTTTTCATTTAAAAACATTTAACAACGAAAACTGGTAATTAGAAACCGAAGAAATAATTTTGTTTATCAGTTACTTTGATAATTAAGTACTATAATATTCATTCCAACTACGGAACTCACGTTTTTTCACAACACTCAAAGAAATATTTAAACTCGATTCGGAAATATTCTCAAAATAGCTGTAGAATACGACAAAGATATTTTTAAACTAAATACTTCATATCGCTCTATTAATTTGAGCTGTCATTTTCGCTACGAATAATTATTTTCACGGTGCTACTTACAACTGCGAAATATTTTACTCTTATTAAAGGAGGTTTTGCATTTTTGTAGTGTATGGATGTTGATTTTCTGGGTACTTATGCGGTCACTTTTATTAGCAAGGTACTGTGCTGGTACGATCACTTGCAGCTCAATCGGCAAAACTAGCTATTGTTAACGTTTATATTAGATATAACACTATTTGGTCTTACTATTTTCCTCTGAAGACCGATACTCGTAATTAAAAACGTTCAAAATCTAGTCACAATCTTATCTTACTGACAATCAATGTCAAAAACTTATCAAAAATGTAGGGAAATTAGATAGATAAATTAGATAGAGTCTGAGATCAGACTGTGAACTGACTGTGACTGCTCTTAAAATTACGAGAATTGCCCCTCTGTTTCTTGAGTGTAACATTTAATAACAATATTTGATTTTATTTATTTTATTTTATTGACACTAAAATGTCCTCATAAAACAATTGATTGGTTTACACCCCTGTAAGAGACGAGAAACAGGTTGCAAACTCTACCAACGTTTGCCATAGACGGTTAAATTTAAACAAACTTACATTACTTCTTAATAAAATATTTGTTTAAATTAGGCTATGTTTACCCCGCAAACTAATCAGATCTTCACACCAGCTTCGCCGCAGTTGACCTTTACGGTGATGTCCTCCCTGAGATGTGGGACAATATTTGCTCATCGCTCTTGGTGCAGATGTGGAACGATATTTGTCCATCTCTCTTGGTGCATTTCTTGGACTTGGCCAGCCTACTCCCATGACAGTCTCGCTGTTTTTTCTCCAACATCCTTATCATCCATACTTGAGTTATGGCTAGGTGGTATTTCTGACCCAATCTGTTCGCTTGACACATAGTATACTACACTCCAAGGCTACTTTAATCATAATATACTTTTAAATATTAAAAAAAACCTTCTAAGAACAAATGTACCTACAAGCTGTTTATTCATTAAAAAGCTTCGTCGCGTGGCATCGCGTGACTTCCACCACCTTTTAAATGACACGATGTTGTGACCGGAAACGCGGGTCAAAGCATTGTTATCGTCATTTTATCTTTATGACTGACAAGCTAAACAAAAATGACCGACAGTTTTTGGAAAATCATCCACCGCTTGAACGTCCACTGGCGTTACACCTAACTTTACTTGTGTAGTAATAACTTTAACAAAAGATTGCTGGTGGCTTAATCTCTCAACGGTTGAGCGTCCAGTGCTAAAAGAGTAGGTACAGCCAATGACAAAAGTTGGCAGAAAAAAGGGGAAAAAGAGAGAATTGGGTGAATCCTTCTAAATTGGTTTATAGAGGTATGAAGAACAGGGTAAAGTTCACTCATTCTTCATAGAGAAGGGAGGATCCTCGTACCAGACGGGTGTCGTGTTTCTGGTGGGCTACTGGGCCCTTGGAACGTTTTATATTATGCTAGTTGCGTGGTATACTTTGCTTGCGCGATGCAGGATTTTGCTTGAAGTCGGTATGATGCGTAGTTTACATATGGCGATGTAGATGCCGCCACAAGTTCCTTTTTAGTGGCGAAAATTTTAAGAGAAGAGAATATTTTGATTCTTGTGACAATTCAAAACAATAACAACTTTATTCGCTGACTGTACAACCGTGAAAACATGCCCATTTGTCACAAAGTTTCCACTTGTTGTGAGTTTAAAACAAAATGTTGACTTTTAGTTAGAAGGCAAGGAAATTTTCAAAAGTAAATACTTAATTGAGAGAAATGTGGTTGTCCCGAGCTCGGTCAGCAATCATAATTTATCTTCAGTAAAACATCGTTCATTTGTACTAAGTTGGCTACCACTAGGTCAGCAACTAAATCATGAGCCCCAGCTTAAGCTGATATACCTTTGTTGCTATTACGAGAAACATTATTCTAGCTGTCACAAAATTGTGCGGCTTACATGAGGGTAGTTCTTGAAGCTAGGATAGCAAGATTGTGTTAGTAAAAAAGACCTAAATGGACCTTATGGAGATAAATGCTTCAGACTGAATATGATACACTTCAAGGAGTACAGTCGCGGTCTGAAAATGCTTACCACCTTAAGGTTTATAATTGCATGTACACGTCTGCGTCGCAAGGTCAATGATACGAAAGAAATACAACCGACTTTAAAAAAAACTACACTTTAAGTAGTGTTAATTTGGAAATCGGTTTTTTTTTTTTGTAAATTAAAAATATTTTTCATTTTTCAATTTTTGCCATTAACATGCTAAGAAGAAGCACTTCAACCCGAGTCTAAGCTGTCAATTTTTGAAAACGAAAACTTTATTTATTTTGTTCAGAATAAATTTCAAAATGCAATAATTGTCTCGTTGAATTTGTTGAACTAGAACAAAAAACTCGTTCTGTAATAAAACGGAATATCTTGTCGCTACTAGCCCTCTGCGAGTGAGACGTCTCTTGCACGCTGTGTAACACAAACGGCCCGATCGACGATACAACAAGTCTACCGTGAAATAAAGGTGCTCATACGCGTAGCTTTAACTAGACATGAATGAATAATAGAAATAGCATCGACATTCAATGTGTCCTGCCAGTCTTCTGGATAAGTTTCCGAATGACTGCGATGTGGATTACTTTTGTTTGTTTTTGTATTTACTTGTTTAATTAGTCATTTAATTTAGTACTTATCTGGTCTAGTGTAAATTGTTAAATAAACAAAAAAATATATTATACAGCATGCATCGGAAAGGTGTGGTCTATATGGGTGTGGTACAGAATATCAAACTGAACAACTTTCTCCATGGGACCAACATCATAATCGCGAAAGAATTATCAACTGTCCCATACATTATTTATCTACTCGGATCAAATGATTATTTGTTCAATTTCATGGTTTGTAGGTACTACACCCTTACATTTCTGATGCACGCTTTAAATATATATTATCTGTTGATCGATGCACGGGAGGCGATACTGTACCTACTTATACCTTGAACTTAGTAGTCTTGCTGAAACGAAGTGAATGGATTTATATTCGTTGTCAAGTACTTTAGTTAATGGAGATGTGTGTTTGTTACTCATTCACGCTTAAATAGCTGAACAGGTTTGGATGAAATTTGGCACACACAAAGTCTAAAATCGAGATCTATATTTACCTGGCGCGTGCTTTGGCAGACTTTGGCTTAGAACATGTCCCCGTCTTGGTATTGTGCTTGTAGTTTGACAGTTTTGTGACATTGACGGAAATAACACCGAGCCAAAGTTCGTGCTAAGTAACGTTTATAGATCTCAGCCTGTGTTTACAGATCACGTACGTCGTAGATTCACAGCTGCGATCGAGAAGCGTCGCTACGACTAAAATAAAAATAACAGGAAATATGGTGATGTTTATGAAGATTGAATAGTAGATTGTTTGCCAAAGGAGCAAACAACTATTATGAAAGCGAGAGTGTTTCTTTGAATCCAGAGCGGAGCGAGGGGTTCTAAAGTAGACTCTTGAGTGCAGCAAGTGGTTCAAAGTACGTCACTCGACCTTAAAATAGTGTTGCTTCCGAGGTGGATACTCTACTTTTTATCACCCTCTATGAAAAAATAAGTAAGTGCAACTTATGAATAAGAATAGTACCTTCGTTTATTTATTTACATACAATTTTGAGTAAACAATTCCTACGAACGAAGGCAGAATGCTTTTCGCGCGTTTTTTATTTATTCACAAACTTTTTTTTTTATTTTGCTCGCGCGCCTTTTACTTTGTCATACAGCCTCTTACTTGTTCATACAATGTTCGTGATTGATCTCTGTGGTGATTGGAACTTTACTAACAATATCCACATTCCAAATTCAAATCACTTTTAGCCCCTAGGGATTAAAGAGCTATTTTAGTCCCTGTTTACGAAGAATACACTATCTCTTTTGAATAGATGTGGTAAAAAAATATTTACTAGCTACGATCTCTCAATATTATTCTTTGCAAAAAAGTGAGGAAGAGATATTTTCCGAAACAATTTTTCAAAAGTGAGCTTTATTAAGTATGTAGTTTTATAATCTGGTACTCGGCACTAACCACGACTTTGAGCGATACTAACTTAGTCATATCACTTCCTAAAGTTGTTGAAATTCAGGAAAAATATAGATTTAACAGATAGATTACAAGTTCTTTTAACAAATTACAGTGAGTGTGTTGCAGGGCAGATTTTTTGCACTATTTCTTTTTAGCCACTATAAAGTTGGGAAAGGCTTCGTTTTAGGAGTAGTTTCTTGGAACTTTTAACCAGACCTAAAGTTCCGATTTCAGCCTAAAAATTGAATTCGAATTCCAGTTCCATTCAATCGCAAATAGGTATGTGGATTGGTGATAACGAATATCTATACGACAGCAGTTGAAACGGCACCATTAGCGCTTTAACTTTCCTGAATGGCATAGTTTTTATTTTCTATTGAGGATGTGCTCCGGTGGTATAATGGAAGCAATTGAATAGAGGCAGAAAAACGCAGACAGAATGCAGTGCTCCCGATGAGCGGAAATCCTCTTCGCCAACTTCAATTAATGCGAATGCCCAATGCCGTAATACCGTTTATATAATTCTCCAGCCAGTGTGTTCAATGACCTTTGTTGTATTAGAAATGGCGGTCGCGTTAAATTCTGCCTGTAGATAATTGAAGACATAGTACTTCATATTTTATTTTTATTTTAAAACCTCAACTGTGAAATGTCTTCGACATCGCATTCTGAGCAAAGAGTTTTCTTTCGTCACTAAAATGCAAGTTTAAAAGCTGTATGAAAACGTATGTCAATTAATGTTACGGACGAACACCAGCGGGTGGTGTTCATTATAAGTTTCGCTATTCATTAAAGTGACCTACATTAGCTCCTAACACTGTTCCGAACCACTGTTCTGCCGCTTAGTTTAATGAAAGGAGAGTCATTAAAATGTACTGTTTTGTTTCATGTAACTCTCAAGTTAGGCATTTGATACTCAACAATTAGCGCAACATTTTACGCAATAATTATGAATCAAAGCTTCCATTCCAAAAGATAATGAGCCGAGCGAAATGGAGTCCAACTAGTTAAAATAGGTTCAGTTTCCACTAAGAAAGAGTTTTGACCATTTTATGATTTGCCTTCCTCTGTAGTCGGTCATCTCTTTGCTGCCACGGCTTATTTTACTTTAATTTAATTTAATGTTTGAATTGGTTTTGTTATCTTTTCATTAGGGACGCGTTTTTCGTTCTCACATGCATAATTTCAACAAGAATGATGTAACCAATATTTTTAATCATATTAAGAGAGTTTATTGCCCGTTTTTCTCCGTAGGACCTACTACGCTTTGGAATGGGCAGCTTCGTCTTTCTGACTGACCGACCCCTTGACAACTCAAAAGTGCCTGTAATTAGTATAAATGAAATAAATGCTTTTAGTTTGAGTTCTGCAAAAGAGCCTAGAATAAGAAGGAAACGCCACCAAGTAATTTCTGATTGCTAGTCGCACATAGTCAGACGGTCAGTTTCGGTGAAGCGAACCGCGTTCGTCTACTCGTTATGTTCTATCCACTAGACTCTAAGTCTTCGTACCCTAGGGCGATTTTTTCCCGCAGCGATATTTTATCGCGCATTTGATTTTCAATGCACTGCTTATAGTCAAGGCTTGAAAATCCATCGCAGTACCAAACAAATGATTTTTACTTTACCAAATATTAATTTTAGAATTAGTATGGGTACTTACACCTATATGTATACCCATATTTGCAAAATAAAATTAATCTTATCCTATCTTAGTAGTTCTATTGAAAAAGTCGTAAAAATTAAAAGTCAGTCGGTATTCATCAGTGGATATAGGTAGTTATTTTTCCAAGAACACATATCTATTTGTTAACATTTTTGGAAACTAAATTTCGAAAACAGGTTATATACTTCTATAAAGTTTAACGCGCCTAAACTGTAACCCAATGATAGTTGGCAAATATGTAAATTCCTATAAAATTTAAACAAAATGTTATTCATAGTTATGATATTCCTAATATCATCAAAACTTGTACAAATTAATTCCGTTTCAAAACTGTTTGTCGTTATCCCAACATCCTTGAAATAAAATGAATTTCTGATTGCCAAATTCAAGCCATTTCAGTTAGAGCTTGCTGAAAATCTCACACAATTTAGGTGTTAAATTAATAATTATTTGTTTGTGTATTTTGGACATTATTCAGATTTATTTGGTACTGACTTTATATGATAACAATTTAACTTTTTAACTGCTTCCTGGTTCTGAACCAGTTGAATTTTATCTGGTGTCCAATGATTTAATTTCCTGTTATTGACAATGATGACGACTAATAAAGAAGCACGGAAGAAAATATATGTTGCACCGACACTAAATATAGTGGGATAAAGGCAGAATAAAGATTATGATGATGTTATTTCGATCATTAAAACACTGCAGTTGATCTGAGATTTCAAACTCGGTTCTTTCATCGATTTACTGCACAACCAACTCCTAATATTTCTTGTTTTTACACGCAATATATTACAAAAACTACAATGATGGCAAAATAGAAGAATTTTCAACTAAACGGAACAATAAAAATGGTTGAACAACAAAATTGAAATTTTGCGAGTGTGAGTGCATGTCAAAAAAGAGGCAACTGAACAACTACATAACAGTTTTCGTTTATGTTTAGAAAAATTTACTAATTGAATTGAATGAATATACAGGGAAGGAACAGCTGATTCTTTTTTCGCGATTTCAGGTTTGGTCCCTTAGTAATAGTTGTTCATAATGACAAGTACAATGACCTCTTCAGAGTTTATCCATTAATTACGGGACACCCTGTATTGGTATGTTGATGGATGGAGAGAGAGGAAGACTAAAGAAAATATGAAAGAATTGTGTCAAGAATGTGTTAGAAAAACAAGCAGAGATGATATCGTGGGAATTAATGGAAGAAAAAAAGATGTCCAGTTCTTGCCTCCTTCCTACCTTAGCTTCTTACCAATGACCATGTTCCATGTGCCCCTATTTTCGTCACATGCTCGGTTGAGAAGATCTTAAAAATCTTCTACGTCTTTATCGATATGTGTGCAGATGTTGGTGCTTAAACTTGTACAAGAGTTAACGTTTTGTTCGGTGTAAGTTGAAATTTGAGCACTACGACACGTTCAGAATTGCCCACGAATTCGATCTTATTATCCTTCCACTTGTCACCATGAACCCCACTCCGTGTTTTCCACTGGTTTCACCGAAGTGGAAGAATAAATATCTTTGTTTCTCGTAAACATTAACTATCATACTTCCCTGAAACATTGAATAGCCTTTTCCTTTATGTATTTTGCGGGTACTTTGTCAGGAGCTACAAGACTCTTATCAATCTCGCGAAGTATAAAACTTTATAAAAGGGCAATAAGGTTGAAACTCGTTTGCAGCCCTGCTCGTGGTGCTCCTTCGCCGTCTCTACAAACCCTACAAGATTTAATAAAATCCTAATTTATCCAACGCCAATTTAAATTTCTAACTTTTGGATATTGTTGCTTACCCATAATATTAGACCCGGGTCGGAGGCTGCACTTAAAACTCTACTGATTACTTATCAGCTTGATTGCCTTTAATCATAGCATTATTAACTTAACACTTAAAACGTTAAGTTTTCGTTCTCTGTATGTATCCGCAAAGAACCGCTAACCTTTGATGCCGGAAACAAGTTATTTACAAAGTGTCAAGCGAGCGAGTTTGAGTACAATATATTAGTTGTACTCTGTTCAATCGAGTTTAGAACTAGGCCGTCATTATAATGACCTGTTCACAAGGTCCAATTTTGCTTAAACTTTCGTGTTTGTTTAATTTATTTGGGCGTTTGCGATGTTTTGATACTTCCAACAAAAGCTGCTTGTATAAATAAGTAGGTAAGTTTATAGGGTATCAATTTTGTGAGTTTTACTATAATTTCTACTAAGTCGGTTATAGAAAATATCGCTAGAATATAAAGTGTTTTTGTTCTCACGGTATCGGTTAAAAACCGAACAAAACATGTACCGATAAGGATACTGAAATGTTTCCGTAGACACGCCCAAATTTTTGTGTTGTAGGTATTGATCTTACGAAGTTTCGTTTCGAGCCGTAAATTGTGGACATTTCAACCTGAAAGCTGTAAAATATGGATACCTATTTTGTGAAGTTCAGGCAGTCAACGTGATAATGAATTATTACATTCTGCCTGTATCAATACTAGCTAAACTTATTAGACTTCCTTGTACAGAAATATGTATTATTCAATCATTCACATTCGGTTCCTAGAATGAAAATTAACGGGAAGTCAAAGTTAAACTCATGTCAAGTGATCTGATTAGCAAAATTCTAATCAGCCCATAATGTTCCCACTGCTAGAACACAGGCCTTCTCTCAGTGAGAGGGAATGGGCCGTAATCCACCATGCGGGCCCAGTGCTTGTTGGTAGATATAATATGTCTTCGAATTTTTGGTTCCAAGACATAAGACATGCCCGTTTCCTCACGATGTTTTTTTCTTCACCGTTTTGAGAGTAGTGGTGATGAAATGTTCATAAAGTAAAGCGTTCATCTGTGTTCGAACCTACGAGCTACACATAAAGTCGCGGCCGTTACCATTGTTCACTGCCATTAATATTCAGTCAATTATCACGGCTTGCAACTAACATGCGTTTGACAGTTAGTTACTTTTTTATTTGTTTTCATTTTCGTTCCACAAACCGGTGACAAGGAAATAATGTTGTCATAATTTAAATCTCCATTGAACAGAAAGCTGTTTTAATTCTTAGAAGCCATGATAAAAGAGCCGCTGCGGCATCTAATATGGCCGATTTCTGACCCTCATTATCTGTAAACAGCCTCTTCGTGAAATGTACCTACAACACATCGATCATCTCATACTGAGCAGGCGCCAAGATACCATCTTTATTAAGAGTATTATGATGCTCTGAATTTTATTATATTTAACGGTTATAGAGGATATTTTTTTTAGGGATGTTAGAACACAGATTGAGAAACCGTCGAAACACATGGTTTATTAAACAAAAACTTGGTGTCAGCCAATCATAGACTCCCTAATGCTTTGGTTTCCTATGAACGGTCATACAGTAACTATTGTCCAAATACAGAGCATGTTTTGACACCTTAATGTCAAATAGGTAAGTACTTATTGGTAAAAATTACAGTCCAGAGCCGGCTATCTCCATAGTCCTCAAACCAGTTCATCATCATCTGCCTAGCCTTGCCTAGAACCAGTCCAGTCCAGTCCTAGTCCTCAAACCAGTTATCTCCAGTAAACTATGAAACTGAGTGTATTCACATGAAATCCAACCCAAATGAGAAGGCCAATTACCGTTACCAAAAACGTTCAAAATCTAGTCGCAATCTGACCTCAGCGACATCAATTTCAATAACAGGTCAATAATGTAGTAAAATCAGGGGTATTTTTAACTGACTTCAAAAAAAAGGAGGTTATTTACAGTTTGAGACTGAGATTAGAACGCCAACGTTTGTTAAAATAAGGTATATGTCTTTCAGCATAGCATTTTATATAAGCAGGTGTAGGTACGTATACGTTATATAGGTACGTTATACGTTTTGGTATTATTAGTTAACTCATACAAGGCTTTGACGTCGTCGTTAAGTTGGAAACTATTTCCGGTATGTACCCAGAGGTCGTCATAGTTCTGGTAAAGTGACACATTTTGAGAAATTTGATGTTATCAACTCATGGACGTAATATATAGAGTTACTTCTATATATTACGTCCATGGGGCAACTAGCTTCAACTTTCTGACTAACTGACAGACTATTTAATTTTGACAATTCAAAAGTGCCTGTACAAGGTTTAATTGAAATAAATGATTTGAGTTTTTGAGTTTGAGTTATATAATACACTAGATTAAGCCGTTCACGTGAAAGTCGGAACTATAGGTAGGTAGGAAAAAGTACTCTGCAATAGTGTAGCTTTCTATCAGCGTAATATTTTTTTAATCAGATGAACAATTCCAGAGATTACCTCCTACAAACAAACAATAATAGATTGTACAACTAGTGCATAAAAGAAGCCAATTTACCCCAATAAGTTTATATTCACCGTTTAATTCCCGCCACGAAACTGTTAAAAGTTTATTTTTCATTTTCAAGTTATGTTTAAGTTGGTTGAAGTACACCCACATTTCGCCAGTTATGTTTAAGTTGGTTGAAGTACACCCAAATTTCGCCAGTTATGTTTAAGTTGGTTGAAGTACACCCACATTTCGCCAGTCATGTTTAAGTTGGTTGAAGTACACCCACATTTCGCCAGTTATGTTTAAGTTGGTTGAAGTACACCCACATTTCGCCAGTGATGTTTAAGTCCCAAAGTTCGCAAAGTGTTATTGAGTTCTTCTATCTGGAAAATCTTTGTAGCAGCCCGGAGTTTGTATTTGTGCCCGGTTGATAGCAATAGGCCAGCCCCCTGTTACAGGGAACTTATGCACTTTAACATAAAACGGCAATTTACCAATTACCTTATCTAAAGATAGACTATTATTAGACGAAATATTCAGACACTCATCTCACAGAACTCCAGACAAACTGATACTATGATTGTCTTCCATTCATCCGCGGACACATTACAGGTTCGGCAAATCGGAAAGGGATCGGCACCGTATCGCCTTTCGCCTCGCCGTCAAAACTCAAACTCAAAGCATTTATTTCAAATAAAACTTGTACTGGCACTTTTGAATCGTCAAAATTAAATAGTCTGTCAGTTAGTCAGAAAGTTGAAGCTAGTTAGCCATTCCACAACGTAGATCTCTATGGAGAAGAACGGGCAAGAAACTCCATGGACACTCTTTTAAATCAAGATATTACAAAATCCTGGGTACATTATTCTTGTTGTTTCTTTATGTGAGAACAATGTAAAAAAGACACAAACAGAAACTTTGTGGGGTAAAGGGGTAGTATCCATAAGTGCGTTTATAGATATAACTAAGGATTTAATGATTACCAACGAGATACATTATATTATAATTATCTTTAACAATAATAAAAGTTGTACATATAATAAATACGTTATCCTGTAATGCACACTCTCTGTTCAATCTCTGTTTTTCTCTAACATCAAAGTGTACTTTTATATGTACCAGCGAACTTTATAATTTAAAACATCTCAATAGATCGAACCTGAAAGTTTCAAGTTTCTGATTCGATGAGCTAAGTGAATTAAAGGAAAAACGAATGTTCTATCTACAGTTTAGATGTGTTTATGTTATTCTTTTGTAGAGGATTTCTCTTTGGTTACAATCTTAATTAATTAAGTCCTCGCTTCGAGAAGACAAGCTTTTCTTCTCCATAGAAAAGCTGATACCGTTCTTTCAAGCTTCTGTTGCTAACCAGAGCGTGAATATCGATTGGTGAAAGGCGGTTAATTTAATTCGGGTTTTTTGGGTAATATCAAGTTGTTACGAAGCAAAAGGAGTATATAAGGATTATAGCAAGTGGCGTTCTATAGTTTCTGCTACCACCATGGGAAATAAACGTGAGTTTATATAAGTATGTAATCTGCACTCGTGATTTATTTGCCAAAAACGTAAACAAATATGAGTTTATGAAAAAATAACTTTAAATTCTACATAAAGTCCAGTTTACGCTACAACTTCAAACATTTTTATATATTTTTCAATAGTGCTAGTCACTCTGAAATCAACTTAATTAACATTAAAATAAAGTTGATATTTGTTTAACTTGAAATAATATTAAATAATATGAAACAAGTTTGAATAGACTTTAGGTATCTAGTTGTACGTATTTAGACTAAACTGTGGAGCAGCATTTTGTTTAGATTTGGGCACTTTTTTACTTACAAAATATTGAGAAGTTCAATTTGAAAATTCGTTGATAGAAACGTCAAGAAATGTATGACTCAGTCATATCCGATTAGTAGGATATTTTACTATATAATTATAGAACCACATGACAGTTTCATACTACATTTAAGTATATCTATATTGGGAAAATGGCATTTGTGACAGACCGACCGACCACACCAGGTGAATCCATGATTATTTTGGTTTGTCAATTTAAGTAGGAACACTCATCTAATGTCTGTCTTCGTAATGGAAGCGATTTTTTTTTCTCTTAGATTCATTTTCAAAAATATCTTTTAATTATCTTTTCTTCGAAAGAGTTTTTAAACGAAAGAAAACAATTCCGTCCGCAAAATCGGAAAACAAATAAGTACCTCCAAATTAGGTATTAATTAATGATTCTTCTTATAAACGTTCAGTTTTAAGTACACAATAAATTTGTTATCCTAAAATTAGATTTATGTGTTCCTTTGCTGGCTTTTGAACAATTCGTTGTTGTTACCTACTAATTAAGTAGATTGTTTCAGATTAAACGAAACATCAATATTTTATATCGAGATTTAACGTTCGCACTAACGGCGATTAGCTATCCCATCAAGCGGTCGTCTCGCGCGCTCCCAGAGCTCAAATTATTTATTTTGTTTGACCACAACTTACCGGTCGAAAATTTAATATTATAATAATATCGTTAGAAAGTTCACAAGTGTGCGTTATATTGTTTTTGAATATTGAGTCTATCCAAGTGCCCAAATTATGTATTATGTACAGACGCCAGCACATCAAGCTACCCGAAACTGTCAAATTTTTCCAATCAACTTTGAATCTTATGCTTTAGCAATAAAGTCGAAAATCTATTAAATAAATTTGACAGATTGTAGCAGATTGATGTGCTGGCGTCTATAATAATCATAGTTTCCTACGAATATTATTTACCATAAAAGTAACGTCCTTGGCCCCTTTATTAATTAAAAACTTGACATGCAAAAACTAATATCTAATAAAAACTCTTTTTTACAAAAAAAAACTGTCTTCCAAAAAATACTACAAAGTGAAAACTAATTTAAATTTCCGAAGTCAGTGCCTAAAAACGAAAAACAAAACGAAAGACACCGACTTTCGAAATTAAAGTAGTTTTTCACTTTGTAGTGTTTTTATTTTCAACTTTTTAGTTGTGGTACCTACCCCGCACAAATTCGTATATTGAAATTGACAGACGTATTGACAACCTGCAGCTTTTTTGGTTGGTTAAAAATACTGTTCTTGTTGTGCAATCAATTAGTGACTGAACAAAAGATTTATCACCAATCAAGTTATCAAGCATAGAAGACACAAACCAACAAATTAGAATTTACTAACGAAAACTGCAACATAATTGAAAATGAAAACGGCACACCAATTAAAATCATAAAACAAAATCATGACACAAATTTATTTTACACTGTGTGCACTCGTGCCGACAGCTTTATATTCGCTCAAATAAATCCATTACAATTAACCTTTATGTTACGCTTAAAGTAAACAGTTTGAACGCCTGATTTAGTCACTCTACTACAAAAAACCTTTGAAAAATCCGAATAAGTATCTCCTGTGAACTCCGCACCACACTCACCCACTCACACACTTACCTATACTTCAAGTTAAGAGTGTACACACACAAAAAATCTTGTTTAATAATAATCTTTTCTTGTGAGGCAAATAAATTGCTTAGACAATTTATTTCACTAAATCTATTTCTTCTAATAACTAACTTGAAGAGTTGGTTTGGACGCTCTAATCTCTGAAATAACCAGTCAGATATGAACAATTATTTTTACATTTGATAGCCCAATTCTTGGGGAAAGATATATATTTTAAATCTTGCTAGGAGCCGAGCAAAGTGAAAAAAAATTGGAAAGAACGCTAAGCGCAATTGAATTAATAGCGCGGGCTGGCGATGCGATGGGGTGGGTTGGTGGCAAGTTTCACGCGGCGAAATCGCGGGCTGAATCTGTTTTTTTTTATATTCGTCGAATCATAAACGTTTGCAATATAAACATTATAACTTTAAAATTGAAAGATTTTTGTTCGCTGTTTTGAATACATTAATCACTTCGAGATTTCTAAAAAGATAGTATTTTATACCTTTGTATTGTCAATTTCACGAAACATCTACATACATAGTTTACGATCATCGTACGCGTGGTTTTCATATTCTCCCCTACGAAACGTCAGAAACTAGGTGCTTTAATTTACTTAGCATTGCTTATAAAATGAAATGCTACTGAGATAATTATTAATTTCATATTTTATAAAATTAAATTCCTGTTTCCTGAAGAAGTTCAAATTATAATTGCTCAAATATTTCAATAAGGTTATCAAGTAATTCAAGAGTTTGATTAATTGAATCCGATACAAGTTGATGGTGGATCGATTTTAAAGCCGATAAAGTAGACCGCCGCGCCGCCCTTAAAATAAACAGCGGTAAATCTACCTAAAGATTCTTTTGACGCGGTCGGTACGACCGGCGCGGATAGGTGTTCGAGGCCATAATTTTTTATTTCTTTTTTAATAAAATCTAAAGTTCTTAGTAATTGATTACAATCTAGCCTAATAGACTAATAAGCAATTTAACTCTATCTTTAATAAGTTATCTACAAATGGACGCTTCAATTTTATTTATTTGTTAGATGGGCTATAGTGTTAATGAAAACGGGCAACAATGTCTCGCTATCTCGATTCAATTTGCATGCTGCAAAGAAACTGAAAGAATGAATTATGTTTGCTTCACAATATAATTCATTAACGCATGCGGGCCATTTATACCGTTGCATCGTCGTCTGTTACCACACTTTTATTGATTGTATCGCGCACTGGAATTTTAACTCTCGGTGTTGAGCCGAGCATTGAGAATCCAACAGAGCGCATCCCAGCGCGTCAAAAAATCTCACTGTTGGATTCTCAACTCTCGGCGCTGAGCAGTGCGTTGATAATCCAGTGCCCAAACAAAAATCGCGACAGGATAGACGTGCTCGTGAGAACCTGGGCCTAAACCTTCCTAACTTAGATACTGGAAATGCGTGGAATGTGAGGACTTTGTAGGCCTTGTAGACCTTAGATGTGTAGACCATTTTTTATTTTATCAAGTACCTGGTACTTGTTGACAGGCCTACGCTGTCCTCCCTTACCTACTGTAATTTGGAAACATTGTAAAAGCCAAATATTTTTAAAAAGAGTAACCGTGGAGTTTCTTGCCGGTTTCTCCATAGGAAACGACCGATTGCAACCGTGCACCTAGCTTCTGACGTTTCATAAGTGCCCATGTAGGTTTATGTGAAATAAAATATTTTGATTTAAATTTTTGATTTTGCGTAGAAAAAATCTCGTTGACACCTACAATTTTTTTATCAAAACGAATAATGTAATGGATTTAATGAGTATTTGGTGGTTTGTTCGAAGTTAAAACCATTGTCAGGGAAAATATTTGCTAGAAGTGGTTTCCGGAATTTTACAAACAACTAGCGTGAATAGTCGCGTGTCTTCCTAGTCACTAGCACAATAGACTTTCCGCGACCCGCGAGAGCTTAACGGTGCGTTTTCGCCAAAGTACGAGTATGTATGAGGTGTCGCGGGTAATGCGATACCCACTAATAGGCAGCGCAGCTTTGTTGGAACAGAGGCGTGCGAGGTCTTGTAAAGTGAGGAAATTTAAATAATTTGTATCTTAACACCCTACGTCATTTTACCGTGTTATAGCCACGACATTGACAGTTGTATGAAAATTTACAACTGTCAAAGAATGACAGTTGTGGTTTGAGCACACGGACAATTTGAGTTCGTAGTAAATTTGCTTAACAATTATTGTTAGCAAGTTAGCAAGAATCCGCCGGATGCCGTCAGCAAGACGGGTCTTGGTGGTGATGCTCGAAGGAAACCTAAGTCCAGCTGTGCACGTGTTTCGGCTGTAATGATTATTATTATTGAGAACAGTGGTGGCCAAGTAGTAACGGCCGCGACTTGTAGGTTGTAGGTCGTAGGTTTGAACTTCAAACACAGATCGGCGTTTTACTTTGTGTAAATTATATCATCACCACTGCTCTCAAAACGGTGAAGGAAACCATCGTGAGAAAACCGGCATGTCCTAGAACCAAAAATTCGAAGACATGTGACATCTACCAACCCTGGGCCCGCGTGGTAGATTATGGCCCACTCCCTCTCACAGAGAGGAGGCCCGTGTCCCAGCAGTGGGAACATTATATTCTGATAATGTTGTAAGTTGTTTATTATTATTATCTTAATGGCATCTCGGCATTATTTTATCACATTTAATACTTCGTCCTTGTAAAAGATTTATCATAGTTAATGAGAAATTAATTAAATCATTAATTAATATTTAAAACCAAAAAATTTAAAACCATTACTGATCATGAAACGGACATAAATAATACAATTGACAATTTAAATAACTATTTAAATAATAATAATTTATCTATTAATCCTGATAAATCTGTATATATTCAATTCAATCAATCTCATAATGATAAATTTAATTTTAAAATGAACATACTCAAACTTACCCAAGTGACACAAACTAATTTCTTAGGAGTAGTTGTAGACGAACATCTAGATTGGAAAGCTCATGTCGACCATGTGTGCAATAAAATAAATAAATTCGCGTACGCCCTTAGACAAATTAAGAAGGTCACTAGTATAAAAACGGCTGTGATGTCTTACCAGGCATACGTTGAGTCCACTTTACGGTACGGACTTATTTTTTGGGGAAATAGTACCGACCAAAATAGACCGTTTGTTGCCCAAAAAAAGTGTATACGAGCTATTTACGGGATTCCATCGGATGAAACTTGCCAACCTATTTTTAAAAAGCTTGGTCTGCTACCATTACCTTCATTGTATCTGTATGAAGTGTCTATGTTCGTACGAAAACATATAGAGCTGTTTAAAACAGTAGAGGAATTAAGCTCACGTAGACGGCGTGATCAGCACCAGCACAGACTAGTACCAGAAGTGATTCCTAGGACAGCAAAATATAATAAGAGCTGTCCAGCTATGTGTGTGTGTATTTTACAAATTACCAGTACCGCTAAAAACGTTAAACTGCAGGCTGTTTAAGGTTAAGTTGTATGAATTGGTGACTCAAAATAATTTCTATAGTATTAAGCAATTTTTGGAACATAGACTTTAGTTTTGTATAATTTATAACGTTTGGCTAAGCACTTACAAGTTTGCATGCTTTAATTCTAAGCAAAACATGCTGGACCTTAATTTACTTTAACAATTTTGAATACCGTGTTTTTTGCAAATAAATATATTATTATTATTAATAGATTATTAATTTAATCCAAAAAATTTGTTCGGTCTATAAATCGATTTCGATGTAATGAGCTTACAGTAATTGCTCACTAGGCAAATGTTCCATTTTCCTAAACCGTGTACCACAAATAAAATTATTTTGTTGACACTTATCGATCAGTACCTACTCGTTTAGGTGCTATTACCTGTAACATCAATAATTATTCAAGCAAACAGGAGGTTCAGGCAACATTCATTCATTTGAAATCTGTGTAAAATAATATTATATCCACACAAATTGGTGTGATTTCTAACAAAGCGAAACGCTAAAGCGACACTGATCAATTACAAAAACCGCTGTCATTTATATATATTTATTCATCTATCCCTATCATTTAAATTTTAAATAAAGAAATCAAAACACGTAAGTATAAATACAACATTATTCACGGTATATTCCAAAAGGACTGAAAGAGAAGTAATCAAAAAATTATGTGGGTCGTTATTAAGCCTTAAAAGGCAATGAATTCCGTAACAACATCGTAATATGAAACAACCTGTAGAGTTTGGAGGGTTGAAAAGGCCGGGCGGTGAAAGTGTAGATGGGTGGCGTAGCGCGTAGCTGGGTCGCGTACTACGTGGCTACGAGGCTACGGAGCGTAGCGGGTACGCGGTTCGAACGTGTTCGGAGCTACAAGTGTCTGCGAGTCACCTTTCGCTACGAACTTCGGGAATGATACAGTCTCTTTGTTCTCGAATTCAATACGACTAATAAACTGTTTTGATCACGTAGTTGGTTTGAAAATTCTTGGAAGCTATCACGGATATCTATGGAAGCTATTCTTCCAAGTGAATTTTCAATTAAGTGGTGAATCTTATATTTTACTTTGTTTCAGTAGTTCAATGAGAATCGCAATTATCATAATGGTAAAAATTTATTACTGTCATTATTTTATAAAAGTCGACACAATATCATATTTCACATGAATATTTCGTCGGCTTATTGCAAGAACTCATTAACTGCAAAAATCACTAAATACGTTTTTACCTACAGTGGACTTCTTTTGACACATTCTAGAAAAGGCAAAAACTCACTAAATTAGGGATTTTTTGCAGTTAATGAGTTCTTGCAATAAGCCGACGATTTACACAAACAGTGTAAACTGTTTTCATTAAAAGTCTCAGTCAGTGTGTTTGTAAAAACATGGGCAATATGCACATGTTGTTACAAAAACATTAATTGCTAATCGTTCTTTATTACCGTTTAAAAACCGTGACTTTGATCATCTGCGAACAATTAAATCATTACCTTTACAACAAGCTTAATGATATGAACAACCCGAAACCATTCGGTTCACTTTCGTGGAATCGATGTCATGCTTTCAGCGAGCTATTTATACTCGTATTAGGGGCATTATGTGAGTTTGGGTGCCATAGTAGGTGGAAGAGGGCCCGACCACTCCCCGACAGAGCCCGACAGTCCCCGACCCGTGAAGGTATCCCACTCCACTCCATCGACCTCGGGGACATTTGGGGGTCGACGACGACCGAGTTGAGTATCCGAGTGTCTATGTCTCCTGTTGATCTCGCGTTCTATGGTACGGTATAATAACCGGCATAATACAACAACTCAACACGTGTGTTGTGCTCACACTATTCCTTAAAATCCTTGTTTCCAATTGATGTTATTTTGACTTAAACAAGAGGGAAAAAGGCATTAAAAATAACTGAACTCAAAACTGAATTTTTGAATGAGTAATTAAACTCCCTCTCGCCAAGAGGAGGCCTGTGTCCCTGCAGTGGGAACATTATAGGCTGATTATGATGAATTAAACAAAGCCCAACATCAAAGCAATTATTTTTCTTTATCTATAAAATTGTGTTACTTAAAATCAAAATTTACAATAAAAAAATAATTGCCTTGACGGGACACTTTTTTTTTAAATATTGAATACAGTTTATAATAACAGTATTACCTATTAAAGCCGGATTCATTACTTAGAAGCAATAATCCCGGACAATAGCGGTCCTCGGCGAGACATCAAAAATACATCGCTTCATATATGTAGGTAGGTACTCCGTATACCAGACTAGAATTCTGTTTTGACGTGTCTACGAAACATTAAAATTAAAAGCGTTGGTTTATTAGCTCAAATTTGTACTGGAATCCCAGTGGAGTTACAAACGAAATAATTAGTAAAGATGAGAGCTCTGGTAGCTACTGCGCAACGCACTAAGTGAAGACGTAAGTTTAAATGGAAAAACGTCGGTGATGTAATAAATTCGTTACACGTGCCAACGTGACGATGCCGGTTTGACGAGGCACCTGCGAGAACGCTACACGCTAATGAGGACCAGTTCCTATGTTAAGGGCTTAACGGTCCTTAAATGCGATCGTTCAACGACTATTCCCACCGAGCGAAACCTTTCATACTGGAAAAATCCTCCAAGCTTTTATTGTTCCTTTATTACGTCGGTTACGACTTTCAAGTGTAGTTTTGTTTTGTTTTGCAGTCTTACAATGGACGCTGTAACTTGTTATTATATTACAAACGTTTGATTGAAAACGATAAGTTGTTATAGCAGTTGTGACTGAAGAGCTTTTCGACTCTCTTTGTTTTATTTTCTAGAAGGTCATATTTTGTAGTTGAAATGTTCGTCGACATCATCTAATACTAATATTAAAGCTGAAGAATTTATATGTTTTTTTGTTTGAACGCGTTTATCTCTGGAACTACCAGTCGGATTTGAAAAAATCTTTTTGCATTTGATAGCCCAATTCTTGAGACTGTTTTTAGGCTTAATTCACATCACGCTAGGCCGTGCAAAAATATAAAAAAAATCAGAAAGAACATTAAGCGAAAACTAGGTAATAGCGCAGGCAGCCGATGCAATACGACGGGGTGGGTCGGGGAACAAGAAATTTCACGCGGACAAAGTCGCAGGCAGAAGCTAGTTAGGTATAATTATATAAGCCTGTTATTTTCCCACTGCAGGGCAAATACCTCTTCTCATACAGAGAAGAAACGAGGAAAATAATATACTTAAAAAAAAATCATTTATATTTTATCGTGTTTAATTAATACGCTAGCTAATTTAATTTGGCCCTGTGTACTTCAAAGGTGGGTTTCATGTAAAAAAAACAGCAATCTTAGCTAAATATTATTATTATTCGTTCGTTCACTTTTCACTTGCCATGATGACCCAGTTTATTTCTCGTGGCTGCGAGGCAAATTACTCGTAAATTCAACACCCGAAAAAGAATTTATAACACAAACTGTGCATTTTCAGCCCAGGGATATAATCCTTTTCAAAATATAAAATAAATATTTTTATAGGTACCTATGTCGAAATTGTATGAATCGACACCTTAATTTATAAGTATTTTCTTTATACCCTGGTGTAAATACATTCTGCGTACAAAATTTAAAAATTATATATTCGGGTAGTCGTGGCGTGTAAGTTGCATGGTAAATAGGTACAGTTGAATCAGTTGGCAATCGACCTAAAAATAAATGTTAGCATGTATAATATTTGTTTTGTGTGTAGGCATGAAATGGTCGTGCACTTACGTAATTTTTGGAACAGAGAAAGGATATATGTCATATTTCAAACAGAGAAAAGGATATTATCACTAATATCCTATTATAGAAAGTACCTAAAAGTAAGAAAAAGTACTGAATTACTGAGGAGGTACATACTTAGTTAACCAATAAATATAACAATGATAAAAATAATAGCGTAATGTCAAATCGCAGTCTTCCCCAAAAACATGTATACACGGGCAAAAATTAATTTAATTTTCTACAATAATGTAATGGGTATATAATATTGTATCAATGTGCTATTCCACGAAGAATTGGGACGCTTAATATAGGTACAGGAACTGATGGACGCTGCTGAAGGTGCAAAATTCGTAACCAAATTCTGGGCCAACCGTATCTATGTATATAGATTGCCATCAACACGCTAAGAAGAATGTATAGCAAAAAACATATTACACATTCTGCACTTAATTATAGCCACAAATTGATACAATATTACGAAACAAAGATTACATTATCAACCAATAATGTTCCTACTACTGGGACATAGACCTCCTTTCTGTGAGAGGGAGTGGGCCATAATCTACCACGCGGGCCCAGTGCGGGTAGGCGGATGTCACAAGTTTTCGAGTTTTTGGTTCTAGGACATGTCGGTTTCCTCACGATGTTTTCCTTCATCGTTTTGAAAGCAGTGGTGATACACTTAATAATTTTACACAAGTTAAGTGCCTGCCTGGGTTCGAACTCACGACCTACCGTTACCTCTGGGCCATCGCTGCCCTACAAAGATTGTAGACATTTAATGAATTTTAGTCCGTATATACATATTTCTGAGACTGGCTGTACCTACTCGAACGAGAAAAAGATAAAAAAGTTGCAAGCTTTAATTACATCGTTGGCATTGTGAAGTCATTGTGCAGTGGATTTTTATCTCATCACGAAAACTATTCCCAAGCTCATACAAAGGGCTCGCATAACAATAACAAAAATTGTCGAAATGCCGTAGTTGTTTCGTATCTAATAAAAATGAGCCTTTGCTTATCTCGAGGGAAAGTTGAATGCCTGTCTACAGTGTCTACTTGAAATGGTCTGCTTACAAATTGGATTCTTATTACGCTGATTCAAGGTTGATTTTACCTTGATACTGTAACTATTACAGCCCGTAAAGGTCCACTGTTGAGCATGAGCGTTTTCGTTGACCGCTCCGCTCTAATGAGCATGAAGGAATATCCCGAGAGGCTAAGCTTTGTAACAATTTTTTGTAGTTTGTTGGCAATAATATTAACATGTTTGTGATTTATATGAAGCTCAAGCCATTACACTGACAAATTCACAGTCCACAAAAAATTCGGTATTTGTATACTTATCACACAAGTATATAAAGATACTTCCTTACTCTCAGCATTGACCTATTTCTCAAGCGAAATTACATACGTTTGATCTCAGAAATGAGTGTAATTGGGCGTATTATGTTAAAGTTAAACAAATGATGAAAGAAATATCACAGAGAACAGTTAACATCTTATTAATAATTATCTTTTGAAAGCCGATCATGAGGAGACTCAAATTAGAAATTTTAGTCACGATAATTTAAATGAGGGAATTGGAAACTAATTGAGAAAGTTATTAATTTCTCACGATGTTAGGCAAATTGATTCAATTTATAAATGTTCAAATGTACATGTTCTAGACATCATTTGGACTTAAAGCTATAATTTGGATAAAAACTTCTGAGGGCAATTATAAAAAAACCGGGCAAGAGCGAGTCGGATTCGCACACTGATGGTTCCGTACCATCATAATTATGTTTTAAATTTTCACCGGCGAGCTTCTTACTAGATCTCGTTCAAACCAATTTTCGGTGGAAGTTTACATGGTAATGTACTTCATATATTTTTTTAGTTTTATCATTCTCATAGTTTAGTAGTACAGGGAGGGGGACATATTTTACCACTTTGGAAGTGTCTCTCGCGCAAACTATTCAGTTTAGAAAAAAAATGATATTAGAAACCTCAATATCATTTTTAAAGACCTATCCATAGATAGGGTATGGGATTGATGAAAAAAAAAATTGAGTTTCAGTTCTAAGTATGGGGAACCCCCAAAATTTATTGTTTTTTTTTATTTTTGTGTGAAAATCTTAATGCGGTTCACAGAATACATCTACTTACCAAGTTTCAACAGTTATAGTTCTTATAGTTTCGGAAAAAAGTCGCTGTGACATACGCACGGACAGACAGACATGACGAATCCATAAGGGTTCCGTTTTTTGCCATTTGGCTACGGAACCCTTTTTTTTTTGTTTTTTTTTTTTTTTTTTATGGGAAATCGTCAAATGACCCCTCCCGCTCTGGGCGGAGCGGAAGGGAGTGTCAGACTCTTACTGACTAAAACCCACCCGTGTTCCTTCACTTGCCTGTGCCAGGGGTTACCAGACGGCGAGCTGCCCATTGCTCGCCGCCCGCAAGCCCGCGCCTACGGTGGCCGGGAATCAGCTATCGACTCCCGACGCCCGGGGCGTCTCCTGCGGCGGCTGGGGGCGTGAGGGCGCAAGGATTGCCTCTCCCTCACGCGCTCCGCCTCCTCCTTCGCGAGGATCACTGCTTCGCAGAAGGAGGCGATAGCCTCCCATGCACTCTCGCTCCGTACCATGGCCCGGACTAGGGCCGGACGCGAGAGATCGCCGCCGCCGATCGCCGCCGTAAGGACACGGCGGTGCTCTGCCCAAGCTGGGCAGATCTCCACTGTATGCTCCACCGTGTCCTCCGGGCGATCCACACAATGGTGACACCCGGGCGTTTCCTCCCGCCTTATTCGGAACAGGAACCTCCTGAAGCAGCCGTGTCCGGTGAGTACCTGCGTTAGGCGGAAGGTGAGGACGCCGTGGCGTCTCTCTAGCCACTCCTCAAAGAGGGGACTTATCGCCGCAATTGTGGCGTGCCCATGGCTACGGAACCCTAAAAGTGCTTCTAAAAAACAACGTTTCATTCGATATTTATAGAACACCAATACGAATTTGTATTCTAATTTATTCAAGTAAACTACCTTTGTTTAAATTTTACTTCTAGTTTATAAGCAGCTTTTGTCCTATAACTTTTCTCTTTAAATGTTAATTACACCTATAATTTTTGTATACCTACATTAGCAGTAATAACTTTCCTAAATCCTTACTTTTGTAAACCAATATTGAATGATGCTTCAATAAATAAACAAACATTATTTCCCGTTCATATTGACTGAAACCTCTAACCAACCGTTCAGAGAACTCAAAGATAATATATACGTCTTTTAAAGTAACATGAACTTACCGTTATAAAAGCTAATCACACCAGAGTGGTGAAATAGGGCAATACAATAGATTTTTATGACACACACTTTGAACGTGCTCGTAACGGTAAACGAGAGTGAATTTTCATTGCATCGATGTTTTTAAGTAAAGTTAAGTGCCTAGTGCTTATACATGACGGTCATTGGCTGCACGACGACAGCATGGAAGTCGAAAATGAATGATTTTTGGACCATCGTCGCCGTCTCTGGAAAGTGCAAGAACACATACTTAGAATTCGTAACAATTTTGCCTACATCTAAAGGCCCTGATCGACGGGTGAGTAAAACCGTGGTTTTATGGCTCGTCGGTAAAGCTCGCCAGTGTATCATTGCAATACCGCGGTTTTACATACCGGCGAGCCTGGCTCGTGGCTCGTCATGTTTGCTATATTTTTTACTCGGCTCGTCGTACAAAACCGCGTGTCGATCACGGCCGGCGAGCCGAGCCGGCAGTTATCGGCGACAGCGCAAGAGGACGGACATGCTCCACAAGATCCACATCACATTTTTGAATAATGGATCTGCGAACTCACAGCCACGATTTTATAATAGAATTTATAAATGGCTTTCGAGAGTGTCCCTGTTTATGGCAAAGTAAATCAAGCGAGTATAAAAACAAGGGAAATCGGTTTGCAGCGTATAATAAACTCGTATAGATTGCACCCAAACTCTAGGGCGTTATCGCTTTTTTTTTCCTTAATTCGTGGTATGCTATAGCGAGATAACACAAAGCTTCAGACTTCGATGTTGCCTCAATTCGCATTCAGACACGACTGTTTAGCTCGCTAGTCGATCAGCGCCAACGAGCCGCGAGTAAAACCGTCGTTCAAAACCGGGGTGTATGGCTCGTACGTCGATCACTTTAGAGCTATGCCGTTACCATACCGCTGCTATTACTTTGCCGGCCAGTAAACAAAGCCAAGATCTATAAAAGTTACTAAGCATGTACTTTGACTAAGCGATATTCCTGTGATTACCGCACAACTGTGAAACTACTAGTGCAAGACAGAGACGGTAATATTTCTATTTGTCTTAAGGCAGATTTTTCCAACGCCAGATAACTTTTATTCGAAGAATAAAATTGACGTTTGACAGTTTTTTTATGAAAGAACTGTCAAAATTTCGAAATTTTTCCTCGAATAAAGTTATTAGATGATTGAAAAATCAGCCCTAATACGTCATTGGCCCTAAGTCAATTGACGAACTAAATAACGTTTATACTTAGGTCTCGACTTTAATCACTGTAATCTTTTCTTCACATGAAAGAAAAATAAGTCTCAAATTGGACTTGGTTTTCTGATCGCTCTGAATTTACAACTTTTTATAGACCTTTCGGAGCAATAAACAAAAATATCACTTGGTTTTAGACAGCGAGTTCGAGTTATCTACTACCACAACATTAGTCCACATAATTTAATATGGACAAATCGTTTTATGCAATATGCACGTAGGTCACCTACCTGCCATTGTCAAAAATTTAACATGACAGTTCAACAAACTAAAATTTGCAGCATTTCAAAGCAAGCTCGCCTGCACACTATTTTACCGCAAAAGTATTTGCTCATGTTTCTAAATTGTGTAGTAGGTACATTGTTGTAGGTATGTACCTAAGTGCTGTAAGGGCCGGCGCCCACTAGCAACACGGTACGGCAAGGGATTTTTATGCGACGAATAGAAATATAATTAATAATATGACAATAAAATTGACATTTCAATGATGGTGCCCAAGGATACCTCGGCATCGTTGCCGTTAAAATTTAATTTTTATTGTCATACTATTAAGTTATTTATTTTTATTCGTGGCCTAAAATCCCTTGCCGTGCCGTGTGGCCAGTGGACGCAGAGCCTAAGTCGCTCACAATTTGCCGACTAAGCAAGCTTTTGTGTTTTGTTACACGGCACTGTTTGCGAATCGACGATTTGTGTTTGAGTTTCCCTGACGTCGGCTGGAACACATTTGGATAATCAGTAAGAGCCACAACTCACTCGGGACACCGTAACGGAACCTAGTTGTGTAGGGCTTATGAATTTATAACTTTGTTTTCAAAACATTTTTGTAGGTGATGTTGAAGTTAGCTACCAGTGTAATCAAACACAGATAGTATTCATGTATTACTCAGAGTAACAGTCAACTGTTGCTTCATAGGGTTAAAAAAATCATCTGTTCAACAACGCAATGAACGTGCCTGAACTGTCAAAATGAAAGGTATTGAAATCGATCGCTATTATAAGTGTTACGGTATTACCTCCGGGGCCCGGAGGCAAACCATAAATGAGGTAAACATATTAAAATAGTTTGTAATAGGTGTATGGTGTAACTTTATATGTATTTAAATATTCGTAAATGCACCTACCACTGTTTTTCTGCATCATACAAAGGTAAACTGTGTGACTGTTCCTATATTACCCTATTATATAGGCTGATAAAATTTTAGTTTTTCCTAATTATGGTAATATTTGTATTTACGGGTAGGTCGGTTTCCCCCTAAAAGAAAAAGGCCACACTCCACCCCGTACGGCCCTCTAGAGCTCGCCTCCAGACTGGACACTCTCTCACCGATAGAGATTAAATGAATTCCCAAATATGAAGAACTCTGATGCCTTGTCCCATTAATAATTCAAGGATGGATTGAAAGATATGCTAAATAAGACTTAAGAATTCATAGTTATGAAAATTCATTGGACTACATCCAATGAATATTATCGTAACTACGTTTTTTTTTAATCTAGTAATTAGTAGAGCGATGCAAAGTATATTATTATATAAAATTGTGAGTAATCCATACTCTAGCGTAACAGGTATTTGGTCACTTTTTCTCACACGATAGCCCACATCTACACTCGGAGTACTCAGAGCAACACTTCCATAAAGTGACGCAAGCGGCTTTTCAGCGGCATTGCGTCAGCTTCATGATCTTTTGGAGACATGGTCCCTCGCAGTTCTCTCGAACTGATAAAAGTGACTAAGCAGCTCCCGATAGCGGTTTTAAACTCATCATTAAGCTCCGCTTATGAGACACAATTGATTTCTATTGTATCGTAACACATAGGCATAGGTTACGCGCGGAGGTTGACCGGTTAAACTGACTTCCTTTGACTTAAAATATAAGTGTCCCAAATTCCTATAAAATACCACGCTTAGCCCATTTTCCTACACTTTCGCAGAATAGGTTTGTTTATGGCTGTTTTTGTACAATTTCTCAATTGTTTTAAGAGTTCGTTTGGATATTCCGTGGGCCCCTCTTATGGTGGCCAGATGAGGGACTAGTAGGTACTCAATTCTTCAGAATTTGTTGATTTATTGCATTCAACCTGTACGTCCTTACATGTCCTTTGTTTGTTTCTTTATGTGGCCCGAACCATGGTTTCAAAATAAATATAATATTTTGCATATTATTTGTATAAAATAAATACAAATCTAATTGTATAATAAACTGTACGTGACAGACGGTCACTACTGGTAGAAGATGCCATGTTGTTAAGTTCGTGTCTGTACATTTGTGCGGTTAAAGTATTCCCAGCGTATCAACCAGGTTTATAATACGCTGGTAAAATTCGGCTGGAATCATCCAGGAAATACATAGAAGTCTTTTGTAGTATTAGACTAGACGATCCACGAGACGCGACCCGTTTCAATCCAGCTTTCCAATTTCAATACTTGTTGATGTCACGAATGTAGTCGCGCGCAACATTTCACCTTGGAGATAAACATGTTGTATTTGTAGTGCATTATATATATAGTATATATAATATAGTGACTGCTCGTATTGCTAAGGGTATGGACATAAGACCGCTTTTTGTCGTTGTTTCTAATTCTGATTCTTGTGTCTAGTTTAGATTGTAATTCTAAATAACCTATATAGGTACAAGGCGAGCCTATTTCCATAGACCGGATACAAGTCCAGGCTCCAAGAACCTAGATCACACTAGTAGGAAATAGGTCACAGCTCTAGAATTAGATATATATTGTGATGAATTCGCAGCAGGATAATGATGTGGTTTTAAAATATTTATAACCTGTGGTAGGTCTGAAAAATGTAGGTACAGATTTCTCCAGTAACGCTCTGTACAAGTGACACTGGAGTATTAAAACTGTTACACAAGTTACAAGTTTCTAGTTTTAGTATCTATCATTATTATTCATTATTGCAGCCTGCATCACAACAAGAATCCATACCTGACGGAATCGAATCTTCGACAACTCATCTACCATGTATATCCACAGACAATGACGTATTAAACCTGGCTGACATACTAAGAAAAAAAAATTATCGAGAACTTACTGGTATTAAATCACAAAAATTGCACACACAAACGACAAATAGGCGATACGAAAAAAAAAGTAAAAGAAATTTTAGACATTTTAGAAATTTCAGATAAAATCATTGATTGAAGGAGAAAAAAATTGTCAGCGAAGATCAAACTTTAGATTTAGAAAATAATTATGAATGTTAGTTCCAGAGACCTTATGACCAGGGAAAAACATATATACTTATTATATTTTTATTTGAGTTGGTTTTATTGGTATTTATAATACCTATACCACATCGAAAACATTGAAAAGCAGAAAAACTAAACAATACAAAATACGCCCAAAAACATTTCTCTTTTTTGCAGTCGTTTTTCATCGATATTTTTATCGATCAAATATTTATACCAACCCTTCTTCCCTAGTTGAGACTATAGTTACCTACATGTGTGCATTACATGTGACTGTATCTATACTTTCTAGTGCCCGCCCCTTTTGAGCATGTGTACAATAAGATAGCACAAAAGAGTTACGCCTATTTTCTTGCGTGTGTGCCAAAAAAGTTAGTTGCATACGAAACTTTACACACTGAATTATGACGCAACGGCACCTTTTACCATCTTTATTGCCTGTAATTTTGACAATTCAACAATAGTAGTGCAAAGAAATCAAACATGGAGCAATTTATTAAGCCCAGGCGCCTTTTTCGCGGCGATCTTTTTCTCGGTGGTGTTCTTTTGACGCGCTTTGATGAGTTCTGTTGATTTGTCATTGATCGGCTTAACGGAGTATTCCTCGAAACGCACCAACTTTGAAATGCACCAAAAGAATTCCTAAAAAAAAAGTAAATATTAATCAATATAAAAATATTATAATTTTATTCCTCGAAATGCATCAACGATGAAACATAGAGAAGAGCATGAAGGATCTGTAATAAATGATATCGATAGACGTTTCATTTGGTGCGTTTCAAAGTTTGTGCGTTTCAAGGAATAACCCAGCTTAACACCGAGAGTTGGAAATCGCGCGGAAAAATTCCACCGCGATATTTTTGCGTCCGTGTGAACGTGGGCCCCGCGTGGTGGATTACGACCCACTCCCTCTCACTTTACTTCAAACTTGTTCGTATTGTGATAGTAAATGTGTTCCGCAATTGGTGTGCAAATCTTCTATAGAAATACAATTGCTATGACATTTTGTCTTGTGCTTGATAAACATTAATAGATAGATCCATATCTATTTATGTTTATCAAGCTTTCATAGCCAAACCCAAACCCTTGTTTTAAAAATGGCAAGCAGATTTTTTTACTTTAATTACAACCAATTACCATAATTAAAAACAAACAAACAAAACGAAAAATTATTAGTTAGTTATCATCATCTGCCTAGCCTTTTCCCAACCATGTTGGGGTCGGCTTCCAGTCTAACCGGATGCAGCTGAATACCAGTTTTTTACATGGAGCTACTGCCTATCTGACCTCCACAACCCAATTACTGGGTAATAACGATACCCCTTGATAAGACTGGTTGACAGACTTTCGGGCTTCTGACTACCCGTAATGACTGTCAAAGATCCACGAATGACAGCCGGGACCAACGGCTTAACGTGCTTTCCGAGGCACAGAGGGGTTACGGTATGTAACGATGGTCACCCATCTACAGACCAACCGCGGCTAGCGTAGCTTAACCTGATCTATCGACCTGTGCGGCTGTTATTATATAGCCACGGGCGGCCCCTCAATTCTTTATTAGTATTCTTATGAATTAGGCTCTGCTGTACATACTTATTTTGTTACCGTTTAGCTACTTAAAACGTTAAAGTTTACTGTCATGACGGTAACATTTTGGCTCAAGCTTTAACTGTTTTCGGATCAGTAAAAAATACTGTTTTGAACGTTAGGCTCATATGGAACTATTTAAAGCAGTTCAGATTTTTCTTTTTTAATTTTTATTTACTGCTTATTTCTTTCAGTGCATGATTCTATACTATTTGGACATTTAGAAAGTTTCCAGTTTAAACACTCTAAAAGTTTATATTATCATCATCATCTGCCTAGCCTTTTCCCAACTATGTTTGGGTCGGCTTCCAGTCTAACCGGATGTAGATAAATAGCAGTGTTTTACATGGAGCGACCTATCGCCTATCTCCACAACCCAGTTACTTCGTAACACGATAAGTACCCCTTGGCAAGACTGGTTGTCAGACTTTCGGGAGTCTGACTACCCGTAACGACTGTCAAAGATCTATAAATGGCAGCCGGGATCAGGGGCTTAACGTACTTTCCGAGGCACGGAGGGGTCTCGGTATGTAATGGATGCTCACGAATCCACGGCCCGACCGATCAAGGGTTGCGGATCGACCCGTGCGGACCTTATTATATTATAACAACTAACTGTAAAAATGAACCATAGGTATTGGTTTGGCACTTTTTACGTTGAACCTGTTCAAATAGAAAATTTCTCACATCCAAACAGACAAACCGACAAACAGACAATATTCCAAAAATTTATGAAATAGCACTGTTTAACCAACAGATGCCATATCAAACATTTTTGGAATTTTTGTTAAAAAAAAATTGTTGGGTTGTTAAAGGATAACTCCTTTAACACCCCAACTATTTTTTTTTTATATTTTCAATGTACAGAAACGCCTCGTCTACAGATTTATTATATGTATAGATATTACAGACACACGTGCCAGTTGTTGAGTACCTTGCATCGTGATTGGTATTGAAGTGGTTTCAAAGGTTAACAGAGTTCTCGGTACCAATACTCGTGAGTGTCGCAGCTCGTGGAGGCTATTTTAATGAGTGTTGCGTTAAAATAGCCTCCCCGAGCGGCTACACTTACTATCAAATCTTGCACGCTCGGTAGCCGGCCTCGGTACATACCACTTTGTTGACTACCTTTCTATTCTGATATAGGTCGATACTTTATGCCGATACAACACAAGATTTGTATAAAGGATTGTTGCTTTACACAATACCTATAAATAGGACGTTTGCGTAGAGCCACATGGAACGATGCATTGCTGTAGCTTCGCATCAAACGGTTACAGCGAAAACTGGCGAGTGCAAGGCCGTGAGTTCGAGGCTCATCTGTTGCTAAATTCTCATTTAGCACAATAATTATTATTTATTTTTAGGTTTTATTAGTAATGTGTCTAGTAATGAGTACCTAACCAACACTACTTGTAGACAATCTTGAAAGTAGGCAGTTTAATTTTTGGCAATATTACTTTTTCAACCCCAAAATTTGTCTTAGACAACATTTAACTTGTGGGATTTACCCCTGAATGCCCACGAGTTTTTAACTTTCTGTCAAGTACCCTAACAATCCGAAGGTGATTATGATTGAAAGGTGTAACTAAGTTTACTAAAGGTGGCACTGAATAAGTTTGCTGATTTATTACAGTCTTGATTCGCCATATCAAAATATATGTCTAATGAAATATTCATTTACCTGGCGAGAATTCTTGCCTTAGTTGTTCGCAACAAAATTCAATTTTCCACTATATTTATCCCTTTACCTGCATTCCAAAAAAACCTGGATGTTAAATCTTTCGATTTAATATTGTTTCTTTTGATTTATCGTAATTTTGTTCCTTTACATAGATATAATCAGCTTACAATTTTGCCGTCATCCACCATGCGGGCTCAGTGCGGGTTGGTAGATGTCACGTGTCTTCGAATTTTTGGTCCTAGAACATGCCGATTTCCTCACGATGTTTTCCTTCACAGTTTTGAGAGCAGTGGTGATGAAGTAATTTACACAAAGTAAAGCGCCTGTCTGAGTTCGAACCTACGACCTACAACTCGTAAGTCGAGACCGTTACTACTAGGCCACTACTACTATCGGCCATTTCTACTCTCTCTCTGTTCCTTTATGGTGCCATTTATTATTATTTACCCTGCTTCTTAATGAGGAAACGTTTGGAACAGTACAAATAAATATTCTGAATGTTATAATTACTTAAGTAACATTTTACTGTGTATTTAAGTCACACTGATTGCAGGAAAATAATTAAAAGCTTATTTAACTATCGCTCGACTTGCTTCCTACGTATTTTACGTATTTTCAATTCTCACAATCACAGTATCCTAGGTACTCGAAAACTTCGTCAATTAATCCTGTGATTACACGTTCAGCTCGCAAATAAAGTGATTCATTACAGCCGGTCTATATCAAAGGAACTTGTGAGCACTAACCTGTTAAGCTATTTGCTCTCGGCTAAACACACCGTTTTAGTTGTTGAGTATTTTCTTCTTACTCTTTAATGTACACATAAAATTACAGTGTTTTACTGAGTCTTACGTACAAAGACGAGTTCAACCCAAAATTGAATTCCCTAACACTAACCTCAGTGTGATTAAGAGATTTAAAAATGAGGATAATAGGTGTGCCTACATCCAATAAACAAATGGCATGATATAATTATAAAACTGACGAAATGTGGGTGTACTTTAGCAGCAGGTGCACCTCTGCCTAACCCGCCTGGAAATTCAGGCGTGAAATTATATTATAATTTTTTATAGTTTATTTATTTTTCATTTCAACGTTATATACCTATATATCTGTTTCTTCTTACGAATAAACAAACAGTTCCGCCGCCCGAACAAGTCAGTCAGCTGGAAATATTTTACTTAAAGTTCACCTTGAACATGAACATAACTCTTAGTGTGAATCGACTCGGCTCAATGATCTATAAATATTCTATCTACTAAATAAAGTTAACACTTTATATTCTGTAGATAATCATTATCATGTTATTGAATAGTAGCTACCTAGCTCCTATAACTATATCTATACAGATATTATTTGTGTAAAATGATTCGCAGATTTATTTTTCTTTTTATCTTTTTATGTCTAGTATATAATGTTTATTTAATTACTTAGATTATTTATTCACTTATGGCATAAAAAGACATGAAGGATATTTTCTGAGTTTAAAAAAGCGCACATCGGACTAGCAAGTTTAAAATATATTTTATCTGTGCCGCACATTCCCGCACTAGTGCGAGTAAGCAAAGTGTGCACTTTACGGGCAAGTTTACGTTCCTACAAACGTTCACATTTATCGCCATCTGCGACTTTAGACTCTGTGTGTCTATAATTTTGTGTCGTTGAAATGTACTGTATGTTCTCGAATAACATCTATCTCCTTTGTCCTCAGGAGTGTTCTGTCTTCGTGTTCGACAAGCGCATTGCGGAGAAGCTGTACAAGCCGAAGCGCAAGGAGACCATGCTGGACAGTATCCGCATCTGCGTCAGCACCCTGGAGAAGCAGCGCCATTCGAAAATGCTGCAGGTCATCCACGCGCTGGAGGAGGGTACCACTACCATCGCCTTTGCCTCGGAGCCTGTTCTCGGTAGCCTCCATAACATCATGAATTGGCATGTAAGTACATAATTATACTAATTTACTAATCACAGTCCGATGAAACATTTCAGCTTTGTCTGTAGGATAGCAAGTTGGCAACGCATCTGCAATGTCTCTGGTATTGATTTTATTATATTTTCTCATTAAACAGTTTATGGGTGCGGTGCTACCAAGGTTAGTACGACTTGCAGTTGTGACAAATGGTCTTTTTCTTTCGAAGTACAGCTACACTCAATTTCGCCAAAAGATCAGGTACATTTAGTAAACCGTTAACGATTTTAGAAGAAGAATTTAGCCTGTAACGTCTTTTTGATGTTCAATTGAACATATTTTAATATTACTGAGCCTTGGACCAAAAGAAGAATCTCGTGGACAGCTAGAACTGTTTAAACGAAGATATCTGGAAAAGCTTCTTTGGATGCGTTCAATACTGTTTACGTAAACATGATAAGTAGACTCTTAACTGGAGATGCATAGTCCAGTAGACATGTCACAAGAGTAATGAAGAGCACCTTTAGGGTAGAGATGGACTGGAAATCCCGACATATTATTTTTATAAAGTCAGACATTTTTGAAGCTTTGGCAATGATATTGTCAATGTGGTTGACAAATGTGAGCTTAGAGTTGAGCTGGACTCTCACGTCACGAATCGTGTCCACTGTTTGTAGTGTTATCCCATTTATTGAGTAAGACGAAGTTAAAGGTTTCTGTGTTTTGGTAAATGTTATGTGGCAGCACTTTTTCACATTGAGGAACACGCGGAAACTGCGTCGAGGTCAGTCTGAATTATGTAGTAGGAGCTAGATGAACGTCGATGAGTAAGTTTATCTATTTATAGCTTTATCAGCAAAAATAGGGCAACTGCTGTGTAACTAACTAAGAAAACTATGTCAACGACGAACATTAGAAAGAGAATTGGGCCCAGGTGCGAACCTTGAGGGATTCCGGATGTAAAAAAATAATAAACTGGTGTCTTAAAACCTATTCTTTGTTTTCTTTCTGTGAGACACGGTTCATGTAAACCAATAAAGCAACTGACCAAATATGCCGAAATCCTCAAGCTTCTAGGTATAATTGAGGATTTTAAGGTTCACTATACTGTTTCATTTCCATGACGCATCTCAAAAGGAATGTCGTTAGATTTGGACTTTTTTTTTTTTTGGACGAAGCACTAAAATAGTTTCGGATTATGTCTAATGCTCTTTTCAGTGAAGCTCATATAGTTTTTGTAAAAGCTGTTGTCATCATAGTTTTAGATCTCTAATAGTCTATATTCAAAGTGGTCCCTTGGGTTTTTATGTAACTTGCTCTAAGTTTTCTTTTTTATTTATGAGTATTATGAGAAGTTTAGAGAACCAGGGGGAAACTTATCGCTCGGTTTTCTTTTATTTTGCAACGTGCCTTTTCTAAAGTTGTATCTAACAGGAATCTTACTCTTTAATAAAGCGGGGGACGTGTTTTATTAGTATTTCGAGGGAAAGGTGGTGAGTAATGTGGTCTCAGTTGATTTTTGAGTGGCCATTTGTATTAAGATCCTGATTTTTTTATTGCAATGGAATTTTAACTTTGTTTGAGTTTGTTTCTTAAAAATGGCATTACCTAAGAGTGTGAATTCTCGTTTAGTTAAATAACCTTTTTTCAGTTTTGGGCTAAAGGGTTCATTCCTTTCTTCCTTGTACATCACCTGCTCGTTCTGCCGCGACCCCGTCTAGCTATGTTAACATACCTACCTAAATTTATTTTAGGACTAGGTCGGGACTTCTGCGTTAATTGGGTACCCTTCACGCATCGAAATCATTAGACAAAAAGTAACTCAAGACGAGTCTTCAGGTGTTTATATATAAACAAAAACAGTTACGAGTAGAACATGTAGGCATTCTGAGCAGGTACAAGACTTCAAGAAAACAGTGTAGTAAAATAAAAAGTTTAATTATTTATTAATAGTAGGCCGCATAATTGTTTTATGAGCCTCGAAACGTGTGTGGCCTGCATAAGGTTAAATGTCACTTGCACTTCATGAAACGACAAGGACTATTTGGTTAGGTAACAGTTAGATAGTTTCAAACTTAGTGAAGATTTAAGTTAGTGGGAATGTTGTCAAAATTGGTAAACTTAAGCTCTTTGTACACGGCACGATTTATTTACGGTACGACGTATAAACCGCGTCGTAGAAAAAACGTGTCTGTCAACAATCTTCCATAGTGATCCATATAACACTAATGACCGTGGCTACACACGGCGAATAAACCGTAATTTTTTACGGCAAGAAAAACGTGCGTGTTTAAAGGGCCTTACGAGGTCAAATATAGTAATAAATTTAAAAAGCCAAAATCGTCGCTCATTCATTTCTGCAGGAGCATATGTAGTAGAAAAAGTAAGAGAAATGGAAGTGGGTATTTTAAAGCATAAAGCTGCTGCTTTAAGGTGACCTTTCGTGAAATACTTTACCAATTTATTTTGTTAGGAAATGTTTTTTTAGGTAATGAGTTTTTTAAAGAAGCGGTAATCCAATAAAGTAATTATTTTACAGGAAGGAAACAGTAGGTAAAACAAGGCTTCGCAGATTACAACACACTTGCCTGTTTTCATTAACACTAGGCGACACCTAAATGTAACATATCATGTAAACATGAAGCAGTTGCTTAGCGCTGAAAACATATCACCAATCACAAAGCAATGACCAAAGTGACGACTTCGATGCGCTGATGCGCACACTGATGCGTAATACTTAAAGCAACATTGACAGTTTGCGAAGCAACAGATTTCTTACAATTTACAGACACCGAACTTGTCTTAAAATAACACAGGCAAGTGTCAAAGAAGCTGACGAGCTGCCACTGAGAAGCAGAAGAAGTGGTGAAACAGGCGGAAGCGGTTGCTGAACTAACGTTTAGCATGACTTAACTAGCGGTTGGTTTGATCGACGTAAGCTTAGGGTTTTCTGAGGCTGCCATGGCCGCCATATGTCGTTCGCAATTTACCGGTGAATGTCACTGAAACGTTATTTATGACAGTACTAGTTGTGCCCCGCAGTTTCACCCGCATAAGTGTCGATCCCTTAAGAATATCGGGATAAAAGTATTCTATGTTTTATCCAGGGTGACAGCTACCTCCATACCAACTTTTATCAAAATTGGTCCAGACGTTTGTGCGTGAAGAAGTAACAAATATACAAACTCACTCACAAACATTAGCCTTTATATATTAGTCTGATGTTGGTGTGTTTTCCTATAAAGCGTTTTTGGCATCACAAAGTCAAACCCGCTGCCATCATTTTCATGAGGGCCGTCACAGCGACCATCTCTCTTCTAGGAAACCTTTTTAGGAAGCTTCTTATTAATAATGGGTAACAGTCTCAGTCAGGCTTGTCAAAATTAACGGAAAACCAATTTTGACAGAAGACAAAACTGCAATACATATGATTGACGGACAAAACGGTTTCGTTTTCAGTTTCCGCAATTTCTAGTACATAATCAATCAATCAACTCAGCCAATTGCAGTCCACGGCTGGACATAGGCTTCTCCCATGCTGCGCTACAACACCCTGTCCTCCACCTTTCGCACCCAGTCTGTCCCAGCCACCTTCATGGCAGTGGGCTGGCCATGTCTGTCGTCGGTGCATCTAGCTGGGGGGCGTCCCACACTACGCTTGCCGATACGCGGTCTCTCTCACTCCAGGACTCGTCTGCTCCACCAGCCATCGGTCCTTCGACAGACATGGCCAGCCTACTGCCACTTCAATTTGCTTATTCTACAAGCTACGTCAGTAACTCCGGTTCTTCGATCTAGTAAATAAACATTATGTTAATTATGTTAAATTGAAATGAACATAAGGGAAGCATGCTTCAGTCAGTTTACACTGGACACTGGGCGCATGACGTACATATTTGTCTTGTATGGATACAAGACAAATATGTACCTACGTCTTGCGTCAAACAATGTATAGGAGATATCCAAATAATATTTATACAACTTGAGTTGTATCAATATTATGTGATATTAATTAATAATAATTGAATACTAATGTATTTTAAGTAGCATAATCAGCATAAAATATTCGCACTGCTGGGCGAAGTGCCACAGGCCTCCTCTGGTTGAGAGGGAGTGGGCCATAATCCACCACGCGGGCCCCGTGCGGTTTGGTAGAGGTCACATCTCTTCGAATTTTTAGTTCTTGAACATGTCGATTTTCTCACGATGTTTTTCTTCACTGTTTTGAGAACAGTGGGCTCACTGACATATTGCACTTTGTTACCTATGAGCTGCTGGATCCCGCTTAACGGCAAACGACATCGCGACAGGCCCAGACGGATGTGGCGGGATGAGCTGGACTCCTTTAATAAAGTTTGGTCCTTGACAGCTCTGCACATAGAGAGGTGGAAAGAGAGTAGGGAGGCCTTTGCCCAGCAGTGGGACTATAACGGCTAACAAAAAAAATAATAAAAAAAAAACCTAGCTGCAGATAATATTTTAAGTTACTCATGTTGTCTCATCCTGTGTTTTCCTGTCCCTAACGAATCTATACAATGTGGGAAAACCCAGGAACCAACAGCAATAATATTGAACTTGGAATAGAACGCGATAACTGCTCTAACGATACCAGTGCGGTTAGTAGAAGTGCTTAGGTGCTGTTCGGGCAAGTGAGGTTGAAATCAGTGCTCTGAGTGGAATGCCTCTAATAAACTATATCTACATATTTCTAATTTTAAAAGTAAATGTTGTTTATCTATATATATATTATAAAATGAATCAACGAAATGAAAAAAAAAACGCGCGTTACTTCCGAACGACTGCACCAAATTGGTTAATTCTTTTTTTGTTGTGTTCGGTATAGAATAGAATAGAATACTCTTTATTATGTACACCATATAAATTACAGACATAAAAATAGAAACTGTACCTACAAAGGGTGACACAATGGGCGCTCATATCGCTAAAAGCGATCTTTTAAAGACAATCTTTTCATGGATCGATATAAAACACACTGTTTCCGAATTCAGAATTTGAAGTTGAGCAAGTACTCCCAGAGTAATCATAGTTTCAATCAATCAATCAACTCGACTTATCGCAGTCCACTGCTGGACATAACCCTTTCCCAGGCTGCGCCAATCATAGTATGCACAGAGTAAATTGACTACCAACTATCCGTATATTTAATTCACAACTGTCATTATTTGACAGTTGTATGAAATGGATCCATCGCGGCAAATTAACGTAGTGTCAATTAGCTTTACAATTATTTTTTCTGACTGAACCTATTAAATGTGCCTATACTTACCCCAGGATACTTTCCACGATGCGATTGTATTATTTCCAGATCGAAGACTGACAATTGAATCCGCGTCTTGATGAAAACGCTCCGTAGATTATGCAGGAGAAAAAGGAAAAATGCAAAGAACCCACGAACACTCTAAACTGTAAATTTTATTTTATGTAGGTACGAGTAAGATAATATTTACATTTAATTATGTAAGTCTTAAAATAATAATATGTACAAGTACATGTATATAAAAAGGAGGGCAAAGAATCATAGGGCATCAAAAAATTCGACCGGATCGCTATCAACTGGAAAAGTGCCCAAAAGGCTGACAGCATTGCCACGTTATACAGCAGTCTTGATTCTTTGGCAAATAAAATTGAACTTCATAAGTTGTAAGTTGAACTTCATGAAAGAAAGTATACCTACCTTTTTAAAAAGAACTCCTTCTTGAATAGACAAAAAAAAATATTGCCGTAAGCCATAAATGAGGATGATTTACGAGCGAGAGGGTACGTGTTACATAATACTTACGTGTAAGGTAAGTATAGGTATGGCACCCGGCTTTGAAGAAGACACCTCGTCCTATATATATATTATACTCCCGGGGGATATCATAAAAACTTAATAAATTGAGTTACTTGGATAGGTAGCAACAAGCACTTTAATAATTATATAACTTATTAGTTTTATTATAGGCAGTCGCTAAATGTAAAATACTGGTATTCAGCTGCATTCGGTAAGACTGGATGCCAACCCGAACATATAATAATAATAATAAATACACATATCATAAACCTGCCAAACTTCGTGACAGTTTGTCGGCAGGATTAGCGCTCGTCTTAAACACGGTGTTAAATATTTGGTATCAACAATTTGATTAAACATCTAATTAGGTAGGTACAGATACATACTTTAAATGGACGGTAAGAAAATTATAATAACGTCGCAATTTATATGAAAATTATAATATTGCGACAATTTCATTAAGCAGTTCAGTTTTTAATTTAATCTTTTGTGTTCGCTTACTAATTCCACTATTGGTTGTTTTATTATAGATATGTAGTTAGGACAAGGTTAACCAGATGATGACTGTTCTATGTGTGGTGATCAATGCTCGTACCTCCTCTGTATGAGACCTTTGCCCTGCTGTGGCACAGTAACAGGCTGGTGTTAATGTTGAAATGTTCGTTTTTCATACTTCTCCTTATTCGTGTCGCTGGCACGACTGTATTTCAGATGTTGTCGGCCCAAAGCTTGGTTTTTCATACTGAAATATTGTTTCTCGACAGTAGTTTTACCGGAAAATTCAAAGAGCGTATAAGACAGATTCTGTCTGACTTACAGAAACCCAATACCAAAATTGCTGTTATTCTGTCGCACATAATAGCTACGGCTGGACTGGCTGTTTGGCATTGTACTGCCTGCGCTACGTAACAGGAACGCTAAATATTTTCTACAATTAGGTACATAACTACTGCTGAATATCAGTTTCAATACCTATTAAGGCTCCTTCAAACAGACGACCGTAGGAGCCTTAACTCATGGCAAGCTATAATTGCTATACCAGTCTGACAGTATCAGTCAATTGTGTAATAACTTTTTTTAACTGACTTCCAAAAAGGAGGAGGTTCTATGTTCGACTTTAAGTGTTTTTTTAATGTATTTTCACCGATTTTTCCGTAAATTGTGGAACTATTTAAAAAAATATTTTTTTGTTTGAAAGGGTATGGTCTCGAGGTGGTCCCATTGTCACCAAGTCGGAATCTGATTAGGGAATCCCATGGAAATCTAGGGAAACCCTAAAATTTTATAGGCACAGCTATAGGGATTTGGGTATTTTTTATAGTAACTCGTGCATTTGCTCTCGGAAAGCACCATTTGATGAAGTGGAACTGATGATGTATTTCACGGGTTGCGATTCGATTAGGTACTTTAATGCGGTTGCTAAGCAATTTATGCTCGTTACAATGCGTATGGTGAAGTGGAGCCGAAGGTGATTTCTCAATTAGCTCCAGTTCTCCTGGTTCTTAATAGGAGAGCTCCTCAACAATTAACGTCCCTGCATCGGGAAAAGCAATATTTTGTAAAAGGTGATGAGCAGTTGACATTAAGCTATTGTAACTTAGATAAATTACAAACTGACCTGACCCACTAAAAATGAAAAATAAAAACTTTTTTCGAAAAAAAGCAATTGACTTCCAAAAAAACACTACAAAGTGAAAATTTACTTTAATTTCGGAAGTCGGTGGCAAAAGCTAAAATACAGATCCAAAGACACCGACTTCCGAAATTAAAGTTATTTTTAATTTTTTTGTGTTTTTTGGAGGTCGGTTGTTTTTTTTTTCAATTAATATTTTGTTTAGTGGCCTTGAATACACGCACATTTTTAATAATATTAGGTACTAATTATAAATGCAGTTTAAACAATATAATTTGGTCAGTTTAAGTGCCCCGTTGGTCTCATTGTCGTATGCACGACTGCTAAGTGTAGGGTCCTGAGTTCAATTTCCAGGTCGGGCAAAGTGTTATTGGGTTTTACCACAAAAAGATTCTTAGCAGCATAATGTAGTTTGGAAGTTGGTGGTGTGACACCCCCGTTTATCGGAAAGCACGTAAAGCCGTTGGTCCAGCGCCTTATCTCTCCCCATTCATATCGGGTTTCAATCCTATCGGACTAGGGGAGTGAAGGACCAGAGAGTACACGTATGTTTACCAAAAACTTGTGCACAATAATACTTCTCGCGTAGCCGAGCCGCGAGCCACTTGGCTAGTCTGTGTTGAGCCCCTAGGCTAGTCTGTGTTGAGCCCCTTGGCTATTCTGTGTTGAGCTCGGCTAGTCTGTGTTGAGCCCCTCGGCTAGTCTGTGTTGAGCCGCCGTGACCGAAATAAGGTCAAGAGGATATTATAAGTAGGTCAAGGACATATAATATTGCTAATATCCAATTTAGGATGGAATTATATTCTGCTACTTACTCACTTAATATCGCATATACGGCATTAGATACTTAACTTATATTAATGACACTATCGCCACAATTACGACGGTATCATCGCAGATTATAGTAGGTAAGCCTTCGTAATACCGTGCAATACACCTGTCGGTATTCCACAGATACATGATTACTTAATCGATAAGAACATGACGATTGGAATTAATAGTTGATTAAACAATGCTTATTATATATTATTGCATTTTTAGTCATTAGGCTCGCCCCCTATATTGGAAAGGACTTAAAAATAACTGATAATATTTATACGAGCTATAGGTTCGTATACGTCTGCCGTACGCATTTGAAAAAAAACATGGCCGAGCTATGTTTTCATCGCTTTTTTATCCAGATACTAGCAGTGCGCCGCCGTTTCACCCGCGTAAGCTTCGATCCCGTGGGAATATCGGAATAAAAATCCTATGTCCTTTCCCGGGACTCAAACTATCTCTATACCAAATTTCATCTAACAGACAGAACATTTTCGCATTTGTAACATTAGTATGGATTTACCTGACTATCCTTCTCACTACTTTGATCCCGTACTTACGTCTATGTATTCTAACTCTTATCTTCTAAGATATTCTTTCAACAAACTCGAACATTTCAGCTAATATAATTTTAATACAGTTGCTCAAAAAGTGGTGTATTGCAGGGACGTATAGCGTTCGGGATGTGGGCTCTTACATAATAGTGCTTTTTTTTTTACCTTTCCCGAACTCGTGCGCTCTCTTTCCCAACTGTCAAAATAATGTCTATTAAAAAGAAAAACCAACCATGAAGTTTTTACTTAAGAGTTTTTGTGATTCATACAAATACGTATATTTCTAAAAAGAAGCTACTAATTTATTTCAATATCAGATTTAATGATTTAATTGAATTAGTTAGGTTAGGTTTCATTTCATTCCGTCTAATTAAATTTCATTTTCATTTCATATCAATAAAAAAAATATACTGAAGACTAAGCTGTATGGATAGTTCCCTTTGCCTATCAAAATGGGTGAAGAAAAAAAAACTGCTTATATTCTACGGTTGGCGCCATTTTCCAAAAAAAATGATTAGGTTGAGTTTATTGTGTTTTTATTATTTTATTAAATTGCTTCATTTTTTCGCAACTGTATTAAAAATAGTCGTTCAGTACACCTGCGGAACCGTCATTGCAACTTGTTCCGACTGTCAACTCTCGCCTTCGGCTGCGCCTCGGCTCGGGTAGACATTTGTCGGAACTCTTTGCAATGACAGCCTTTCCGCACTTTTAATGAAATATACTATATTATAATTGAAGAGCCAGCGTCCCTAATATTGGCAAGATTTGATTCGCCCTAGTCAGTTCACCCTGACACCTCCCACCACCCTCAACTCAACGCAGGATGTATTATTGTGCACAAGTGTTTGGTAAACACAGGTGTACCCACTCTCTGGTCCTTCACTACCGCCAACCTGCTATGATTATATTTTTTTGGAAATTCGTTCCTTGGCCTATTACAAACGATAAATTACTTATAGTATATGCATTATCAGACATCTAATTAAATATAAATGTAGGTGTAGGTTATGTGTTGCTGCGTATCTGAACCATGTTTGGCACTATTCGGAACAGCCGGGCGACAAAATATAATATACTCCAATTTGCCGCCCAGTTATTGTGTAGGACTCCTCCGATTTTAAGTAGTTACAATAACAGATCGACAGAGGTTCAAAAGTAATGAAAGGGCATTCAATTGAAGAATTAATTTAATTGAACAATTTATTCTTTTAATTAATTCATTCTGGACGAAATTATTTTAATGAAACAAATGGTACAAAGGTATTTTAATCACTACGAACACGCTATTGAACGCTGAATACGCTGTTACTACTTATTTTATTAAAGTCAAGGTTACATATTGATTACTAAATGAATGAAAATGTATCTAGTAATTAATATTATTGTTAAACCGGTTTGAGAACTTCGTAATTTTTCATGACATGACATATTAAAATCATGACGTATAAATATAATCATAACATAAACCGCTCAATTCAATCCAGTACAATTTGTATTAATAATTTGAAACAAAGGTCGAATTACCTTGATTCAAACCCGAACCCAGATTAAAATATGAATTCGCGTCCTTCATCATGGATGAATCATAAAATGAGATATTATTGCTGAGCTGTACAGGGTAAATATATTTATGCTCGTGACCCAGTAGTGGCTTAGGTATAACTCTGTTAAAAATAAGTCGAATATTATACTCTCGAATAAAGCAGTCAGTGGTTTTTTTTTTCATTAATAATCAGCCTTTATTGTAGCCTGTAATAGAAAACATCGTGACAGGCCCAGACGGAGATGGCAAGATGAGTTGGGCTCCTTTGATTAAAATTGGTCTTTAGCAGCTCTGGACAGAAAGAGGTGGAAAGACAGCAGGGAGGCCTTTGCCCAGCAGTGGGACATTACCGGCTAAAAATAAATAAATAATTAAATTAAAAAATAAAATCTTTTATTTGTCACTAGAATAATAAATACATTAAAAAAATATGACAGACACTCAAAGTCACAATCTTACATCTTACAATATTAATGTATTACAAAGAATTGGTCCTAACTCCCAAACTAGGCCTAGGTCTGTATTTTGGGGGTCAGTGCTCAGTCATGGGATCTGTTAAGGGGCTTACATGACCTAAAGCGCGGTCTGTCGTCGGACTGTGTAGAAAAGAAAGAGCAGCGCGATGAAACAACGCTGGTAATTTATTGCAAAATATGAAGCAATTATTTAATTACAAAAAATCTATTGTTTGGATTGGTGCGGGAACGCGCTCGGGCTGTCTGTCCGCACAGGAGCACGGCTGCGTTCTGCGTGTTGTCCTGTCCAGTGTTTGTCAAAATATAATATATATTATGAAGAAGACTTATTCTTTACTAGAAAAAAGTTCGAACTAGTTTGAGAACCCCGGTCCAAGCGCGGGCCGCCCGTGCCCGCCCCGCGCCCGCGCCGCTCACCCACTACGGCGACTTGTATGAACGAGCTTTGGCGTGAGTTGCCCGCGCGCTCCCGCGCCCATTTGCCCACTATGGACACTCAAAGGAAGTTCATATTATGTTTGAGATCGTCGCACCGAGCACGCCACGCGCCCGCCCTGCGCCCGCCCCGCGCCCAGTACGGGTTGACGGATGGTTTTAGTTAGAAAAAACAAATAGTAATTAGTAATGTCGCCTTTTTTTTCGTGCGGAAATTCTCATCAAGGGTGGATATTACCTTCCATCTGCAGAGAATGGAGTGCTATCCCTTACTTTCAAAATACACATAAAAGCTCAAAACATTTATTTCAATTAAACCATTTACAGGCATTATTGAATTGTCAAGGAGTCGGCCAGTCCGAAATATGAAGCTAGTTGCTCATTCTGACATTGAAATAAAATATAAAGTTTAAAACTAAAACCAAACTAACTACGACCAAAATACATACACACAGTAGTCTGCTGAAATCATAATCCTTTTGGCTTTGCCGTAGTTGAGTAGGTAACTGGAAGAAGGATTATGAATCTTTTCTACAACTTTACGAATTCCTTCATTTGATATTTTACTCTATATTTCTTGGATGTTGTTCTTTAATAAACTTATAGGAATTGAAAAGAAATAGAAAAAAGACCGCGCGATTGCAAAGTAACGCTGGAACTCCAGCTTTGAACCGGGTGCAGTCAAAGTAGGTATATATATACAGGATGGAAAGTTTAAGCAGATCCTGGAGAGAACTTAAATATTTCACGCAAGTAACACATTCCTTTATTTTATAAGTAAGTAAAACTTCTTATTTTTTTAAAGTTCCAAACAAAAACCCAAAAATCTAACTGATACAAATGCGAAAAAAGAACGCCCTGTATTATTGTGACATCATTCGAAAGGGTCAACCTTAGGGATCAAATCACTCAAACCGTATTTAATCGGAATCGGGATTTATCTCTTTACATTTTTCCATCAACACACTGTTGGTGGCATCGCGTGGGGCGCTATTCATGTACTCTCTATACAAACAACGATGTGACCTGTTGATCGAATAAACGACTGCCGAAAATGGCGTTTGTTTGGTCATGTTTACTCGTTTGTCAATCTTGTTGCTTTCGAAAGCGTTAGTGTCGGCGAGTAGCCCATCACTAACATGCGTGCCTGCAAGGGAAAAAGCTATCGGCCGGGCAGACGGCGGGCACTGGCGGATTGGCATGAGCTCATTACCCAGAAACCACGATCAGACATGGGTCAGATTTGCCGTGGTGGGCCGCGTTTTACAGTAAGTTCCCCCTCTAGTAATGAAACTACCTGATCCCAATAAAAGGTACTAAAATCAATCTTGACGTTTTAAAAATTGCTCCATTCCGTGCATTGTTCGGACTTAACTCTCCTGTCGCTCAAGTTGATTTATTAGTTCGAGCAAAAAATCTGTTACTCCTAGGGATTGGAGCCATGGACGATAAATGGTGACAACCCAGCCTTCTGGGACTACACACTGCTATCAGCCATTCGCGATTGTACCTATAGACACACCCTTTTTTAGATCGAAGGGAAAAAAAATATGTTCTACAATAATACAAGCGACCCCTCTGCTTTCCACTGTTTTTACAACTTCACAAAAAAATCTAGGTTTCTTTTATATATGCAAGTTTTTAATGCATTATACACTTATACCTTCCGGAATAGATTCTTTAAATCATAGTGAGAATCACATCTAAATCCGTTGCGTCGTTTAGAAGAAATCACGGTCAACAACTGCTTGTGGTGACAGGTCGTCTTGCTGACCATGGTTTTGTTATTGTTACTATCCTCGTCTTTGATCACGACAAAAAATTCCTTTCATAATAAAATGAAAAAATGCAATTTACAAAGTGGTTATCTGCGCCCTCGTCTTCTCTTAACAAACCTTTTGTCTCGAACACTGCATACAATAGAAGTATAAATGAACTGTTTATTTATTTTACTTCGAAGGACCTAGTTTATCATTTGTGACTTCAAGTTACAGCTATATGAACATAATCCAGCATTGCATAATATATGTAAGCGGGCACGCCCTTTACGCCTGAAGGCTTTTATTTAGTTCGCGTTGTATGCGCTTTCATTATTTATTTCTGGTTGAGTATAGTTTTCAATGTAGAACAGACAGCTGTGCTTCTCGGGAGTTTGTTGCGCCACTTCTTCTTTCCAGCTAAAGCACTAGGAAGGGGTGAAGGGCGAGCTTTTTTGGGGACTGACTCATGTAATGTTGACGTTCAAAAGTGCTGGAAGGCAATTCTCGCGTTTAGACTCGAATCGTTGTTGACGCATTCGTCATTGCCGCTCGTCTCCTATAAGTCGCTTATAAAAACGTAACATTATCCAGAATCATGTATTCTCACTACAAATCGATCGAAAATCATGAGACCCATCCTCGCCGTAAGCGGGGCGACGCCGTAAGCTCGTTCACCAGCTGATCCCGACGAGATGCCGTAACGATGCTTATAATTGTGTGCTGCGGCTTGTGGTTTCATCGAAATAATCCGGAACGGCTCGAGTCGAGGTGATACTGATCCCGTGCAGCACTTATTCGTGTGCGTTCTTGTCCGTGACCAGTTAGTAACCTTTAAGTGTAATAAATAATTCTTCGCACCATGTTACTATACCTATTTACGGAAAGTGCATTCGTATCTAATATTTAACCTAGTTCTATTACAAAACGTTAACCCGCCCGCCGTCTGTCGGACGTATGTAGGTATGTCAGAGCATTTCGAATTCAAGTAATCGCCTGTAAATAATAAATGTGAGAGGTGGGTACTAATATCATTAATTCTTAAGGTACGAGAAACATTTCGTACAACAAATTGATAACATTATGATGGACGAAATATATGTCTTTGAAATATGTTTGTCATGTACTTCTGAGAATGAGTAAAATTTATTTGCAAAAAACTTAAGATTTTTTTTTCGCTTTTTACCTTGAATGAACCCCGTGTACGTACTGCTAAATTATAATTTGACAAGTTCTTAACTTCAAAATCTCATATCAAAAACCCTGTGTAATGCGGTAAATAACTATTACGTAGAGGCTTACCCTGTACGTAATGGTTATTTACCGCATTACGCCCACTGTTAACCGGTCCTTACAAGCACTGCTTTCATCGCAAATCGTTTCATCAACGAATGGTTCGTCAGGAGAGTTTCCGTAGGGCGCTATGCACTCAATCTATTCTTACACGTCCGTCTAAAATTCCAATCACTTCACTTGAATTGAATTCATCGTTGGACTTGTTGACTCGAAGATCCGTAGGTACTACATAGATCCTAGATAGCAGAATGTACAGTCAACAGCAAAAGTAGATGATCAAAATCAGAAATTCAATACTAATGAACGGAGTTCGCGTCAGAACTCTGCCACACAGCCACACAGTCTCTGCACACAGCTCAACAACAACAACAACAACAGCAACAGCTCTGCTATACAGTTCTGACGCGAACTCCGTTAATTAGTATTGAATTTCTGATTTTGATCATCTACTTTTGCTGTTGACTGTACTTCAACAACGGACGAAATTGTTCAGAACTTCGAGCAAGTCTTCGTAAACCTTTAGATGCTTTTGGAAATTTATGATTGAGGAACTACCTCGTATTTTCAAAGTTGTTGTTACTGGAAAGAGTATTAAAGATTTCCATGTATTTCAGTACAGTGACGTCATTGACTCGACCGCTAGTGGCAGCGGTCGTCTGTGAAACCCAGAGGTTTCACAGTTGATTTACGAAACAACACATTCAAGTAAAGGTCATTCTCCGACCGATTGATTGAGTAATTAATTCGGTTCTCTGTATGCATTGTTATACGATAGGCAGTTGAACAATAAATTTTGTACCGAGAAACTGGTTCTGTAGTACCTACAATGAGCACTCGCACTTATCATCCCTATATTTCACCGACCCTCACTACTCCTTAACACAATAATACTGTAATTTCGACATGACGCATTAAATATTTATATCGCTTTACTTATCTTTGACTACGTTTTTCAGCCTTTTCGTTAAATTATTAAGCCGACACCAAATACCTGGCTATTGGTATAGGCGTAGGTACTGGAACAAGTTTTGACAACAAATTCTGTATAGAGGGTGGATTTTTGAGACAGGGCAGCAAGGACAAGTATTGTACCTGCAGGAAAACGTTCGAAAGCCTTTATCTTTTTCAAAGAAAGAAACGAGACTACGACAATGCCTAAGAGAATGGGCCAAATTCACCAATGAAAGATATCACTTAAATTCGAGGATTGAAATTGAAATTTTGTTTGTATAGAAAAAACCTTCAATTTTATTCCTAAGATAAAATGTATCTGAGGGGCAATTCTCGTAATTTCAAGAACGTTCACGGTCTGATCTCAGTCTCAATCCGTCAAAAATACCTCATTGTTGACATTGATTGTCGCTGCGATGAGATTGTGGCTAGATATTGAACGTTTTTAATTACGAGAACAGGCCTTCTGGTGTTGGTGAAATCAGCCCTGAAAAATGTCATTATCCCGTAGCTTCAAAGGTTAAGGTACCTACCTTACTGAACCGTCTTAGAATCCGCCCCGCATAGCCGCTATCATAAAAGGATAAACAGACGGATTAAATAATCAAAACATCATTAATTATACAGTCTATACGATTTTCTAAGATTAGAATCACGTTTCAACTTACTATCAATTTGTTTTACTTTTATTAAAGTAAAACTAGACGAAAATTATTTACTGTAGGTAATCATCGGTAAAGCTTGTAAGCGGCGAGGCGAGGGACCGAACATACTGTGTCTATTTCTAAACTTGAGCTCAGTCTATTTATATAATAACTATTATTTAGAAGACTGTTAGACACACACATAAAGACACACCCATAAATACACACAAAGACATTGTTTTTCCACTTCGTTATAGTTGCGTATGTATTTATTATTTTACATTACATTATAATTATTAATATTCTTGTGATATTTATTCTACATAGAACTATGTTTGTATGTATTATTTGTTTAATTTTAATAAGTGAATTGTTTTTTATTTTATGTATTTTACTTTCTCTTCTTACACACGATGTCCACATCTCTTTATTTAGTTTCCTGCGATGCTGGAAGTTATTTCTTTAGAACTAAGCATCACTTTTGTACCTATGTATTGTTCTCTTTTTTTTGTCTGTTTAAATGTGTGTACTTAAATAAATAATTCTACTTAAATAAATGTCGTCGTATTGCATCCTTGAGCCCCTTTGAAGTGCTACGAAAATAGAGCATGTGCTACGCCGAACGTAGTAAGTGCTACGCTACTACGCCAAACGTAGCAAGTGCTACACGAAACGTATCAGCTACGTTTCTTTTCTGTTGGTATTTTAACTCACAACAAGCCCATTTTCGCAGGAGTGCAACGTGCCGCATGGGCACGCTCCGCCGGTGCAGCCGCACCCGATCACCCTGGGCCCGCCGGCAGCACAGCAGCAGATACTAAACGCGCCGTCCGTGCTCCCACCGCACGCCAAGGAGTACTACTTTCTGGACATCGAGCTGCGTTATGGATTGTTGCAGGTAAAGAAATAATTGTTGTCTAGTCGGCCTCGTAACGTTTCACTTGCATGTCATAAAACGACAAGGTCTAGAATATAAACTCTAGACCTCGTTTTATTACTAGTAGTTTCAACCTTAGTGAAATTTCAATTTACTGGGAAATGTGTCAAAAGTGCAAAAGCAATTACGAGGTCGAGCATACTGTTTATAATAAGACAAAAGAATTTTTCATCAATTTTCATCTACTTCGCATGACATTTTATTTACATAGCTTGTTCGTCATGAAAAGTATTTTTATAAGATTATATATTTTTTTCTAAAATTGTCATATCTGCCTGCTGAAATATTAATCCCTGTATTTGGCGTTACCGACAGTAGTAACGGTACTAGTATGAGGGGCGCCGGACGTAAATTCAATTTTATTTTTCAGTTTACCTAACCATTATCTCAATGCATTTATTACATCTCGAAATTAACTTTTCAAACCCTGTAAAAAATAACTCTCCTCTTTCTCTGAAAAATGCGCATTTATTGCCGCCTTGAGCTCTTCATTGTTGGAAAATCGTTTCCACGAAGGTCTTTTTTCAAATAATGGAACAAATAATAATCAGTCGGGGCTAGGTCTTCAAAATCACAATCTCGCACAGCAGTCTTGGAAACACGCGCCTTGTGGACCGGGGCGTTGTTGTCGTGAACAAGCAACACGACAGTGGTCAGTTTACCCCGAACCCACAGAGAGGTGGGTCATCTCTGCTATCATTTTGATCTTCATTCGGGCATCCTCCAGTATAAGCTTCTCAACTTGTTCACGTTTTCTTCCGTAGAGGCAGTAACCGGGCCGCCCGAGCGAGTGTCGTCTTCAATACTCTCTCTGCCTCTTAAATTCACTTGATTACTCTTGAACCGTAAATAACGAAGGTTCAGAATCTTAGTAAACAGCCACCATTTCTTTGTGAATAGTTTTTTTAACTTTTTCCTTGTTTGGTAAGGAATTTAATAACAGTGCGGTGCTCGCTTTTCTTCAACATTGTCACGATAGCCATTCCAGTTGTCGTTGACTAAGGATAACTCGCAAACTAATGATCACAACTATATGAAATTTTACCTTTCCACCCTTAGATAATGTCATTAATTTTATTTATTAATTAGTCAAATTACCTACATCATTAGTAAATCACCCTGATACCGAGAATACATTGAACGCCCCTCTTAATTTCACCAAAACCCATACTCTTCCAGCTGGAATACAGCAAAACTACATAGCAACAAGAATATGTATCAACAGATTGGTATAATTAGAGAGGGTCTTCTTCTTTCATTCCATAGATTACGTTTCTGCCCCGAGGTCCAGTCCTATCTCTCAAACACACTGTATTTTAATAATTTCCATTTCAAATAAAATGTTTTAGGGGAGAAAATTAGGCCATTTGTACACCGCACGGTTATTTTACGGTACGGCGTATAAACCGCGCCGTAGAATAAACGTATCCATCAACAAACTTCTACAGTGATCCATACAACACTGACGAACCGTGCTTACACATGGCGTATAAACTGCGCCGTTGAAAAAACGTGTCCATCAACAAGCTTCCATAATGATCCATACAACACTGGCGACCATGCCTACATACGGCGAAACAACCGTAATTTTTCACGGCAAGAACAACGTGTTTGTACAAAGGGCCTTATACCTAGTTTACTTTGATACATTTCTAAAACTTTGATATACTGACTTTAACAAGTCTACTATAAAGCCAAATATTCTTTTGTAACGCCACTCAGGGATGTCAGATTTTTTTTTCACTGCTTTTATGTTCACACTTATCCTTTTGAAATCAACTACCTCTCACCGATATAAAGTGCTTTGTTAGGCGGACGAATATATTATTTTCAAACCAGGTATCAAACTTTAAAATACGCTGTCGTCCCACTTTTGCGATAACAGTGTCAGTTACGCTATACTCTCACGCACACACCCTCGTATTTGATAGAAAGAGACGGAGAGATAGAGAGAGACAGTGTGACTTTAATACGAGTCTTTAATACGTAGAGCAATCTAGTATACGTTTTTAGAAGCTCTCATGAAGTGGTCGCCATCTTGGATTTTCATTTTGACCTCACTACTGGCTTGAGTACCCTCGATTTCTACCAGCTTACTCCTACCGCAAGTCGCGTTAAAGAACTTCATTCCAAAAAAAGGCAACATTTTGTCGACCCTCTAAAAACTGGTTGACCTAATGATATACGCTTTTTTAAAGTAAATGTGCTTCTTTTAACTTTGTGACCTTTTCTCAAAGTTAATCGCAGTAACTAAGCAAGGTCATGCGGTAGGTGAGTGAGAGATGCTGAGTGCCGGAATCCTAAATCGTTAGATTGGGTCACTAGTCCATACTTCCATACTTATAATATTATACATGCGAAAGTGTGTCTGTCTGTTACCTCTTCACGCTTAAACCGCTGAACCGATTGAAATGAAATTTGGTATAGAGATAGTCCCCGATATTTCTACGGGATCAACACTTATGCGGGTGAACCGCTGCTTGTAATAATATATGTACAAGTATATAAAAATGAAATAATCATAGGGCATCAAAAATTTCGTCGTGTTTTTTGGTGTGACCAATGGTTCACGTGAAGAGTCGACCAACCGCTTGGCAATATCTCGAAATACTAAGTGAGCACGCGGACCGCACGTTCACTAATGAATTCATTTCCATTTTCACTTTTGATACATTTTGTGTTCAGACGTTTCACTACGAGTGAAAGATGACAAGTGAAGCATCTGAGACAGACTGTAGTGGGGTAAACGTTGTCTACCTAAGGATACTTTAGGTATTAATAGATGAGAAGGCTTAAGATGAAAGATAACATGAAAAGGCTTCTGTAGTACGAGTAGAATCAAAGGTTAAGATCACTTTAATATAAAGCTTTTTATTTACAGTGGATGTTACTGAACTGAATAGTTTTGTACACAGAAATGACCTACGTTAAGGTGTATAATAAAGCATATTTACACTAGCTGTACTCGCGACTTCGTTTGCGTGGATTTCGGAAAACAATAATGCGACTCTTAGCCTTTTTTTTTAAAAGGTTTTTTTTAGGTCGACCTGTATGTAACTAACTATGTAATGGAGTCTAGGGTAACTAATTTAACCATCTTCCAAGGGTCGTAGCGTAGTGAAAATTGGCAGCTGTATGTAGTTCTGATGACAATACAATAATATGGTACTGTCGAACTGATCTGATGATGGAGCCGGAAGATATGAACTGGAACTTCATGATGCAAAATCGTATCATAGCTATTTGGATTTTTTAGAAAAGTCTTGTAATGAACTTTGACCATGATTAGTTTTTTGTTTTTACGTGCATTTATAAAAGCGTGTTTTTCTAGTGTTTTTTAAAATATTAATTTAATAATTACTGATTATTTTCCAAAATAACATTATTCTAAATTACTCCTTATTACATCAGCTATCTCCCATCAAAATTGGACAATCTGTTTCGGAGATTAGCGGAACGAACAGACAGACAAAAATAAAAATGGTTTTAAGTACGTTACATGCTTTTAAATGCATTTAGTATCTACATAAAAATCTGTTATTTTGACATTAAAAACAGAGACTTCAATTTTATTTATTTGTAATATTATGTAGTATAGATATTTGACGTTGTTAAGAACAGAGTAAACTTTGCGCCCTAGAAGAATGTTGAGATTATAAAAGCTTTTAAACTTTGTGAAAGTTATTTGTGTTTAGTAAGTGCATTTAGTGACGACGGAGCTCAGAGGCCATTATTATATAAAAAACTAAAACCAAGAACAGCGAGGGCAGTATCAGCTAAATAAACAAAGGGCATTATTTTGTTGATCCTCGTAGTACTTGTTGATGTACGCTTTTTAAAAATAAACGGGCTTTGTGGCCTTTCAAGCTGATTGCAGTAACTAAGCAAGGTCACTAGGTAGACGAAAAAGATGCTGGGTTCCGAAATCCTACATCATTGGATTGGTTCACTAATGAATTCATTTTTCACTTTTGATTAATTTTGTTTCCAGTCGTTTCACGTGCACCTTTCACTCCAGTGAAGTATCAATAATCGACTTATAACGCGGTCGTGAATAAGATACTAATAGAGCGTTAGAAAGAGATTGTGACATCGGTATGAGTGACTGGGACTATACTCTACAAAGTCCTGATTTTTGTAAAACTAGATGTGCTACACAGTGGTACAGCGGTTGAACAGTGAACAGTTTTACTAAAAATAGAAAACTATTTTTTTTTTTTCAAAATTTAAAGACATATATTTTTTTTTTTATTTGAAATGGGTTTGCTCTTGACTCTAGTCTAGGTCAGAGTTGACAGAGACAAAGTCGACGATGGAGTGAGCTCACCCAGAAGAAGCCTGTAAATATTTAAATATCGTAAAAATTGTCACGAAATAAACCATCCATGAATAAAGCACTAGACACGCGCGAGGCGATGGAATATTAACAATTCAACACAAACTTTATCGTATTATTACCAAATAATCACAAATTGAGTATGTTGTTGAATACAAACGTTAAAGTCAAAGTCAAAGCATTTATTTCAAATAGGCACATAAAAGGCACTTTTGAACGTCAAAAATTACGATAATTGATTCTAGTCGCCCATTCCAAAGGGTAGTTTTCGTATGGAGAAGAACGGGCAAGAAACTCCACCGTTACTCTTTTAAAAAGTTTTACAATATTTTGCTTACATTCATTATATAATAATAATATGTGAAGACGATGCACCTAAAATAAAATTACTATACCACAATAGGTAAAAGAATTAAACGATAATAATGGTCCCACCCACGGATATCGATATATGGTCCCACGACTTGAATGTTAATTATTGTTATTAATTATTTCAGTTGTGTATGTTTAAAATACGTATGTAGAATACGTGATATCAATTAATGTGGTAGGTAACTTAACCATCACTTTGTATATTATCGGATACTGAACATAGGAGTATAGTCACATTTTCAACGGTAATCTTTAATTGGGCTTTACAGCTGTTATCGGAATCTATTGTTTTGTAGACGTAATTGCTATACCACCCTAAGGTTGAAAGTCACTTGCACTTTACCTCTGCAGTTTCGGCTTGCTGGTCGCCTCCGACGACCAACCTCAGCCGCTAAGGCTCCCACGAGTGCATATGCTTTGTTACAGTGGGCGGGGGTTGCACTTCCCGCAGCGCCGGAGATGATGCAGAAGAAACTTTAAAGTGTTTTGAGGTTAGGTTACAATAAATAGATAGATCAGATGACTACATGAAATTCGAGCTTTCATTGACCATTATTTGATGACAATAATAAGGTAATTTTATGTTCAATTGGGATTTATTTTATGTTTAATTCTATTTTTGGGCAGTTGCCCGCCAGACACAACGCTCATCTGGTCCAGTAGAGCAGTGGTGGCTAAGTGGTAATGGCCGCGACTTACGAGTTGCAGGTTCGAACCCAGACAGGCGCTTTACTTTGTGTAAATTATTTCTTCACCACTGCTCTCAAAACGGTGAAGGAAAACATCGTGAGGAAACCGGCATGTCCTAGAACCAAAATTCGAAGATATGTGACATCTGCCAACCCGCACTGGGCCCGAGTGGTGAATTACGGCCCACTCCCTCCCACAGAGAGGAGGCCTGTGTCCCAGCAGTGGGAACATTATAGGCTGATTATGTGTGTGTTGATGTGATGTTCAATTGTAGTAGATTCACTCATCAATTACGCTAACGTATAAAAATATAGGTGACTACGAGTATATGAAATTATCTGCGATGTGAAAGAGACTATGGATAGACGAGAAATGTATTGACTGTTTTTTTACCATTTGTTATTTATTACAAGATAATTCAAAGAAATAAATTTTCATTATACGATAGCTTTGAGTACGGGAAGACCAAAGTAACGATGGATGGACTGCGTGAATGATGATATGGTTAAAAAGGGGGTGACTACCGAGATGACGACTAATAGAGAAGTATGGAAAAAAATGACATGTTGCGCCGACCCCAAATAAATTGGGACAAGGTCAGGAGAATGATGATTTATGTTTCTCTATCTTTGATTAGCATTCCAGTACAAACTAAAAACCATTGTAATTTTACGAACAACAACTCTGCATAGCCAAGGACGTGGGCTGACAGCTTTTTGGTCGCTCTCCTAATTAATTGACAGTGATGTATGATGATGCATTTTTGATGCCCTGGTAGCCATTCCTTTTTTTAATGATACCTGCAGAGTGCACATAACTATTTAGATATTACTTTTTATCGTGTTATTTGTGTATTATAACAGTGTTCATGATCTCAGATAATTTACATTCCATCGCCATTTTAATTAAATGTATTCTAAGTTGATTTTTGTGTGACCATTTGTAACAAAAATGTCCTAATAAGTTTTGGTTTCAATGGAATTTGACTTTTAAGTATGCCATTCAGTTTTTTGTTCCATAACTTGAATATTATCTCAAATTCTTAATTCAGTGAAGTCTCTTTCACAAATACTGTATCAACTTATCGACTTGCAATAGGTTAATATTCAAACTTGTTATTCATTTGTTCGTGTAAAAGTAAAAATGTATACAATGTGTCCGGTCATGGACTAGCGATATTCTAGGTACTTATGTAACAACTATTCTAGTACACAAATACACTATACACTAGCCATGCCAAGCCAAGCCAAGCCAAGCCTAACATTCGTTCTCCATTTATTCTTATGTTGCTACAGTATAATGAAGCGGTTTACGTAATTTCAAACAGGGATAATTAACTAGGTATGGATAAAATTTATTTATCAGATATAAAGGAAAATGGGCACCGTACAAAGGGTTTCTGCCCTGAAGCCCAATAGCCATCTATATATGTAAAATTCAAAGTCCTGATTGACTGATATATCAACGCCCAGCCTTCACCGCTGGTCCTAGCTAGAGACATGAAATTTGGAGGGTGTGTTCTTTGTAAAGATTAGGTATCCACTAAAAAAGGGTTTTTCGAAATTTCACCCAATATATACCAATAGAAACAGCTTTTTAAGAAGAACCTTTGCTTCTGACACGACTTTTCCCAGTTGTTAGTCAGTTCGGAGTTATTAATGACCAAAATAGGTGACAACTTTAGCGCCGAAGTTAAGGAATTCTTGGTGCCCAATAATTGTAATATATACGCCAAAGGCAAAAGTTCTCATTGAAAAGCTCCTTGCATTTCAATGAGAACTTTTGCTATAAACACGTTTTTAGCCAATTGTTAGTCAGTTCGGAGACAAACAGACCAAATGGGTGACAACTTGAGAACCGAAGTTAAGGAATTTTTGGCGCCCAATAGCCATAATATGTACAACAATGGAAAGAGCTTTTTAAGGAGAAGCTTTACTACAAACACGATTTTTGCCAATTGTTAGTCAGTTCGGAGATAATGTCCTAAATGGGTGACAACTTGAGCACCGAAATTAAGGAATTCATACATACAAACGCTGACACACACACACACGCATTCTTAACGCTGTTGGGGGATGCAGCAGGCTTAACGTTCTGTCCGGCCGGCCGACTCAACGGCATCTAGGAGGTCAATGTTTTAAAATAACCGTATATAGGCTTATGAGACGATGTTTGCAAGACACAGAATTAATTAAAGTTAATCAATTTACGAAATACCTGAATTTCAGTAATACTTAGTTACTCAAACACATTTAGAGCTCTGTAGCTCCTTACGTAGGTACTAACAATCAAGAGAAATCGTCGTAATAAGAAATACTCTCCTTGGTGAGATCTTTCCATTGGTATATGTCTTAACGCTATTGGGCTTCAGGGCAGATTGGCCATTCTCCTTTATGTTTTTATTTTTACACAATAGTAACGAGTTATTTATGTAGTTGTTATAGCTTTCATAGGTACTACTTCTTATTGCTAAACAACATCTAAATGTATTTAACAAAAATCTAATTTTCCAAGAAAGTTATCCAAGAATTAAAAGATGGTGAAGCTAGTTAAAAAAAGTATTTTCTTTCAACTACGTAATAATGTTATCATTAATCACTACAAAACCGATCACAAAGGACGTATTTTTTGCATAGAACCAAAACAGTGCAGAAATGTTGTATGAAATCTCATAGTTGCACAGTTTTTCATTAATGCACTGTTTTACTCTATTTATTTAGTTATAAATTTACCACAGAGGTTTAATGTTTCCCATTAAGTTTAATATAAAATGTATGCATTAGATCAAAAAGATACTGGCTGAAAATAAAAATCGGCTGAATAAAACCGACTTCGTGAAAAAAAACAAATGGCGCGCATTTTGTAGATACCATTGTAAAACTTTGATACTTTATATTTAGCAAGAAAAGTTTAAAAAAAATGGAAATAGATAGCGATATGAATGCAACTCCAGAAAGTATAAAAACAGCTGCAAATGAAATTGTTAATAACCTTTTGCCGCAAAAGTCATTTGAGTAGATATATTTTATCACGGTAGGTAGATTGGTAGTTGAAAGAAAAGTAGATTACGCACCTTGCTAAAGTGAGTAATTAATGCACTCGTGTTAATTTAGTGCCCTCGCCTGCGCTCAGGCACCAACATAACTCTCGTGCATTAATAACTCACTTTGCGCTCGATGCAACAATCTACTATAACCTAGTTTACGAAGTGTAGCTTATATAAAAAGGATTCTAAAATGAGAAAAAGGTAGGATTGCTGTGCGCAAGTTCAACGTCATGAGATTTATTTTTGCTTTGGTTACCGTGTACACCACAGAGTACATTTTATTCACTCCGTTCACCGTTACTTGTTGTAATGTTACCTTTGGCAGCGGCAACGTTATTGTGCCGAGAATAAAGAACACAATGATTTTGACAGACTTGTCAGTGGTAGCAACCTTATTAGAATGAGAATAAGAAACACTGTCATTTGGACAGTGATGCCAAATCAGAAGTTAAATAACTGTGAACGAACTGTTATGCCTTAGCTAGCACTTAAGTATGCCAAATCAGTTTTAATTTCACGCAAAAAAATTGGCTCATCATTCATCATATCGACGGTTGAAAGGCTAATTGGTCTAAGCGACATTTTTTTTTGCAATATTAGTTATATACATATTCGGAGTCAGCAAATTTTACTGATTCCGAATATGTATATAACTCAATATAGCAAAAAAAAAATGTCGCTTAGACCAATTAGCCTTTCAACCGTCGATATAAGCACAATATCGAAAGGAATCATTAGTGAATAGTGAACCCAGCTACTTAGCTAGGCGCGAAGGAAACGTTAAGTGGCATCTTCGATCAATATTGATCAAAGTGTGTCATCGATGGATTTTTGAATCGAAAATACAACTAAGTATAATGTTGCATTTTCATTTTAATGTAGGCGACAAAAACAATAAGTATTAACCATAGATGTGGTCATCTCTTTACTGCCAGGGCTTATTCATTTTAATCTTACATTATGTACTTTGACTCACGTTCTTCTCACATTATAGATGCAACAAGAATAATGTCCCCATATTATGTAATATTTTGATTTAAAAGAGTGTCCTCGGAGTTTCTTGGCCGTTCTTCTTCATGGAGATCTACGTTTTGGAATGGGCAACTAGCTTCAACTTTCTGATTAACTGACAGACTCCTTGACAATTCAAAAATGTCTATATATGCTTTGAGTTTAAGATTGTATAAATTCTTCAACGTGTGGTCCGACGACCTTTTGAAGGCCGCAGGAACCCGTTGGATGCGAGAAGCGCAGAACCGGTCGAAGTGGAGGTGCTTGGGGGAGGCCTATGTCCAGCAGTGGACGTCTTTCGGCTGAAATGATGATGATGAAATTCTTCAAAACCTTGTAATCATTATTATACTGTCGGTATTCGCTATATTATATATTTCAAGGGCCAAAGGCTTTGCAAAACATTAACATTTTACGCTACACTTTTTTAATAAAAAATATTACTTTATGAAATTGCATAAGCCTGTGCCACCGAATATCTACGTGGGCCTTTACTTTACTGGAAATCCAGTACTGACATATTGGCCTTTGTTCATTCGTTTATTCGGCAGAATAACACTCAAAGACTCAATATTAATCCGTTTCGGTAAAAATATCTGAAAATCAATGCAGGTAGGTATATCAACTGTTAAGTGCAAAACAATGTCATTTATTTACTATCAAACTGTACAGTAAAGTATGATGCAGAATATCTCCGACAAGTGAATTTAATTGCGCCCGGTCAGCACTGTCTGCTACAAATAGCTTGTCTCCACAAATGTTTCGAACTGTCAACAAACCCATTTTAAACTGAACGTTGCTGTTGCATCCTGTCGTGAGAGTTTGTGGTTTTACACTCATCAAGCATTTCTCTTTTTTTTTTACTAACGCTCATCGCAAACTTGCTCGGTTTTGTGTTATTTGGCAACTTTTGCCAAATATGAACCAACACTACAATCTAACTCTAATCTCACTGTAATCTAACATCTTACAGCAAATTGGCCAAATTAATGTTATTTAATCAAATGAGCATGGAAAAAGTTATCCAGAAGTCGTTTCAGGTATTCACGGTAAATGTCAATCATGGCTGGTTGCACGGGTGATCATCTCCGTATACGAATAATTTATTTGGCGGATATTTCATTCCATAGACACCCAGGAATTCAGTAAACACGGTGGTTTCCTTTTTGCCCTACATTATCCTACTGATGTTATCAGACTGAACAATAACTTCTCTTTCTATTATCATTCCAAATCTTCTATACAAATAAATAAAATTGAAGTGTATATTTGTAATGTCAAAATAATAGCTTTTTACTAAATGCACATGAAAGTACATATATACGAAATAATATAACAAAAAAAACTATCTTTTCTTTCTGTCTGTTTGTTCCGACTAATCTCCGAAACGGCGCGACCGATTTTGACGGGACTTTCACTAACAGATAGGTGAATGTGCTTTTATTTTAGAAAAAGAATTCGGGTTCCATGCAATAAAAACGAATCCCATGTCATCCCGACATGGGCGCGAACGAAGTTGCAAGCACCGCTACTTACTGGTTTTGTAAAATATATACACAACACTACCATAAACTTACTACTAACATAAACTTGTCAAATCAAGAACCCAGCAACACATGAATATATATTCCTCATTTCATCGCCAATGCCCAGCATTTCAGGGAGTAGCATTCAAATTAGTTCAAGCCTACCTCCACTTGCACCTGCATGTTGACTGAATACATTAAATTTCCGCCTTCACAATTATGGATATTTCGATTTAACTCCTTTGAGTAGGTAGCCGGAGCTTTAATGCTTCGATTGCTTGATTGCTTTTTTTTTTAGGTTGGAAATCATCAAATGACCCCCCTCCCGCTCTGGGGGGAGCGGAAGGGAGTGTCAGACTCTTACTGACTAATACCCACCCGTGTTCCTTCCTTAGCCCTTTATGTTCAGGGCCATCAAAGGTTCAACCAGGTTTCAGTATGTTCAGCCGATTGATCAATAAACATGCAAATTCACAAGGCTTTCAAATGACGATAATATTAGTAGGATAGTAGTATCAATATTCCTTTCGCTGGGGGAATCGAGGACTCGTACCAACTACTTAGAACTTGCGGTTCCTACTGCCACCACGAAGTTCCTACCTACAAAACAAAAAGGTGAAAAAAAAAACAGTGGCACTCCAAGAATGCCGATAGTAGTGAAAACTTGCAAAGACATAGTAATTTTATAAATATGTTTGAAAATCATTCTTCCCAAAGATAATGTACCGCGCGTTGATGTCTTTATAATGACCAAAACTTAAAACAGAGGTGTCAGTTACGGTAACAGTGTCGCGAGTTCAATGGTTTTTTCCCCATTTTAGAAATGCCCAACGCGCCTTAAGAAGTTTTCACTTCAAAAACACTTTAACATAGGTAAGTTACATTTCGCAGGTCGCAAGAGCAGTAGTGGGCCAGTGGTAATGGCCCCAACTTACGAGTTGTAGGTCGTGGGTTCGAACCCCGACAGGCGTTTTTTTTGTGTAAATAATTTCATCACCATAATCTCTCAAGCCGGTGAAGGAAAACACCGTGAGGAAACTGGCATGTCCTAGAACCAAAAAATCGAAGACATGTGCCATCTACCAACCCGCACTGGGCCTGCATGGTGGATTATTGCCCACTCCCTCTCACATAGAGGAGGCCTGTGTCCCAGCAGTGGGGACATTATAGGCTGATTATGCTACACGTGATTATGCTACACATACATTCCTCTTAGAATTATACCTATTCAAATTATTCCGGTACATACTTTCCTTGTTCTTAATAAAAAGCGTAACGCACTTTATATTCCCTTTTGTTATTTTATCTGGAAATGGAACAACAAAGGAAACAATTTGCCACAATGAAACAATAAACGATTTTTTTTCTGTTGTAAGTAGGAAAACGTGCCAGTAGGAGGAGTTCGTAAAACCTTGCTACTCCAAATATTATTTGGACTTATGTTTTGTGACATTCCTCACAGAGTTTGAAAGAATAGGTCATCTTCTTCTTAGCGTGTCGATGGCAATCTAAATGGAGTCCTGTTCCCGTAACGTGCAGGCAGCACGACACGGTCCGGGTCAGCAGGATTGTCCGAAAGGGTTACCGCTGGCCCGGAACATAAAGGGCTAAGGAAGGAAAACGGGTGGGTTTTAGTCAGTAAGAGTCTGACATGAGTCTGACACTCCCTTCCGCTCCACTCAGAGCGGGAGGGGTCATTTGATGATTTCCCACCCTCAAAAAAAAAAAAGGTTCTTTTTTTACGGAACCCTAAAAAGATGTGCATGATTAAAAGCGCAAAACGGTTTTAGAGGTGCATTCATTTAAAAAAGTGTCCATCATTAAAAAGTTAATGTGTTTTTAGGAGATTAGTTCAATATTTCCCAATGTTAAATAGTTATTTGTTCGACTGAAATTTAATTTTAAATGAGCGATTTGTTTTCTATTATTAAAATTAAATTTTATTCGAGAACATCCATAGATTTCTTATTAAACTTCAACTATTTCCGACGATCCTGCATACTTACCTCTTTTGTTGACTGTACATCTCGATGTTTCTTCCGCCATCGTCCTCGATGTAGCTCATTTTCCGTTTAGCCCACTCTCGGCCCCTCGACCGCTAAAAAAATATTTATTTATTTGTTTCCTCTCAACCTTTAAACATAGTTCACCCTCGACCCCCAGGGGGTGAGAATAAACTATAGTTAGGGATACAGTGTGGACTAAACGTCATTTTCGCAGTGCCCAATATCTTTGTTTTAAAAAATAACAACATTTTCAAAAAGTTTAGTTTGTGTCCAGTTATCATTCAGTTTATATTTTTTATAAAGACTGAGTCCGAATGACAAAAGTTTAAAAAAAATGGTCCTTTTCCACGTATACATTTAATATCAATATTTAAAAACGTCCAAAGCGATGCAAAACAATAGGTTTAAAAACTGGAAGCTCGCTCGTGCGATGGCAGCACTGTCGAGTGTCCTTGAAACTGTCGCTAGTGTCATTAATTAATTTTCGTTGTAATTTAGTAATAATGCCAATGTCTTGGAAAACCTCTCACAACGGTGAAGGAAAACATCGTGCGGAAACCGGCAAGTCCTAGAACCAAAAATTCGAAAACATGTGACATCTACCAACCCGCGCTGGGCCCGCGTGGAGGATTACGGCCCACTCCCTCTCACCGAGAGGAGGCCTCTGTCCCAGCAGTGGGAACAAGTCCAAGTCTAAAAACAGCCTAAAGAGTTTTAAACATCAAAACCCACTAGAAATTTTCAAGGAAAGCGCAAAAACATCTTCTACTGTGTTTTTAATGGTTAATTTTCGTGTTTTGGTGCGTTACGCTACAAGATAATTAACTATTAAAAAAACTTAGTAAGTTCCGAACACATACTAGGTTTTGATTAATTGGATTGGATTTTAATGGTCAGGTGACTTACTCTTTTTTATTGGTTTTAAGAGAATATTTCGTGTAAAACCTCCGATAATGCTAAGATTCTAAAGCGTATTTGACAATTTAGTGGGACTTACTATGAAAGTAAAGAGTAAAACGTTACTGGGTTTTGATGGGGCAGCTGAATGGAGAAAAAGTATCGCTTTGAACAGAGGTATTGAAGCAGTATCGCAGCGGTATGTTATACCGTAAATATTTTTAGGTGCTAAAAGGCATTAAAGCCAAAAGTTCGGGCTTTTTTACCGACTTTACAAAAAGGAGGAGGTACTATGTTCGGGTGTTTGTATGTTTTTTTTTTTTTTTTTTTGTATGTTTGTTCATCGAATACGCCGCCAATTGTCGACGGATTTTCAAAATTCTTTTTTTGTTCGAAAGTAGATAGTTTTGAGGTGGTCCCATTGTCACCAAGTTAGGATCTGATGATGGGATCTTAGAGAAATCGAGGGCAACCCTCAAATTTTATAGGCTCACTTATTGTTTTTCGCATATTTTATGAAGTATCTTGTGTATTTGTGTATGGTTGTCACCATCTCAGGTAGCTGGGCTGATGATGGAAGGTACAACTCCTTAACAGTAAGAAGTTACTCGAACAGGCAAGGACTGTTTTAGTAAATTGTTTTGATGTTTGATAGGGCATTTGCCACATTTGGTCTCATGATCATCAAGTCATGACCTGATGCTGCAGTCAGGATAGTCTGCAGAGTACCTAACTCCTCGACAACTAACAGCAGATATATCGTGTTTAGGCTCATTGAAAAGGGCTCGATGTGTGGATAAACGTACTGTTACTGAGGAACACCGAAGACCTGATGCTGAAGCCAGGAGCATCAGAAAAAGTACAAACCTTTAAATTACAGCACCGTAGTCGTGTTTGGGCTCATTTTAAACAGGACTAATTTTAAGTTCAATGCAATGTTGACATAAGTCTGGCCTGATGCTGCAGCCAGGATTATCAGCATCTAATCTAAAAACTAATAAAAGGAGAACTCAACAATTAACGTCCCTGCATCGAGAAAAGGAATATTTTATAAAAAGGCGATGGGCAAGTTGACATTAGGCTATTGTAACTTAGATAAATTATAAATAGACCCACTAAAAAGCGAGAAATAAAAACCTTTTAACAAAAAAAAAACCGACTTCGAAAAAAAACACTACAAACTGAAAAATAACTTTAATTTCGGAAGTCGGTGGCAAAAACTAAAATACTGATCCCTAAGACACCGACTTCCGAAATTAAAGTTATTTTTCAGTTTGTAGTGTTTTTTTTCGAAGTCGGTTTTGAATAATAAAATGTCATGGGTGCTATTTCCGAACACGCCTTATAAAGTGTTCTCGCTGCTGAAGTGAAAAGTTATGTGTGTTACACGAGAGCAAAGTTTTTTGCATCTCGTGCCTTTGAATCCCTCGCCACACTCAGGATTCAAAATCAGCACTCGCAGCAAAAAACGACTTTGCTCTCTTGTTGCACAAATAACTATTTCACAATTACTTTTGATGATTTTAGTGTTGTTTATGTGTAAGGCTGAAAGGTGGTCAGGATTTTTTTTATTTTTGCTGAGAATATTATGTACGATGTTTTTGATGCATTTATGGTAAGTAAATTAGAGCTAAACTAGTTGTATAATATATCCAAATCTTTTTGAGCGTCAGCTACAATGGTGTTTATGTTGTTACTGAAGTAGAAAAAAAAACACTACAAACTGAAAAATAACTTTAATTTCGGAAGTCGGAACTAAAATACTGATCCCTAAGACGGATCAGTATTTTAGTTTTTGCCACCGACTTCCGAAATTAAAGTTATTTTTCAGTTTGTAGTGTTTTTTTTGGAAGTCGGTTTTTTGTAACGACGAAATGTGCAACATTTTGTTTGAAACGTAACATTTTAAAGTTTTTATAACAAATGTTCTGCAACTGAAACCACGTTTAAAAAAAAAACTCGGAATCGTTTGTAGTTTTTTATAAATGCCAATAAACAATTGTTACTTCCCAGTAGATAAGTAATAAAATTTTTGAACAGCATTTTATTATTTCTTTTATTCATTATACCTATGACCATATCAGTTACATACTCGTATCTCGTGAAAAACCAAAGTCGCAAAATGTTAAATGCCATTAAACAATTTTTGTCACTTCCCAGTAGATCACAAAATTTTTTGAACACCATTTTATTATTTATTTTATTTATTATATGACCATATCAGTTACCTACATATTTTTTTTTTCTTCCTTCTTTCTGCAATCAGCCCTTGAGCTTTAATCAGATTGGTTGTTTCTTCACTAGGCAGTTCGAGATTGTTCATATGTTATGCGATGCGTCTTATGTTAGTTACCTACATATGTCGAGAAAAACCAAACTCGCAAAGTGTTATTGGGTTTTTCCATTAGGAACTTCTCAGTAGCAGCCCGGAATCTGGATTTGTGCCCGGTTGATGGCAATAGGCTCGCTGATATTACACAGGACTTAAACCATAATCAGCCTATAATGTTCCCACTGCTGGGACACAGGACTCCTCTCAATGAGAGGGAGTGGGCAGAAATCCACCACGCGGGCCCAGTGCGGGTTGGTGGATGTCACATGTCTTCGAATTTTTGGTTCTAGGACATGCCGGTTTCCTCACGATGTTTTCCTTCACCGTTTTGAGAGCAGTGGTGATGAAATAATTTACACAAAGTAAAGCGCCTGTCTGGGTTCGAACCTACGACCTACAACTCGTAAGTCATGTCCGTGACCACTGGGCCACCACTGCTCTCGGACTTAAACATAACTGGCGAAATGTGGGTGTAATAAAGGATATATATATACCTGTGCCTAACCCTTCGGGGATTACAGGCTTGATATGTTATTTATTGATTTATTTATGGTTTACCAACGAAAAACATCACAATTTTCTTTTCCATAATAAAACTTACTATACATGTGGGTTAGAATAGGTGAAGAAAATAAAGTCAGTCTTCAATAATAATTATTAATCTTTTATTTTTTGCATGGAAAAATAACCGTCTTTTATCTTAGCCTCGTCATGGCGTTCTTCAGTCTGACCTTCATCCTTTTCTTTCCGTTCACTCTCTCTTTCACACACACTACACTTGTCTTGTTCTTTCATACCTCCCAGAGGTATGAAAGAACAAGACAAGTGCGTTCCTCTGGGTGTATTCCGATTCCCACATTCATTATCCTGTAATGCACACTCAATTACACGTAACCACAGCTTACACAATATTGAGTACAAATGCTCTGTATGCATCATTAAATTATAAATACATTAAAAATAAACAAAATACATGCTATTATAAAAAATTAAAATAACATTAATTAACTACAATAAAACCAAGCATTAGCTTCATTTTCAATATGATCATCATCTGCATCTGCCTAGCCTTTTCCCAACTACTTAGGGTCGGCTTCCAGTCTAACCAAATGCTGTTGAATATCAGTATTTTCATTATGATGTCAGAATTATTTAATATATAAAAAAATTTAGAAATAAAAAGTAATAATTAGTTTAAAATTGAATTATAAATTGAATTAAATAAATAAATGAAAGTGAGTGAGTGTGAATTACATCTAGAGCGATTCCAACCAAGATGCCGGGTGGTTAGGGTTCCAAAGATAGCGACACTACACGAGCCTTACCGAGGAGTAGGTACTTTCTTCTCTTGTTCCAGCGCCCTTATGATATGAAATCCGCAAGAGATGTTCGCCGAGGTTTTCGGCCATCAGGCCATTTCATTTTTATTTATTACTAGCTGTGCCCCGGTTTCACCCGCCATCTAATTTAAAACAAATCTCTGGAATTAAGTCGGATTTGAAAAGTTTTTTATTTCGTCTAAGTATTTATGCGTCACCGAGCAGAAAGAAGAACCAAAAATTCGAAGACATTTGCCAATCCGCACTGGGCCCGCGCGGTGGATTACGGCCCACTCCTTCTCACCGAGAGGAGGCCTGTGTCCCAGCAGTGGGAACATTATAGGCTGATTATGATGAGCAGAAAGAAGAAATGTCAGAAAGAACGCTAAAAGAAAACGAAATAAAAGGGCGGGCGATGCGTCGAAATACTGGTATATATAAATAAGATTATGATCATAAATTTTCATTTTATTGGGGGTGCTTGAATTTGTAGAACGAAATACGAAATTCACGCGAATGAAGTCGTGTGGGATGTGCTACAGTAGAATAATAAGTGTTGTAAGGTGCCACAGTACCTAATTGTTATACCTACCTAACGTTGTATATCTTCTTTAGTTCCACCACTCAAAGTAAAGAACAACTGGTCAAGTGCGAGTCGGACTCGCACACGAAGGGTTCCGTAGCACAAGGCAAAAACGCCGAAAAAAACACGTTTGTTGTATGGGAGCCCCCCTTAAATATTTATTTTATTTTAATTTGATTATTTATTATTAAATTAAAAATACAACTGAGTATTTTGTGAATATTTCAAGTGCCTACCTGTTGAAATTTTTGATATCGAGCAAAAAAGGGCAAAAAAATCGCGTTTGTCATATGGGAGCCCCCCCCCCACCTTAAATTTTTTTTTTTTTTTTTTTAGTATTTGTTGTTATAGCGGCAACATAAATACATAATTTGTGAAAATTTCAACTGTCTAGCTATCGCGGTTCTTGAGATACAGCCTGTTGACCGACAGACGGACGGACAGACAGCGAAGTCTTAGTAATAGGGTCCCGTTTTAACCCTTTGGGTACGGAACCCTAATAAAAAGGAAGTTGGCAACTCGGAAACCCGCTTATTGTAAATTTTATAACTCCATGAACAAAACTAATCAATTGATAGTTGCGTAAAATTACGACTTATCGCCTACGCAGACGGCATAACAGATAACTTCATCCGTGGTGCATATTTTCCATACAAATAAATAAAATTGAAGTGTCTGTTTGTAATGTCAAAATAAGAGCGTTTTACTAAATGCATATGAAAGTATAAACGGTACTTTAAAAAAAATTGTCTGTCTGTCTATTTGTTTCGCCAAATCTCCGAAACGGCTGGACCTATTTTGACGGGACTTTCACTGGCAGATAGCTGTTGTTTTAGGGAATAACTTAGGCTTTTCGACATCCACGCGGGTGAGGCCGCGGGTAGAAGCTAGTCTATAGTTGTCTATTGTATTGAGTAAAAAATACTTGAAGCCTCGCGTTTAAAAATTTAACAAGTAATTACATGACAGAAGTTCCTATCTCTTCTGCCCACACTCCGTTCCTCGATTGAATTAAATGTTTTGCATATTTAGTTTCCTGCGGTGCTATTGGGTACCTACATAATTGTGTGACGACGATGTAATTTATATGGGAATCGCATAACTGTGTTGGCTGCAACACAAGAAATGTATATTTTGAGGGTATCTATTGGGTAATAACTGAGCTGGGGAGGTCAAATAGGCAGTCACTCCATGTAAAATACTGGTGTTCAGCTGCATCCGGTTAGACTGGAAGCCGACCCAAACATAGTTGGGAAAAGGCTAGGCAGATTGGTTGACAAGAATCCATCTAAGCGTTGCTTTTTACGTTGTGTATTTGTGGTTTTATTGTGTAACATATTTTGCTTAACTAAACCTTTACAAATAAGTAGGTATTTATATTTTAATGAGTTGCCGAAACATTCCATTCCCGTTTTTCAGTTTGTTTAATTATAAAGTTTAGCTCATAATTTTCTTCAGAAAACTTGGTCATATTTGATTACGCAGAGAGCGCAAACAAGTTTTTTAAGTCTTCTGTATTTAAATAATTTGTGCACTTTTAAAGCAGAAGCCTCTGCAATTATTTACTCTGTTTTTTTTTTTTAGCTTCGATAGGGTCTACTCGAGTTTGACCTAGTGGATATACTCTTTAAAGACAAATAATAACTTAAAAAAAACACACACACACACATATAGTAGATAATATCACACAAAGATAGGTCGAGTGCATCGTTAACATCATCGAATGATAATGAAAATAGATAATCTATTCGGGTGGTCCTAACTACCTGGACATAGGCCTCCTACAGGAAACGCCTCAACGCCCTGTCCTCCGCTTTTCGCATCCAGTCTGTCCCAGGCACGCCAACCTTTCTAAGGACGTCGGTCCATCTAGCTGGGAAGCGTCTCACACTACGATTTCCGATACGCAGTCTCCAATTCAGACTCATCTGTTCCACCGGCCATCGGTCCTTCGGCAAACATGGCCACTTCAGCTTGCTTAGGTACTCTGCAAGCTATGTCGGTAACAAACAACGAACGATCATCATCATCATCATCATCATTTCAGCCGAAAGTCGTCCACTGCTGGACATAGGCATAACGAACGATCGCCTCCAAATAAATAATTACCTTTTACAATATTTAAAGTATGTTACTTTGGCAACGTCATACGGAAAACGGAATGTTTTCTCTGAGTTACAATAAACAGTGGAAACCTTTAAAATGTGTTTTTCTTATCAAATTCTTGTTTATAATTGATACCAGGCGAATTCCCCGAATCAATTTTCTTATAAGGTTTTAGAATTTCTCACATAACTGATTTTTAAATGATTTGCCTATTAAATTAAAGCGTGTCGAAAGAAATATATATTGAGTCGTCCCAGAAATTGGTTACGAGTTTGGCATCAAGTTCATGAGGAATTCCACCGCGCACCAAAAAAATGGGGTGAATGTGTAACTGTAGGTAGGTACAGGTACAGCCAAAATGTATACATCGACAAGAAATCGTTTGATTGTCTACAATTTGTGTTACATAATAACCTACTTTATCGGTGCTCGAGCTAAAATTAAGTTCCTAATCTTCTCGCTTCAAACGAGTTCCTGCGGCCTTCACAAGGTCGTTGGTCCACCTTGTGGGAGGCCTTCCAACGCTACGTCTTCCGGTACGTACTCCACCTGGAGTACGGTCGCCACTCCATAACCTTTCGTCCCCATCGGCTATCTATTCTGCAAGCAATGTGCTCTGCACATGTTATGTGCAGGGCACATTGCATGCCACTTGAGTTTGGCAATTTCTTCGGGCTATGTCGGTTATCTTGGTTCTCCTGGGGATCTTTTCATTTCTGATTCGATCACACAGGGAAACTCCAAGCATAGTCCTTTCCATTGCCCTTTGGGTAACTTTCAGCCTTCTAATAAGGCCCATTGTGAGCGACCACGTTTCGATCACTGGCAACACGCACTAGTCAAAGACTTTCGTCTTGAGTAAAAACTGGAATATTTGTTTGTAATAAGTAAGTAGGTAATTGTTTTGTTGTAAATATTTCACTAGAATTGACCAAGATTTTGTGATGTTTTCATTTACATCCACATCCTTAGCTTGTATCAATAAGCCAGGCTGTCACACTTACACTTATTAGTCCATATCTTGAAAATGACTGAATCGATTTTGATGAAACTTGCACTGTAAGTTGAAGTAAATGTAAAAAATTCGAAATAAAAAATAATTTATAAAAAAATTAATCGACTTCAAAAAGTTTATACAAAATCATTAAATAATTTTAATTTCGGAAGTAGATGGCAAAAAACTAAAATAGATCCCAAGACACCGGCTTCCGAAATTAAAATTATTCATAATTTTGAGTTTCTTTTTGAAGTCGATTTAATTTTTTCAAATTACTTTTTTTTTTGAGACATGGGTCTCTAAAAGATTATGGTCTTCTAATGATGTAAGCTTTTTTAATACACGGACCTCTTTTTAACTTTGTCACCTTTTCTCAAAGTTGTTCCCACTTCCCAGTAACAAAGCTAGAACACCTCGACCACAGGCCCCGACGAATGTTAAGCTAGATTATAGGCTAGGTTAGAACTGTGACAAACTGCTACATCCAAGTTTGTCACACACAGTTAGGTAAGTATTTGTTATTTAGAATTTTGAGGAGACTAAAATAGGAATTATTTGAGGCTACCAGTATTTTACATGGAGCGACTGTCTATGTGACTTCCAGAACCCAATTACCTGGTAAGACTGGTTGTCAGACTTTCGGTCTTCCACGAATGACATATTGATCCTACAGTTTAACGTGCTTTCCGAAGCACGGAGAGACCAACCGCGGCAAGCGTAGTTTAACCTGATCCATCGACCCGTACACTTGAAATTACTTATAGCCACAAGCATAAATGAACACTAATAAGTGTTTGTTTATATTGGTAGGAAATCAAAATGTGAATTAATATACGGTTTGATAAATACATGCCTTGTTGTTTCGTCACCACGCCACTGACCATGTCATTTGTCCACAGCTCATCGAGGCTCTCCACTTCATGCACTACAACTCGCGCATGATTCATCGCAACGTGTGCCCACAGGTCATCATCGTCACCAAGAGGGGAACCTGGAAGCTATTCGGGCTCGAGTTTGCTGGTACGTGCCTATATTAATATCCGAATAATAGCAGAAGTAAACGTCAAATTAAATTGCATTAAATGAACGCTGGCAAGGCAAGCGAATGCTTTGCAAGAATTGGGGGATTAGCCCCAGGGTCACTCACTGGCTATGCACCACAGTCATCCGACCAATCATTACATACGGCTCACTTTTCTTTTTTTTTTAATCTTTTGTTTTAGGGACTTTTGTTCTTGTGAGAACATGTCAGCCCCGTTAAGTCACATCTAATTATACAGCATCACAAATAACATAGTTTCATTACAAGGTAAAGGAAAAGGTATCGGTGACAAGACCTCACTGACGCGTGAACATCTTAAATAAAGTGGCGGCAGCAGGTGACGTGGGATTTGCTAGAACTGATGTAAATGTACCAACATCCATTATATTCAATTTAAATTCACGCATCAGTAATTCCCTGTCTCTCTCATATTTTTCACAGCATAATAATAGCAGAAGTAAACGTCAAATTAAATTGCATTAAATAAACGCCGGCAAGGCAAGCGAATGCTTTGCAAGAATTGGGGGATTAGCCCCAGGGTCACTCACTGGCTATGCACCACAGTCATCCGACCAATCATTACATACGGCTCACTTGTCTGGTGGCCCAGAACAGACCTGCGCACAGCCCAAAAAGACCTTGAAAAGCTGCAGCGGTTCGCGTGTGTGGCAATCACTGGCTGCATGAGAACTACACCCACTGCTGGCTGTCCTACAGGCTATGCTTGGACTGCCGCCTCTAAGTGCGGGAAGAGGCGGCGCTGGCTGCCTTTAGGCTCTTGGATACAATTCAGGAACGAAGATACGGGCCCGTTCGTAAGTAGTTGATTCGTCAAACAAGTGACAAATTCAATTTTTTGAAAGGGCTAAAACACGTCGCGTGTGGGGACAACTGTCAAATCGTGTTGTCATTCATTCTTAGTTCGGGCTCCAAAGTATTCTTATGTCTGTAGGTGATACGGAATAGGAAACGCCCGTAACTTCGGCCGAAACTACGGACTTTGTGACAAGGTGTTGACCCCCAGATTACGACGTAATGCTGCGTCGCATAAAAATCTTAAATTACGCCGTTGAGAAAAAAAAACTGCCAAGCGCGCCGTAGCCTGGCCTAATGAAAACTACTCTGTGTTCATCCATCTGACAAGTAAAGGAAGTTTTTTGTGGACATACAAAGCTAAAACCGCAACTTAAAAGACATGCCTACATTTACTGTATCTTTATAAAGTCTAATAAAATAGTCTATAACGGCGACGTCGTTAAAATATGCCCATACATAAATAAATATACCCCATGTCTCCACTAGTCCAATATCCTACTCTAGGATGCATATACGGTACGGCTCATAAATCCTTGCCTAGGGGCACGTCCACCCTACCATTACGGTGCCCTCCGGTCTACTCCTTGATATGCAATGGTCTCTATAGACTGCCCCGTTGGTCTCGTGGTCGCAAGCGCGACTGCTGAGCGTGGGGTCCCGGGTTCGATTCCCGGGTCGGGCAAAGTGTTATTGAGTTTTTCCATTAGGAATTTCTAAGTAGCAGCCCGGAGTTTGGAAGTTGGCGGTGTGATACCCCCGTGCTTCGGAAAGCACGTTAAGCCGTTGGTCCTGCGCCTGATCTCTCTCCGGTCGTGTCGGATTGCCGTCCCATCGGACAATGAGAGTGAGGGAAGAGGGAGTGCACCTGTGTCTGCGCGCACACTTGTGCACTATAATATCTCCCGCGCCGAAGGCTAGTCTCCGTTGAGATTGGCCGCCGTGGCCGAAATACGGTCTGGAGGACTTTATTTAGAACCATGAAACATGAGGTTTCAGGGGCTAGTGCAAATCTTGGGGTTCATTCATTTAATCGAGTCTGGTCAGATCAGGCTAGTAATTCATTCATTCTATAACTTCACCTAATGCTTTCGTACATTACGTCATTAGCTATCAAAGACTTGTAGCTGTCCTATCAAATAATTTCGTGTTTAAAACATCTCAAATTAAACGGATAATTTTATTATAGATGTGAAGCACTTATAATGTCATTTAGCGTATTTATCTCAATCAAGGTAGTTTCGGGAGAGCTTTGCGAACTTCACGAGTCGCGATTCTCATAATAGAATATTGAATGGTAAATAGTTGACTGCCGTCACTTTGAACAAACGACCGCAATCTTTAGGACCTAACAACCGATCCGCTTTAGATAAATCTTTGTCATAAAAAAAAAAAAAATTATAAATATTTCAGAACAAAATAACTATGTACGTAATTAATATATGACATGTGACAACAACATAGACGGTAGATATCTATACCTATATAATTCTACAAATGGCATTCTCTTAATTTCATTCCCAAAACATTTCTGGGAAAACCGCAATGACTACAAATTCTAGACATTCTTTTAAACAAGGATTTGACGGAAAATTCGACGCAAATAAAAATAACGACTAGTGTCGCAACACAAAATGCCGTACAACATAGGGAAGAACAGTCAACAAACCAAAAACGGAGATAAATATTATCCTTTTTTACTGTCCCACTCTGGGCAAAGACCTTCCCCAAATCCTTCTAGAACTCTTTTCCCGCACCACCTCAAACCAGCCCCCTCCCGGTACTATTAAGTGACAAAAACATAAGCAGCATATGTGGCAATATTACTTTAGAAACAGTTGGTATCTCTCGGGCCAAAGCGTTATGAGAACAACCTAAGCAACAAGTAAGCTAGTAACAGGACAAATCGATTGCCAATTAAGACTCAATTTTCACTTGACTCCATTGTTATTGTGTACAAATAAACAATTTAAACAACGTCAGAAATGACAGATTCCGTAAATATTTCAAATTTAATGAAGCACTTGAAAGATACAGTAACGATTATTTGTATTCGCAGGAATCCTTTAAAAAGAAAATCATTGCAGAGTAGATACTTATGGGACTTTACTGTGTGACGTCGGTTACAGAAGATTTCTAATAAAGACCTAGTAATGATGCTTGAGCGGTTAAGCCGGTCGACCGCGACGAGGGGAAACGAGACCGCAACCTATACACGTAACTTTTATGCTAAAGTAAAATTGAACTGTGCGAGACAAAGTGGGTGGAACGGGGGGACAGACCACCCCAAGTGCACTTATCATGGCTGATCCTTTCAGCCCCCCTAAATTTCCGTAACCACCTGTTTTATTTCCATTCCTTTAGTGATTTTGGATTTCAAGTTCTACGACAGTAATATCGAGTTCCTTAAGCTGAATTACCAATGCGAACTTCGCTGAGAACGGTCGGGATTTAGCAAGTTTTTGTAAAATGTTTTTTTATTCCTTTCTTATCTTTCAAAATGAAAATGTTTTGATTACTTGAATAGTATTTTATCCAAACCAAATGGAAGCATTTATAAGATATCCAAAGCTCTCTGAGCTCTGAAAAATCAAATCCATCTAAAATCTCAAATTAAAACTTTGTTAAGATTTTTATGTTTGGAAGAAACATCACTGTTCGATACATTTTGATTGCACTTGATTATGTTTTGTATGCCTGACGAAAAACGTCATCGCTGGGGTCTATGTACTGAATCCATGGCAAGTGATTTTTTTACGATGGGTATTCTGTTATTAGAAAGCCCATTGTCACATGCCACAAAGGAAATTAATCATTATAACATCAGCCACCACTTGATAAAATAAGCCATGGTCGATGAGAAGTGAGAAAGTAGCCTTTAATACAATACATGTAACTACTATTAGGCTCTAAGATTGATCCACCGACTGGAGGCAAAGGGCTACAGACACGGAATGAACAAAAATTTTTCATTGCATGTTCACTCGTTTCCTAGTTATTTTTGGGGGAGGCCTTTAACCAGCAGAGAATGTATTCTAGTTGCAATAATAAAACATAAACGGACAAAAAAGGGTTAGGTTTTATTAGAAGGTTCTGCATTGCGATTCTGTAACCATAGCACCGTGAAAACTTAGGTGAAGTGAGCGTGGAGTGAGCTGTCAATAGTGTCAAGCCGGTCGATTCTGTAAAAATCCCACCGTGAAAACATAGGTGAAGTGAGTTTGTTTTTGCTAGGAATTGACACTATTGACAGCTCTCTCCACGCTCACTTCACCTAAGTTTTCACCGTGTGATAGTTACAGAATCGCACTGAAGGACTAGCAAAAACAAACTCACATCACCTAAGTTTTCACCGTGAAATTTTTACAGAATCGACCGGCAGTACACTAAACCAGGCCAGGGTCCCGGAAAAAGTTATGAAAACAGTTTATGGAAAATTGAAATAGGAATAATATTATTATTATAGATCATCTGCCAGGATATAGTGCATATCGCACAACAGTTCAGGAAAATAAACACGGAGGTGTAATTTGCTTTGTTAAAACTAATTACAAGCCTTCGAACTTACAAGACTAAACGTAGATCGACTTCTCATAACCATCGATGACAAAGTCGCAATACTAGGCATTTATAGATCTCATGAATTTATTCATCTTGAACCATTTTTAAATTCACTGGGCACCTTACTGAGCTCACTGTCACATAAAAAATCTCTGATTGTCACAGGCGACATTAATATTGATATTTGCACCACTACCAACAACATCAGAGTACCTTTGTCTAATGTCTTGCAATGGGCTACTTCCTTTTTTTTCTTGTCGCTTAGGAATGACATTACGCATCTCCGCTCGTCGGGGGACGAGACGGACTCCCTGCCAGAGTGGCAGTAGGAAAATCTCATCTAATGCTAAATATCCCGTAGCTAATGTTGGCGACACAGCGAGGGTCCGTGTTCCAGATGTTGATCGAGATCGTAGTGACGGAAGAAATATACTTGCTACTGTAAAATAACACCCGCTAATCTTTATAATTTAGGAACAAAACATGATTTTTGGAATCAACTTTATTCGAGAAACCAGTTTACAGTATGCAAGGAAAGATTTCTCTCGCTCGCAGATGTTCCGGAGACAATGATTTCACTGAGAGGAAGTGTGTCGTCTATATGTGGCGGGAAAGGATAAAGTCATTGTATTGCAAAGGTGGCTGTAATAGTCCAACAAATGCAGCTGTCGCAAAGACAAGTAACTATGCAACTCATAGTGCCATCAAAGCAGCATTTATTGTTGTTACAAATAATTCTGACGTTTATTTTGTGTAAATCCGCAATTGTTTAAGTTTTCTTCTAAATTATAAGTCTGATTATTTAATATTGTTTATGGTACAGTTCCTTTTTTAAGTTTAAAGATTATACTATTGTGAGTCATAGCATCTATGAAAAGAAGAAGTTTTATATTTTTTGTGATTATAGTTTTGATTTTTGGTATCTACAGATTTTTTTAAGTTTAATTTCAATTAATTGTATCCAAAGTTTTAACAACAGTTTAACATTTAAGTTTTAACAACAGTTTAATATTTAATTATGGTAAAGTCCAGTCAATTTAAGTTTTTATTATCATAGGTCAGCAGAGTGTCTATGAATGGAAATATTTTATTTGATTTTAAATATTGATTCTACGTTTGAAATAAAAATAACAGTAATAAAACCTGGTTTTAATTGTTCTGCCCCATAAGTGATTAGCGTTATAAAAAATGCCCGGTCGATTTGATTATTTCAATAGCTGTTATCACACTGCCCTCTCATATTGGGCATATTATTTCAAACTGCCCGGGCATTTTTTATAATGTCCTATTAATCACTTGGTCCATAACAAAGTTGTAATGTACACAATCACAATGGAAATCGGCTTTGCTTGTATACCAACCTTACTTCAGGCCGCGACTTCATCCGCGTGTAGTTTCTTGTTTTAATATATAGCTTTTGCACGCGGCTTCGCCCGAGTGGATGACGGAAAATATCTCATATCATGGGACCGCACTAACGGGTCTACCGGTATTTTTAAATTTTAACAGGGGTTTTTTTAAACCAGTAAAGCTTCCAGTCGGCATGATTTTTTCCGACATCTTCAACAATCATCGTCATATTTCAACCTACACAAAACCTTAATAAGTTTTACACCTAAACCTTCCTCATGAATCACTCCGTCCATTGGAGAGAACATCTCCTTCTGAGCAATTTGTTGCATTGCACGAACAAGTTTATTCTCAAGAATTATCTGATGTTCCTTTTGTATGTACGTTATAGCTTCGTGTTTGCAAACTTCAAAGAGCTTCCTTACGTTTGAATAAACATAAAATGTGTAAGCATGTAGCATTTGATATAGGTACACAGAAAATGCCGACATCCTGTCTGTAATTTTCCTTCTCTTTGGTTTAAAAATTTACATCTACTCTTTGGTTCAAAACTTTACGTCTTGTTACGTCCGAAAGGGTAGGCAGAGCTTTAGACCCTCGCCCTAATTGCGTCATACATTATCAATCATAATAAATCATTTTGAAGTATATTGCTAATCCATTGCTTCATATGTTCGAAAAAAAACCTGCTCAACAACGTAAATAACGCAATGAATGTTGTTGAACTGTCAAAATGAAAGTCATTCCTACCGTAAGTGTATTATGCAATTACCCTGTTGTTGGGCACCCATCATTTCATGGATCTCTGTTTCATATAGTGTAAATATCTTCACACAATTTCCAAGTAAAACCTTTCATTGCATATTTCTATATAATCTGGTGTCTGTGATACAATGATTCTCATTCATTAGTACAAGCACCAACGATACACTTTTCTCGTTCTAAAATTTTAGACATTGACGTTAGAACTGAAATAGGCTTGTAGTTATTTCTAGGTCTCTATTCCCACTCTTATATACTGTTGTAACAAGTGCTTTCTTCAAAGCCCTTGGAAATGTACCTGTGGTTATAGAGAGATTACATATATTAGCGATTAGTGGAACTAGGACTTTACGCGAGAGTTTAATAACTTTTGACCAACCAGTTGCGCAATCATTTTTGAGGGACATGATGATAGTTTTAATTAGCTAAAGGTTAGATACCTATACTGTGCCCTACGATATCTAACTGACCAGACCAACGGGTGATCTCGTAGTTTCAAGCGCGAGTGCTGAGCGTGCTTGGGGTTCTGGGTTCGGAGATCAGGTCGGGCGAAGTGTTACTGGGTTTTCCATTAGGCATTACTTCCAAACTCCGGGCTGTTCCTGCCCGGAGTTTGAAAGTTGGCGGAGTGATACCCCCGTGCCTCGGAAAGCACGTTAAGTCGTTGGCCCTGTGCCTGACCGCTCTCCGGTCGTGTCGGATTGCGCACCGTTCCACCAGAGTGAGGGAAGAGAGAGTGCAACCGTGTCTGTGCACACACTTGTGCACTATAAATCTCCCGCGCCAAAGCTAGTAGGTATCTATTTAGATTGGCCACCATGGTAGAAATATGTTCTGGAGGACTATATTAATTAATACTGTTAACATTTACCTAACATTTACAAAAGAAACCACGTAAACAGGATAATTGTTTACCAAGGTATAAGGGCACTTATGAACATACAGACGGCGCGCGGCGTGTTTTATCTAACAAATTGTGTTACGTTGGTTCAAAACATTATTTTTCATTTCTCTTTAATGGCTTAGAGCCTTTCAGATTTTGAATTCCTTTAAACATCTTTTCTACATTATTTTCAGGATTGTTATCCTGCAGTAGTCTATGCATTTGCATTTTATTATGCACGATAATAAAACGCTCATTAAAATAAATAAAATTCATGTTTTATTTATTTCGTGCATTTTAAAATTTCGAGATCCTTTCTGCATGGGTAATTGGGTACCTACGACACAAAATTAATGCTAAGGATACACATGCCAGTAGCTGGCACAAAAGTATGCAAGTAGCTTGCATGTCATTATGGTATTCACCAATCAGCTTGCATGCCGTGTGCCATAACAACTTCTGATTGGTGAATACCATACTGGGGTTTGGTATTGTTTGCCCGAAGATTATATACCATAATCATCATATTCCCGAATTTCATTTACCCGAATTTCATTTGCCCGAATGTTTTGTTTGCCCTAAAAGACATATGACATAGTTTTAATTGCCCGAAACTTAGATACCATAAGATACGAGTGCCATACCATCAAGGTTTGTGTCCCTTTGATGTCGCAAGGCTCGCTATTACATGAAACTAAAACATAATTAGCGAATGGTATCTACCTTTTACCTCTGCTCATCGCTTCTGGAAATACACGCGTGATGATATATCTTATTTAAAACAAAATTCTTGTAGTAACAGACAAAACATTTATTTATTTTACCATTTAAATGTACACACATAAATAAACAGACAAGAAAAAAAACCGAACAGAAAAGTAGGTAGAAAGGTGATGCTTTTTTCATAAGAAATCTCTTCCAGCATACCTGCGATAGGACAATAAATAGAGAGATGTAGACAGCGTGTGAAAGACAAAACAAAAAAAAACGTAAAATCATAAACAATTCACATAACAAAAGTAAACAAATATTATGAGAATATACTTACATACATGCAAATAAACATACATACTTCTAAATTAAATATCACTAGAATGTTCATAATTATAACCTAATCAAAATAATAAATACATAATTACACACACAACTATGATGAAGTGGAAAGATAGTGTTCTTTTACTCTTCTTTTAAAAACCGCAACAGTTTGGCAGTCCCTAATTTCAGGCGGTAGTGAATTCCACAACCGCACCGCGTGCACGGTGAAGGAGTAGGAGTAGAAGTCGGTGGAGTGGGGAGGGGACTTAAGAAGGGTTTTTAAGATGCGACCTGCAAGGTGCATCTGAAGGACGGGCGTAGGAAAAACGCTCCCGCAGATAGGATATCCATGGTTATAAATATAAACTTCATAAGGACGGCTTCAGGCACTGGATGAAACCTCACATATACATCCAATCTTCTACCTAATAATACGTTCGTTGTGACCGACCTTACCGAAATTGGCTAGGAAGCTAAAGCATACAATAATATAAATATAATTATTCCAATGAAAGAACTGCAGACATTAACCATTAAGATGTACATCTATACACATTCGGCGCCCTCAAGCAATAAGTCGGAAAACTCGGAAAGAAAATTTTACAGGAGAAATATTTTTCTATTTCTGATGAATATTTTTTAACGAATCGGTATTGAGCAAAGGAAAGGAAAGCTTTTTTTCTGTAATTCAATTACGATGTCAAAATTAAATTATCTGTATGAAAAACTTTGCAATTTGACCCCCTTACTAATAAATGTTGTATAGCGTCTGTATAGTTTTACACAACGCTTTTTCTTCTTCTTTCGAAACTCAAATTACCGATGACGACTGAAAGAGAGAAATCGGCGTGTTTTGTTTTTTATTCATCTGATATAACGTTTATTAGTGGGGGGGTAAGAAAATGAATACCTACACTTTACAAACATCTGACAGGTACATTGTTAATTACGCCAATTATTGCAGTTTGTTAAAAAAAAATTTACATACGTAACGTTACTATACGGACGTTTCCAAAGTTATTTGCTACCACCATATCTACTAACTTATATGTAATTTGTTATTACGGTGTTATTTAGTAACAGTACAGTACTTTTTTTTTTTTTTTGACGTGACAACGTCTTAAATTAGGTTGCGGCTGGGAGTCACTTATGAAAAAGTGTAACGCTCGGTAACGTTACGTTCTTATTTTCATTTAATTCCTTGTTCCTATTGTGCAATTTAATTATATTCATATCAATAAATATTCTACCGAGAAAAAGACGTTGTCACGTAAAATCTTCGCCCGTAAAACCGACTTTACAGGCAACCATTTTTTTTTTTTGTCGGAGGAAACCTCCAAAAGGCACCCCCAGACCTCCGGGGAGGTCGGGAGTGTGGGATTTTTACCTCACTAAAACCACCCCGGTGATCACCATCAGCACATAGGGGTGGTCCCGGTTCCTCTTAAAAGACCAATTCCGGAACCCCCCCGAAACATTGTTTTTGTCGAAAACGGGACCAGACGTGTTCAAAGATTCGTATTGCAATTTCACACCTAATAGGATCAATTATTAACTTTAAACACTTTGTTGGTTCTCATTACAGTTTGAGCTTACTCAAAATAATTCTAAAACAACAACGTTCTAGTGTTTACTGAGAATTGCACGAAATTCATTTACGCCAATAACTCGGTAATAGGTTTAACTCCATAATTAAATAGGCATAACACTTTTGTATTGAAAGGTAAGGATACTTTTCTCGTGATAATAATTGTTTTTTAATTCGCCTTTAATAATCGTATTTTTCATGATATCGTCGTAAATATTACTGCGAAAAATTTGAAATAAATTACTAAGTTGTATCCCAGCCCACATGTGAAGAATTTGCCATAATAATAAAAGTAAATCATAATAACACATTATCGACCTATTGCATGGTCATCGAGCCAATAAAAAAAATTGTTTTTGTGGTGTGAGCGCGTTGTTCTTCTAAACTGCACAATGGATTTTGATGCGGTTTTCACCATCATTCAGAGAATTTATTCCGGAAGGTTTATGTGTATAATACATATTAAGCTGACATAATTATAATAAAGAAATTTCGATTATTTGTCAAGTCGTAAAAACCGTGTGAAGCAGGAGCAGGTCGGTAGTGGACAATATTTCATTTAAGTATTTGTGTAGACAAATAAATGAAATACATTATTTCATTTATTTGTGCGACCTTTCGTGATCACGATCGATCCTTGTTCCATATTATTGTTTCAATGTTTTGCTATAATTAACTAAGTAGCTAAATGTGTAATATGTTTTGTAGCTTCACATTGAAAATAACAAGGGAACAAATATTGTAGACAAGTAAAATATTTTTTGTCCGTGGATACCATAGACCAACAAAAAAGAAAAACGGCGCGCCGCGAACATCAAAAGTGAAGCCATAAAACTCTGCCCCTGCAAGTAAACATACACGCTCACTACACTAAAACTATGCTCATCGCTCTTAGTACGTCACGAGTCATCGACAAGTTATCATAGATTTAAAAAATATAATTATGCCTTCCTGTGTAGTGAAAAGTTGCAAAAACAACAGCTAATATCATAAAAATTCTCACGGAATCACTTTTCACTTGTAAGTACTTGAAATAACATCGTTTCTGTTATTAAATTTTAGGTTACTTGGAACAAAAAACCTCAATGAACGAAAGCAGTGACATAAAGTGCGGGGGTTGCCATAATACGATTTAAAATTTCCTCATTCGATTAATATTACATATAAATATGATTTCTTACTTCCGAGTTATATTCCTATTTTCTTTTTTATGTATTTAATATTTTAGGTTTCCAATTAATACCAATACCATACTCAACAATATCTTACTCGTACAATATTATACTAGTTCCTACTCACACAAATATCCCCAAATTATAGGGAAAAAATTTAACAAATGGAAACTCTTCGATACACACATAGATAAAAAGTTGGCTTCAGTTTTAATGTTCGCGGCGCGCTGTCTATCTTTTTTTGTTGGTCTGAGGTGGATACCTACATCATATTGAGGCTGACCGTAGGAAGCTGTTTTTTTTTTTTTATTCCTTGCCTAATGACCGCAATTTCCTTCATAATATCCGTCGTCGATCTCTCGACAACCCCGTCAGGGGGACCTTTCGAAAAATCCTTTCTTAGCAAACCTTACGACCCTTAACATTTGCATACTTACCTTAAATGACTTATCGTACAAATTGCATGAATTGTTCATATCTTCAAATGCATATAGATAAATGTTTCTACACAACTCAAGAATAGTGTGTTCCTATTAAAAAGAGAAAGAAATAAAAAATATTTTATTTGGGACACGCACAGGAAATTGAAACAGTAAAAAAGGAGCATTTAAAACTAACAAAATTATTTTTTTTTTTTTTTAAGACTTTTGCGAGGTCAAAAGTGCTTCTATCTCAGCATAATGCTGAGAATTATACGACATGATGAGTTGCGATTTTATTTTGGACGAACCCAGCTGTTTATTGACATAACCTTATACTTATTGAATTATTCGTGAGCGTGTGAATAAAGTCGGAGTTTCACGGCTTCATAATGACATAGTGCAATCAAGAGTATATTTAATAAAAACTGACAGGTGGTGACAATCCGACGAATTTACATGTTTCTTTCACACATTTTTTGCTTTAATACACAGCACCTGTCGTAAAATATTACCCAATTTTGGAATTTCTTGACAAATATTGACAGATATTTTCAATTATATTAATTGGGCTTCATAATGTCGGATCGTGTGAATCACGACCCGGAAGAATCATCAATTAGTCTACGAATGTGTGAAACGTGTGGATGTGCTGTTAATTAAATGAAATGATTTAGCCATATAATTATAAGCTTAAAAAAATAAAAGGGAGAAAGAATCATAGGGCATCAAAAAATTTGTCCGCTACACTTTCAACAGAAAACATCCTCAAAAAGCTGGCAGCATTTCCATACATTATTCATTTATTAATATTTTTTTTTTTTTACATTTATTATTTGCATTTATTTTCCACGTGTTTTTAACAAATTAATCTTTTACAGAAAACTGCCATCCGAATGATCCAACGAACATGATATCCGTCCCACCGTGGTCCATCAAGGTGGCGAAATTATCACAACCGGAACTGGATTTCTTGGGTAAGTCTTATTAAACTATCAGTTGGCAGCAGCACAGTCAGGTGTATAAAGGTACGTACATAAAAAAGAAAATAAGTCCGTCACAAAGAGGCTTTTCTTTCACCTACGTAGTAATGGTAATTAATCACTACAAAACCGATCACAAAGGACGTATTTTTGCTTAGAACCAAAACAGTGCAGAAATGCATCATGGTTGCACAGTTTTTCATTAATGCACAGAGGTTTAATATCTCCCAATAAGTTTAATATTATAAAATGTATGCATTTAAAAAAGATACTGGCTGAAAACAAAAATCGGCTGAATAAAAAAGACTTGGTGAAAAAAAAAACAAATGGCGCGCATTTTGTACCATTGTCAAACTTTGATACTTCATATTTAGCAAGAAAATTAAAAAAAAATTAAATAGACAGCGATAGCGTTTTAGATTCAACTCCAGAAAGTATAAAAACAGCTGCAAATGAAATTGTTAATAAACTTATGCCGCAAAAGTCGCGGGATAAATATTTAAACGCTTGCGAAAACTTTTTTTTCATTAACTTGAGTTTTTATTTTGAGTAAGTATATTTTATCACGTTAAGTAGATTGGTAGTTGAAAGAAAAGTAGATTACGCACCTTGCTAAAGTGAGTAATTAATGCACTCGTGTTAATTTAGTGCCGTCGCATGGGCTCGGGCATCAACATAACACTGGTGCAATAAAACTCACTTTGCGCTCGATGCAACAGTCTACTATTATTACCCAGCGCGCCCTGTAAGGGCCTGGACCCATGTCTACGGTGCGGCGCCGGCCACCGTGTAGCGGCGCGGTGCCGTGTGCGGTGCACCGCGGGCACAAGGCAGGTATTTTCGAAACTTGATATGGACTGGCTGAAATTTCATGACCACATATTTTCAGCGCTTCATATTTCCTCTCAAAATGACTTCCATCATAGTTCATTATAGAAAGATATGGATTCACCCAATATTTTCTTTGATTCAGTTTTTTCTCATTCGTCGCCTTTGTAACAGGAGCAGAATAATACGTATTTCGCGGTCCATATCAAGCCAAAACCTGAACGATGGTTGCTGCCTTGTGCCCGCGGTGCACCGTGCGCGGCGCCGTGCCGTCTCCCGGTGGCGGCGCGGCGTCTCGTGCCGTTGCACGGTGGCCGGTGCCGTGCCGTAGACATGGGTCCACGCCCTAACTCGGTGTCAGCGGCGTAAAAAAATATTACCATCGGTTTTTAAAACGTTTTTTTAGACTCAAGCAATTTAATGCTTTTGATGTTATTAAAATATCAGACTTAAATTTTTGATTTATTTATATAAACATTTTAACCTTGATTAATAACATTATAGCCGTAGAACTGAAAACGAGTTTTGGGTAGGAATTTTATGCCCATTTTTGCTTCAGAAGTCCCTCTATGTATCCATGTATATATATGGAAAATAAAAATGTCTGTGAGCATTTGCATTGTTGCTTTACTTGCTTTGATTTTATGTTAAAGTGTTCAAAAGAATAGTCGAAAAATTAGATACTTATTTTAAAAGCTTTTATATGTTGCTTTTATATGTGCTTCTTAGGTCTGTAAGGTTTACAAAAGAACAGATCTTTGATATTTCAAATGACTACATTAAATACAATTGATGACCCCAAAAAAAAACATCAAATTAATTTATGTTTTGTTTCATCATGTTAAGATATCTATACCATCACGTCTGCGGAGTGTCGCTAGCTAATTTAATTTGATCCTGTATAATGTATATCGTCTATTCCAAAAGTATCTGATGAAAGTGTAAACAAGTCCTGTTGAGAATCTGAATTTTTGGAAAAATTCAAATTCTATAAACCTAATTCGACCTTTATTAACATATTTATTCAAATAAAAAATGCCACATCGGTCCAGCAGTTTTCAAGTGATTTGTTTACCAACGAACAACATTTCATTTCTATTTATGTAGGTTTTAAATTGAAAAATCATCGGTTAAAATTGAGGTTATAATTATACTCCATTGTCAAATAATTATTAATTAACATCTTTAGTAAGCTAATTTAAAATGAGAATTTCTTGTTTCGCTCAATTTGTAAGCTGCACTACAAATTTACATACACAGGTACGTTTTCTGACCCATTTGTTTACATTTTCAGCAGATGCTTTTGAAACAGACATTAATGCAATAAATAGTATGTGTTAAGTGTCACGTAGCTGTGATATTTGAAGGTAAAGATCGCCACATGAGAACAATACGACCTTTACCCCTAAATATCTCGACAACGTGACACTTTAGGGCACATATAACGAGATATTTTTTATCGTTTAAGTGTCCTTCAGTCCTCCGTCCATCTAGACCAGTTTCAGCAAAGAGAATTCAGAGAGGCATAAATTAAAAAAAAATACTCATCGACTTGACAACCCCTTTTTTTTCTTCGGTTAAACAAACATTTCATGTCCAGTAATATTTTTTTTTTTTTAACCCCTATGCAGTAAAAGTATCATTGCATGAATTGCATCGAAGCTTTTTCGCCATATATGCATAAATAAAAGAAGGTACTTGTTATAACTCTCTGTCTCATTAGGATTAATTTGAGGGGAGTATAATAGGTATATGTAAGGGTAGGGTTGTTTGGAACTATCCCTTATGTAGACATGTTCTTTGTGTAACAGATATCTTTGAAGCAAGTTTCATAGACTTTGATTCATTAGGTACTTAACATATGAGCACTTAAACAAGGCGTAATTTAAATTACAAAAAACCTGAAAAGGGATCAGCGTTCTCATCAGCATGAGCAACTATAAGACGAACCCTGAAATCGCAAAATAAAAATCAACTGTTCCCTACATTTGCAAATATACGAGTAAATGCAACTTGTACCAATTTAATTAATGGAACTCGTATTATCAAACAAATTGATTATGTCATTATTCTGAAAACTGTGTCAGGAGATATTTCTGAAAATCAGCGTCGTCGAAGGGGTTAAATTTATTAAATACACATTTTCATTATGTAGAAATATTTAATTTAATAAGATAGATAATGAGTGATCAATGTCACACGTCTTCAACATGACATCCTGAGCATTCTAGGTGGCCAGTATTTAACAATTGATTCATACTGTTAAGTTAAATGAGGTATATTGAATAACAGTAAAAATACAAGAGCGAAACACGCGAACGAAAAGGGAGAAGCGAGGTAGCACGTTCAGGTTATATGCTCTGTGAGCACGTTCAGAAAGAGTTGGCTATATATGACATTGATCATCACAGATTAAAAAAGAACATTCTAATGTCATGTAAAGAAGGCTACAGATTTACAAGTAGGTATATATTCTAACACATAACTACGTTATCACTACTTACTGTTCCATTTACATAACAATTTTGGTATTCAAATTTTTTTTGTAACTGAATAAAAATATATACTAAAGTAACGAAATGAAAATGAAATAAAAAAGAAGCCGTTATAAAACTGTTTATCTAGAAGATAATATATTTTCTGCTATTAATAACCAGTCTCGCAAAACAAAAAAAAATTAAAAACCTTGTATGAAGCGACTAATACAAACAACGCGTAATATTAATGAAAAAAATAATAATAATATTTAATTTTAAACCGTTACCAAACAAACAACAAGCTTACTTTGAATTCATTGGCAACCTTTCAGGTGTAAATGAATATGAAAACCTTTTATTACGTATTGCATTATTCTGAACAAGGGAAAAATACATTTGCTTCGTTTATTTCTATGGGTACAACATTTTATAACATCATCATCATCATTTCAGCCGAAAGACGTACACTGCTGGACATAGGCCTCCCCCAAGCACCACCATTTTGACCGGACGGTTCTGTGCTTCTCGCATCCAGCGGGTTCTTGCGGCCTTCACAAGGTTGTCGGTCCACTTTGTGGGAAACCTTCCAACGCTACGTCTTCCGGTACGCGGTCGCCACTCCAGAACCTTTTGGCCCCATCGGCCGTCTGTTCTGCGAGCAATGTGCCCTGCCCACTGCTACTTAAGTTTGTTAATTCTTCGGGCTATGTCGGATACCTTGGTTCTCATGCGGATCTCTTCGTCCCCCCCAAACCAAGAATCACAAGCACATTTTGTAAAACAGCAAAAATAAATTCAACATTTGCTTTACATTGGGTAAGTATTTCATTTTTTGTATGTATAACATAACATGACGCCTGTGTTCTCTGACGGGTTAGGCAGCGGTGTACACCAAATTTCGCCGAATCTCTAAGACTCATGTAAATTGGGACGAGCCTATGAACCAACAGATGAGGTTTTAGAGATTCCATAGTAAGTTGTTTATCTATTCAAATCATTAGCATTTTCATCTTCTATTATATTGCCAATGAAATCATAGTCAGATTGCTTTTCAAAAAGATTCATGCGTAGCCCGTGAGAATCAAATTTTCTTACGTTTATGCAATTTGCAGGTCAGTGTCAGGTTGTACGAGTATGATGATTAAAATATGATTCGCGACCGTAACAAATATGACTATATAGAATTATAATCATAAGAATCAGCAATACAATGCGTTAAGTTCGAATTGGCCTCAAATAGGCTTAATAGGCGTTTCGGCCGCTGAGTTCCGTCCGATCCGGTCGAAACAGGAATTTCATTATTATTCATATTTTTGAGTGGTGTTTCGGACGAATCCTTTTTTAGAGGCAAAGTAACGTCAGAAACATAATTAAATAATACCTATTTCACTTTGTGGCCATGGATAAATTATTAATTCATGATTTCATGAAATAGTCATTCATAGGGTAATATGATTACTGGCAAGAAATCCAATCTCTCGGATGCGACTCTCGGGCTGATGACAAAAAGACGGGAAACCACCCAAGCGACTTCGTCAGACAGGTCAGACCTGAACAAGCGAATTGCGAAGATGGTACGGCACGACCTTCGGAGCTCCAACACACGCCTCATTGAAGAGGCAATAGAGCGGAACCGAGGTTCCAAAGTATTCACTCAGCAGCTTGGCAGGAGCCACCTGACGAAGCTTAAAACGCACGACGGGAGGACCGTTTTGTCGAAACCGGAGATCTTCACCGAGATAAAGGATTTCTATGGCTGATTATTCGCTGCACATGCCCTTCGTCCCCAACGAGACGGCCAAGATTCCAGAGCCACCCTGACACGCCACTATACCGACGAACTGCCTGACATCAGTCAAGACGAGATCGTGCTAGCTCTAAGGCAGCTTAAAAATGGAAAAGCCCCCGGTGAAGACGGAATAACATCAGAGATTTGAAAGCCGGAGGAGCCCCTGTTATACAGGAACTACAGAATCTCTTCAACACCGTCCTTCACAGTGGGAGAACTCCAAAGGCGTGGAGCGGGAGTTTGGTGGTGCTCTTTTTTTAAGAAGGGAGATAAAAATCCTCCTTAAAAATTACAGACCCATCTCGCTTCTGAGCCACGTCTATAAGCTGTTCTCACGGGTGGTCACGAACCGTCTCGCCAGGAGACTCGACGAGTTCCAGCCACCGGAACAGGCCGGTTTTCGCGGAGGATACGGCACCATAGATCACATACACACAGTGCGGCAGATTATATAGAAGTCCGAAGAGTATAATCAGCCCCTGTGTCTGGCCTTTGTGGACTATGAGAAGGCCTTTGACTCTGTCGAAACCTGGGCTGTTCTGGAATCCTTACAGCGATGCCAAGTAGACTGTCGTTATATCGAGGTGCTCAGATGTCTCTACGACGCCGCCACCATGTGTGTCCAAGTACAGGACCAACAGTCCAAACCCATTCAACTGCGCAGAGGAGTGAGGCAGGGGGATGTCATATCTCCGAAACTGTTCACGAGCGCGTTGGAAGATATGTTTAAGACGCTGGACTGGAAAGGTAAGGGCATTAACATAAACGGCGATTACATCTCACACCTGCGATTCGCTGATGACATAGTCTTGATGGCGGAGTCGTTGGAGGAGCTAACCCAGATGCTGGACGGCCTAGCTTCAGCCTCGCAACACATCGGTCTCGGCATGAATCTGGATAAAACCAAAGTCATGATTAATGGCCTCATTGATCCGGGACCGGTCGTCGTGCACGGCCACCCACCCTCTCGAAATTGTTTCCGAATACACTTACCTCGGGCAAATTCTGCAGTTAGGTAAAAACAATTTTGAGAGCGAGGCCAAGAGAAGGAAATCCAGCTAGGCTGGGCAGCGTTTGGGAAACTACGTCGAGTCTTCTCGTCATCTATACCGCAATGCTTGAAAACGAAAGTTTTCAATCAGTGCGGCCTACCCGTCATGACCTACGGGGCTGAAACGTGGACACTCACGATACGGCTGGTCCACCAGTTCAAAGTCGCTCAGCGAGCTATGGAAAGAGCTATGCTCGGAGTCTCTCTGAAGGATAGGATCCGTAACGAATGCATCCGACAGAGAACGAAAGTTATCGACATAGCTCAAAGAATTAGCAAGCTGAAGTGGCAGTGGGCCGGCCATATCTCGCGAAGAACCGACAACCGCTGGAGTAAACGAGTTCTTGAGTGGAGACCGCGACTCGACAAACGTAGTGTGGGACGCCCTCCTCCCAGGTGGGATGACGATCTGCGAAAGACAACAGGCAGATGCTGGATGCGTCAAGCTGAAGACAGGGCGCTATGGCGCTCATTAGGGGAGGCCTATGTCCAGCAGTGGACTGCTATAGGCTGATGATGATGATGAGGGTAATATGAACGAGAGTTGTATTGATCATTTTTATGATTCAAATAATTCTCTAAATAAATATTTTTTTGCGGCCGCGAATCATATTTAGATCCACACACAACCTAATACTGACCTGTAAATTGCAAAAAACGTAAGAAAATTTCAATTTGGCGGGCTTCCCTAACACTTTCGTCTTAAACCTTTTTAAAAACATACGTGTTCTTTTGACTTTCATACTGTGTGTATAACAAATAAAAATCCAGCGCACAGATATTAATTTGTTTTGTTACAGGATTTTTTAATTGGATTTTATTACCCTAGAACTTTTGCCAAAACCTTGGCTACTGTTCTAGGCTGTCGTATTTTATTACCCTAGAACTTTTGCCAAAACCTTGCCTACTGTTCTAGGCTGTTGTATTTTATTAACCTAGAACTTTAGCCAAAACCTTGGCTACTGTTATAGGCCGTTGCATTTTATTACCCTAGAACTTTAGCCAAAACCTTGGCTACTGTTCTAGGCTGTTGCATTTTATTACCCTAGAACTTTAGCCAAAACCTTGGCTACTGTTATAGGCTGTTGCATTTTATTACCCTAGAACTTTAGCCAAAACCTTGGCTACTGTTCTAGGCTGTTGTATTCTTCTAACTGCACGTTACGTGATTTGCTTGATGTTTAGCTCCTGAGGTGCAGAGAAGCGGCCACTGCAGTATTCTGTCCGACATGTTTTCTCTCGGGCTGGTCATCTGCGCCGTCTTCAACAACGGGAAGCCTCTGATACAAGCTAACAACAACCCTATGTTGTACATGAAGCAGATTGAGTTTGTAAGTACCGTTTCAATTTTAGTATTGATTCCTTGTGACCGGCGGCTAGTTGGGTCTCCTACCCACTTTCCGCTTGGTGACCAACCCCTTATTTAAAGTAAACAAAAGTTGATCAACATTGTTTTGGCAACATGTTTTTTTGTTGCGGGAAACACGTTTCTGGCAACATTAAACATGTTTTCAGCAACACTAAAACATGTTGTTCCAACAATGTTGAGCAGTTTTTGTTTAGGAGCGGAATGCCTGGTTCATAGGACTCAGAGAATTCATTTTGCTGACTTCTTCTTCGACAATTTCGTCATACAGCTACAGAAATGAAGGGTCTACTCTTGTCGGCTCTAGTATTACGAAGCTGATTATCCTTCTCGATTATTTTCTGAAGTGAAATTAAGAAATAACTTTATTTTCGCACTTTTTGATATTGGTTTAATCGCTGTTCTCGACTTGCTAGTTGAATAACAAGCTACCAATAGTCAGTAGCGTCATTCAATATCAGTAGTTGAAGCTAAGTAGAGTTGTTATGACTCCAAGTTGTTCCGCAGACTACAAGATACTTAAATAGTTTCTACACTCGACTGAGGCTTAGCCCATAAGAGAGGTGATTTATCCAATTAATATCTAAGCTCGTAAATCATTTCTTGTACAAACAAATCACATACATAAATCATATTATTTTGTAACAATACTGTAAATGATATGTTTTTAAAATAAAACGGTGCCATTTTACAAAGATAAGCGTAAACCTGACTTCTTACATTCGCACTTTCGAAATCTTTTCATTCGCGTAACGAAAATTGTCGATAGGCATACTCAATTTCGTAATACCGTGCTGGAAATAAGTTTTTCCGAGGTTCTGGAATTATATAGTACTCTATTTATAACTTTCACTATTTAATTTATAGGGCGGATCGCCAGATAACTTTTATTCGAGGAATAAAATTGACGTTTGGCAGTTTTTGTATGAAATAACTGTCAAGATTTCAACATTATTCCTCGACCCTGTATTTATTTTTGTTGCTGACGATCCGGCTTCGGCTCAAAAACAAAAGAAAAAGCGGATCAAACCGGAATGAGAAAGTTTATAGTGGATCAGACAGAGATTAAAACAGAAGACGAACAAGCAGGGGATCGTGGAGGGGGGTTCAGGGGATCAGCCATACTATTCTGTAGAAATCTCACCCTGAAAACTTAGGTGACAGCTCACTTCATTTAAGTTTTCACGGTGAGATTTCTACAGAATCGACCGGCTGGTGGAATGACATCTCACTTCACCTAAGTTATCACGGTGATCTATTTACAGAATAGCACCGCAGAACGGAATAACTCGAATAAAGTTATCAGATGATTAAAAAATCAGCCCTCTCTGATAAGATAGTAATATTAAGGTATATACTAAGATAGTAATATTAAGGCTAAAGCCCGGGTACACAAGGCTAGTTTTTGAAGCTAAGATAGCAAGAAAGTAATATCCAGGCTTACTATCCTGGATTGGCACCTGCAAGAGCTGTTTAAACGATGCTAGTAAATCGTAAGCCAATACTATTGCAGTGACTTAGTACGTGGAGTAAAATGATTCGATTGGATATTAACTTCCTCCGAGCTACACGAGCTTAATCACTCGCCTTCGCAAGACAAGTGACAACTAGACATTAGACAAGTGGCCATCACTTCCAAACCGTTTTGTATTTGTACAACGAAAACACAGAAACAAAATACTTACGTTTATTTGCGACCAAACATGGCGCAAAGAAAAAACAAAGAACTACGACTTTGAACAGTGGAGTAATAACGTAACACATTATCAGTAGGAATGGCTGTCATCCGGTCAGTTCAACTACATTCATTGCCTTTTTTATTTTTTGCCTGTTGAGCAGACAAATGGTTCGAACATTATGAAGCAATGGATTAGCAATATCCTTCAAAATGATTCAGATTGAGATTGATAGTTGTTACGCAATTAGGATGGAGACCAGCCGCGCCGGACTTTTTATATTGGAATGCGATGCGCTGCTGCCCGATGCGAATGTAATATGCGCTAATAATGTGCGCTTGCCTATACTGCTCCACTTCGGAGGCCTTGCAGACATCACAGCGAACTACTAAATTATCTTCGACCGACTTTCCAAACTGAAGAACTCGCTGGTTTCCGGTCGTTTGAATAGTTTCTGTTTGGTAGACCAAAAAGTTTCCTTATTTTTTTTGTAAACCCGGCTTGCTCTGAGAGCTGGAAGTCGCCTAAATTTCTAGTACGAACAAGATACGAATGACTAACTTCTTGAACAATTCCTTACTTAGCTCAAAGGAGGTCAGTAGGTCTCAAAACAGGATTTGACATTGATTTTGAATAAGGAATTTTAATTGCCTGCGGTCACTTGATATTGAAGTTCTAAAGTGAACTTCAATAACAACTTACAGACGAGCTATTAATAGTATTTTACCCTAATAATCAACCATTGACCGATGCTCTTGAACTATCCTTGGTATTTTGTTTCGGTAGTTTGCCTTTCCAGGCCTAATAAATAAAAAGGAGAATGCCGTGATACCGTACCAATTTGCGACGGAGCGTGTCACAGCCAAATGTAGTTCATAAAATCACTCTTTAAATTAGATTTACGTTTTTGTTATGAAAAAGATTCCCGGATGTCGGACACAAAAATAAAAGTATTTTTATTTACTTTTGTACGTATTTTCTCTTATCACGTCACGGATGACGCTACTTTCAATATTGGTTTCATCTAAACTACTGAAATAAAATTAAAATTCAACAAAAACGTTCAGGTGCTTTTCCGTAACGTAATATTTCTGTGATAATCCTTAGCGACACCTCCATCATTCATCGCCGTTCATTCTTCATTTTCTCGAACGCGTAACCTCAAAATATTAAGTAGGTAAATGGCAAATAAATACTAATTGTGGAGGTTAGGTTTGGTTATGACAGCGGACTTTTTTCGTTTGGTACAGAGCGCCCTATATTTAAGGGCATTCTCTTTTAGCTGGATTTGCTTGGACTTACTAGCTTTGATGGATTGTGACCGTTGAATGACCTATTTAGAGTAAGGAAAAGAAGAAAGGTACTCAACAAAAACGTTTGTTCAGTCTACATCTTCTGAATGTTTCTTATAAACCGGAGTCTTTTTTTTTTTTTGCTAATGGACATAAAGCCCGGAATACACATGCCTGTAACTGGCACAAAAGTATGCAAGTAGCTTGCACTCCACTATGGTATTCACCAATCAGAACAAGTTGTCATGGCACAAGTCTTGCATGCTACTTGCATACTTTTGTGCAAGTAAAACCCGTAATACACATGACTGTAACTTGCACAAAAGTATGCGAGTAGCTTGGATGACATTCTCCAATCAGAGGCTGTTTTGGCATACTAGCATGCAAGCTACTTGTATACTTTTATGCAAGTTACAGGCATGTGTATTACCGGCTTTACAGACAAGTGTATTCTGGGTTTAAGTTGCAGGAAGTTCTGACCTATATATTTAGCATCATTGATCTTTTTATATTGGGTCCCAGGAAACGAATCGTATAAAGATTTGTTTCGAACCCCGAGCCGTTTAGGAAACTGACTGCGTTGCATTGTTTTTGTTGGCAAAACGAGTTATAGAAACCGGGCTTATGGGAATACATTTAATAGAGGCGGCCTTTGTTCAGTCAATGGACACTGAAAGAGGCTATTGATGGTCTATTAATGCTTTGTCCCCTATATGTAGCCTATGTAGGTAGAGTCTGACCGAATATCGTTTATATTATCTATCGTTTATATATCGTTTTTGCCGAAATATCAACATTCGGCAATTTTCTTTTTTGGCAGAAAAAATAAAATACTGGCTAAAACCGATATTTACACAACTAAAATCACAATAACTGTAAAAATGCAGAAAAAAATGCTTTCGAAAAATTGATTTTGTAAAGTTTCGTATGATTTTGGTTTAAATGTTTTAACACTGGATTTCTTTTACTTTTACCAAAGAAAAACCCATCGACAAAATAAATATTTCTTCGTTTTCGGGCGGACTCTACCTGTCACATAACATAGTAGATACCTGTTATTTGCAATTTCAACCGTAGTCAATGGTACACGTGTTCATAATTATTAGAAACTAGCTGCGCCCCGCGGTTTCACCCGCGTAAATGTCGATCCCGTGGTAATATCGGGACACACTACTAAACTTACATAAACATCGATACCTACAGTAAGTGTATCATACCCGCATCGATACCCCACATCGATACCCGTAGTAAGTGCACCATTCGATCCCTCGTGACCACTTTAAAACCTAGTAAGTCACTTTAACCAATTCAAAACCCAGTCTCTGAACTTGCTAGGTTTTTAAATGGTCGATTCTCCCAGGTTTTAGAAAACAAGACTAAATACGATCTAAATACAATTATCAAAGTTAGTGAGGGGTTTAAAATATGTAATATACACATGTATTAAAATGTTGCTAGTACCATCGTACTATCATGTTCATTATCTATTATTTATTACAACCAATAGCATTTTTTTTACCTAACATAAATACTTTTCATAGGCTGACTTATTACGTATATGCGCTCGATCTCCTGTAAAATTTCGTTTTAAGACCTTGCTAGGTTTTGGATTTTGAAAAGCCGCGCTGCTCGCCTGCCCCATTTCAAAACCTAGTAAGGACTTAAAATAAAATTTTAAGTCTTAAAACTTACAACGTTAAAGTTGCATGCTACCATAGCTTTGTATGTTAGTACTTAGATATTAATTTCTACTTGATAATTCTACACGTTCCTGAAAAAAAGGTATTGACAGACGGAAAGACAGACGGCCAACGAAGTGGTCTTATAAAAAAGGGTTCCGTTTTTCCTTTTGAGGTACAAATAATAAAAGTAAATACTGCGAGTGATGAAAGGATGATTACGACTGTACTCATTAACTCCGTCAGGTAATTTGGCATGAGTAATTAAATACTACAATTAGTTTGTTCATTTTGAACAGGGGCTACTTTTTTCAGAAATGTAATAGGTATAAATGAGGGGTTGAGATCTCGGTGCAACGTTTATATGAAAACACAGTACGGAATTAACAGTAGCTCTTAAAGAATTAAATACTTAGATTACTCCCACTTATATAATACTAACTGCGCCCCGCAGTTTCACCCGCGTAAATGTCGATCCCGTGGGAATGTCGGGATAAAAAGTTTAATCAAGGGTGTCAGCTACCTCCATACAAAATTTTATCAAAATTGGTTAAGCCGTTTGAGTGTGAAGAAGTCACAAACATATAAACACACACATACTCACAAACTTTCGCCTTTATAATATTAGTGTAACTAGCTGATTGCGCACTTCGTACCGCCTCAGAATCAATTTTATTATAATAAGAACGAGAAAATCAATTATCTTAATTTTTTTTTTGTTAATTTTCCCTATGTTTTAATAGCTATTCGGAGCGATGACAAATCCAACAAATCAAAGATCATAAAAATCGGTCCAGTCGTTCTTGAGTTATAAATGTTGTAACTAACCCGACTTTATTTTATATAGAAAGATTGTCTACTTAGGCGCTTCAATCACTAATGATATATTACGAAGAAAAGACTTTTCCTAAGTATCAAGATCTCTGTTATTATTATTATTTTTAGCCGTTAATGTCCCACAGCTGGGCAAACGCCTCCCTACTCTCTTTCCATTTCTCTCTGTCCAGAGCTGCCGACGACCAATCTTTATGAAAGGAGTCCAGCTCATCCCGCCATCTCTATCTCATCGCGGTCTCTGTTACATTACAACGGTATTACAACTGGTAGTAAAATTGGTTGTAACTAGGGCAACAAAGGAATAAAACATAGTGGTTTTCCAGCTACTCAATGATAGTATACAGCTCTCTCAATTCTCATAAATCGTTAACTTAACATTTTACTGAAGAATAGAAACACTTTCCTTCCTAGTAGTGATTTATAATTTCTAGAGAATAGGTTTACAATATTATATAATTATTTATTAAGTGAGAGCGATTTCATTTAGGATACTTATATTTTTTTAGAGATGTGTCTTGTCTAACTAGTAGTTTTTAACTTTTTTGCCTGAATTTGAGCCCCATTTATGACACACAGGAGACTTAAACATGACTCTGCTTACCCTTCGAGGCAGGCAGGCGAGGACTATAGGCCTTATATGTATTATTATGTATCTCCCTCCATTCGACACGATACTGTAAAACACAGAAAATAAGTTGTTTCACACACTTATTTGATTACACAAACACTGGTCGATATATAGAAATAGAAGTGTCCACAAAAAATATGATATTTTATTAAACTTTAAAATGACTTTTGGATATAAATTTAATTTATTAAAGCGTATCTGTATTCCGATTTCTCGTTATATTTGTTGGTGGCAGCCTAGCCGGTTACGAAGCCATTTTTAAACTTTTTGCGAAATTAAAAATGTGAAAACGTTCAATGTTCATTATGAATATTTTCGTGATTGATGCACTTATTACAATTGAAAAAGTTATTTGGTTTCATATAAATGTGAAATGATATTTAATTTAGGTCGCTAACTTTTATTAATTAAGTAATTTATTTTTTACTACAATTTTACCATAAAATATTCCTTTGCTTCGATAGAAAAAGACAGTTCTGCAGAATCTAGCTAATGTCAGCTCTTCAGTAGTTATTATATTACCTAAACTAAGAAACAATTAATATAAACTGCAGAACTACCTGGGCAATAACAAGTAGCAAGGTCTACGGCGTGACACAAGTCAGAGGTCGTCGACCTCTTCAACCCATCTCTTATTTTACCGACAATTTTCATTTATCTTCTGGACAATACAGTAAGGCTACGTACGCACTCACAGGTGGCGTGCTTAGCGCTTAAAGCCTAATCTGTGTACTTGCTAGGACACTAGGTGGCCACGCTGGGAGGTGGTTTGAGTGTTGCGTCGCTAGGAGCCTTGGTCATTTGAATACATAATGAAATCTAAATTCATGAATGGACGAATGTCTTGTATCTAGTCTAGTATTTATTAAGTGCTAAAAACCTATCAGTGGCAGATGAAAACTGCCTGCAATGCGGTATCTACTACCTAGAGAGGGTAATCTGTACAGAAACCCAACACGTTTGATTACTTCGACGCGCAGTACTTTCGCTACTCGCAAAGTGACCTGCTGGGCCCTAGGCGCTAAGCAAGTCAGGCAGTGCGTACCCAGCCTCAGGTAAATAATAGGGTAAAAGCAGCATCTGTGACATTTCAATTACCTGCTAAAATACTGGCCTCCGTACTGTCCTAATTGCCACAATTTTTCTTTGTCCGCTAGAATAAAAACTTCTTTGAACGAGCTATCTCTATTTCTCGTTTCGAACCGTGCCTGTTGCAGAGTTCTTGATAAATTTAATATCAGCTGCTATCCTTTACAATACCTGTCAGTAACGGGAAGGCTAGTAGATTGCAATTAAAATGTTACGATGTAGCATTCAGTCACGTACTACACAGTATAGAGATGGTTCATAAGTTTTTATACAGATTTTTTCTACTATAAGCATAATCAGCCTATGGTTAAGGCCCGCCTGTCTGTGAGAGGGAGTGGGCCGTAATCCACCACGCGGGCCCAGTGCAGGTTCGTGGATGTCACAGGTCTTCGAATTATCGATTCTAGGACATTCCGGTTTCCCCACGATATTTTCCTTCACCGTTTTAAGAGCAACGGTGATGAAATACATTACACAAAGTAAAGTGCCTCCTTTGAAATGACAAACAATGTGCAATCAAAGTCAGTTTAGCAAGGTATGTAATGAAAAAGTACTACATCAAAATCTGCCAATAATGTTACCGGTTACCTTTGCCGGGACACAGTCGGACCACCTTGTGCAGAGTGAGCGGGTCGTGACCCACCAAGTGCGGCAGTTTAGGCTCACGTGAATATCCAAAAGCAAAATCAAAATATTTTATTTCACATAAGCCTACATGGGCACTTATGAAACACCAGAAGCTTGGTGCACGGTTCCAATTGGTCGTTTCCTATGGAGAAGAACCGGCAAGAAACTCCCCGGTCCCGGGCGGTTTTTTTTTTTTTTTTGTAGGTATGGGAGGACAGCGTAGGCCTGTCAACAAGTACCAGGTACTTGATAAAATAAAAAATGGTCTACAGATCTAAAGTCTACAAGACCTACAAAGTCCTCACATTTACAAAATAAGAATTTATCAAAAGGATAAATAAAAATAAAAACCTAATAAAACCAAGTGGTATGATTCCCATTACAACCAAAAAGTAAAGAGATGAAAAATTTGAATTGATTGTTTGAATTGTGAAATCCCATGTGTGTGTCTCGAATTTTTGGGTCTTGGAAAAGCTGGTTTCCTTGTGATTTTTTTTTCACCATTTTGAGAACTATGGTGATAAAAACAATGCACAGAGTGTGTAATTTCTTGTGACAAGTGCGTAGTGCAATACCAAGGCTCATGGGTTCTGCAACTGGCAAGTCGGCATCATTAACTCTGGGTCACTACTTCTCTACGAGATTACGGGTTAAGTACAAGCTACATAAAAATAAAATTCCCCAAATTTTTACTTTTCCAAAATTATAAAATAACCATTATGATTTTGTTGTAGTAATAAAATTAACAAATTTACACAACGCTTTGTCTTCTTCTTTCGAAAGTCAAATTACCCACTGACGACTGCAAGAGAGAAATCGGTGTGAAAATATGCATCTGTTTAATACGTTTATTAGTAAGGGGGTAAATTTACCCATATTAGATAAGATAAGGTTGTAGATTTTGACATCAGCTCCCCTAAAAAAAGCGGAAGTTATAGATACACACATCACACTAGTAATATTATAAAGGCGAAAGTTTGTGAGTGTGTGTGGGGGTGAGTGTGTGTGTGTTTATATGTTTGTTACTTCATCACGCTCAAACGGCTGGAGCAATTATGATAAAATTTTGTATGGAGGTAGCTGACATCCTGGATTAACATATAGGCTACTTTTTATCCCGATATTCCCACGGGATCGATATTTACGCGGGTGAAACCGCGGGCCGCAGCTAGTAGTACTATAATTAAAAAAGTTTCATGATATAGGTACCTATTTGTTTTCAGAGTCAGCCTTATTAATTAAAAGTCCTTTCAGCGAAACACACTGTGTTTGTACTTATCCAATTTGGTAGGTCCTATTTATAACCCTTTTGACGTTATTCGACCACTTGAATGTTTAAAATAAACAGTTCAGCGCGAGTCTTTATTGGCCTGAATTTTTATTCCAACAACTCTGAAGTACTCGTTGTATATTACAAATGGTCTGAAATAAGCGAAAAGTCACAAATATTGACACTTCCTGTCGCGAAGTCGGTAAAACATACTTTTTATTTATTTTTTCACAAGCGCCTTTTCGCTGATTTCGTTACTTTCGTTTAATGTAACAAAGAGACATAAACGTGAGCCTTAAAATTAGTTTAAAAAATTCGAATTTACATGTTTTTTTCATTCCTTTTTCTAAAAAATAAACACTGCTTAGACTTTTTCATTTTTTTTAAACAAATGAACAGCAAAAATCGTCGTAACCGTTCATCTTTTTTCTAATTATTGAAGCTATACCTAGTGCGACATGGATCTAAATGAACGACGCTAAATAGGGAACTATTTAACATGAAATGTACAGTCACGAGCATACAGACAGGCAAAATAAAAATAAACTATAGTTTTATTGAATTTGCAATTTTTTAAAAGCCCTTTCTCTTATTAGTGGTTTCGATAATACCTATCATGTTCGTAACACCATAAAATATACAATACGTTAGATAAATACCGCTTTTGAATTTTGCGTATTTAAGCTCGTGACTATACTGGATGAGACAGGATTTATGCTATCTTCTATTAGAAACAGCGCCGCATCCATTTCATTTAGATCCTTGTTGCATTAAAACAGTCCGTATAATATGCTTTATGTGTGTGACAGTTGGACCAGCAAGTCATCCAAGTGCTGCCAAAGGTGCCGGCTCCCCTCCAAGAGGCCGTGCAGCGTCTCCTGGCAAGAGACCCTCACCCTCGTCCAACTACTCAGCTGCTGCCACTCATCAAATACTTCAAGTACGTTGACTACTCACTCTGATGAAGAAACCGGCACCCTAATTGCGTAACACACTAGCCATCTCAATCTGAATCACTTTAAAAGATATTGCTAATCCATTGCTTAATATGTTCGAAAAATGTGTCTGCTCAACAACGTATATCACGCAAGTAATGTTGTTGAACAGTCAAAAATGAAACCCATTGCTACATATAGTGTGTTACGCAATTACCCCGCCGCTTAAAATTCAGTAATTTCCGAGGGCTTTATTCTGCCATTATACCTGCAGGGCGGCAGGGACACTAACGCACAAACTGTTACCTTGGACTTAGTACATAATTTTCGTCGGTTATTAGAAAAAAATATTAGTTGTTCCATACAATTCGCAACACCGCAATACGATCCAAGACAGGTATCGCCGATGTTGATGGCAAGTCTGCGAGGCTGAAGTGGGACTGGGCGGGTCACACTTATAGGATGCATCCAGGCAGATGAGCGAAAGTCGTCACACAATGGGTGCCTGAAGACAGGCGTCGTCACCGAGGCAGGCCTTAGAAACGCTGGCGTGACGATTTAGATTCGTTCCTAACCGACTGGACGGATAAGGCACAGCATAAGGAAATGTTGAAGAAAATGGAGGAGGCCTTTGCCCAGCAGTGGGACAGTACAGGCTGACGAAAAAAAAATATAATACATTTGGACCGCGTAGGTACTGCACTTTTCTATGACGCAGCAGATTTTTTTTTTGATAACCGTTGATAAATTTATACGTCTAGAATGTACGTGTACGGTCTAGAATCATATGCTGCAGTGCGATTCTGTAATCATCTCACCGTCAAAACTTAGGTGAAGTGAGCGTGGAGTGAATTGTCAATAGTGTCAATTCCTAGCAAAAACAAACTCACATCACCTAAGTTTTCACGGTGAGATTTTTACAGAATCGACCGGCTGAATGCTTGCGGCGAGCAGTTTGTGAGTTAGCCAATCTATCAGTTTCTTACACAACGAGCCCACTAGCATAATATACACAAGCTACGGTGCTATTCGTTAATATGGTACATCATGTATAAGAAAGAGACAGTCACATTTTGAGAGTCCAATTCAATAACAGCTTCAGAATGCTTTTGGGTCTGCCGCGCTGTTGTGCCTCTAGCATGTTCGCTCTGGCGCGTGTTCACGACTTCCACGCAATGGTGAGAATAAAAATGGCGTCGCGATTGAACAGAACGCGGTCAAGTCCTAATAGCATTCTGAAGATGTTCGTGGACTTAACTCTCCGATAATGTTTTCTGTAAACTTATTGCTTAGTTATAATTCTAACTAACAATATAGATCATTGTTGTCCAAGCAAATAAATAAAGAATTTTATTTCATTTCATTTTATTCTATTTATATTTTTATTTTTTTTTTGTTGAAGACCCATTGCAGATATAAAGATTTTATTTCATTTTATTCTAAGTATTTATTTTAGTTTTAATTTTTTGTTATAAAGCAATTTTGTCTCGCGTGGATCCACGTTCCGGCGGCACAAGAAGTGTTAAAAGTCAAACATGTTCTCAAACGCGATATACAGAAAGAAAGAAAGAAAAAGTATTTATTGCGACTCGTACAGGAAAATTACAAACTAAACTAAACACAGTAAAATAAAAATCTAAGATAATAAAAAAAAAGTGATAAAAGGAAAATTATACAGAAACTCCTATACGAGGCCAAAAGGCTCCTATCTCAGCATGATGCTGCGACAAAAACCATATAAATTCCAATATCTAAAAACAATTCGGTCCCAAAAAATCTTCGATATTTTGTTTGAGCTCGTTGCTACATTTCATAGTTAAGTATTTTCTTATTTACTGTGCACCATACTAAACTAATTTGGTTTCCAATTAAATATAGTATACACTCAATCAAGGGTGAGAGTGAGCAAGCGATCGCCGCCATGCAATTCCTGGATATAGTGACTATGAAAGATCCGCAACAGAAGGCACACTTCTATCGAACTACCCTCATAGAAGCGTTGCCAGTGATACCAACGGTAAGTTTTTAGCTCAGCGAAATAAACTATCAAAACTGTAAACTATATAAAAACGTGTGCGGTCGGGGGACCCCCGTCAGGAACGAAGTTTCTTGCGCGATACTAGCAGGCACAAACAGACTCGTATACAATAGAAAAAGACAGAGAGAGAAAGTCGCATGGAGGGGCTCATTACAATTTTTCCTAACGTGGAGATTTCTATTAGTCAACTTTTACCGCTAGCCGTGTTAAGGAACTTCGTCCCAAAAACAAAAGTTGCCACCAATTACTGGGCACAGTCCGTTCACAGTTATTTTACCTTTGACAGCAGCAACCTTATCGTAACGAGAATAAAGATCACAATGATTTTGACAGACCTGTCAGTGGCAGCAACCCTGCAACAACCATATTAGAATAAAAATAAAGATCCCTGTGATTTAGACAGTGATGCTAAATCGGAGGATATATAACTATGAAAGGACTATACACTGCTACAAGGATATTATGGCGCTCATATAACGTTGACAGGAAGGCGCTGTTAGTAAATATTTGTGCAACTGTTTTGTAAAATGTATTGAAAAAGAAGATAGCTGCGTTAGTTCCGATTTTGGCCACCCGCCATAAGATCCTCGTACAGCTATATTTTCACGTGCGAAAAAACTTCAGCGACAAATGCCTGTGAGAAACCAACTTGTGCAAGCTGCGCAGTATAAATGTTTCTATTTATAAGTTCTATCAGACATCCGGACGGCAGACTCGAAACAAAGAACATTGTATAAATTATTTACGACTATTTTGTTTGGCGTCCTTCACCTATTCGGCTGTTAGTCAGTCAATTTTGCGAATCTTATTAGGTTTATGCTGACGGGAGTCTACTCCAAAAGATACCAGTATCAATACACTGTTCACAACAACACTGGTTACAACATTTTATTACCTACCTTCATACTTCACCAATTTATGAATTTATTTACTTGACTCGTCTGCTACTACTGCGGAATGTGCGCGCCTGCTGGCTGTGGGTAGGTGGGAGTCGGGTCTTTGGCTTCATGCACTACCTTCGTCGAACATAGGCACTTTGTTCGACGACACTACTTTTCGCCTCGCTGCTTCCCTACGACTAGGCACTCCTTGCTGTTCTCCCCATCGCTGTCACTGTGGCGAAGATGTCAACAGCCTCGGACACCACGGCCTGTCTTGCAACCGAAGTGCGGGTCGCTTAGCGCGGCACGCAAACATTAATGACATCATCCGACGAGCTCTTGTCACCGTCGGCGTTCCAGCTGTATTAGAACCCAATGGCTTGGCACGCGACGATGGCAAGAGACCAGACGGTATGTCTTTATTTCCATGGAAGGTCGGTAGGCCTTTAGTGTGGGACGCTACGTGTGTCGATACTCTTGCGCTATCCCATCTTCCTGCCTCGGCATGCTGTGCTGGCGCTGCTGCTGCGGCTGCGGAGAACCTCAAGCGGCGAAAATATAATAACCTCATCGGAAATTATATTTTCGAGCCGTTTGGGGTTGAAACCCTCGGGCCGTGGGTTCCGAGTGCTCATGGTCTTTTTAAAGATATTTCGAAACGGCTTAATGACACTTCCCGTGACCCAAGGGCTGGCTTTTACCTTGGCCAGAGGCTAAGCATCGCCATACAACGTGGTAATGCCGCCAGTCTCTTGGGTACATTACCAGTCGACAGTGATGCGGATGAGTTTTTCGACGCTATTTTCTAGTTTCTGTATAGTTTTAGTTATGTTAGAATTTAATTTTATTATGTAAGTTAATTCACCAATTTAATATGTTTGTACTGACCTGTATATCTATATCTATATCTATATATATAAAATGGTAAACTGACTGACTGACTGATTGTTGATATATCAACGCACAGTCTAAACCGCTGCTCCTAGAGACATGAAATGTGGAGGGTGTGTTCTTTGTGAAGAGTAGGTATCCACTAAGAAAGGGTTTTTCGAAATTCCACCCTTAAGAGGGTGAAATTTCACGCGGACGAAGTCGCGGGCAGAAGCTAGTGTATGATAAAGGTCAGTGAGATATAACGTATGATGTTTGTTTAAGTATATCTGTCAGCCGACGATCCACGTTTATACGCGAAGTAATGTCAGATTGAATACTCAATGTTGTTTTCACATGACTCTAGCGTAGCAAAATCAAGGCAAGGGGGTTCAGAATGGTGTACTGAATCCGTGACACCAGGCTGCGTGTGGATGTCCCCTGCCACTCTGTAAGCCATGTTAACTAAAAAAAATAGTTTTGCTTGCTAGTGCAAACAACTAAAAGATATCTATTGTAAGTTATATGGCTTTAGAAAAAAAATACTTTGAATATGGATTGCTATTCTGTTTGCCCGGGTTATTTCTCTACTATAGATGTTTTTGTAGGATTGTACTATATATGTGGGTAGTTACCCTATCATAATTAACTTATTTTAAGCTAAAGCTCCTCGGCCAATTAGCATAATTCTGGACAGTGGTGTGTAGGTCTTCCATTTTCTTACTTTACCGCTTTTCCCTTTCCTATTTGATAGTGGAAAAACTATTTCATTATTATTTCCTGTGACTTACCTACGTGGTTTTCCAAAGTCAACAAACGTGGCATTCGTTTATGTATAAGGAATAGTACATATATGACGGGTTCCCTACTGAGATTTAAGGTTGTATAGCAAGGTTGTACTACTTGCTAATGTAATTACTGAAAGTCATCTCTCATCGGTAAATGTTTCCGGGACTCACGAGCGCGGAGGATCGAGGTCGAAATTAACCGTGAGATACATTTAGCATAAAGTGTATCTCATGGTTAACTTCAATAAACTTATTGAAATTCTTGTTATAATATATTTCTTGGTTAACGAATTAGGTATTAGGTGAGACAGAATTTAAAGGTAAAGATGTTTTAACTTTGTACAAAGGACAAACTGAACAGTTAAGTATAATATAATCAGTAGGTACTTACTCTTTTTAAAAAATAATGTATAATAAACAATTTAATATGTCTTATCCACTTAAATATCTACAGGGTTAACAAAAACATTAACAACCTCTTAAGAGGTCATTGTACTCATGATTATGAACAACTTTTACTATGGGAAATCGCGAAAAAAAAATCTGCTGTTCCCTACATTTATGTTCGTATAACTCGTAAAAATGTAGGGAACAGCTAATTTTTTTTTCGCAATTTCAGGCTTGGCCCATAGTACCTAAAAGTTGTTCATAATGATGAGTACAATGACCTCTTAAGAGGTTGTTAATGTTTTACCAATAACCCTGTATAACAACTTATCCTTTGTGGTGTTCGGTTTTTCTTCAAGATCGAAGTTAAGTTTCTTTTTCGTGTGGAGTGTAGGCTACAAGAACAACTCTTAAAAACCTATGCGACTTCTTAAAGCCTAATAAAACTAAAAATTGAAAATGCAACAGCGGTGCCGGTACCTAGGTGTCATCTAAACCGGCCTTAGAACCCTATAATATTAAAATAACACATAATAATAATAATCTATATATTATATAAAATGGTAAACTGACTGACTGATTGTTGATATATCAACGCATAGTCTAAACCGCTGCTCCTAGAGACATGAAATTTGGAGGGTGTGTTCTTTGTGAAGAGTACCTAGGTATCCAATAAGAAAGTGTTTTTCGAAATTCCACCCCTAAGAGGGTGAAATTTCACGCGAACGAAGTCGCGAGCATAAGCTAGTTTATATATAAAATCTGAATTTTAAACCATTTCCCATCATTCGAGTGCCAAAAACGGACGGACTGACGATAACAACCTCATAATAAGGACAGGAGTTCAAAACATCACTTACCAAATCTTTTCCGCTTTCTATTAATCCGTGACAGGAATTTCTTACTAAGTTTTTTTAAGAAAACTAAATGAGCGTCTAGAAAAGGTTTTCTTTCTCCTTGGGTAAAACACTTGTAAACTCGTGCAATTAAATGAGTCAGTACCTATCCATTGTACCCTCTTTTTATACTAACATAGTATAAAAAGAGGGTACAATGGATAGGTACTAACGTCTCTTAGTTTGTCGGCACAAAAAAGATGGATTACGTACTCCATTTTTTTCTGCTTATCTAGTCGTTTCGTTAAGTGTCCAAACACACTATACCGAAGGTACGCGACCGAAGTTCCGCGGCCGATTTTACGTTCCGACGTATTTGGCTTATATGACACACCATAAGTGTCGAACTTACGCGGCAGAAATTCAGTTGCGCACACGTGGGGCGCGGGCATGCCTGCCTCCCGCTGGTCCCCGCCCCGGATCGCCTTCGGCAATCGAACCTAACTTCGGTCGCGTATGTGTGCTCTACAGAATACGTTGCTGCCGAATTGCCGCTGAACTTACGCCCAACCGAAGTTCGGCTGTACGCTATAGCGCAACGTAATTTCGGCATAATAATTAGTAATTCAAATAGCATTGCAGGCGTAATCATGCCGAACTTCGGTCGCGTACCTTCGGCATAGTGTGTTTAGACACATACTCATTGCAGAATTCCAGCCGGTTTATTCTGAAAAAAAAAAACTCACCGTGAAAACTTGCACTAAATTATTATTGGTACAAAATGCTCGGGAACAGAAATGAGTGGAGTTATTTAGTATTGGCAAATTGATGATTATGTTGTTATTTCAATGTTTTGCTAGCGCTGTCTAGGTTTCTCGCTGTGTACTTGAAAATGAAACACTTATTTGTCGGACTATTTTACTGGAAGAACAACACAATAGCCTTAAATAAACAATGCAATGTTCCTGGAAAGTCTGCTACGGCCATTATAATATTATAAAGACTTTCTACTGCGTAACCTTGACTCTGACTGCATCAGCTTATCCCATTGTGTCGGTTCACAGAACTTTTTGTGAGCGTTTTCCGTTTTCAATTTCATTGTGGAGAAATTGATACTTATAGAGAAAGTTGCCGAGATGAAAAGGAAGGTTTTCTAGGAAACTTTATAAGTTGTGGAGACGAGAATGCGACAGTAAAATAAAGTTCGGTTATCTACGGGCGTAAACAGTTTGCATAAAATAATTAATCCAAATACCTTTTATAATTTAGTCATTATAGGTAGCTAGTCAAAGTTTGCCAAAACACAACGTTATTTTTAGTTTAAGCGAAACCTGAATATAGTTTGTTCAGAATAAGTAACTGAATCGATTCCAATAATTTTTACCCCATGTTATATTTTGTCCCAAAAGTATTTAAAAAAGGTTAAAAATTTAACAACGAGCGACACTAAGTAGGTTATCCAATCTCTGCGCCGAACGGCTAGGTACCTAGGTACTAATATCAATGAGCGCAAGACGGCGTGGCGCGAGCGGCGCGGGTGAGCATGTTTTTGTACGGACAAACAGGTAACTTACAAGCTTATAACTTTGTGATTTTTCATGATACAGTTTTGAAATTTTGTACTTAGATTCTTTACATAAAAATACTAGACACGTGTTTCGGGTTTCGCATATACTAAAAATAATTTTGTAGGTATACTAGGCAAATCACTCCTATTTAGTTTGAAAAAATAACTTTTTTAATTTCGATGTTAGGATTTATATGAGTTTCAAAATGCATTAGTAGATATTGCCAGTATTTTATTTATTGTCGTATTGTCGTCTCCACATTGTACATTACCCAGTTTTAGTAAGTAGGGGGAAGTCCCCTAGTGACGGACATATAAGGTTTTCCGAAAACAAAATTAAAACTACTTCGATAAATATGTATTTTTTTATGAATTAGTTAAATTAACAAAATATAAAATCAAAATCAATTAACAAAAATACAACTGCTGCGTAAACATAATCTTGGAACATTAATTAAATTTTGGTTAAAAAAATTTAGTCTTTAACATTGGCACCTAATACCGGACGGGTTAATCTTCAAACCCCAAGCGCCGGATATTCTTAAAACATCTATCACATATATAGGTATCTCCACATTCCGGAACGTCTGCACATGCTTCATGGGCCCATTCTTGGCAGCTGGAGCATTGTATCCAGTCCTCGTCGTGGACCGCTAAACACACTACACAAGTAGTCTTTTCCATATTAGATATTACTTTGCTGATCCCATTTTCCTTTCTTTTTTGTCTCTTCCATGTTGAAATATCTCTTTTCTTCTATCCTGTAAAACAACAAACAATAATCTTTATGATAAGTATAAATGCTTAGTAGAAAAGCCAACCTATAAACTGTCCGGTGGTAAGGGACACCTTTGTGTCCGGAGGTAGGGGACAGGGAATGTCCAAAATTACGTACTTCATACTAAAACTGTTTAAGTAATTAATAAAAGTTTTCACAATTTACGAATTATGATGGAATTATGTCTTTATTACAAATAACAAAAACGATTAAACACAAAACCATAGCAGTAATACTCACTTGAAATTTACGTGACGCAACGCTTTACCGTCAAAAACAGCAATCCACCTCTCCCACCGCGGCTGTGCGCCTCACTGGCAAACTGCGTCGCGTGATCCTGTATCGCTACGTTCCCCCGCGCCCATTTCACCGATATTTGAATAGATCGCGTTGTCGTTCGTCGAGATAGTACGTGTGTCCGGCGCTAGGTGCCTTCCGGCGCTACGGGACTTCCCCTACTTACTTACTTTAAATTTTCTCAGAAATGTGTGATACTAAACTTGCGGCTTTTTTCGTTTTGTTTCCAATATAGCGAATGTATGAGATCAGCATTTCAATTCAAACTTATCTTTATTGTTATTCAATAATAATACTTATGTGTATAACTTTACCTACAGGAACATTTTGAAGGAATAATTTGCAGGGTAATTGCGCACCACACTAGTAGAGTAGTAAGGAATAGCTTTCATTTTGACATATCGTCAACATTCATTGCGTTACTTACGTTGTTGAGCAGACTAATTTGTCGAACTTATGAAGTAATGGATTAGCAATATCCTTCAAAATGATTCAGAGTATGTTACGCAATTAGGGTGCTGTACATGCGACATTGACCCTTATTGATATAACGCAGTTCCAAATCAGAGGGGTAATTGCGTAATACACACAAAATAACAGTTCAGCGACGTTCATTGTGTTATTTACGTTGTTGAGCAGACGAATCTATAAAGCAATGGAATAAAGAAATTTCCTTCTAAACCCTTGAAATGTGTATTGTAAGTGCGTTATGCAATTAGGGTGCTTTTCTAGCCTTTTGGTCCCTTACTAACGCCTGGTTTCTTAGAGGCTGGTCAACGCAAAAATATACTTAGACGCTGTCCAACTCTGGATTACTCTTGAGGTCAACTGTGATTGGCTGACGGAAAATCAACAGCTACAATCAATTAATCACTTATTACGAGGTTTGACATAAGTTTCAGAAAGCGGATTTAACCAGTTTGATAATCTGTCAGCTAAATAGCTTTGCCCGTAGAGAGGTCGGAAAACGACAAGAAGAACGTTTGAATTAAATATGGAATGGAACTTACAAACGAGTCAGAAAATATCCTGTGTCCTAACCTAACCCGCGTGCCAAACATCCAAATCCGTTTAGCCATTATGGCGTGATTGATTAACAAACAGACTTTCACATTCTTATATCTAATGATAGCAGGATTGGTCTTTCAGAACCCATGTGTACTAAGAGTTGTAATGGGTTATTTAGTCGTTAATTTTCAGCAGTAGTTTTATTCCTAAGTAATGTATTGTATTTTAGAAACTGCGCTGGCAACACATCTGGCCGGCCTTGCAGGCGGAGGTCAGAACTGGTGAGGTACTGGCATCAGTCCTACAGTCAGTCATGTGGCTGGTCAAGGAGGCTAACGATGACGAGTTCACATTCTACATCTTCCCAACACTAAAGTAAGAACTTATTCGATATAATATCATGTAATAAAAACGCATTATTGGATTTTCAACGGTGCCGAAAGTTAAAAATCCAACAGCGCGCAGGCATTTATTTAGGTGTTGCCTACGGTTAGTGAAACAGGCAATGATCATTTGTGTGGACTTTGCCTACTTATAGTATGTTTCATCAATCCCTAGCGACTCGCCCCTGCTTCGCACGAATACAACAGTGACAAGTCAAATATCGAGATTTCTATGTTTAATAACATATCATCATACCAGTAATTCCCGAAAGGTTAGGCAGAGGTGTACCCAGCTGTAGTACCTACACGGATTTCTACTACTTTACTATTATACACATAATTTGTGAGTTCGTTCGTATGTTTTTGATAGTTCGTTTCATGAATATCGAGAATAAGTGAAAAACGCATTAAAATCCATTGTGTAGCAAAGGATCGGAGAGGTCGCACAGACAGACACGAAAAACAACTTTGTTTTAAATTTTTATATCTTCTGCCCAGGGCTTCGCCCTCGTGGATGTCGGAAATTATCCCACGGGAACCCCCAGGACAACCAACTACTTATAACATCAGCTATCTGCAGTAAAAGTCCCGTCAAAATCAGTCCAGCCGTTTCGGAAATTACCCGGAACAAACAGGCTGACAGTCAAACATTTTGAAAATTATTGTTTTGTTATAACATTGTATATAATTATATACTTTTCTAAGCAATAATTGGTAAAAAGATGTTAGTTTTGACATTACAAACAGACACTTCAATTTATATATTTATATTGTATGGATATATTAGATAAGTATAGAATCAAATATGTTGTAATGAAATCAGAAGACTAATTCCCGTAATTAAAAACGTTCAAAATTTAGTCGCAATCTCATCTCAGCGACAATCAATGTCAAAAACTTGTCAAGAATGTAGCAATTTTAGAGGTATTTTTGACAGATTGTGACTGAGATCAGACTGTGAATGTTCTTAAAATTACGAGAATTGCCCCTCCGGTCAAAGCTACTCATTATTCAATATATTTATTGCTTCCACAATGTGAACTTAGGTGGTAGATTAACATGATAATGATCATTGTGGACCCTGTCGGGTACAGCAAAAGTAGGAGAGAGGAAGAGGAGCTACTCTTATTTAAATTCGTGGAATTAACGTATATTTTGTAATTTCATTATCCATTTTGTTTCCTTTGCGTAACAAAGACAACAAAAACAATTGTTTATCCAAATATAATTGTTGCGCAATATTAGTTTCATGACATTAGTTTAGTTAAACAAATATAAAATAAATAGAAGACCGTACTTAATAAAATATAAATAAATAAGTACTTACTTATTTATATATATATATATATATTATAATTAAATATATATGTGAGGAATGATATGAAAGAGAAGGGAGTGAATGATAGCGTGACGGTTGACAGGGGCGAATGGAAGAAGAAAACGTGTTGCGCCGACCCCAAGTAAACATGGGATAAGGGCAGGAAGATGATGATGATGATAATTAAATATAACATTTAAATCGTATGCAACTATAGGGTAGACTGATGATTTTTCACCGTAACAAAAATAATAATAATTAATAACTGTACTTTAGGGGTCGAGAGGAAAATAAAATCCACTCTCGACCCCCAAGAATAAACTATAGTTAGGGGTCCAGTGGACACATTACTTATTGGGGGTCGAGGGGCCGAGAGTAGACTAAACGAAACGTGTTAGGTTTACTATACGACAATCTAACTGAGCGTCTAGCTATATTAAAACGAAATGGCTATGGCTGTTTGTGAACGTGAATTTAAATGTTTGTACGCACCCACAATACAGGAGAAATTCCTAATGTGGGGCAACGTTTTTAAAAAAGAAAAGGTTTTCGTGGTTCCATAGTCGGGTTACCAAGTGATTAGATAAAAACAGACTTCCTCGTTGGCCTAGTCGTCGTAAGCGCTACTGTTGAGCATGAGGTATTGTGTTTTTCCATTAGGAATTTCTCAGTAGCAGCCCGGAGTAGGGATTGGTGCCCGGTTGATGGCAATAGGCTCGCCTCCTATTACATGGGACAATGGGTGAAGGGCGATGTCAGATGGGATCTTGTACAATTACCGACTCTTACAGGTAATGGGCTGTCAACCCAATATTATTATTAGATATTACCCACGTTCGCACGGACGTAATAATATCGCGGCGAGACTCTATCGTGCACTGGGTTTTCAACTCTCGATGTTGAGCCGAGCGTTGAGAATCCAACAGAGTGCAACCCAGCGCGTCAAAAAACACACTGTTGAACACACATTTTCAACTCTTAGCCCTAAGCAGAGCGTTGAAAACCCAGTGCGCGAAAAATAATCGCCGCGAATCGCGCCCGACGGATCCTAACAGAGGAAAAATCGAATATCTATCATAAACCTCGAATACAACCAATTACGTAATTAATTGCCTTGTATCTGGCGCACGATTGAACCTTTCAAAATATGAGCTGTATCTATATTAAAAAACCGGCCACATGCGTGGTGGACCACGCACAATTAAGGGGTTCACAGCTGGGATGAATAAAATTAATCCCAAGAACTAACTTAATATTGTTGTTGAAAAACATGGTCTCTTATAGATTCCAACTGCTAATTTAAGTGTGTACGCACAATTTTAAGACCATAGACTTCATATAGGTTTTTCTATACATCTACTAAGAACTACTAAGAACTATCGTGTATTGCCCATGATCCACCTAGGTGGACTATGGGTAATTTATATTGTTTTTTTTTTTATTTTAGGCTCAGTAGTTTCGAAGTTATGGGCCCCGTTAGTCAATCTTCATTTATGTGTATAATACAATAATATTTAACCTATTTACCTATATGACAGAAATCTTGATGTTTTGACATGTCGTTACACCAGTAGATCGCTTAGTCGCCAGTAGGTTGCTAGGTCATTGTAAATTAATAAGTAAGTACTTGAAAAATGATCTTAAACGTGAAATTTACACTATCAGCTAATTACTTATGTAAATAAATATAATGTTTTTAACTTGAATATCGTTTTAAAATGATTTTATTACGAATTTAAGTGGTTTTTCAGATATTTTAGGCGCTATGCAGGATGGTTTCAGCAATTATAATTATTATTCTTCTCGTATTCATTATACCATACCATGGTGAATTCGTGATGCGTAAAACAAATCATTAATATTCTAGTCGTAAACGGTAATATCAGGAGATGACATAGAAATATAAATTGGGTTTATCCGTAATAGAAGATTTATTCAAACCATTACAATTTTCCGAGCAAGACCGGATCGGATATTTAGAGATTTCCGTTTCGATTTTATTTTCCAACTGCAATTGCCTTCAATGTTGGTTAGAATTTTATGTTATTACAAAACTATATTTTATAAAAATAGATTGTTCACTTTGGAGTTTAATTTGTTTTAGGGTGCTGTTGAATTCACCAAAAAGCATCCAGGCTTCTGTCACTATTTTGGAGAATTTGCATATAATCATGAGCAAATGTACAGCGGCCGAAATTGAAGCTGAAATATTGCCAACGCTGTATCATGCCCTGGAAAGTAACACCTTCCAAATCCAGGTACATGGTTTTTCTTTCTCTTCGTTGTAAGTGTGATTTCTAAGGCACACAATTATATCTGTATATTATTTTTCATGTTAATAGGCAGCCTCATTGATTGCTACGCAGAACATTTGCGATAACCATGACGACAAGGCACTTCACGCCACTATTCTGAATAAAGTGAAGGGACTGCTTGAAAGGCATCAAAGTGATGTAAAGATCATCAGCCTGATCCTCTGCTTCTTCGAAAAGACCATTGTTAGACTCGACAGGAGCCACATCCTGGAGCAGGTGATTCCTACTCTGCTGGCTATGCGGCTCAGCGACCCCGATATCGTCACTCGTGTTGTTAGTGAGTATACTTCTGTACGTTATAAAAGAGTCTCTCGTTTTTATAGGAAATCATTTCTATCTAAGACCAGCCTCGCGTCATATTTAATGCACTAGCACAGCGATCTCTGCTCTCTATGCGAATCCCTTATGCCAAAGCCAGTCATTATTTTTAACCGAAGCGAATTATCATAATTTGTTTTATAATCATGTGAGACGATTAAACCTAATTATTACAGGACTCTACAAGAATTTACTGTTGGAAAGAAAATTTGGAGTAAATACCAATGTGATGGCAACAAAAATGATACCTTCGCTTGCTCCACAAACTGTTAACCCAGCGCTGAATGTCGACCAGTTTTCAAATCTGATGGAGGTATATTTTCAGAGACTTAATACTTAACTGTACAAACAGTAGCCTTGATAAGATGAATTAATATAATGTTTATGATGCCGCACGTTCAGATCCTGTACGACATGCTGGAGAGCATCGACCGCCAGCAGCGCTACAAGCTCAAGGCCGACAACCTCGCACTTCCGAGTCCCGAGCGCCGGCACAAGCTTCGTCATCAAATGTCGACAGATAATATGAACGCGCCACCCTTTAATATCCCTAATTTAAGGGTGGAGCGTAAAACCTCCTCTGCTGAGGATATGGCTCGTAAAAACTCTATGAGTGGGCCACCCCCCGCTGCTAGTAGTGCTAGCGGTAGTGTAGGCGGTTTCAAGAGTAAGCATGAGTTTCCAACCTGTAATGTAAAGTTCTCAACAAGACAAAGAATTATACGGAAAATTTATACAGGCACCGGCATCGGTCAGTGGTTCTTCGGCTCGAGCAATTCCACCAATAACGACAACAATTTCCTTCGCGTTTCAAGCGCCTTTCCTAATCGCCGCTTGTCGGACAACACTTTGATGACGCCCAAGATCCGTATCGCACCATCATGCGCCTCCTCCCCCGGAGGCACCCCGGGGGGCACTTCGGGGCTTCCCACCCGCCGCCACTCCAGCATCGGGCCGCAGGAGCGCCGCGGCTCGACCGTCAACTTATCGCCACCGACCGTGAGTTACGCAATTCAAACTCTTCTTGCTTGCACGCTTGTTTTTGACACCGATAATTCTAATAGTATGTGCCTATATAATTATGACCTACATACACTATTAATGATTCAAATTTAGAAGCTTGGAACAGGGCTGCCCGTAGTATAAACGATGGTGGTGCTGGAGTAAGGGTACGTGGTAACGAGGGTAGTGATAGTGGTTATTTCGACAGGGTCACCAGTACAGGGGACGAGGGGGTGGCTCAGGCTCGAGCCTGTCCGTGCCATCAACGTCTCAATGCGTCGTAAGTGATGTTATCGTACACGTACGCCTGCCTGGCTGCGTGTCCTCCCTGTTACTCCTAAACCTACTGAATGTGGAAATGTCCAGCTTTACATTGATGTGGTTCTGTTATCTTCTGCGGTCGTGTCTTCTACCCACACCGACTGGGACAGATAGTATTCGATTTCATCACATTATCATTTTGCATATGCACGTGGATCGGAACCTTTCATCGCATCGCATTAATGCTACTCCTTCCAATCCTGCGAGACGCCCGAACAAACACAAACTTCAAGAAATAATGAAGTGATGCATGTTCGCCACTCCGCGTTAAATGTGTCTTTTAATGCCATGCTGGGAGGGTAGCTCCTCCTGCTCTGGTGAATGCTACTGTATTGTCATTCTGATCATTATTCGGGTGTGAACCTGCAGACACGTCGATTCCATTGTCGCACCTTTTCCAAATTAACCCGGTTATACAATTTCAGGAAATCATTTACAAATTACTAAAAAGGAAAGGAGAATGCTGTCAAATATAGGGCGCCCAGTACCAAACGAAAAAAGTCAGTTGCCACAACCAAACCTAGTGTATTTGGAGGAGAATTTAATGCCCCTCCTATATTTCTAACTATTTTTGATATAGATTCCCGCAATTCGTATTTAATTGCCATTTACCTAGGTACTTAATATTTTAAGGTTACGTTCGATAAAATGACGAATGAACGATGACGATGAATGATGGAGGCATCGCTAAGGATTATCACAGAAAGATTGCGTTATGGAAATGCACCTGAACGTTTCTTTAAGGATTTTAATTATATTTCAATAGTTCAGATGAAACCAATATTGAAAGTAACGATAAACGTTTCAGTCTATCAAAAAGTACTCTGTGGATAAAAGTGACGGCGCAACAGAATAAAAATGCAATACGTCACAATAAAAACGGTTTCTTTTTTTTTATCGGTCCTCTGTTCTTTAAATGCTTTTAATGTATTCCAAAATATTAATTTAAATTAATACGAAGCAACGCGTGACCTAAAGATTTTTTAACACACAAAAATATACCTAATATTACTAAGAAATAGTAAATCGGTGTCGGTAGGTACAGACGCCAGCACATCAACCTACCCGAAACTGTCAAATTTTCCCAATCAACTTTAAACCTTATGCGTTAGCGATAAAGTTGAAAATCTATTCAATAATAAATACGAGTATGACAGATTGTAGTAGGTTGATGTGCTGGCGTCTGTACTTACAAATTATCTTCTTCATTTAAATGTTTGTTGGCAGGTACCCTTTTTACGTAGCAACATTCGGAAATGAAGTGCAATCACAGTGACATAAGAGAAAATACGTACAAAAGTAAATAAAAATATTTTTATTTTTGTGTCCGAAATCCGGGAATCTTTTTCATAACAAAAACGTAAATCTAATTTAAAGAGTAATTTTATGAACTACATTTGATTGTGACACGCTCCCTCGCAAGTTGGTACGGTCCCACGGCATTGTCCTTTCATATTTTGTCACTTCGCGCAACCAATTGGCATTACAAATCGGTAATGTACTAATGATAATTTAATGTACTTCAAGAGTACTGCAAAACAATGTAGATCCAACAAGTTCGGCAGGTCACATAGGTCTTCTTATGTGTTCAATGTGTATATGTGACGCAACGCTACGCAAGTAAGGTAATCATTTGTTCATTCATGTCAAGGCTTTAAGCCATGTATTACGTATCGCTGTCTCATTTACTGTTGCTATTGTTCTTCTTCACAGCTTGCACGGAGCATGATCGTGAGTATATGGTTCCATTCTACTGTTCGCCGCTGCGACTCGCGCAGCACCAATCATTGATGTTTTCCAAATGTTACTACTATGTATTACACACTAAGATGTTGCCGTTACTTAAATATGTAATATCTAACAAGATTCCACACATTAAATAACAGTTTACAGCTTTTATTTAATATAACCTGGCAACATCTGCGTGCGAGTATTTCGCTGTAGTGTAGAACTGAGTAAAACTGACTGAATCACAAGAACTTTCACATGCCCACCACGCTTTATAACGCTAAATATTGACGTACGTATCTAATTAAATATAAGGCATGCTAGAGTTGAATATAATTGTACATTTAATCATCGTGATAAGCTAAGAATGAATCATTGTTCCAATATAAATTCATAAGTAAAAAACAATTTTCTTCTTAAAGCGATTTGTTTGTTTAGGTGGTTTCGCGGTGACATAATTAGTATTAGCGACATATAACAGAAAAGGACTATGCCAAATAATACACTACACTGATTACAGTAGCATAATAATTATCTTGGAATGGCTTGTACTTAGGGTATTCAAAGATTCAAGTACTTTTCTTGTTCACTGAATAACAAATAATTTTCTACACTATTATGTAGCCATCAAAAAGATGATGTATATAAACTGGAAGTATGACCTTTGTATTCACTAAATGGGTCACCCAGTCAAACCAACGAGGTTCCTTTACATGACACATTGTAATGAATGGTAGACAACATACACATAGATTAATTAATTAATTTCTATCCTAATTCAGATTAATGTTATTAAAACTTCATATTAAACATTTTTTTTTTTAACTTTCCCTTTCCTCTATTTTTTTGTTCAACACCAACATTGGCTATGAATCATAATATTGATTTACACATTACATTTGTCTGGGAAGGAACCGGATTGAATCGATGATGACTATCTGTCATCATTAATCAAAACCTTTCAGTTATTAGTTCGTGATCCAGTATAATCATCTCATAACCCCGTTATCAAAATTATTTATTCCAACTTTTCACAAATTCCCACCGCCAAGCCACCAATAAATTTTATGTAAATATTAACATATTTTTGCTGTGTAGGGTGGCTCCATGCCAAACACGTCTTCGAGCGTACCGTTTCTGCTGACGTCATCAATGCAATCAATTCGCTCGCGCCGGCCTTCGGCCTGCAGCTCGCAAGGCTCCGGACTGCTGCAACAGATCAGCAGTGGCATGGTAAGACACCTACCGAGCAGCAGTAGGCACCACTCGCACGCCTCGACCAACTGGAGCATCCAGGGCGCCACCGCCGCCGGCTACAACGCGCTGCATCACACCGCCATGGCTGTCCGAAAATGCCCCTCACTCAATATTACCCTCACGCGTTAAACTCACTCTCACTGTGGAGCCGGACGCGCACTTACGTAGGTCCCCCGCGCGGTTCCGGCGCTTCGTGGCACGGTACCTGTACTGTGTATCCCCGGCCTCACCGACAAGGGCGATCCCCGTCCGGTCCCTTGATGTTTAGTAGTTTTATCATATTATATCGATGTTTTTAAATATTACCATATATTACATTTATTTGCAAATACCTACTTTCATATAGATACAAACTTGTTTGTTGTCTATGCTATCTATCAATATTGATTTTTGTTAGATTGTGAAAGCGTAAGAAATTGAAAGAGTATTCAAAAACGCGTGGACTTGCCACAATTCTTAGTTCGAAACCGACGTCACTGATTTGATGAATATATCAATTCACTAATGTATAAAGAATATCAGCAAAGGTATGATATGGGACAACCTGTGTAAGCTTTAATCAGAATAATGTGGACATATCACTTTTTGTGAAGAAAAGAGGTTCGAAGATGTCCATTTGTAATAAAATTTTAGAGTTTATAAATTGAATAACTTATTATAACAGTATAATGTTACCAAACTGATAGTTTACAGCAAAATGTTGTATAGAGGTGCTGTGATATGGTATTGTTATATTTATTAGAAACTAAACACTACTTTAAAGTAGTAACTTTAAATAACTCTTTCTGTAATTGGACGTGAACATAATTTATCACTTATATGGCATTTGAGAAATCGTTGGCTATCAAAAGTACGACGGTTATGTGCCAAATATATAATAATATTAAAATTAAATTGTGCCACTGAGTACGCATATTATGTCGGCGGTCCCTTCTTGAGAAGTTGCTTGGAAGCTGAGCAACGTTGTGAACAAGTGGAAGGTGTCGGACCGAGCAACGTTAGCGGCCAGCAGGAGTTGCTGCAGTCGCTACGTCGCACCCGTCCGATACTTTTTTAACCTTAAGTAGGTAGGCACTCTGACAAAACTGTAAAGTTATACATGCACAAGGTGCGATAAGGATAATTAATCATTTATAATATAACTTTGACCATCTATGTACTGATTTCAAATACCTAGAATTTTGTGCTTGTTGACAACGTATGGTGATTTTATATCTCATTAAAGACCTACATCTACAGGGCTCGTCTCAGACAGGCATTCAATTAATGACTAAATACGTTTCAAGCGCGGTTTGCGTAGTCTAGTCTACTAAATTATTTACTAATAAAAATCAACATTGGCTAAATCATAACAGAGCGTGCGTAAAAGTTTTTCGCGTAACAAACAGATTTTTTGAATCCCACATTCATTGTTGTACAGTCAGCATAATAAAGTATGTGCAGAAAGTGAGTGTGTAGGTACTTAGTACCGTTCACACTTTTGGATCTGAATATTTAGACGTCTGTAAACCCACCCTCTGTAAGCTTGAGTACATTTAGTTTGCTTTTCCGGCTTATCGGTACGTATTGTGTAGTGTTGAGGATTGTATGCTCCGTAGTCGGGTGCCACCTAGCTAGCTGGTGTTGGCGAGAGCGGCTCGCGTAGAGTAGAGTAGCTGTAGTGGTAGCGTAGCGGGCGGGCGGGGAACTCCCGGCCGCAACCAATGATCTGGCACGCGCTTTGTTTTAATATTTTCTTTTATTATGGTTTCTTCCAGTACCAGCTGTTTTCCGGACGTACATAAAGAGAATTTGATATACGTTAGAGCCGCGTAGCGTAAACCGCGACCGGGTGTGCGCGCGGGTACCCGCGGCCCGCGCCTGGGTCGGGCGCTCGCGCTGTGCGCCTGCGCCACTCGCCGCCCGCTTGCGCCTCGCCGCTGCACGCGCTCCTTTTACCTCATACATGAGCTTCTATTTCTTAAAACAAATTATTCGAACCAAATTTCTAAATCATTTGCAGCAATTCAATTACACTAAATTAATAACACATTAGAATTATCTTTCATATCAGTGTTATGCATCGGCCTAACTAACGAATTTCCGAAATCCTTCGGTAACATCTAACAAATTTTCTCTTTCAATGCATGCTGACTGTCAATGCGCACTTTTATAGATCTACTAAATAAACAAAATAGATCGCAGGATACATACACAATGATTACCTTCGGGTGCACGTGTTTAGTCTTTTCTTTTTTATTTATTTCTGACTGACTCAGTTGCGTGCTCGCTGTAACGTGGAAGTTACTCGAATGCTGCACGTCACATTACACGGTTATGACTTTATACTTTAATATCATGTCTATATTTGGCACAGTTACCTATTTGCACTTCTTAACAACCAGTACAGTACAGTACCGCTTAGACCATATGCACATTTATTTATCACACTCTTGTATAAATATTATTTGGACACTTTATATTTTTAATAGATCTCAGATCGAGTACATACATGCTCGTATAAACCGGTATAAAAATACTAAACCGTAAATTCGATTAAGTATTTCTCTTATCGACAAATTATTATTGTATACTGGAGGGAATGTAAAAGTAACTAAATAACAAACTAATTTGCTTGGGTAAATATTAAAATTAAACAGCTATTTGGCACCGATAGCTGAGATTTCTCGTTTAGCGTGATTACGTTGGCCGTAAGTAAAGATTAGAGTATTCGAGTATATATTATGCTCTGTAAGTAAAGTTAAGTAAATGAGATTTTTTGAAATGTGATAGTATTTCGTGAAAGTTCACCGGTTGGTCCAGTACTCTAATAAGGTGCCAAATTAATTAAAAATAATATAAATGTTCGCGTTGGAAATGATAATTCACGCGAAGAAGTATATATCTTAAATTAAATAATTTCTTCGGAAAAAAAAACAATTTCAGTTTTATATACGGTATACCGTGTATAAAATCGTAGGTATTTTAATTGCCGTTCGTACAGTTATCGAATCAACAAAGTTGTAGCAATTTATAACTTGTGCGAGGTGAAGATGACATCACCGACACGTCTGTGGTCTCCGCATTCTATAAAAAAGAAACGGACATTTAATTAATATAATTATTTTCAAAATTTCGATTAGGTACTATACTTATTAAAAAAAATATATATATAAACCCACTTTTCTATTCAAGAAAATGTGAACTCTATTTTTCCTGGAAAAACTAATTTTAAAGAGAGAGATGCGACTGGCACAAAACAGAAAATACACATCTTCAAATAAAAATAGACTCAACAAGTACGTGGACAATTTTGCCACAGACACATTATCATATTCTCTTGAAACAAAACTCGCATACTTTCAATTCCTTTCAGCTTTGTCAAACAACTATGTACACACTGCAAACAAGTTCGATTTACATCCCACACATGGATAGCTGTGTCGGTATGAATAGTTACGCAGACAAACGTTAAGTAAAACGATCGCACGAGCGAGCTCTGTTTTTATTAGTGTTCGTATGTCGCACCAATAGGCAATATTTATAATACCAATGTATAGTAATCATTACTTTATGTAATTGGATGAGTAATAATATTTTGCACGTGTTCATTGTAATCGGTTTGGCACAATGGCTAACGTATTTGGTTGTGAACAAGAAGTCTTAAGTTCAAATCTCGGGCGCAAATCATTATTTTCTTTCAAAATTATGATTACAACATAATTTTCCAAAATCATCATTACCTAGTTGAATTGCTAACGATTCAATCCCGTTCACAATTTTTGTATATATTTTTTTACCTTTCACCTTAATTTACAAAAAATGAGCGTTCATAGTTGTCAGTCTACGAGTATAATTTGCACTACTAAGTATATTGATGACTACTCATATTCCTGCGCTTTCTTTGCTCCTGATCAAAAGGCGGAAATAGTTGTTTTGCACGAGCAAAACGTTTCTTGTAGCGAAATTGCAAGGCACTTATTAATATCGGTGAGTAACAGCTACTTCTGACATAATTATTTTAATTATGTTAGTAATACCTATTTCAACTCAAATTCATAACTCATCTCACCTTTCAATGTTTACCTAAATATTGCAATACATAATAATATTAAATCAGAATAAATTAAAGTTATTTTTTATCATAATTTGATTTTGATCAAATTTACTTGGGCCAGCCCATTTTTGTCTTGGGCATCTGCGTGGGCCTTTAGTCGTAATAAAGAAAAACATTCAAATTATAAAAATAAAATAGTTATGATACACATTTATTATTGGTATCTAATGCCACCAATGTGAAGGGATGTTAACTTTTATTAAATTATGAGGCAATATAAGTAATTCATTAACTATGCTTTATCCACCAATCCACCATTGTTTATATTCACTATTTTATTTAAATTTTATTTTGTTTTTATCCATAGAGGAGAACCGTGCAGTTATTGCATCGGTATGCGGATTCTAGAGAAGTAGACCATTATCGACGTAGGCCAAAACCGAAGGCGAATTCTTCGGCTCGTCACTACGACATCGTGGCAAGGCACAGTCGATATCCGTGGGGCTAATCCTTTTTTATCCACCCGCATAACTGCAACATAACATAATGTGTACTTACAAACAGTGCGAAATCACCTGCATAAAGATGAAGCTGGTTTACGCTGTAGTAAGCCAGCACGGAAGATTTTGCTGTCCACCGCTCACCGACAAAAACGACTTCTGTTCGCTAGGTCTTATATAAATTTTAATTGAGAGAATAATGTGGTTATTTTCAGTGATGAAAAATGTTTTAAGTAATTAAGTATCAAGTGTAAGTGATGTTATTGTTATGCAGATAGAAATTATCTTAATTTCATACTATCTAACATGTTGATACACTTCACCTCCAATTTATTAATTTTTTTTAATTTGTATACATTGAAAAAATATTTTCTTCCATTCTTAGTGAACAAATAACCTTGTCTTGTCTTATAAACTGGTAAAGAAGTTACGAGCAATGTTCTACTCATGCAAAAGTTTGGAAATATGTTTAAAATAGTTTGTATTACTTACTGTATTAGCCACACGTACTTTTTTATTTGCGCCCATGCCAAATTGAACCTTAAGCCAACTATTGTAAGAAACTTAATAGTCGAAACGAGCTGGCTCACTCACTAATGACCCAAGCTACGCCTAGTTTATTTAATAAAATATTTCATATTAATTTTATTGGTTTTATTTAATTACCTTTTTATTTTTTTGTTTAGTATAATTTTATTTGACACAAAATTGATGTCTAATTAAAAGACAAAAAATAAAAACTTGTAAAACAATATTCCTTTGCCGGGGTTTGAACTTACGACACGTTTAATTTTATTCGTAACTCATTCAATTATGATTAGGTACTATACATTGGTATATTAGTTATTGGTTTATGTGGGTATATCATACGCACACAGACAGTTTTGCTATTCGTACCCGACCGAACGACTCATTAATTTACGCACACAGTGACAATAACCCATATGTGTGAAATGTAAACCGAACTTTTTGGCCTTGTGTAATAGAATCTTTATAATGCTATCAAAAACATAAGTGTATTTTAATATTAATTTTAAATGTAAAAGATGCTGTAAAATATGATGAGCTATCAAACATAATAACTGAATTATGTGTGCATAAAGTTTCGTTGAATATTACGGATGTGAAGGCGTAATTAGGTAACTATTAAGGATGTCCAGAAAGTGAGAAGTAGATATAAGCCTGATATATAAGATTTATTGTATTATACCTACATATTATTATAATATTATTATTATTATGTATTTAGCCCAAATGTGCAGGTTCTTATAGTTTGATCAACAGGACTAACTATAATGCGCATGTGTTTAAATAGTTGGCATCAATTTAAAATTTTGATTAGAGTAAGCAATTTATTTTCAGTTAAACTTAACTTGTTATCATAAAGGCTAATGATATATTGCGCTAATTTGATATTTTACATCAATTAAATAGAAGCAAAATACACAATACTTATCACAGAGTTTTAAATATTGAATGATGAAAAAGAGAAAGAAGTCTAGTCATATTGTCAAAGACGATATACAGATAACAGAAGACAGAAAGTAACTAATTGGGACATCCGTAAATAATTACGAATGTTTGTTATATAGACATAATAAATGGACATATATACAGGTTGTCCGGTAATTAATGGATAACCTCTTCAGAGGTCATTGTACTCATCATTATGAACAATTATTACTATGGGACCAAACTTGAAATCGCGAGAAAAGAGCCGGCAGTTTCCTACATTTTCACGAGTTATGCGAACATAAATATAGTGAACAGCTGATTTTTTTTCGCGATTTCACGTTTGGTCCCGTAGTAAAAGTTGTTCATAATAATAAATACAATGACCCCTTAAGAAGTTATCCATTAATTACCGGACACCCTGTATATACCTTATTCTATTTTAGCTTGTCATAGTAGTTAGGTTATGTGTGTCCGTCTCCACCCTACGCGTTATGTGCACATTCAGGCTGGCAACGTTCAGTCCGACGGATCATGAATAATCAGTTCTTCTTAGGGTTGTGGCGTTTGCTCAGTGCTAGTACCTATGTGATATAATTTTTATGTGTGCCCTGATTCTATGATGATACTCATATCAACATTCACTTTTTGAATTATTCGATGTGATTCTATAAAGTAGATATTTAATACCTTAATAATATACCTTTTATGATATATAATTAATGTTTTTATCAAATATTGTGCTACCTTGTGATCTCGTTCTACGAAAATTAACTTCTAACTTCTTTAAACTTGACTGCTCTCTTCTAAGGCATAAATAATTGGACAATACTTTTTTAAGATCTTTCATATTTTCGATCGGCGCGTAACACTCTTGGGTAACTTTAAGGCATAGAGATATATGATATATATCGTGTTTGAGCTTATCAGATTGAATTTTATGAATAGTTATGAAATTTCCTGAGTCTACTCTTGTTGAAACGAAAAGACGAAAAAATGTTGCCTTATCCTTGTTGATTCTACTCTCAGTACTCTATCCATGCCCCGTTCACAGACTGAGCAGTTCCTAAGCTTGTACTCTTCATCAGAAACTTAACATTTCTGAACCCATCACTTTCCCTGTCTACCGTGACACTACATGTACCTCCCCTAGAGTCCCTTACCATTTTGATGTACTTAGTGTTGGACGAAGATCTATTCATATATCAATATTATATAAAAAAAAACTTAATCTACATATTAAATATGGATGTTATTGTCGTGAATTGAATTAATATGATACCACTTGTAACTATATACTTACTAATATATAAAAAAAAATACAATGTTAGTAGAGCAGAACCCCCGTTACAAATCCCGCATAATAAAAGGAACCTTTTAAAATATTATCAATATATCATATTCAATCTATAGTAAATGTTTAAGATTATGATGTTAAATGTTATAGTCAACAGAGCCGCACTTAGTCATTTTGATTGTATACGGTGTATTAAGTAACTTTCACTGTCTGTACTTTAGTTACATAATATGTTATATTGTTGCTTAACATTATATCAGTGCAGTATTATATTAGAGTTTATGTCATAGTTTTAATCTGCGCGATGCTTCGGGGATTCAATGAGACCGTTCACGAAATTGCTGTCTAAATGCTGTTTAGCGTCGCTGATGGCGTTTGATCACCTTTAACTCGATCAGTTACAGTAACATCGACCTGCCGTTCAAATCACTGACAACGTTACTCTATGATTAGTGAAGGCAAATGCATCACCGAAGCACCGCGTAACTCTCTAATACACCGCTTTGTATTATTTTTAAGTACGGAGATTTTAGCTCCCTGTGTTATGTTTCCATTAAAAGTATTCTGTATACGTGGCTCTTGTAGTAAATTAAAGTAATAATAAAATGGTATCGTGGTTCGTTATTTTTACCTCCCGTTTTATGATAGTATAAAATAGTACCTAAGTAGCCGTCGTTACGGCTATCTATAATCACTTGAGTGAATATAATATACAGTTACTACCAGTTAAATTGATGGAAAATGGTAAAAAATAAATAGACCACCAAAAACAAGTTTATAGTCTTGTTCGACTTTTTAGTTTATGCCAGTCTTAGTGTCTAAACACATCTATGCCGAAGTTACGCGACCGAAGATCGGCATGATTACGCCTGCAATGCTATTTGAATTACTGACGACACATTATGCCGAAATTAATAGCATTGCAGGCGTAATCATGCCGAACTTCGGCATAGTGTGTTTAGACACTAGGTCTTTTGCTGTACAAAAGACCTAAGTGTCTAAACACACGTTTTTTTTCCGTGAACATCTTCGGTCGTCGGTGTTGTCTGGATCACTATGGAAGATTGTTGACAGACACGTTTTTTTTATGCAGCGCGATTTATCCGCCGTACTGTAAAGAAACAATGTTGAGTACAAAGGGCCTTCCTATCATTCAAACCCTATTTAAGTTATGCTCCACCTCCTATTCTGCCCTCTGTGCCCCAAAACTTGTAGCATTCGCCTGTAATGTAACAATCCAAGATTCGATTTTGAGCAGTACTTTAAAACCATTACCTTGGTTCTTCTCACTCACTGATGTAAAGCTCGAATCTGAACTGTTACATTATAGGCGAATGCTCCCGGTGAAGGACCGCCTTAATGGAAGCCTATGGATAACTTCGACAAAGACTGGTTGAAAAATGCAATTTATACAAATATTAAATAGGTACAGTCACGAGCAAAAGTATGTATACACTTGGCTTTACTCAAAGGCGATTTTCTCCTTTATTTTTGTATGAAATTTGATATTAGTAGGAACATAGTATCTTTGAACCCATAGGTATATGTAAAGTATCGTGTATCAACATTGCATTCGTTATTTCGTGAAAAAATCGCAATCTAAAGTTGCCAAGTGTTGACATATTGGTGCTCGTGACTGTACATTGTATTATTACGTGCACTGAGTGATTGCTCACTCATTGCAAAGTAACTGAATGGTACCAGAAGGCCAATTCTCGTACTTTAAAATCGTTCAAATTCAAGTCACAGTCTCATCTCAGCGACAATCAATGTCAAAAATGTAGGAAAACGAGAGGTATTTTTGACAGATTGAGACTGACTGTGAAACTTCTTAAAATTACGAAAATTGCCCCCCTGTAGAAACAGCGTAGCAGTTTCGTAGCAGTTTCGTAGCAGTTTCGTAGCAGTGGCGTAGCGGTGGCGTAGCGGTGGTGTAGCACGTAAGTGTAGCAAACTGAGATAACAAGAAATTCTTTAGCAGTATGTGTCTGATGCAGTGGTTGATATCGCTACTGATGAGCGTGAGGTTCTGGGTTCTTTCCCGGATTGGATAGTGTTGTTGGATTTCTCTTATTCATTTCACCGTAGCAGGCCGGTGCCGGTGTCTGAGATCGTTTAAAGGAAATAGGCTCGCCTTTCAAAGATTTTAAACATAACTATTTACTTCGTCGCGGAAAACGACCAATTTGGAACCGTGCACCTAGCTTCTGACGGTTCATAAGTGCCCATGTAGGCTTATGTGAAATAAAATATTTTGATTTTGAAACCAGGCGGAATATTGTGAAACAACTTAATAAAGGCCATGAATAAAAAGGAACAAAACATTTTTGACAATAGGTGTATCCGTATTGCTGATATTATTTTATCCGTATATCCGTATTGCTGATATTATTTAACTCAATCTATTGCTACTTGTTCAAATTGATACTGTGTTCGATGGTCGGCATAATTATAATGGTAGATACATCAATGGCTGACCTTCCTGTAATTTGGGGACCATACCGTCATTTGATTAACACCGCATCCGGCTCGCCTCCTCGTCAGAACAAAGATTAGTAGGTAGGGGCCTTGATATCACAGTATACAGAATGTCTTTAGGGTTCCGTAGTAAAATGGCAGAACCGGAACCCTTAGAATTTCGTCATGTCCGTTTGTCCATCCGTCCGGATGTCACACAGCTTTTTTTAATCGAAGACTATTTGCACTATTTCGATGAAAATTTGAAAAAAATTGTATTCTGTGCACCGGCAAAGGGTTAGTGAAATTAGTCTTTTGTAGCTAAGTCAGTATGGGGAAACTTTTTTACTGACCAACTTGTGCTGTCCTGACTTTTCATCCGATACGTACAATGAAATGATCCTTACTTACAAAAACATTTTTATGGACAACTCGCACTTGACCGTTAAGATATTCAAAAGGTATGGAAGGCCATAACGGTGCCAAATTGTTTTCATGAAAAAGGAATTAAGCCCTGTGGGAATATTATAGGCCGGTTATGTCCTTGGTCAATCATTAATGCGAATGAATGAGAAGCATGTGCAAAGAAAAGTTTTATACATGAGTAGGTAGATGTTGTTTATGAAAAGACAAGCCGTGGGCCCGAAGGGAATACGGGATGTTTCCAAAAAACATGATACAACTAACTTTTACTTACAAACAGAAGTCTATGTATCAACATCCACGTTTCTAGTTTCAAAAATAAAGAACTTCCCTACAAACTTTCATCCCCTTATTTATAGTGGACATTTTTTTGTTCGATTGTTATTATGTAAGAAGATTATTATGTAAGATATAGACCATTCAAAAGACGGAAAGATAAAAGTGTGAATAATAATTATGGCCAGAAAGGAAGAGAACTCTGAAGAAAGATTAATGTAAGATATTGTTATTAAAAATTATGTTGTTATTTTCATTGCAATAGGAGCCCAAGGGTGGTTGGAATTTTAAAGTGGGGTACCTAAAGTGTACTGGTTACCTAAAACTATGGAAGGACTATTGCCCCTGCCTGATGTTCTACAAGTTCTGATTATGTGCAATATTTTATTTTAAACGGCAAAAATGGCAGATGGGTTACGTGCACAAAATAAATTATTATTATTATCCCGGTGGTATCTCTTGGGATATTTTTTGACCTCCACGTGAGCGCAGCCGCAGGTAAAAGCTAATTTTGTATGATATTATATTTCTGCCTTTTTTTATTAATAAAATTAATTGATTGTTATAACACAACATAATTAGCCAATAACGGCCCCGACCAGACACTGACACGATATCGGCGGACGGAGTTTAGTATCTACCTACTCAACGCTTTTACATTGTGTTGTTATTGTCACCTATACCATCGCAGACAGCTACCGACACCGATCATCATCATCTGCCCAGCCTTTTCCCAACTATGTTGGGGTCGGCTTCCAGTCTAGCAAGGATGCAGCTGAATACCAGTATTTTACATGGAGCGACTGCCTATCTGATCTCCACAACCCAGTTACTGGGTAATACGATACCCCTTGGTAAGACTGGTTGTCAGACTTTCGGGCTTCTGACTACCCGTAACGACTGTCAAAGATCCACAAATGACAGCCGGGACCAACTGCTTAACGTGCTTTCCGAGACACGGAGGGGTCACGGTATGTAAAGATGGTCACCCATCATATTGTGGTCGTTTAGTGCGCGCGATGGTCACCGATAGTGACCAATATCATCGGGCCGATAATAATTATATCGGTATCGAATCGGTGTGGGTAGGTATAGCAGCCGATATATCGGTTTCGGGATCGTCATCTTATGATGTGAAATCGCATATATCATAGGTACACAGGACATTTTAAGTAATAATTTTAGAAAAACTCTACTTTAATCAACTACAAATATTTTTTTAATATGGCATGGATTTTTAGCGAACTGGTCGGCGGCGCATCGTAAATAAATACGTCGCACTACATTTGGGGAAGGCGGAAGTAGCATTTCAAAAGCCTACAGGCCCAGAAATCCTCGCCTTGATTAAAAGTACACACAACCAAAAAGCGCTCGAAAAAATACGTAATTTAAAAAAAAAGCGTGTACTGGTTTTTTTAACTACATATTTTTCCTGTGTTGACATGAGAGACTGGTGACAGAATGGCGCACACAGGTGAAAGGAGAATGCCGTGAGACCATCGATATCCGTGCGTGAGACCGTACCAACTCCATACCTCCTTCTGCGAAGCAGTCATGCTAGCGAAGGAGGTGGCGGGACGGCTCAGGGAGAGAGCCTCCCGTTCCAGCCGCCGCGGGAGACGCTCCGGGCGTCGGGAGCCGCGCGACGACTCCCGGCCACCGTAGGCGCGGGCCTGCGGGCGGAGAGTAATGGGTAGCTCACCGTCCGATCAGGACCAGGCCCGTGCCGGACGGCGCGTACGTGTTCCACGCGCGCCTCAATGAGATGTCAGCATCGAGGAGGGGCCCCATAGGGCCGAAGCCTGCCGGGTCAGCGGGATTGTCCGAAAGGGTTACCGCTGGCCCGGAACATAAAGGGCTAAGGAAGGAACACGGGTGGGTTTTAGTCAGTAAGAGTCTGACACTCCCTTCCGCTCCACCCAGAGCGGGAGGGGTCATTTGATGATTACCCAACCGCAAAAAAAAAAAAAAAAACGACCGTACCAACTTGCGAGGGAGCGTGTCACAACCAAATGTAGTTATAAAATTACTCTTTAAATTAGATTTACGTTTTTGTAATGAAAAAGATTCCCGGATTTCGGACACAAAAATAAAAGTATTTATATTACTTTTGTACGTATTTTCTCATACCTAAGCCACTGCCATTGCATTCATCTACTTCGTAAAAAATATAGGTACCTGCCAACAAACACATAAATGAAGAAGATAATTTGTAAGTAACTACCGACATCGATTTACTATTTACAATAATATAAGGTATACTTTTATGTGTCAAAAAATCTTTAGGTCACGCGTCGCGTCGTATTACCTAATTTAAATGATTATTTTGGAATACATTTTAAGCATTTAAAAAAAGAGGTCCGATTAAAAAAAAAGAAAAAAGAAACCGTTTTTATTGTGACGTTTTGCATTTTGTTCTGTTGCGCCGCGCGCCGTCACGGATGACGTTACTTTCAATATTGGTTTCATAAGAACTATTTAAATATAATTAACATCAGGATTATAAGGACTTTAATTATCACACAAAGACTGCGTTAGGGAAAACCCTGACGTAGTGTTTGTATGTTAATCCTTAGCGATGCCTCCATCATTCATCGTCATCGTTCATTCGTCATTTTCTCGAACGTAACCTCAAAATATTAAGTAGGTAAATGGCAAATAAATACGAATTGCGGTAATTCATGTAAAAATAATTAGCAATATAGGAACGGCATTATATTCTCCTCCAAATTCACTAGGTTTTGTTGTGACTGCGGACTATTCGTTTGGTACAGGGTGCCCTATATATGACGGTATTCTCCTTTCAACAGGTTGAAAGGAGAATACCGTCATATATAGGGCCTATGGTTATTTTTGATGACAACGTCTATCGGGCTAGCAATACCTAAATGAGGAAAAATTCAAAATACACGCTCTGAAAACAGCTGTTTTCTATTTAAAATGGTATCCATGGTATATGCCAACTACCATTTAAGCACCCAGAATATTAATTCATGGACATATTATATTACAGCATAGGTACAGTAATTCCCAGACGCATTTTTTATCATAAGAGGACCAAGAAATAAGAACAAAGATATTAAGAATTATCATGAAGGTTTTACCCGGAAATTTTCCAGAAAACAAACTATGGATGATTTATTTCTGCAACTTTTATTATCTTCAGATACTCACATAAAGTCTAAAGGCTGATTTTTCCAACGCCAGATACTTACTTAATTTTATCCGAGGAATACCTTATTTTGAATTTTTGACGGTGTTTTCATACAAAAACTGTCAGACTTCAATTTTACTCCACGAATAAAAAAAATAAAGACAAGTATCCTGACGATGTTTTTTATTTTTTTTTTATAAAAAAACCAGAAATCATGATTTAAATTGTATTTTCTTATTTTCGTATAAACAAGGTACCTATCTATCAATAAAACTTTATTTTTCCTAATAGGTAAATATTAAAACAATTATTTTAGACCGACTAAGGTATCTAATATATACCTACAGGTGGCTAAAAAGGCCATTTTGTCAGAATCCTAAAAGGATAACATAATGGACAGTTAACCGTTATGTTCATCGTATCAAATCCCATTGGTAAAGCCCCATTTTTAGTCTAATTTTTTGGCTGTGCTAAGCAATCAATCCGATCCAAATCCAATCCCAATCTCTTTGATACCTACGTAGTGCAGCGAAAAAAAGAAAAGCACGAACTGGCTTCGCCGTAATATGATGCATAATGTTATCCTTTTATGATTCTCCAAAGCGGCCTTTTTAGGCCCCTAAATGTAAACACACCTCATGTAATATTGGCCAACTTTGAGTAAATTTCACCTGTGTGCGGCGGTTTCTTTTGGATTGTAGATATGAAGTATGATAGAGTAGGTATTTGGTTCGGGTTTTTCCCAGTGGTTAGATTGATGATGGAAGTGTTTTGTTCATTGGTTGATTTGGTAATACATATTAGTGAACCGTTCAGAAGTGCACACAAACGTATTATTGTTGTAGTCAGCACCTAGTGATGAATGTTTCATGCTGTGTTAAGAAATACCTGTGAAGTAATATTTGGAAGTCCTGGACGTATCCTGACCATGCAATTGTTCATAATATAATGTGTTCTGCATAGGGGCAGACCATTCCACGTGTTAACGTATTGCATGGCATTATGAATGTAGGTATGTTTAATAATAAGGCGTCCCGGCACTTCTTCTCAAATCTAACCTCTGTAATATGTTAATAATAATATTAATCGGCAGTTGGTGGTTCATTTCATTAAAGACTAATTGGCCTCTGCGGGTTAGCTTCAGCCCCTCGTATGCCTACCAAATGACCGGGATTCTATGGTACCGAAATATGCGAAAACGAAGCACATTGTGTAAAAAGTGATGATTCTATGTTTCACGAAGCTAACCATAACTTTAACAACTCATTAGGAAATTAGGCCTCTAGTAGATAAATTACCTACTCACATAGCATTTATGTCGTTATCTGGCGCTTTGTTTAGGTAATTAAAAACATGGAGCGTATCAGGGACCTACCTACACTGTGTGATAATTAGGTAGTTAGTTTCCATAAAGCTAGGTGGTTAAAATAATCCCGTCTCACTAATCCGAGTTAATTAGGTCCGGATGACAGACGTAGATAGCCTAAAATTAATTAGTAACTAACCAAAATATCAAAACGAAGGGGATATATTTGATTAAGCTGGGCGCCCGTTCAAATTAAATTATTTCAGGGATAATCAGAACTCCCTTCCTCGCGTGTAACATTGCAAACATTCCACATTCCGTGTGCCTCTAATCAAATCCCAGCTTGTAAATGCATCGTCCTATAGCCCAAGAAAATAAAATTTTGTTTGCGAAAAAAAATATTTGTTATGATTTTTCGCAGGCATTATCTTCATTTAGGCACAAGCTGTGTATTTTTTGCATTGACATATATATTACTAGCGTAAGGACCGGGCTAACGGCGCGACTAAATGGCACCAGCGCGCTGGCCCTAAAATGACGGTTTTAGGGCCAACGCGACTCAGTTGACAGTGGTGCGCGCGAACTTCGAATTTCGAACGAAGAACTTCTATGTAAAATGTTCAGACGGGCGTATCCTTACTTTTGAAATCATTGATTTTTTGGCATTAAAAGTCATTACAAAGGGAAACGTGAAGTCACAGTAGGTATATTTGGAGAAAAAAAAAACACCGGCGGTGGTTTTCAGGGTTCCTCCCGTAGGCAGGCAAATTTCAAAAAAGGAACCCATATGACACAGTCACTTTACGCGAAGCCTTTTGGCTCTATAGACTATAGATATGAAATTCTGAAGGAAGGTGTATTCTATGAACGGCTATACGATGGTGTAGAAAAATTTAGAAAAAAAATAGGGTTGTCACCTACAATCCTTTCAGTTATTTTACCTCAGAATTTGCATCACTATCAAAATCACAGTAATCTATATTTTCGTTACAATAAGGTTTCTGTTGGGATGTTCCCGTTGACTAGTCTGTCAAAATCATAGTGATCTTTATTTACATTACAATAAGGTTGTGGTTGGGTTGTTGCCACTGACTAGTCTGTCAAAATCAGTGTGTTTATTTACGTTACAATAAGGTTGCTACCACTGCCACCCACTGCCAACTCTGTCAAAATTGCAGTGATCTTTATTCCCGTTACAATAAGGTTGCTGTTGGGTTGCTACCACTGCCAACTCTGTCAAAATTGCAGTGATCTTTATTCCCGTTACAATAAGGTTGCTGTTGGGTTGCTACCACTGCCATCCACTGCTGTTGCACTGTTGTTTGGAATTTCTCCTCAAACCCTTTATTTTGATACAAAGTCAAATGTGTTGTCTTTGGTATTGTTCGTCGAATCGTTGAGCTCTCTAAGTTCTGAGTTGAGCTGCACGGTTACTGAAAAATGCGTGCACTGACTGGACAAGTCCACTCAATCTGTGTGGTTCTTTCCTCAAAAGACCATTTCAGACACCAATCTACATGGTCTTCACACGATCTGACCAAGATTTTGTCTGGACTTTAAAAGAGACTGTGACTTCTGAGTTTGTTTCGGCCTTTCATCTCAGAATAGTCAGATAGGAAACGCCGACCTCATCTAGTTAAAAAAAAATATGATTAACGTGTAAAAGTTTGTACAAACCTACTTACAGAAAATAAATCATTTATCATTCATTTATCATTTATAGTACTATTTTTTTCATGACGTTTGTTATAGTCTAAAATTCACCATTTTGATTTTATAAAAACAAAACTTAGCCTATAATCTTCACGCGACCCAAACGAGTCGATAGACTCCTCGTGTCCATCCATCCGGCCGTTAGGATGCTTCGAGGGTATAGGGAATTCCACATACTTAAAAAGATACGCAAAAAAACATAACCCTGTCCTGTCACGTAGTCGGGTACCTAAATAGTGTATGACACTGCACATAACTAGGTATTACCCGGTTATTTAACAGTTTCCTAAACTATTAATTTGATTTTATTACCTCGCAGTAGGTGCGAAAAGTAGAGTAGGTATTCTTCTCGGGGATAAAGGTGTCTTCGTCTTGGGCGAGCTTGAATCAAAATTCAAAATAGCGCCCGCGACAATAAGTAATAACTTTATCCCCATAGTAAATAATCTACTATAATAGGTGCACATAAGTGTGTGTGTGTGTGTGTGATCCTATCGTTAATAGGATAGTGAAAACTTTGCAATGTAGAAATTGTTACGTAATGGTGTACTTACTTATTGTTGAAGAACCTTATAAATAAATTACTTTTTGACGTGGAGACGTCTTTTCGCTAGTAGATATCTACTGGTGGTAAGTTCAAAATTTCTAACCGACAAAAATATGTAAGATTTCAACTGCTAATACCTACTTAACTACAAGACTTTTAATGCTAGTTATAGATAGTAATGATTAAGCATTGGAAAGATATATTAGTATAGTCTTCTTGTCGCCTATCCCGCAGTGTTGAGTCTCTTTGAAGGATAAAATCAGGAATGAAATTGTCCGGAAAAGAACCGGAGTTACCGACATAGCTTGCAGTGTAAGCAAATTGAAGTGGCTGGCCATGTTTTTTGAAGGACCGATGGCCGGTGGAGCAGACGGACGACCTAGAGAAAGTGGCTGGAACGGACTGGATGCGTAAGGCGAAGGAAAGGGCCGACCTAGAGAAAGCGGCTGGAACGGACTGGATGCGTAAGGCGAAGGAAAGGGCCGACCTAGAGAAAGTGGCTGGAACGGACTGGATGCGTAAGGCGAAGGAAAGGGCCGACCTAGAGAAAGTGGCTGGAACGGACTGGATGCGTAAGGCGAAGGAAAGGGCCGACCTAGAGAAAGCGGCTGGAACGGACTGGATGTGTAAGGCGAAGGAAAGGGCCGACCTAGAGAAAGTGGCTGGAACGGACTGGATGCGTAAGGCGAAGGAAAGGGCCGACCTAGAGAAAGCGGCTGGAACGGACTGGATGCGTAAGGCGAAGGAAAGGGCCGACCTAGAGAAAGTGGCTGGAACGGACTGGATGCGTAAGGCGAAGGAAAGGGCCGACCTAGAGAAAGTGGCTGGAACGGACTGGATGCGTAAGGCGAAGGAAAGGGTGTTGTGGCGCAGCCTAGGAGAAGCCTATGTCCAGCAGTGGACTGCAATAGACCCACTAAAAAGTGAAAAATAAAAACTTTTTTACAAAAAAAAAAAACACTACAACGTGAAAAATAATTTTGATTTCGGAAGTCGGGGTCTTTGGATCTGTATTTTAGTTTCAGCCACCGACTTCCGAAATAAAAATTATTTTTCACTTTGTTACTTAGTGTTTTTTTGGAAGTTGGTTGTTTTTTTTGGAAAAAGTTTTTTTTTTTCTGTTTGCCTTTCAAATAAGAACTTATTTATTTATTTTGGTCTACCAACAACTGTTTACACTACTAACATCTTTAAAAGAAAAACGTGCAATTAAAACTTAATACAGTGCGACAATAACATCATAATTATCATGACCAACATTAAATTACCTATGTAGGTACTTAAATTAAATTCACAGCTTGGATACCTACGAAACAAATTAAAAAAGACGACAAACCTGTTAGGAGACAATCTCCACCGACACAATAATGTCCGCTGACGACCAAATACATGATGACCAAAGCATACTTACCTACTAGGAGATACCTACAAGAAAATATGACGCACCCACCTTATTACATACACAGCCAATCACATTAGAACAAATTCGTCAACTATTAGACCGAAAACTAGAATTAAACATACCTAGCTGTATTAAAACTCCAACAAGAAATATAATACCAGAAAACTGAACAACTTTCTCTAGAGCAAACTAAAATAAACACCAATTCAAACGAAACCATACCTACTAAAACTTGAAATCGAAAACGCAAAACTCAAAACAGAAATAGCCGAGTTACAAAACAAAAAAAAATCCATCTGAACCGTAGGTACCTCTACGAACTCTTTGAACGATAGGTACTTTTAAAATAGTTGTTAACCACCTATGTTTAAAAGTAATATAGGTACATAATTTATAAGTCAATGTTTTAACCACGGATTAAACAAATATTATAATGAAACAGAAACAGACCTCGAAGATAGGATAATATTTGCTTTTCACGACACATTGAATGTCGACCTCAGGCTATATCGGATAGGACGAAACTGACTTAGGCGGCCCCTACGGGTGGAACAGCATGTCGATTCTATAAAAATCTCACCGTGAAAACTTAGGTGAAGTGAGTTTGTTTTTGCTAGGAATTGACACTATTGACAGCTCACTTCACCTAAGTTTTCACGGTGAGTTTTTTACAGAATAGCACCGCTGATCGCCAAAAGGATGACCAAATACTTATGCCCTAGAAAACGGGGGCTAAAATTATCTGTAGGTATTTGGTTTGAAAGAAAGAAAACCAACAGAAGGACGGTCATACACTAAAACATCAAAAACAACAATCTGATAGTGTATAGCACAAAAAGCCAGGGAAACTACGATCATGAAACTACCATTATCATACCTATAACGCTAGATAATAGATACAACTGTGCCACCTTCCCCGACCAAGTGCTACAATAATAGGCAAACTGAGCTTTGTTCCTTTCTTAGCTAACTTTGAAATTCTATACCAAAATATACTTACCTACTACACATTTGGTTCAATCAGTCATTGAAGAAGGAAAAATACCTTCATGCTAGGTATATGTGTGACAGAAACCAGCTGGATCACAGAAAAGACAATTGAACAACTACACCTAAACGGATATAAAGCGGTTTCCTGTTGCAATAGGAAACGGTAATGAAAGTGGAGATTATGCATTTTTATACAGGTACCTAAAATTGAAACATATAGAGACAAGACTTAACATCGTTGTCTGTTCTGTTCGTATTCGAAGTGTGTGCAACAGAAATAGTATAGCAAAATGTCATTGTACAGACGCCAGCAGGTCAACCTACCCGAAACTGTCAGATTTTCCCAATCAACCTTGAACCTTATGCTTTAGCAATAAAGTCGAAAATCTATTAAAGAAATCTGACAGATTGTAGTAACTTGATGTGCTGGCGTCTGTACATAATTATAAAAACAGGGAGACAGATGTATTTTATAGTGCTCTCAAAAAACTTACAGGAGACTTCAATATCAATATACACTACTCAACAAAGTTTAGGGAAAATGCCATAGCTACCTAACTCTTTAGAAGATGTACTGGCTACAAAAGTTTGTGAATGTTGGGTGCACTTTGCATTGCAACACAGTTCATACAGTATGATCTGTGCATTGCAACCTGCATTAGATAATTGTAAACTACTAACTATTACTAACTTATTGGTAAAGTAGAATAGTATTGTAAGTGAAAGAAGGATGCGTGCGCGCTCACTCGATTAGTGCCGCACTATGCCAAAGTGGCCTTGACAGCGGTACGCTTATGACGTCACAAAACGACTTCTATAATAGTCCGTGGCGCCCGGGGCACTAACAACCAATTGTTTTGTAGAGATGGGAATATAATTATCGGCAAGGATTGCTAACAACTATTTAATTCCGGATCGCCACCCATCTGAAGGTCGAAATTCATCTATTTTCCCTTTGTTATAAAGTAGTTAACTAATTTCATATTTTCCTGACCTCAAATTGTTTTCGATAGTAGTATTTATAAATATTTCAACGGGCGAAATCAAACTGTTGTAACTTTCGCGTCACATCACTGGCCGACTCTAAATAAAGTCCTTGGCGTTCTGGGGACATTAAAAATATTCGGAATCTTTTGTGTGGAAAAATATAAAACAGGGTATTAGACAGTACCATAATAAAACGAAACAAAGGTTTTAAATACAGTAAATTTATTTTGATAAGATAGTTAAAATGAAGAGCCTATAATGAAGTCGTGGCGCTGGTGGAACGAATGACGAAAATCTGGAACTTCTATTGAAGTCCGTGGCGGTGAAAAGTTTAAAAACGATTTACATACCTAGGTACTTATATATTTGTACGGTGCGAGAGTCCGACTCGTACTTGACTGGTTTTGTATACAGCGCATGCACTTCACTAGAAGTACTGCAGCATCACCCAGCTGTGCATGCAGCTGATCGGGCAGGGTTGTACATTTAGTATTTTTATCTATGGGGCAGGGCGCGGAGGCCCGGAATGCATTGATAAACAGTTAAGACATGAGGCTCACCTTTCTGGGGGCCTAAAAAGGCCACTTTGGCAGAATCATAAAAGGATATTATATTATGACTCATAATGGACAGTTAACTGTTAATCGTATCAAATCCCATTGGTAACGGATTTTTCAGTTATTTTTTTTGTCGCGCTAAAATACCAATCAATCCAATCCAATCCCAATCTCTTAGATTACCTATACCTAGGTACAGTCAACAGCAAAAGTATATGATCAAAATCAGAAATACAATACTAATGAACGGAGTTCGCGTCAGAACTCTGCCACACAGCCACACAGTCTCTGCACACAGCTCAACAACAACAGCAACAGCTCTGCCACACAGTTCTGACCGCGAACTCCGTTAATTAGTATTGAATTTCTGATTTTGATCATCTACTTTTGCTGTTGACTGTACGTAGTGCAGCGAAAAAAAGAAAAACACGGACTATCTTCGGCCATATTATAATGTTATCCTTTTATGATTCTGCCAAAGTGGCCTTTTTAGGTCCCCTGTTCTGAATCAAAACTGAACGTTACTACAATAACCAATGATATTATAAGTGTAAAAAGGTGTAGATAGGTTATAAGGTGTCAGCAAGTGGTACGTTAAAACGAAGTCAAGTGTTATACAGCATCATATTGTAGTCTTTGGTCAAGTGACTAAGTTGGACCTCAGTGTGTCAGTTTCTAGTACACGAGACGACGTACTGTCGCAAATTATATTTGTCTCTTTTTCGCCCGCGATAATTGAATCATGCCATCCAAATGTGAAGTCTAAACGTAATGTATTGTTTATGTGTGCGTTAGTGTGCCGTTTTTGAAGATCGAATGTGGTGTAGGTAACCTATCTACACCTTTTTACTTATAATATCATTGACAATAACCTTCGCAAGTATTCCAATGGCTACCTTTAGAATACTATTGGGATATATTGTTTCACATAATAGGATCTTAGTCGGAAACTAAGGTTTGAAATAAAACAACACTTATTTTTTTTTGTTTATTAATTCCAGAAATTACTACACATGTAATCACCGATGAAGGATGCCTTCGCATCTGAATGTTGCGTTGACGTGATTGTATCGAAACTATGGCACCTGTCCCATCGCCGGCGATTAGCGAGAAGCAAGCAGAGCTAGCAACTAAAAACAAGTACAATACGACCGACGTCACTTAGCGGGCCTGAATATAGGCACTAAGAACTTTCGCGCATGTTCTCTCACTCACACTCGCCTCATGCCACCATTTGGTTCCTAAAAAACGTTCGTGCGCAGCCTTCTGTGCGAAGTTCAGGCCCGCCAAGTTACGTCGGTCGTATTGTAGTTTGTGTGACAGAATTCTAATCAGCTATTATGTTGCTTTTGTACAATACGACCGACGGAACTTGGCGGGCCTGAACTTCGCACAGAAGGCTGCGCACGAACGTTTTTTAGGAACCAAATGGTGGCATGAGGCGAGTGTCAGTGAGAGAACATGCGCGAAAGTTCGCAAAGGCTATACTCAGGCCCGCCAAGTTACGTCCGTCGTATTGTACTAACACGGGACCTACAATCTTCTGTACGTTTCTAGAGCGGGAACATAGTCGAAAGCTATTCGCTTCCTCGTCGGCGGTCAGACAGGTGCCTAAGGGCTAGTTTCTCAAATGACAATTTTCACAAAATTAACGTGACAAATTGTCAAACGCTCGAAAACGGCTGCGATTGGCGAGTGATAAATTATAAATCATTCAACCAATCACAGCAAATCACGCGCGCTTGAAAATTTGTCACATTATTTTTGAGATCTCATGACAATTACACATTATACTCGGCTTTTCACATTATACTCGGCGTCGGCGTACTGCTAGCACAGCATTTACGTTTACCGAACGCCCATTCCAGATGCGAAGGGTGTCTGACTATCCTATTATTTATGTATTTTATAGTAAAGTAGGTAAATATTTCAATGATTACTTCATAAACTGAACCTCAACTACACAAAAAAAAATAGAAAGGATCTCTATTGCAATGTCCAATCAGAACGTATAAATAGTGCTTTAAAAAACAACAAGTCCATAGCCCCACCGAATAAATATCGATGGGCAAAATCACTTGTTTCAATTAACACAATCTATCTACTTTTGGTCGACTCTCCCTTCCACCGGATTTAATTTTGCTTTTTATTTGAGCTAATTTAACCAAATTCATCGAATAGTAACGACACTACCAGTTGTGTTGAAAAAGAGTGCGCTCTTTCTAACATTTTTATTTCCTTTTCATTCACATCTATGAGCACGTAGCGTGGCAGTCGTCTCATACCATGGCATCATGTAAACGTAGTGGAAAGAACGCGCGTACTTCTCAAAATGTTTCGAAAATATACCAACCAGCCTGAAGCAACAATATTTCAATACTCAATCATTTATTGCATTCCACAATGTATATGCTTAGGGTTAGGTGGTAGGTAACATTTGTTGTTACAATCGTGGAGGGTCCACGATTGTTACAACAAATGTCGGGCACTGCAAAACAAAACATTTTTAGGAAGAACTTCATTTGTTGCTTGTCTGTAGATGATAATTAAACCCTCTATCAGTGCCATACCGCCATGCTACGTGCCGTATGTGGAAATCATGCATCATTCGGTGGGGTCATCGAAATTTGATAATTTGATATCATTATTACCACCAATTCTCGGTCGGCAAAACTTCAAGTCTAACCAATTTGTCGACACAACACAATTATAAATGATTAAGCGGCGGATCACACGGCGATATTGTACGATATTTTACGGTAAAAATCTGGGGTCACACGTCATATACATCCCATTGTTCATTCCGTTAAAACAAATGAAGTATGAAACTGAAACTGATTCCAAAATTATACGGTAAAACGTCTTACTGATCAACGCTGTGTGAACGGGCCTTACGCTAATAAGCGAATCCTGCTACAGAAAGGCGTACGCGAACAAAAATAAGTATTCGGTGCCACTAAATATTATGAACATACAATTATTATCAGAATAAAAATGGGACACAACTGTAGACAATATGGATTATTATTGTTATCAGATTAGACACAGAATTAAGTACCTACACACATTTAAGAGTTCTTATTATAACAATAAACACCGACAATAACTGTTGAAAATGGTTTTGGGTAATAATTCCAGAACAACGACTGCTACTAAGTATCTACTAACTGTAAACATTCATGATTTTTGAGAAATATTACTATCAGAAAAGACACAGAAATCTTTAAACATGGCTAATTATTTTGAATCCAGATTATAATAGACGTTAACATCTATGGTCTACTATGGTTAATATGATGATGATATTATAGTAAACACCAAGAATACCTGAAAACATATTACATGGATTAAGACTATTGAATATAATTAGTCATTAATAATACGCAGCTGTTCCCCGCGTCCTAAGCAAAAGCGATCGTGGTGCGAGTGGACTACATAACCTAAAGCGCGGTCACTGTCGGACTGCATGGAAAAGAAAGAGAAGCACGATGACACAATGCTGGTAATTTATTGCAAAATATGAAGCAATTATCTATGTACAAAAAAAAATAAAACACTAGGTAGTCCTTTAGTATGTTGCTTGTAGAATAATCTGACAAAAAACCAGAATGATTGTATGTATAGTATTGGCATGGTTTATATTGTAAAAAGAAAGTTTTCAGAGGTATTTCCATGATTTTTTTTCTATCGTATCAAATTAGTAGTATTATGTTTTCAACACACTATCTACCTAGCGTATATCCTGAAGAATATAATATATTTTTCTGATTTTGTTTACTGTAGTCGATCATATACTTTTATTACTTCTAAAACTTGCGTTTTTTGCGTTTAGGTCCTTGTAATCCCCTCAGATGTGTCGCTTTTAGTTAGGGCGCGGCCTCAACCTGTAGACATTATGTTTAATGGGCATTATCATAACAAACCCAGGGATTATCTGTACTTATGCATTTACGGGATTAAGTATAATATGGGTAATTATTATTATAATAAACACCGTATAACCGTAGACATTCAGAAAAAAAATATATAAATGTATTTCTAAATATATATGTCAGTAAAATAGTATTAATAAATATGAATATGTCTCACAAAAGTTATAATATAAACAAATCTTCGTCAAATATCAATAACCCTCAGAATCGTACATGTTTGGGCGCTCCGTGGCCATTTGTAGTGCATTTTAGATGAACGCAAGATTCGCCCTGTGTAGGTCACATTTCAAAAGGTCATTGCTATTAGACGGGGGCCAATTATCACTATTATTAGAATTAAACACCGAATAACTTTAGAAATCCACGGTTTATAGATCATTACTCAAATATATGATAACTCGCTTACTTAGGCGATTATTATATTCTTAACAATTTACTGTTACTACGTCTTTATTTTAATGATTACTTAAATCTTTGATATTATTTTTACTACATCAATAAGAGTGTAAACATTCCGAAAAAACAATTCTACTTGTGTGTATTGAATATTACAGTAGAGACCCGATCATCCGAACTAATTGTTGATTTGGATCATCTAGCTTTTCCCATGCAAATTAAATAACTTTACTAATAATTAGTAATTACTTAATTATACTTCTTCAATGTAGGGTATTTAAGAGTCGTAGATTTGAAGCGTGTAATACGCGTATAGCGAACGTGCATTTGAATTTGTCATTATTTATTTGAAATATTTGAGAAGTCTATTAATGATTTATACTCTTTTTAAACTTATGTGTAATATTTGGACTTAAAAATCGTATACATCCATCCGGATAGTCGCAAATCCATTTTATCGAGGTCCGGATAGCTGGGTTTCTACTGTACAATTCGTTTTTCTTTTATCTGCATGAATATATTAAACATTGAGAGACCATTTGAAACTATGAGCCCTAACTGCAAGCTGTAATAGAACACCGTAAACTATAAAGCGATACTGTATAGCCGAATATAATGGCTTACAATACGATTCACTCCTCTTCCTGTGGCGGCCCGTTACCGTTCTCCTGAGGCTGCGGTACGCTGTTCGTCCTAAAATTATATACAAAAGATAATAATAAACTGGAAGAAATGTCTTATTCAAGGCAATGATGATATAACATTATTAAACTAAAGCTTCATTAGTTTCGGAAGCTGTAATTTGTGGTTTTAGAATGTTGTCTTTGAAAACGTACAACTGGTCGTTAACTTTAAAAAAATAAGTTAGTAATTGATAATACATTAGTTTGAGTATGAATTTGGATGGCTACAAGAGAAAGGAAAGACCAAAGAAACGATGAATGGACTGTGTGAAAGATGATGTGGCTAGAAAGGGGGTGACTATCGAGATAACGACTAATAGAAGAAAAATATATCTTGTACCGACTCTAAATAATTTAAGATAGGGGCAAAAGAATGGTGATGATGACGTACCTGCTCATGTTAATAAACCGTGCGGCAGACGTGTACCGCGTGGGGTCATAGTCGGTCGAGTTGGCTGCTCGTTCTCGCACATAGTTGCGCATATACTCGCGGAACGCCATGCGCATTGGGGCGTTGTCCTGTGTCTGCGCCGGAACTGCGGCCGGCCGCTCGTTAGCAGCCTCGCGCACACTCTCTGTGTAAAATATAAATAATCGCTTATGAAGACACCATTTAACATAAAAGCTAAATGAAATGTACTCGATTTTACAGGTTTTTGACATCTTCCTTTAAAAACAGGAAGGCAGTGTTGCTTGTGAAGGAACATGTCATGGTGTTCATTTAGAGCCATAGCGAACTGTCTCAAAAGTATCACATGTAAACGTAAACAAATGGATCAGAAAACGTACCTGTGAGGACCAATTTGTTGTGCCACTTACAAATTGAGTGCTTTTATTTGAATACTTAAACCCGAAATTGTAAATCACCTTAAAGATGTTTTTTATTTGACAATTGAGGTTTATTTTAAAACCTCATTTTGCATAGCTGATTTTTCAATTACAATTTAATTATGTTATTTCAAACAATATTGTTGGAATGAGTTATGGGATATAAAAGAGAACCCTTCTTAATACAGACGAATGTGTTACTAATTCCCTTTAGTGAGTGATTGCTTAAAAATTTTACCTAAACAGGGTTTGTTTACACTTTTTTCTTGACAATACAGTTCAGTACCGCATGGCTCTTAATAATTGCTGCTTATGAAGGAAGAAAAACAAAAAACTGTCAAAACATTTCATTTAGATCCATGTGGAGTAGTATTTTACTTTTTTTTAAACACGACTACAACAGAACTTTAGTATAAAATATAGATGAACACTTCAATTCATAGTTTTAATTTTAAACTGCGTGATAAACACTATTAAATTATGTGACTTAACAATGATGACACTGACAGCTCTTGAACGCGGTTTAGATGTGCTGATCACGTTTTTTAATTTCATTGGTAGAATTCACCTTTAGTAACCATTTAAAAAAGAAAGGTTACGAACCTTCCATAAATCCATTTAGAGTCGTCGGAGGTCGAGTTTGGCGCAGGCACCGACGCTTGCGAGACGGCATTCCTGAGATGTACGCATCACTGTACGGCTCCTGAGGCTCCGCGCGCTGATTCTGCTGATCACGAGTGAACACTGGCACCCACTCTTCACCCCAGTGCTGCAAAATCATCAGCGGAGGTACCTGCATAGCGGCCGGTACAACCAAAGATTAAGCAGCGCATGTGCAACGGCAACTAATAAAACTGTGCCAATATTTCCGCCACTATTACGCTATTATACTATTTACTTTCACGTTTCATCATAAATCGATTACGTAAACACGTTATAACAGCTCCAAGTTCTTCCGACTTGAAGTAAGCGCTACTTATTTATTCGGAAAAATTTAAATATCGTAGCAATTTAAAATTCTAATTTGGTCATTTGAACATACTATGAGATCTACAGTTACGTATTTGATTAGGGTTTTCACTTTTGAGGTTTGTGTTGTTATTATGACTTAGTAACACTTACGAATCGTATGTTTTGGTCATTCGTGTTGCGCGTCGGAGTTGCAGGCTCACTCCTTTCCTTGGGGGCCCTAAATAATTATCAGAAATTAAGAACATGTTTACCGGAGCAAGGTTTGCTGCTATCTACAAGTGAACCTTATAATCTAAAGTCACCCCCGTGGAGAACAAACTTTTAATCGGCCAATAGTTCAGTTGGGCTTAAAGAAGGAGATTAGGCATGTTTAGATGCATAAAGTGAACAGACTAAATTTAGCTACTAATGTCGGATTATGACTTAATGGGTTTGGGTTAAATTGGGAATAAAGGTGGATCTATGAATAGTAAGTATGTGAATGATGAATGATCAGCACAAGCCTTCTGAAAAGTAAGCATGTATTGAAATTTAGCGTAGTCAGAAAGATCAAAGTGCATCAAGGTCTTTGGAGATTTTACAAAGAAACTGGGCGTTCTGCCCAAAGAGAAAAATAGCCTACTAAGCTATCGGCCGATTAAAAATCTTTAGTCTGAGGGGTACCTTAGAACTCACATAACACGATTGGGCGAAGTGGCGGGCGACTGGGGGGCCGTGTTGGATGTCGCGGTGTGAGGAGCGCGGGCGGGGGAGGAAGCGACCGATGATGTGGTGGCCTGGATGGAGGTGGCGGGGGCGGGGGCGCGGGCTGCGGGCGTAGGGGGGGTGGCCTCCTCCGGAATTGCCGCGGTACTAGTCTGTGAAGTCTCGATATTCGAAGTTGACGATGAGAGCTCCGCTGGGTCTTCGCACGCCGCTTGAGCTGGCGGCGACACTTCCATCGGAGTCGGCTCCTCGTGGTCCTCCGGTGCGGGCGGCTGAAATAACAATAGAATCAGACAGTTCCTTCTTCAAATGCGCCATCTATTATTTTTATTTGGTAAGCGACACTAGCAGCTAATTAGCTAATGCGTGTGTTTCAAAGAGCTTGGAGATGTTCAATCTTCACAACATTCTCCGGGAGCCTATTCCACGCTACCGCGCTGTTACAACTCGCGTTAGGCAAGAATTGTTTCAAAGGCTTATTCTTTGATGAACCTTCCCGCAGCTTTAAGGAATGTCCACGCAAATTTATATTGGCATTCAGTATGTAAAGGTCTTGAAGACACTTCGTACTGTACCTTACTAATTATGCATCTTCATATCTTACCGATGGTATGGAAACTCCTGGTCGGCGATGCAAATGCTGCTGAATGTGAGCGCAATGTGAGCCCAAAGTGTTGATTATAGCGTTCAGATTTTCATTGGCAAGAACCAGCACCACTCCTTGAATGGATTCATCAAAATAACGGATTCTCAAGTCCTGTAAAACAACAATAACATGAAAAAATATTACTTTTGAACAAAAGATTCCATTCAAACTACAAACATTAGGTATGTGCCCAAAATTGAAAAAAGGTCAGAGGTACCCATACGAATTCAAAATATTTTCCATCTGGTTTACTTTAAATTGGGTAACTTAATACTCAAGTATTAAGTATCATAAACAACATTATTTTTAGTATATGCGAAACCCGAAACACGTGTCTAGTATTTTTATGTAAAGAATCATGTACAAAATTTCAAAACTGTATCATGAAAAATCACAAAGTTAAAAGCTTGTTAGGTTACCTGTTTGTCCGTACAAAAAGTGTGAGCGCCGTCTTGCGCTCATTGATTATAGTACCTAGATACCTAAGCGTTCGGCGCGGAGATTGGATAACCTACAAGTGTCCAAGTTTTAACCTTTTTTAAATATTTTTGGGGCAAAATATAACATGGGGTAAAAGTTAGAATCGATTCAGTTACTTATTCTGAACCAACTATATTCAGGTTTTGCATATACTAAAAATAACATTGTATACTTTATAATAAAACAATACCATTCCCGTCACTATTCCGCTGCAGGACAAAGGCCCCTTCTCATACAGAGAAGACACCGGCATTAATCACCACGCTTGCTGAAGGCAGATTGGCGATTTCAGACATATTAATTATAAGGCCAGGTTTCCTCGCGATGTTTTTTCACTGATGTCTGTAATCTCTAAGATAAACTTAGAAATTATAGTCATCATCATGATCATTTCAGCCGAAAGACGTCCACTGCTGGACATAGGCCTCCCCGAGCACCATTCTTGCGGGAGGGGTTTGCCATAATCACCACGCTTGGCAGGCGGGTTGGCGATCGCAGTATGGGATGGTGGTGGAATGCATAGAGAACGCTGCTGCCCATTCCCTGGTACGACCCTTAGTCGCCATTTACGACACCCACGGGAAGTATGGAGAAATTATAGTAAATATATTTAATTTGACAGAATCTTACCAAGAAAGTCCTGTACAGGTGCCGCAGACCGTCGAGTCCTTCAACGCACAAGTGCGAAATCAGAGTGCAGAAATCAGTGTACAGCCGGGAGAAGATGGCGTAGAATCGAGCTGCGTACATGTCTCCCATTGATTCGGACATGACGGCGCCGATCAACGCGGGCAGGCGAGCGCGGAATAATGAGCGAATCGAGCAATAAGCGTCAAACTCGTCACGAAGTGGAGTTATGTTGTCCTGTGCAGGGCAGGGCACAATTATTAATGAAAATATTCATTTTTGGAATCTAAAAAATTGGTTTCGATGTCAGGGTTTGAGTGTTTTAATTTTATTTACTTAACCATATTTATTGATGTGAAAACTTCTTTAGGCGCGTTGGACATTTTTTGAGATAGGAAAAAACCATTGAACTCGCGCCACTGTTACCGTAAGCGACACCGCGCGTGTTTTGTTTATAAGACGATTTAAAAAATACCCGCTTCGGATGTGTTCGGCTGTCGTCGGGATGTTCTCGGTTTTAATGTATATCCGATAAGTCAGTGAGTGATGGCAAAGTATTGTTTGTGTTTTGTTTTCACTTCTGTCGGCACTCCCGGAGTGCCACTGTTTTTTTATATCAGCCTATTGTTGTGCCACTGTAGGGTTAAGGCCTCTTCTCATGCAGAGAAGGCACAAGCATTGATCACCATGCTTGCTCAAGACGGGTTAGCGATTTCATACTTATATCTTTACTGAAAGTCCAGGTTTTCTTACGATGTTCTTCCTTCACCGATGTTAGTAATGTCCAATTTAACCATAAGTACTAGTCCTAAAATACTAATAATATTGATTTTAAGTTTTAATTTAATTAAACTAAACTAATTAAATTAACTTAAACTTTATTGTAAATGGGAAAAAAAGATTACTCTAGAAAGATCACGAACAAATTTTGTTCGCGTACGTAGGGCCATATTTTTCGGGTCGTTCATGAGGCGCTAAGCTAATCCTGAATCTTTATCGAATTTCGGTTTACCATGCGTCAAAATTAAAAGCATAGTGCCACTAAATCTATTTTCAATTCAACTTACCATTTCATTGATAAAATCGGTGAATTCATTGACGAAGAAATCAGTAACTCCGAGAATAGAGTTGTCCGTGGAATCGGCGTTGGCACGCGTTGTTAAGTTCTGTATGTAGTTGCGCAGTAGGACGCGCAGTTGCAAAAATTCGTGCGGGATCAGCACGGACTCGCCGTTTAGTGACTGCAGAGGTTCCGGCATGAACAAGTGACGAGCCTGTGAATATTGCAAGTTTTCTTACTTGTCCCACTCTCCAAATATACTGTTACAAGGATATATTGGTGCCGGAATGACGTCGACGAGGGCGATGTTGGTTAACATTTGTGCGAATGCTTTGTGAAATGAATTGAAAAACAAAATGGCGGCTTTAGTTCTGTCCGATTTTGCCCACCTACCAAAAGAAAATTGAAGCGCTACAATTGAATAGGTTATTCTGGACAGATGTCGAAATAACAAACCAGTCGCAAAAAATTACAACATTGTTTACATCGTTTGGTAGAAAAATGTTGATGCAAGATTATTAGTTTTGTAAATATTGAACATAAAATTAAATCTAGTGCTTATGAATTAATTGCTCGTTGATTTAGTGTGTGAATATATAACAATCATATGGCATTTCATTCGGTTTAGTTTTTGATTTCGAGTATTGACATTCAAACACATTTTTCGCGTTATGCCATAGTCATGTGATCGTCATGAAACTCCATTATTTGGAGAGTTATATCGTGTAATTTTATGACTTCAATCGAGATAGGGTCAATGATAATCAAACGTCTCAGGGTAATGTGTATACTACTAATACTTACAACAGTCAGCAAGAAAGCGCTGAACCAAGACTCCTGTGATGGAGCGCTGCTGAGCAGACGCACAATAATAGTCATGTGCTCCTGAAAATAAAAACAAACATTCTAATCTTAGTCTCAATCAGTCAAAAATAACTAAATTGCCCACTTTTTTTGTCATATTGAAACCCGGCCTGTTAAAAGATTAAGAGCTCTTGTTCTACCTACTGAGCTAGCCAAGCTACAGTAAAATAGGGTATCATCTGTTAGGGAAAGATTCAATTAAACAAGTACCTACTTACACAATACAAAGTTTATTGTATTAATACAAAAATGAAGGTACACATACAAATAATGTGGCGAGCCACCAAACTAATATATCTTTCCCCAAATACCTGGGCATTCACACCCATACAACCAGTCTCCGTACCTGGTTGTACCGGAGTGTACGCCTGCTATTAGACAAATACAATTTCTCAGAGTCGCTATAGCGAGTCCGTGAGATGAACCAGTTAATAACTTCTAGCTCAACCGTACAAGTATCAACCTATTTGGATTGTGCTCATATAGGGAAAATAACGATTTATGCAAAGCAAGCCTTTTGGCTCGTGTTCTCAGTCGTAAAGCCCGGAAACCTCTTTTTCCTTTTCAAACCTGTCAGTTTGAACTCTCGAATATTCCTCCACAGACTACATAAAATCTTATCGATTTGTGACTTTAAATTTATTAGACATTGTTTATAAATAAAATTTAGAAATTATGTCTGTCTGTTTATTTACTCTAAATAAGTAATAATCATTGTAATTAATTTAACACCACGACCACGACCTAGTGACGCGGAGATTACGCTCCACGAGCCTGCACAGACCCACGATAGACGTCGCCACTTGTTGCGATAAATACCTATTTTTGCAATGTCACAATATTTTAGACATTGACTATCGATGAGATAAGATCGCGACTTAATATTGAACGTTTTCCAGTATGTTTTCAGCAGCGATCATGTAATTACACAAAGTAAAGTGCCTGACGCGGGGCGAACTCACGACTTTCAAAAAGTAAGACGGGGCCGTTGCCACAGGGCCACCATTACTCTCAAGTCATATCAACGATGTCTGTTTATTTATTTCACAATACTCACGTCATTGATGTGATGATTGCGTTGCATCAGATACTCGATGTGTTGAGCTGCAACTCGCTCTGCGCGGGCGCGCTCGTGGGCAACAATCTGTTGCTGCTGTAGTTCCCTTGAAAATGATTATGATGTTATTTGAAACCCCAACACATAAACTTTGTAGACTGCACTGCTAACAAGGATTATTGGAGCCTCGTTGTCATTGACAGGGAGGGGTTGTTGGAAAACATTTGTGAAATTGCATGGACAAAACAAGATGGTGCGTTAGTTGCGATTTTAGCCACACGCTAAAAGATCCTTGTATATAGAGATGAATAAAACAAAAGAGTTGTGTGGATTCTGAATAATGTCTTAAATGTTATGCACTTTCAAATCGGTCCCCTATCGGAGAGTAGTTTTGCAGGTCTGCCCTTATCCCATGATACCTGCGGGGGGCGCAAAATGTGATAGTCTTCCATTAATAAAATTCATATCATTCCCAAAAAAAAAACATCCGTCTTTTCTTTGGCCACGAGAGTAGATTGACCAATCTAAAGTGCAACAAGGATCTTTTGGCGCCTAAATGACATTCACAGGGTGGCGCTGATGGTAAGCATTGTGAAATTGTCCTACAAATTGATAAAACAAAAAACAAGAATGCGGCGGTAGTTCCAAATTTGGCCACGCGCTTTAAGAACCTTGTAGCGTTGTTAATAAATACCTGCGGCGTTGCAGATGGCGGCGGGCATGCTGGCTGTCGCACTGCAGGAATCTGTCGTATATCAAGTTAGCCAGGGACACAGCCTGGGCGCGCGTGGTTGTAGTAGAGCGACGCACGTGCACGCTCGGTGCTAGTGATAGACAAACATGTTACTTGGACAGAGTGGTCAGTACTAAGTCTAAATAAATAAGACTCGACTGCTACGTGATCAAAACAGTACTATAATTTAAGTTTAAAAACGAAATAGCCTGTTATCATCAGAATTATATCGTGATTTTAATTTACTAACAATAATCGATACTTTGTGAAAGCCCCAATGAGCGGTCAGTGTCTTACCAAAAAATAATAATACATCAATAATCCGAATAACTTACGGTGAAGGGGATGATGCTGTGCTACATATTCCCGAGGTGGGGGGGCCGGCAGCCCTGCGGCCAGGTTCTGTGCGACCTGAGCGGCATGTGCGGCCTGCTCTGCAAGCTGAGCCGGATGCCATATCGGAATCGGATTGGCCGCCACCGGAACATTTGGCGGTAGATGAGCCGGATTCGGCGTTGCGGGAATATGCAGGGTGACGCCTTCAATCCCGGGCACGAGTCCCTGACGAATCACTGATGACACGATGTTCTGGAGCAAGTCAGCGCTTGGCGGCCCACCCCACGGCATCGGGGCGAGGTATACTAGGGAATAAAGATTAATATTAGGATGTAGTAAAGAATTAAGCAAAGATTTGCTATGATTATTGATTATGCTATTGATTTGTTATGATATAAATGGCTTTAGAAGAGTTGTGTTTGACGTTAATTTGGATATTACGACCAAAATATAATGCAATAAAGTATTAGACGCAACTGAGTAAAAGTAGTGTTTACCTTCGCCGTGATTCTGCTGTTGAGCGGCCGGTGCATTTCCCGAAGCATTATTATTATTGCCTTGCAAAATGGAGCCCAACCCGATGGTCTCTCCTTGCGGTATCTCCTCCATACTCATCACGACTTCTACTCCACCAAGATTGCCAGCTTGGCTCAATCCTCTAAACAAATTCTCAAAATCTACGACAAATACATGAAAATTAATAAGTACAATGAGTAGGTAATGACAGTCGAACTTATTAAGCAATCTATTTACTAATTTATAATTGACTAAACTAATGTAATAAAGTAATGAATTTACCGATATATTGAAGAATTTTTACGTTTAGCATAAGCTGTAATTTCATTACTCCATTAAAGATTGAGCCGGTGGCGTTTACCCGTAGCTACGCGTCAAAATAATCTAACTAAGATAAAAGGCAGATTACGTGCAGTACGGAGCACGGTAAGGAGTTCCCCTTTATGGAATACGTCTTACCAAGCAGCACTTGACGCCTGTTGGCCTGGCCGGCGGCGCCGGTGGCGCCGGCGGCTTGCCCCTGCCCCTGTTCTTGAGCGTTCACCACAGCAGCGGCGTTAGTCAACCCGTTCAGCAGAGCGTTCTCTAAGGGAAACGCGATTGGGACCCTTGTTTCTATCTCTACTTGATACGTGATGGGATCTGGCTGAATGTTTATATTGACAGTCGGTTGGGTGGTCCTACCGGCGTGAGCGGTGGCTCTGTTCGTGTTAGTGCCAGAAGCGTTTGCAGATGTCTGTGTGGCAGGAGCCCTTGATTGCACTTGGATATTGTTGGCGTTGGCTTGTGGCTGCGGTGCGGGCGTCTGTGGCGCTGATGGCGCCTGTGGCACTGATGGCGCTTGTGGCGCTGGTGGCGCTGCCGGTGCCGACGGTGCTGTTGGCGCTTCTGGGGCTGCTGGTGCTGACGGTGCTGTTGGCGCAGATGGCTCTGTTGGCGCAGATAGCGCAGTTGGCGCAGATGGCACAGTTGGCGCGGGTGGCGCTGTTGGCGCGGATGGCTCTGCCGGCGCTACTGGCGCTGCTGGGTCTGATGGCGCTGAGGGCGCTTGTGGCGCTGCTGGCACCTGTTGTTCTTGCTGTGGCGGCGAGCGCCGATTAGATTGAACAACATTGATGTGTGCCTACCGAACAACCCATATTTAAATCATAATACATTGACGAAATGAAGTCGATTAACGGCTTTAAAAGACATGCTACTCTAACAAGCAATGCTGAAATTCACAATTTTATTATTTAGACTGAATGCAGAAAGTCACCAACAAGCGATGCGGCATTAATGAAGTTGTAAAATAGCCGATCTGCGATGCTGAAACTTAAAGTAGCACGTCTAATATAGTCCTAAGTAAGTAGACCGTATGTACCTGCATCGGGATAGGGTGGCGCACCACACTGGCGTCAGAAGTGAGGCGCGGGTTGCGCTGTCCGACTTGGAAGTTGATGTCACTGACGGCGTGGTAGGCGTGCGCGAAGCTGTGCATTATGTCCGAGACCATGTCCACGGTGCGTTGTGCGCTGATGCGTTCTTCCTCGGTAAATACGGGCGGCTTTTGGATTGAAATATCATTAGTTAGTTGTTTGACACAATTTACAACGACGAAAACGTAATTCATGGTAAAAACTTGGTATTTCTTCTTAGGCAGTGGTTTTTGACACATTTAAAACATACATAACATCACGCCTTGTTTCCCCGAAGGGTTGGACAATGGTGTACCATACAATAGCAGTCCTGTGAAACTCCGAACAAATTATTTTTATATGGAATTTGTAAGCGTATGGTATGGCGTATGGAATTGTTAAGCTCGAGTGACGTACTTTGAATCCCTCGCACCGCTCTGGGATTCAAAGAAACACTCTCGCCTTCAAAATAGTTGTTTGCTCCCTAGGCAAACAATCTACTATTTTATGTATAAGAGACTGGCCAGTTATAATCTATTTTGAAAATATTATTATTTATAAGTAAAAATAGGTACGTTTCAATTTCGTTTCCCTCCACATTGTTTGCGAGCTAATTTAAATTATCGGGTCTCATTAAAAAAATAATTTGCGCCGGGAACATTTTCGCGCTATGATTTATTACGATTTCAAGTGTCGCCTGAAACCGGACGAATCGTACTATAGACTTCAAATGGCATTCATGGATGAAGGCCCTTCTAAGGCAACCGTGTATCGTTGTTATAACGAATTCAAGCGCGGTCGACTAACTTTGGGGGATGAAGAAAGAAGTGCCAGCCCTTTGACGGCTGTTACGGAAGAAAACGTGCTAGCGGTGAAAAATTTAATCGAAGACAATAGGCGACTTACGTATCAAGAGATTCAGCAGATACTGCAGGTTGGATCGGGAAGCCTTCACGAAATTCTACACGTGAATCTTCGCGGGAGGATAGTTTCACGCTGGGTGCCGCACAACCTCACCGATGCTCAGAAGCAGGCCCGTGTGGAATGGTGCCGTGATTTGATAAACAAATTTGAAGCAGGCTCGTCTCGGCGTGTTTACGACATCATTGATTTATCAATACGATCCAGAAACGAAGCGCCAGTCGACGGTTTGGGTGTTTCAAAACGAATCAACGCCTACAAAGTGAAGCAATCTAGAAGCGGGGGGAAGATTTTGATCGCGTGCTTTTTCAATTTGACTGGTTACTTGGTGTCAATTCCTTTACGGAACTAAAGAAGCATCAACGTTGGATGGTATACTACCAAATGCTTGGCAGAAGTTTTCTGTTGTGAGCAATAAGCGGCTAAACACAGGGCTCCGCGGACTACTGCTCCACAACGACAACGCGCATTCGCACACCGCGCTCAAAACATGGGCCTTCCTGGACAGCATGCCGGTCAAACTCCTGAGTTACCCTCCTTACAGCCCTGACCTAACACCGTGTGACTTCTTTTTATTTCCGAATATAAAAAATCAGCTCAAAAGGATAAAATTTTCGTCGCCGGAAGATGCGCTGTCAGCGTTCGAGCAGGCTGTAAACGAGGTGTCTGCGGCGGACTGGAAAAAGTGTTTCGAAAACTGGTTCAGTCGCATGAAACTTTGTATAGAGTGGAGAGTACTTTGAAAAGATTTAATAAAAAAGATATTTACCTATAGAACATTTTTTTCTATTTTCGCAAAACTTTCTGAGTGTCCCACGTATTCCTTTTTCTGGAGTCCTTTAGGATACCCCAAAGATTCCAGCCATTTATTTCTATAAAGGGCTGATTTCTCAATAGTCAAATAACTTTTATCTGAGGAATAAATATTACGGTTTGACAGCATTTGTATAGAAAATATGGCAAACTGCCGTTGTATCTATGCTAACTGCGCGGTAAACTCTGCTTGCGCGATGTAGGATTTGCGTGACGTCAGTATGACGCGTGTGGCGTTGTAGATACCGCTACAGATTTATTCTTTAGCATAGCTGGGCCCCGCCGTTTCATCCGCATAAGTTTCGATCCCGCGGTAATAATGGGATAAAAATGCCTATGTGTTAATCCAGGGTGTCAGCTGCCTCCATACCAAATTTTATCAAAATTGGTCCAGCCGTTTGTGCGTGAAGAAGTAACAATCATACAAAGACACAAACCTTCGCCTTTATATTATTAGTGTGATAAAAGTTATCAGACTATTAAGAAATCAGCCCTTAATCTAGCCTGTTTTATCCCACTACAGGACAAAAGCGTCGTCCCGAGACCCGCTGTCCCAAAGTTGTTCAATTCCAGTTATCTTTTTGAACGCCAGAGTAGGTATAAACGCATCGGCGTACCCTCCACGCCAAGCCACAAATTCAGTGAAATAACCTACCAAAAGAATAGGGATTCCAAAACTATATCTTTAAAACATTTTCTTTTCTGTAGTTCTATTTAAGGCTCCGTGCACGAAAAAAACCCTCTTTTGTCAATTTCGTATTTAAGTGTGAGAAAGCTCGAAATATTTTTTAAATCTGTGTGACTATATAACTACAGTTTTCGTGTAAACCCTTCGTGTCAGTCACTGTTAATACTTTTACCACTTTTGCGCTCTTGAAAATATAGATTATTTCGCCATTGATTTACTTAATGAAGATAATGTATTATTACAAAATAAAATTTCTCGCGCTAAATTACGAATAGTTCATATAAAGCATACCTATTAGATGGAATCGATAAATGACATGCTGTACTGCTACATTCCTAATTCAGATGCGAGAAAGGCATAAAAATGGCTGGCCGCCAATGTCATAATATCAAGACAGCACATCGAGAATAGTGACTGCAATTACATTGATAGGTTGTCTGTTTATATTTTATTATTTTTTTATAGCGATAGCCGATTAGCCCATAAGCAAATTAAGCAATTGCTTAGGGCATCATGTCTCGAGGGCACCATAAGGCAGAAACAGCACCGAAACAGTATTTGCTAGCACATGAAAGGCAAGGCTGTTTATCAGCAAGATATTACAAGACCCAAAAGTCACTCTAGCTAGAGATATGCGCCAATCTTTACAAATCGCACGTCGATGTTTTGGAAAAATACGAGGCGACTAGTGGATAGGAGGGCCTACAGGCGTGGATTGCTTAGGGCATCAAGTAGTCTTAATCCGGCAATGCTATAGTGAGAAGTGGGGCGAGGTCAAGAGGCCGTGCAAGGAATCGACTGATTTTCCTAATATACGAAGAAGTTTTTTGGCAGTCACTACACTGCCCTAGGGATGCGCGGGAGATGAGATTAGCGAATATCGAAATTAGACCCGAGTAGATTTTATTTTAAATCGGTCGAGGTTAAAAAAATCGTTTGGTTTATCCAGATATTAATTGATACAAAAATAATATTTTCTAGATGAAAGTTTCACACTAATCTTCGTAAGCTTTTAAGGATAATATCCTTACAACAACACAACACCAGCAACACCAGCTGTCACATAAGGGGTGTGAAAACACTCCTTTTGAGCATTTAATTTCTCCTTTTTTGTAATCAAATTTCTCAATATCCATGGTATAATTTAATTCGTTTCATGCAATTAAATACGGACACGATCTTACATTTTTAAGGATGAACACACACAAAAATAATGGTTTATTTCGTGTTCTGGAGCACCGTATTTTTTGTCACATATTTGTGACGTGGCGTACAGGGTAAGCTTTCGTTCGTCACTTAAATGTGACAATGATGTTCAAAAAGTTAAACAAGTAATCCTAGAGTATGAAGCAAGGTACTGACCTCAGGATTATTAGCAGCGCGAAGCATCCTGACGTAGTTGGCCCGGTAGGGGGCGAATTGTTCTTGAAGTGTCTCCAGTTCTTCGAGCAATTGCCCAAGGTCGCGGGGTCGAGAGTGGCGGGCGCGCAATGCTCGAATTGCTCTGTAGCTCCTTTCGTTGGGAGGTCGAGATTCATTCAAATATATCAAAATATCTGTCATCATACGTTGATGTCTGATATTTTAATATGTTAGTAAAATGTGTTAGTAAACTGGAAATGATTAGCGTAGATCGGAATATGTGGTACAATTTCATAACGATATCTTGCACAGAATGGCAGGTATAATATGGGAAATACTTTAAGAAATACTTTACTACTCATGGCAATGATAACTTTTACTTTAGGACCAAACACTGCAATATAAAAATATTTCCGAGTTTGTCCCTTAGTAAAAATTTGTAATTTTTATGAGTACTACGCTTCTTTAAAGTGTGTCCTTTCTTTTGCCTGCCATACTGTGCTGCTATACATCTATGGTAAAAATCGTTATTCCAAATTGAACTATATGTTCCGATCTACAATTATGAGTGTTAGAGAGACAGCAAGATGATCAAGCGCATTCCCGAAGTGTTTGAATAAGGGGATATTACACTTTTACGATCATAGATATATGACCATGTAATATAGACGTATAAATCATTTGTTAGCTTTGGTATAATATATATATAATATGTATATATTTTATATAGGACTAGCTGACCCGACAGACGTTGTCCTGTCCAAACAATAATTCATCCAAAAAACTCATAGGAAAAAGACATTTATTCCAAATTTTAACATTTTCTGGGAAACATTTCGAAATTTTTTGTCCATATAAACCTAATTCAGACTATTACGAACATTTTAAAACAAAAAAATGCCATATCAGTTCAGCCATTCTTAAGAGATGCGCTTACCAACGAACAGAATTTCATTTTTGTTTACATAGATAAGCGACATGGTCTTAAATCCTACATATAACCGAAGTGTAATATTTCCCTTAGAAACTTATTGGCCAAGCAATGAGGGATTTATTTAGCTACCACGTTATGATGTATGAATAAAATGTCACAAATTGTAAACAAAATTGACTTTATTCAAACTCGAAGCTGTTATATTAAATTTTCTATAAAACAATTGAATTGAAATATAACAATATAACAAGCAATGGTGAAGCGCGAATTTTTAAGTATGTTTATCAATCGGTATATACAGGGATGGCCCATGAAATGAGGTCCAAAGCAAAATTTTAGAAGCTTCTCTACAAGGGCTACCTGTAACACCTCCATTTATGTTCAGCGATCATTTATAGAGTAGGATCATTTATAGTTAAAACATGTTCAGGATGTTAAATTCAATTAAAGTTGGTATTTTTTAATGTTATGCTTAAAACACTTGTTATAAAAATATCATTTTTGGCATTTACAATCTCAAATAGCAGCCGGGGGGTTAATTTTAGGCTTTCGCTGTAATAGTAAAAATAATAGTACTTTTTTTCTGGCTAATTTAATGCCTAATGGGTACAAAATGTTCGGCACTTGAATGATGTCTGTTGTTCTAGTCTTTTCAGTCTTTAAAAAAAGAAGAGTGGCAATAACCCCGAAGCCTTACAAAACAATACAAATAATAAGTACTTTTTGCCATTATTTGGAGAAATTGGAGTTCGAACATGGTAGGTAAGGCGGAAAACTATATTTTTTCTACTTTGTAGTACTAAAGTACCTATTGAATGTACTTCCTTGCATCCGATTAAGCTGAAATAATCGCTGAACATACATGGGTATGCCATGATTCAGGAAGCCCTTAGAGAGGCTTCTAAAATTTTTCTTTGGACCTCGTTTCGTTGCCCAGCCTGTATGTATAAATGAACAAGAGAATTTGAAACATTATATTAATTAAAAGCAAAAACTTTAATCGTTTAGATCATTACTCGCACTCAGGGACATTTCTCAAAAGTAATTTATAATTTTAGTTGACCTGCATTTATTAGCAGCATGCCAACAAACATTGAAATATTTGCAGTCTGTCATATTCTTTATTGACAGCGTTCAAAAATAATCATACCTACTTGTTAATAAAAGTCAATTAAAGATTGATTAATTTTAAGAGCCGTCTCTGGGTACCAAGGTAAATGTCAACAAAGAAGTTTGTTATGCAGGCCAGGAATTAAATTAAGTTTATTGTTTTAACGTGGGCCTTTAAAAATTAAACACACTCAAGTGTGTCAGCGCGTGATTTAAAAAGAACTTGACTGCTATAAATCTAATTTCACTATTGTTTTTTTATTCTGGTTAGGCTACCTGCATACTTATCTCTTTTGTTGACTGCAGACACATATTTTACTAAAACAATTTATAATGATTGTGGCTTGGGGAAAATTTATGTGGACAAACTCGTCGGAATTTTGCACGCAATTTCGCTGCTTGTTACAGCGTCGTAGACGCGCTGTTTTTTCGCCTATATGATATGGCTCTTTCAGCACAATATAACTTGCTATGAAGGGGCGATGTTACACAAGGTACGTTCCGCTGTGTTTTTTCACTCAGATTTATCCCAAGCCTTAGTTGAAAAGTCACCCACCTTCGTCGTGCATTCTGAGCACGGGCGGCTGCGTCTGTGGTTTCATCACCATTTTCGTCAAGAAGGGGTTCGGGCTGCATTCAATCATACATAAACAAGTTAAAATATCACTTAAAAATCATTTTGATGTTAATAACGTGATGTAAGTATGTGAGAACAATTTCACACCAATACAATGATGATAAGTTAAGTGACATGTTTTTATCGACATCTACACATTCGGATGATGATTAGCAAAATGACTGCTCATTTTTTATTTTTTTTATTACTAAATGGGCCCGCTCTTATTTATCAGTTCATCAGATTAGGTATGATTCATGATTGTCAATTATTATTTTGCAGACATTAATTATGTCCCAGTATTACAGAAGTTCACTCAATACTCAAGCATTACTTAAAACTAGTTTCAACCAATCAAACAGCTCTAAACTACTTTTAAGTAATGCTCGGGTCTTGAGTGAGGTTCGGTAATACGGGCCTACAACTTGGTACATAATACATAATTATGTCGAGCCCACTGCCCATAAAAACAAATTACATTTCTGACTTACATTTCCCCAATTCCCAAAACAATCTAATAAAATGAAATATTATTTACAAAATAACGATAACAATTGATATGAGTACATACATACTACAAGATATCTATCAAACAAATAACAACTAAGCCTCATAAGCTCTCTAAGGACTTTCGGAGGAGTTAACACAACAAACGTATACATATACACGCAAGAAAAACTCTATAACACGGTGGTGGAAGTTCTCGAGCAATTAATAGCTCTTAAATGACATTTTGTATTGATACCAGATTCGAATACGAACTTTTTGTTGGAAGTTTGTATGTCATTTAATAGGTATATAGGAATGACTGAAGGGGATTACAGGACCTAAACGCAAAAAAACGCAAGTTTTAGAAACAATAAAAGTATATGATCGACTACCGTAAACCAAATCAGAAAAATATATGATATTCTTCAGAATATAATTATTGTAGATAGTGTGTTGAAAACATAATACAACTAATTTGATACGATAGAAAAAAAAAACATAAAGATACCTCTAAAAACTTTCTTTTTACAATAAAAACCATACTAATATACATACAATCATTCAAATTTTTGTCAGATTATTCTACAAGCAACATACTTTAGTATGTTGCTTGTAGAATAATGTAAACAATAGATTTTTTGTAAATAGATAATAGCTTCATATTTTGCAATAAATTACCAGCGTTGTGTCATCGCGCTTCTCTTTCTTTTCTATGCAGTCCGACAGTGACCGCGATTTAGGTCATGTAGTCCCCTTATGGATATTATTATATTTATCAAATGTCGCAGTAGTTTTATGAATCACTTTGATGGTAATGATAAGTTTCGTGTCTTTCGAAAACTTAACAAAATATTTTAATGAAAACTAAAAGTATTTATAATAGAACAGTAGTATGTTCAAATAACTGTGTCGGAAGTTTTAAAATGCATGACAATTGATTACATAAGTGCTCTACAATAAAATTGAGCGCAGAACAAACAGTTCCAGAAACTATAACTTGTTCAAGGAGACAGTTCCACAAGGTCACACTTGATGGCTATCTGAATCGATGTGCATCGATCGAATTAATTACACATTTACAAAGAACTGTCTTCCGAGAACCACTTTAATGTTAAATACATTTAAGTACCTATTTGTTTTTGTTGTATCAAGAATCTGTTGGTCAATTCCCGTATTTAAAAACTTTCAAAATCTAGTCACAATAATCTCAGGGACAAAAAATGTCAAAAACTTGTCAAAAATGTAGGTGAATTAGAGGTATTTTTGACAGACTGAGATTAGAATGCGAACGTTCTTGAAAATAGGAGAATTGGCGCGTTGGTATCAGTTTATTTTCATGACAAATACTTTCCAGGTCTACCGTCGTGTCATAGGTCGGTTAAACACACCACAAAATACTATAATATTATCAATAAAACATGACTTGCTCGATTGCCCATACCGCTACAACAAAACAACAGATTACCTCGTCGTGCTGCGTACCGGTTGCGGGTTCCGTATCCATTTGCTCTGAAGGACTTTCACCGCTTCCTGGTGAACTCCTATTTTCCTACAGTAGGCACATTGACAACATAAACAACTATAAACGAAAATAATTCTATCTAATTATCATAATACATACATAAATATTTTAAAGCTACTGCTGCGTTTTGTGGATTCGATGGGTTCATTATTGGAAGAATTTAAACAAAAATTAAGTGGTAATATAACGTTAATTCTTAGTTAAAACAGACCATCGAATCCTCAGGACGATTGAAAGTTACTTGAAATGTAACCAAATAAAAAACATCAACATGCATAGAATTCAGGACCGGTTGTAATATCATGCAGAATTCAAAGGGATGTAGTGGGTAGTATAGTTTAAAACAAGATGAACTCACATTTGAAATGTTCACAATACAGTAAAACATATTACGACTTGTTAAAAAATTAAAAATTAAATAAATTTGTTAAAACTGTATAAATCTTATTATAATTTCGTATTATTTTTGATAACTGTTATCAAATTATTTATTTAGTTAAATTGACTGATCGAAAACGTTAAATACTTTTCCGTCAGTAATAAAATTTAATATGGTAACACTTCCATCACTCGAGCACTGCACTGTCCAACTGTAGAAAATGTAGACGGTAAAAATTAGCCCATACAGTTCATTCAGTATCCTCATGTAAAGTGTGGTTAATTTTATCACATGGATCGATACAGAGTAATTATGCAACCAATGTTTAAAAAGGATAAGGATAGACGGGGTCATTATCACGGTACAGCCATTACTGCAAACACTCAAAATTACTTTTGAATAATAAAAATACTGCACTACTACACACCTTATTTGTGTTAGAATACGATGCTTCTAATAATTTTCTTATACTAAGTCTTACCTCTCCTTCGACATGTGCTCTAAGGGAGGCGAGCGATGTTTTGATCTCGGCTATCATCCGTCGGATGAACTCGAGCCGGCCGGTGGTTGGTGACATCGTCATGGCTTGATGTTGCTCCATGAGGAAATCAGGAGGCCCCGCAAGAGACTTGAATAGAAAAATGCAGTTTAATGTTAAAATGCAGTTTAATGTGATTTAATTAATTCATTATCAAAAAGATTAATACATGAGAGATTACAGAAAATAGATAGAATAATATAAATAATAATAGTAGGGTAATTCCTATTTAAAATTGGATTTTCAGACAGGGATTGAAATACCAGTATTTTTCGGAACCGGTACCATTAGCCTTGGTATGATACCGGTATGAGTAGTGCGTGTACTTTTGGTATTTGTAATCAGTACCGGTACAGTACAAAAAAAAAAACAAATATTTCCGTAAGTTACAGTGAGAAACCAAATATAGTAAGTAGTCAAAGGATTAAAGGACAGTTACTAATTACTATCCTTTTATCCTTAAGCATTAGAAAAATAATTTAAGGTTGCCAACCGTCCGAGGTTCCTCGTACAAATATGAGACTTATGGTACACGCTGGGTACCTGAATTTGGTACCGGTACTTGTAAGCAGGACTACCGGTATCCGTTTGTAACCGGTACCCAGATACCGGTACAGTACCTGTACTTTTGGTACCGTTTCCAAGCCCTGCTTTCAGGCTGACTTTCCACTAGAGCTGAGCGAGAAATCGGAACTGTGAGCTCGGAAAAACAATAAAAATTGCTCCTTTATTAGAAGAAATTCTATTTATGCTCACCACTCCACCTGTGCTTTTTCTGACGGCATTCGGTATCGGGAAACACGGTGTATTATGAGTTTTAAGTACGCTTAATTAGTAACGTAAAACAAGAATAATTACCATGAGCCTCCTTATCTGTTGCTGCATATTCGAGGTGCCATTTTGACTTTCAGCTCCTGCGTTCGCAGCAGGAGCATTCGGAGCGCCCTGTCGGGTCTCGGGGCTGGGAGGTGCACGCTGTACCAAGTGTACTACCTTTCCTTCGACATCTGGAAACCGATACATATGGATACATTATTTTACCATTTATTGTACAGTGGGCAAAATGTTTGGAACAACTTGCGAATTTGTCATGTCTTAAAGATGGACCCGCTAAGTTCATTCATTCATATCTTAATTTGATGCTGAATAGTGATTCCAAGCGTCAATATGAGGGAAAGCTGTATGTTGTTCGCTCTCCTATAAACATTCGAAAAAAGAAAGTTTTGCAGTAGAAACCACAATGCTAAAACATGGTTACTTTAGACCAAGTCCGATCTCACCAAAATCCAGGCCTCAAGAAGGATGATTACTACTTGAAGCGAATCCGTAATGTGTAGCCTTCAATGTATTATACTGGTACCTTAATTAAGGTAAAATAGGATTTTCTTAAGGGAACTAAATGAGAGTCAAACTACCATATTCAGAGAGTTTCTTCTCGTCCTGTAGTACTCTGCCACAGAATATGAGTCGCTGTAGGCTGGGCTCAATGCCCATCTGCTCCCGCACTTTCTCTTTAAGTTGTTCCACCGTGATCTGAAAAGATTCAAAATAAAATGTTAAATATGATGATTCAACAATAACTTTATGAAGCCACAGCGACATATTTGAACAATACAGCAAGGGCTTGCTCCATCATCGCCTATTATTAGTTTCAGACCAGATCTACCTACAAATGAAATTAGGGGGCTAATTTCATTTGTTTTATCTTGTAATCTGTCATGTCTTGTTCCCCTCTAAGACTATTCTCGATATGTCGACTTTACAGTTTTCTTGGTTTCATTTTCATTACCTCGGGGGCTCTCCCGCCACCGAGGTAAAATGCTCTCTAAGATTTATCAATTATTTCCGATTTTCTGTGAGATTGATGTATACTCAGAATCAAATAATCTGTTTCACTTCACGCGCAAACAACTAGCAAACTTTCAAAATTCTAGCCTAAACTACAAATCAATCAGTCATAAATTATAAATCTTTTTTTATGCAGTTTATTATCATACAGCGTTCTTGTCTCGTAAGAAAATCTTAGCCATCAACTGTGGTAATAACTACTTCAAACTTAAACTAAACAAACAACAAAGTTGCAACAAGGATCCTAAACTCTTTTGTTAATATTTCTGTCTTTGAGTGAAGAAAAACTAATACTATCTTCTAAAGGCTGTATTTGGCATTCATTATTTAATGTATTCAGTCGCGCTTAGCTAAGATGCATAACATGATAAGCAGAATTAAGATAACATAATATTGACGGAAACGTCCATATCGTCGTACGTATACATTTATGAAACAGAATGCTAGCCATTGCAGTCTTAATTAAGCCGTTATTGATCGCAGGCGTACCGCCCTCGGGAATTGGAAATGCATATAGGTATTCGAATGTATCTGTAGGAACAAAGGCTAACGGGGGAGGCGATACAGCCGCAGCCCGCCGGTACAGTCCATAGCTCGGGTACCTGGATCGATCGCGCGCAGCCCAGCGCAGCTCTCGATAGCGCGCAGCTCTCGATATATATCTATATGTATCTACAAATTATGCACCTAGATTCATAATTGAAACTGACGGCCATGGAGATACGAGCACGCCCGAACCCTACCTACCCTCGCCGGGGGTGGCGGCGGCGGCCGGGGCGCTAGCTAGATAAAAATGTACTCGTGTTCATCTAGCTAGCGCGCCCGCCGCCGATTAATGTGGTTTATTTATAAAGCCAAAGGTTCAGATAGATATTATTTTAATTTGTGGCAGAGTCCGAACACTTTCGTGTGAATGTCTACTCAGACATTCGAACGAAAATGTTTATCATAGGAATAGCAAACCACATGGTTCACTATCGGACCCGGCCGCAAATTGAGATATTATTATCTATCTGAACCTTTGATCTTATAAATAAACCACATTCAATTGTACTTTTTGCGGTTTTGTCAATAATATGTCAAATGTAATAACAAAACGAGAATTACGTCTTACAATATCAAATGACTTGCTTACTTATTAAAAAAATTACTGAAAAATTTGCGCAGTTAGGAAGTTTTACCAGTTTTAAAAGCAACCTTGGTACACAACAAAAGCCAGCTTAGAAACCCCATAAAAAATAAGTTTGAAAATAAGTTCATGTTTTGGTTTCCCCACCTCTTAAACCAGACTCAAAAATTATTATTGTTTGTCAGTCTAAGATGCAGATGTTGGTAATGTCTCTTCTGTCTGCTTGAATATATACGGCTCATTGGTTGAATCGCACTAATTTACTCGCTCGAAACGGTAGAACTGAGTGTCTGGGGAGTCTGAGGCCAATAACCAATGTAATATATGTATAAAATAAGCAACTGGGAGAAATACATCGTAATAAAATATATTCGGAAGATTTATTACTCTTGACAAAAGTTTATCAGAACACATTCATTTTAAATTCGATATTTTCATTATAAGCACTACATATACACATAGTTTGTACATCCAATAAGTACTTGAACGCTAGTGTACTTTATTGCATAAAATTCCAAATGTGCCAATTGCCTAATACGTAAGTATTCCTGGAGTTGTCGAGAGAAAATAATATTAGTAAATTCGTGCGAATCAGCCATATATAGCCAGTCTATATTATTCACCGGACGAAATTCTGGAACCTTCTCTAATGCAAAGTTTAGATTTTAACAAAACTTGCAGAAGTTGACTTACACGAATTTTTTTTTACCGTGTAAAGAATCGCGGCAAACTCACTACTAAACTTGCTTGCGGAAGCCAACGTCTGCCAGTTTTGTTTTTTTTAATTAAAAATCTAAACGTCGCTTTAGAGAATGAATTTATCCTGTGAATATTTATTCATACAGACTCCAGTATCTCTAGAGTTATGAAACACAACGCTCGCTAGCCAGTGTCCCTCGCCAGGTTCGTCTGCATTTAATCAATAAATTACACACACGACATAATAATATGTACGTGTATGCATTTGTACATTCAGCCAGGCGTCTAGGTTCCAAAAATTGATGCATGCGCAGAACGATCGCGAAATCGATGAAATGGAGGATAGGTCCGGCGCGGCGGCACGGCGGAGCCCAACCCACGCTACTTGCATAGATAGATTTAATAAAAGCTAGGCTTCAGAGTTTATTGAAAATGCAATCGCGGTTTTTGCGCCATGGCTTTCTAAACACATGAAAACAAATTTTTGGCTGTTGCCTATCGCAAGCATTTACCTACCTACTTTGTATATTTTACTAGATGACCATTTTTAAATAGTTTTGTTTTAACTATGGTAGGCACCTAGCTAAAAGCTTATAGAACTTAGGGCTGATTTTTCAATCGACAATAATTTTTATTCGTAGAATAAAATTGATGTCGGACCGATTTTGTATGGAAGAACTGTCAATAATTCAAAATTATTCCTCCGATAAAATTATCTGGCGTTTTTTTTTTTTGGAACACGCTTCAGCGGAGAGGGCTTACACTTCGGTGGACGCATTTCGATCAAAATAAGCAATCTAAATCTCGCAAAGGCATTTATATATTCATTAATCTGAACCTTTGCCTCTCGTCCCCTGCAGTCTACCGGACCTTAATCTATTTACACGCTCAGCAAAAGAGAACAGCAAATATAGCGTAATAAAGAAGTATGAAGGTGCATGTCTGTATCATGGCAGAACTGCAAAATAAAAATACTACCTACTAAAAAAACAAGGACACACTAAAATAATATACTTATGTTTTTGTGTTTATGTAATAAGACATCTCAGCTCAAATATATACCCACACATTACCCTATATTCAACCATTAACAGCATTATACTAAAGCTTGTAAACTAATCTCAGTAAAGTCCACAATTACATTTAAACACTAAACAGCAAGTAGCAGTGCGGCCAGCTCAAAATAAAAACATCAATAATAAAATTAATACACAACATTACACAAAAACAAAACGCAGAAGCAGCAAAAATAAAACAAGTAAACATTAAGAAACAATTATGCACTTACTCAGCCTAAAATATCTTAGAAAGTACAGTACCAAAAAAACATAACAGACTAGCAGCGACTCGCGGTTTCGCCCGCATAAGTGTCGATCCAGTAGGAATATCGGGATAAAAACTATTCTATGTCCTTTCCCGGGACTCAAACTATCTTTATACCAAATTTAATCGAAATCGGTTCAGCGGTTTAAGCGTGAAGAGGTAACAGACAGACTTTCGCATTTATAATATTAGTATGGATATCTTCAAGTTGCACTTTGTCTCAGAGTTCCCGACGTTTTATGAGTCACTTGCATTGCTGGTCTGAGCTGGTTAACTATTTTCTATCAACAATTTAAAGGTATTGATAGGCCCACTTTGTGGTAGATAATGACCAATGATATCAAACTGATAAGGGGCTGTCCATTGTGCACAGTGAGGCTCGAAAGGGGGGGAGAGGTCCCATAAAAAAACACGAAATATCAGAAGGGGGGGGGGGGTGTAGTAATATATCACGTGTATTTATTTTTTCGGCAAACGCGCAATACTCAACCGAAAAGCGGCGTTACGTATATGTATTTTTTCGTCAACGCGTACAAAATCGAAAGCGGCTTGTAGGTACTTACTAAAATATACACGTGATATACGGGGGGGGGGGATAATCTTAAACCTCACCATATATCACCAAGGAATCATTATCCATTTATCCATTTTTTTTTAAACTACTACACTACTAATAAAAATGACAGACTTTAACACTTTCACTGTCAACAACAGTTAATGAATTAACTTTAAAAATCTAAAATTAGCTGGTGCGCAATGAACCAAGAGTTGAACCAACTGGAAGAAGAAAGAATATCAACCTGTAGTTTTTTACTCTAGCTTTAGCTTTCAAGTCTTGTCATATTATGTCAAAGTCAAACTCAAAGTATTTACTTATTTCAAATTGGCACACAAAAGGCACTTTTGAATGTCAACATTTACATTAAAAAATAGAATTCATTTTAGTTGTCCCTTCCGAAAGGAAAAAGAAGAATAGGAAAGAAACTCCAGTTTTAATCTTTTAACATTTGTTTTACAATATTTTAATACATGGTACTTACCTACATATATTTGCAAACATTGTAAAAGTATATGATTTTCCTACAATTTTAACAAGTAATAAGTCAGTGTGTAAGTTAAAGTAGGTAATAACAGATTGTAAATCAATGTCATAAAAGTAATAAATTAGCAACCAGTTTGATTTTGTCCGGACTCTTAGATTGTCCTATGGAGTGGGACCAGCATGTTTCCAAGCATTCTTATCTTGGATATAATCCTCTATCTTGTAATGTGCTTGTTTACAACATGTACTTTCAATATGAATTTTTAAATTTTCTTTCAGTTAATTGCCATGATGTTGATGATAGGACTCCCTTTTCCGCACTTAGTCTTTCCTCTGAGGCTTATCAGTTTTTTATAAATTAATTGCCATATCACAAGGTATTTTGCTGTAACACTGTTCCCCATAAAAGATGCTTTAGCTAATCTGAAAAATGGTTGATCTATTTTATCTTTATTTTTAGAATTAAAATGATGTCTATCACGTCTTATTTTATTAAGAAGGTGTAGAATTTTTCTTACATTATGGCCAGTGGATGACGAAAGAAGTGAAGAGAAACTAGGGAAATTACTCCTATTCTTGATTCCCAACTAAGCAGATTATGTATTACAAACTTTTCACGCTTTACCAATAATATTTCAGAAAATTAATCTTATAAATATTAAAAATAAGTACTAAGTTAATGAAGTAACTTTTTTTTTTGTGGATGGGAAATCATCAAATGACCCCTCCCGCTCTGAGTGGAGCGGAAGGGAGTGTCACTCTTACTGACTAAAACCCACCTGTGTTCCTTCCTTAGCCCTTTATGTTCCGGGCCAGCGGTAAACCCTTTTAGACAATCCCGCTGACTTTTGTGCCCTCTTGCATGAAGTAACTTGACTTGGACTTGGTGCATGTGGTTGTCCCATGGGGATTTTACAAAGGCAAGAACTTTGATTAGTGTCATCTGAAGCAGACGTTGTTAAACAGTCATGTACTTTTAAGCCTATGGAGACCATATTCCTAATACATTAAAAATGTATTGTTCTATTAAAAGTTTTTTTTTAGTTTTCAATATTAGTACAGGTAGTTTCATAATTTATATTTAATTAGTTTAATTTACAAGGCCAGATTTTCATAATTGATATTTTTTATTTAAGCTGAAAGCACTAGTGAAGCCCTCATAATTCAAATGTATTCTTAGGTTTTTTGCTATTTGTAGGTCAGTGTCAGGACTGTCAGGTTAAAGCAAAGTTGTTTCAAACGGTGGTTTCAAACCTAAGTTAAAAACAGTGTAGACAGTGGTTTTAAACCAATTTCGTATGACCTTTAAATGTCCTTGGTAGAAAGGCATGTGTTGCAAACCAGTGGCAGAAGAAAATGTTGATTTTAAACCGTGTAGCAGGCATCTCGCAACAACAACTTCCAAGGTCACCTTGGTTTGTAGACTGGTTTCAAACCGTGTATTTTGTGATCAAATGATTTACCTCCTAGTTTATCATTTGTGACTTTGAGTGATGGTGTTGGCCATATAAATATGCAAGCCAGCACACCCTTTATGCCTGGAGCCTTTTATTTAGGTGTTAAGTTCTGGTTACATTGTTTTTTAACCGACTTCTAAAAAGGAGGAGGTTCTCAATTCGGATGTTTCAATTTTTTTTATGCATGTTCGGGCATAACTCCATCGTAAATAGACGGATTTACAAAATTTTTGAGTTTCGGAGACAGACAACGGAACTATTCAATAAATGCCAGCAAATCAACCACAATTGCTGCTATAGCATAATATTATGTAATTATGTATGCATTGTTTACGTAATTACGCCTGTACCCTTTAAAGGGGTAGGCAGATGTGTTCAATAGCTTTCTGTCACTGATATTCACATAGCAAGTAGTGACATAGTAATTTGTTCAGGGTACAACTAAAAAGTGAAAAATAAAAACTTTTTTACAAAAAAAAAACAATTGACTGCCGATTTCTGCTTGTGTATACTTTTAAGGTTTTTTTTTGGTTTATTGACATGTGGCTGACATTATGACAAATAATTTACTAGCTGACTTAATTATGACAAATAATTTAATTAAATGTTTTGTGTTGTATAATGTAAATTATTTTGCATACTATTGTTAGAATCAAATGTTTCTGACTGAACCGGCAGCCTTGCTACTAGGGAGTTTATTGTGCCACTTTTTCTTTTAGACTAGTTTTAAAAGAGACATTTGATGTTGTGTCATTAGCATATCCCCCTTTAGTTTACTAAACTTAATGTGAGGATTTTGGCTGGCAATATGAGTATACAGGGTGGATTTTTGAGATGGGGCAGTTAGCCTTATTATTACATATTACTAGCTGACCCGGCAAACATTGTTTTGCCATATAAATTATTTCTAGCTGTCCTACCCCTTACCCTACCGCTACCCTACTCCTACCCTACATGAAAAATAGATAGTAGCCGATTCTCAGACCTACTGAATATGCATATAAAATTTCATAAAAATCGGTCAAGCTGTTTCGGAGGAGTATGGTAACTAACATTGTGACACGAGAATTTTATATTTATGATAGTATTTTATGATAAAAAATTATAATACACATTTGTTCAAAGTTTTTTTATTTGTTTTTTTTTTGGTTAGTCTGTCCATCATGAAATAGTAAGTTGGAGTTTATTTCAGTTTTTAGCAATTTCTGTCTTTTCTACTCAGTACTCAGCCCATTTTCGTGCAGTAGGTATATTTTTTTTTTTTTATCTGTAAATGTAGATCATAATGTCTCAAAAACTTAAGGATAAACTCCTAAGACCCCATCTTACTGTCAGGACTAACTGTCCCATCTCAAAATTCACTCTGTTTATAGATAAGTGCCATTTGGTAGTATATAAAGCTAGGTAACCAGCAGCGTTTTAAATCCGATGGACTGCGCCTCAGATGCCAGCGTAGAAAGAGGAGGTAAGATGACCTGGACGCGTACCCCGAGGGCTGGTTTGAGGCCGCGAGAGAATAGATTTCCTGGTAGCACTTGGTAGAGGCCTTTGCCTATTAGTGGAAGGTTTAAAAAACACTAATTTTATCTAAAATTCCTACATAAGTAGAGCTCTAGATTTATTTAGACAAAGCATTTTATGCGAAGCAGTTCCGTTGTTGACCAAGGAAACTGCAACTTTTGTTCTCTTAACCAGTTTCAGGACACATACAGAAGGCACCATGGATCTTTGTGTTTGTGAAAATAACTGCAGATATTTTCTCATCTCATATGAACTTTAACCGGTTGAATGCCGTAATTACAGAAACAAAAAGCCATTGTGTCTCGCATGTGGCATACAAAGGGTTAAAAAAGGAAGAGGTGGTACATAATGTACATTCAATGCATCTTTTAATACCAGTGACTGTTCTCTCTGAGGTTTCTAGGGATTTCTTCAACTTCTCTAACTTCAAACACATCAATTGATTAATGCCGATAGAAATAATGACAAAAGAGTGTTTCTTTAATACTAGACAATAAATTTCACCTGGATGTAAATATGCTCAATACACAAACATGCAAGCACAATGCGCATTGACATGGAGTTGTGGACACCAGCCCGTATTACCAACCTACCTAATATGCACTTAATATTTCTTGTTTTCTATAACTTGAATTCAAGATCCATACCACAGATTGTACCTATTATATTACACTCATTACTTTCAAAATTTCTACAGAGCAAATCAGTTATTTATTATTAAATATTTGGGACCTCAAACAAAGGGGATCAAAAGACGAGATGATGTAAGTATATACTGGTGAACTATCTGATAATATACCATCCTACATACTATATTGATGCCGAGCCTGGAGTGCATAACTAAGAGACATGTACTACATAAGTACATATAATTATATAAATTATATTGGTGAGTTTCTGCATGATTTATGCCGTACTGCGCAGAAAGTGGAATTTTATAATACCTAAGCTGTGTACCTACCACAATTTGAGCTATGTGTAGGCTGAAGATATCATGATAAAAGCATAACTCGAAAAACGGTTGAAAAAATTTGGTAAAAATAACTTACCTCATCTTCGACTGAGAACCGGTGGTTATTGGAATCCAATGTTTTTATCGTAAACTCAATCATTTTTTACACGAAACATGTACGCCCATGGAAGGCAGATAATTTGACGCGTGCCTAAAAACAACAAAAACCACGTTTTAAAACGTTTCAGATTGTCCACTTTCACACTAAAGATATTGCACCATAATTATAGCGATTACTCACGCCTATCACAATGAATTTTTTAAGTAAATTGCTGACGATTTAAAATTATTTTTAATCGGATCGGAGTATGCATTTGATGCCTGGTGGTGACAGCAATCAAAAGGCAGAGTTGCCAGTTTACAACTGTTAGAAACGAAATGGTAGTTCACTAGTAAGCAGGGACTAAAAAACGAAATAATTTTTCGTTTCGTTACCACTAATGTTATCGTATACCGTTCCAAAATTTGTAACGATACTAAAACCTAAAAATATCAATAACGTTACAAAGAAAAACGTTAAAGAATATAATTTTCGTAAAACAATAGTATAAGTAACGATATAGGTATCAGTAACATTAAGCTTATCTGTTTGTAATAACGTTACATGTGAAACGTTAGAGATTCATTTGTAACGTTATTAACTTCATACTTTTTCGTCTTTTTCGTCATCTTTTATGTCATGAAGCTGGCAAAGTTGAGAATCGAAATGAATAACGTTAATAGAAATATCGTTATATTAATAACGATTATAATGATCATAATAATTATTGTTAGTGAACAGTGTTTAAGATTTTGTTCCGTTTGTCAGTATCGTTATAGCCAAGGAATTAATTTTGTTACAATCCTGGTGGAACGGTACTTTTCGGTACTGGAACTACGCGTAACGTTATTTTGAGTAACGTAACGTTTCAAGTCCCTGCTAGTAAGACATTTGGTCCAATATAGCTTGGTACTTTGATAGACGATAGTAACGAGTAAACGAGGAACTTGATTGACTATAATGTACTAAACTTGACAGTTTGGGTGACATTTGCTAGGACAAGTAGCGCCGTCACAGTAGACCAAAAGATACTGGGCCTAGAAAGTCTTACTAAAAAAAAAACCCATAAATCAATACGTGCGCGGTGCGCCATTCTGTGAGCTATGAACCATAGAGTTTTCGTATCGACATTTTATTATCCTGTGGTAGTATCAAGTATAATCAAAACGTAGAAGAACATGATATAATAGTTTTTCTAGACTTCCCTATAATTTTTAAAATACTGATAACGATTAAATACGAAATTTTCGGGAACATGCAGGGCCCGCGACATTCAAATTTCTTAGCGGAACTATTTACATCTCTGAAAAAATAGTCGTAATTATGTCATAAAGCTTCTCTAAAGTTATTTCAAAATTCAACCTAATGCAGAGCCGTAATTTGCAGAAAAAAACTAGCGAAAACTTGGATTTCTTTTGAAATTTTCGGAAACATGCAGGGCCTCTGATAAATAGTCGTAATTATATATTTTTATCTCTATAGTAATTTCAACATACAACTTAATGCAGAGCTGTAATTTGCTGAAAAAGTCGTGCGAAAATTTAGATTTCGCGGGCTACCCTGAAGCATCCGGTAAAAGCTAATTTTTGAACGATTTATTTTAATTTTGCTCAGTTCTGAGTGTTTTGGCTAGTTAATACGGTACTTAATATAAAGACATACATTGTAACATCATTGTAATGAATATTTGCATATTCTTGACATGACGTTGCAATAAGTAAGTAATGTCTTTAGCAGATTGGTTGCGTTTTGTACCACATTTCTGAACGTTTGTACAATGAACGATGAACGTGAATGCACTAGCGTTTCCTATATAGACCGCTCCGTTCAAAAGTTCCGCAAATTTGTCTAGGATAAGCAACCATAAATACTCAAAAATAAGGTTCATTCTGATACAAATATGAAGTGAAGTTGGAGTTAGGTGTACTATGTGCACTAATTAATGTTATCGCGTTAGCCCCACCCAGTCAGCCCCAGTAGCGGCCCTAGCGGAAAAATCAATCGGTCAATCGGTCTTTGAATGTTCATCCGGAAGGTTGATTTGCGCTCGTGAAAGTAAAAATTATTAAGATTTGACTGAAGTGCTTTTGCTATCTACTTCCTGATTATTCAAGTAACCATCTTTGTTATCGCGTATTTCGGGGTAAATTAAACAGTCATAGGTAGCATTATGTCGTCCGGCTCTGGTTCCAGTAGCCGAAGAAGCCCCCCGAGAGGCTTGAGCCCGATACCGACGAAAAGCAGGACCGCAGGTATGAGAACATTAAACTTAAGCTTTCTAAGCTAATTATTTATTGCACAATTTATTAGTAGGTCGGTAGGTAAATATTAGATGCATTTATTATATTTAAACATTGCGAATTATAAATTTTAGATGAAAAAACGAGATCATAGAAGCTAAGCTAAATAGTGCTTGCAATTAGATTTTTTGATTTGGGGCTTTGAGGGCAGAGGTGTACGGGGTTTCCCCGCCCGCCCCCATTGCCTCCTTTGTCCAACGTTCAATACCTAATTGCACTCTCGAAAACATTGCGTTATGTACCTATCTAGAATAAGTACCTACTTACTTATAAAATTTTCTTTTGTTGTGCCTGGATTTATGCCTGTAATACTTAAATAGGTAATAAACCATTTAGTAGGTAAAGGTATCAAGTAAATATCAAAATAGCCTAATTAAAATACTCGAAAGTGTGCATAATGAATAAACATAGGTAGGTACTTAGGTATTGTATGATTTTAGATATCGGAGCCTCGAGGGAGAGGGTAAAGTGGGGGGGGGGGGAATGACGCCGAGGGCGGCGGACGGTGATCGATGCAGCTAGACTAGCATCCCCGCTCCCCGGTGCCCGGTTTTTCGCCGTAGGTATAGGACATGTATATTAAACTGCAATGACGCAATATCAACCTGTATATACATTGAATATATACATAAGCTACAAACTGCGCAAGAAGACCGAAGCCGATTCGATTTGAGTCGAAACGAGCACGGTTTACGGAATAATACCGATGTACCCACGTGTCAGACTTGTTGGTAGAACTACTTGAGAAAGTATTCTATTGTTTTAAAGTAGGTACCTAATAGGTATTATAGTAGATTTAGAAATTATTATAGGTAAGCGCTGAAAGCAAAGCAAAATGCCCGCGACTTATGAGTTGTAAGTTCGAACCCCGCTTTGCGTAATCAGCCTATAATATTCCGTCTGCTGGGACACTGGCCTCCTCTCTGTGAGAGGGATCATAATCCACTACGTGGGCCTAGTGCGCGTTGGAAGATGTCACATGTCCTCGAATTTTTGGTTCTAGGACATGCCGACATCTCTCTTTTGGGGCCCTCAAAGCTAGCTGCTGCCCGCGAATTCGTTCGCTTGAAATCTTGTTCCCTAAACAATCCCGTCGCATCGCATCGCCTGAGCTATTACTTCGTTCTGGCTTAGCGTTCTTTCTGACTTTTTTCTTTTTGCTCGGCTCCTAAGGTTCCCAGCGTGATGTTAAAATACAAAAATATTTTTAAAAGAGCTAGTGTAGGTATATATTCTTCGTAAACAGGGACTAAAATAGCTCATTAATCCCTAGGGACTAAAAGTGATTTGGAATGTGGATATTGTTGTGTTATTTCTAATCACCAAAGACATTGTTTTCCAACCTGTGGTCCGCAGACCCCTGGGGTCCGCGAGTATATGTATGGGGGTCCGCGGTGTCATCTCTGGACCATACACTCACGCGCCAATTGCTAAAAACATTTACTGCTTTTTTCAACCACATACCTATGCCTGAAAAGGCCTCTACTCTTGTATATTATTATACAAAAAACAAATACAGAAACAGATTAAAAGTAGAATCTAATTTGAGATTACAACTTAGTAGCAACATCAACCCGAATATCACTGATTTAGTTGCAAAAAAGCAACACCAACCTTCACATTAATTTTTTTCATATTTTTCATAATAAACAGTTATGAGTACCTATTTTGTATCTGTACCTAATAACTAAAATAAATACCTAATCCAATTTTTTTTGCTGTTTATTTTATTAAGGGGATCCGTGAAAACTGTGCTTGATTTCCTAGGGGTCCGTAGCTGAAAAAGGTTGGGAAACGCTGACCAAAGAGATCAATCACGAACATTGTATGAACAAGTAACAGGCTGTATGAAGAAATAAAAAAAAAGTTTGTGAAAAATAAAAAACGCGCGAAAAGCATTCTGCCTTCGTTCGTAATTGTTTACCTACTCAAAATTGTATGTTTAACTAGCTTCTGCCCGCGACTTCGTCCGCGTGAAATTTCACCCTCTTAGGGGTGGAATTTCGAAAAACCCTTTCTTAGTGGATACCTACTCTTCACAAAGAACACACCCTCCAAATTTCATGCCTCTAGGAGCAGCGGTTTAGACTGTGCCTTGATATATCAACAATCAGTCAGTTTATCATTTTATATATATAGATAAATAAAAGTACTATTCTTATTGTGTGCGTTACCCCAGCCAGAAAATGTCGATAATCGTCATCTAAGTGCAATAGATAATTAGATATACCTACAGCTTCTGTAATTGATGAGCAGATTTTTTAATTTAGTAAGCTATTCTTTTGACGTGACAACGTCTTAAATTAGGTTGCGGCTGGGAGTCACTTATGAAAAAGTGTAACGCTCGGTAACGTTACGATGAGTCACCGAACGAGAGAGAGGCCCGCCGAATGCCTTGCGTCTCTCTCCCACTCAACTATTCTACCGAGAAAAAGACGTTGTCACGTAAAATCTTCGCCCGTAAAACCGACTTTACAGGCAACCATTTTTTTTAATTATTTGATAAAAACAGTTCCGGCTGGAGTAACGTTACCGCAGCCAGATCCAGTGCCGTAACTATACTGTTTGGGGCCCGTGGCAAATTCAAGGGATGGGGCCCTCCCTTAATGCTCAACTAAGGTTATAGTTATTTTTAATAGCACTTCTCCCGCGGCTTTTTCCGCGTAGATTTCATATTTTCCCCTTCTAAATTTAACACCTGACTGCTTCGTTGGTCTAGGGCTCGCAAGCGCTACTGCTGCTGAGCATGAGGTCCTGTCCAAAAAATTAGACAAACAATGGGAAAACATTAACGTTGTGATGATACTACCAGCTTCTTACGAATGTGCTCGTGAACTTTGGACTAAAGAACAATTTAAATTACGAGAATTGGCCTTCAGATGACCATACTTACGAAGATTGAAAACAAATCGTATGCAGTCATTGAGGAGACGGTCAAGTTTGTCGAGGACATCTGCATTCAGGTCATAGTTGCACACATCACCATAATCGATGTTAGGAAAAATTAAGGACCGCACAAGCATTATTTCGTACTCATTGGTAATAAATTTTTCAGTCGGTACAGAGCCCGCAGCGTTCCAGTAACTTTCTGGCTGACCACGCCAGTTCAAAAAACTATCAATGTGCAAGCCTAGGACAAATGGAACGATCGTATATTGAAGAGAACTGATGGCGAGGTTGTATCATCCATCCACCTTACTCATACTCCGAGAATTACCGATGATGATCGCCTGACACTTATTAGTGTTTACTGCTACCTCAAATCTATCACACCAGGTTTTTACGACTCTCAAGTCCCTATTAATTTTGTCGACAGCTTCAGGTATTTCTTCAACCCTCCCTTAACAGTATAATTGCAAATCATCTGCACACAGATGATAAGCAATAAAGCAATAAAAATTTAAAACAGAAGAGGAGAAAGAATACCGCCTTGAGGAACGCTAGTTTCCAAATCACACCAGCATGATGAATAATCCCCAACATGAACAGACCATTCCATTGCCTCGGGAGAGATCATAACATAAACCACAATGGCTAACAGGTTGTCGTGACTGACGGTATTAAAGGCATTCAAGAAATTGGCCAATACTATTACAATAACTTTGGTGTTTTCCAGTCCTGCCCCTAAATGGCCAGTAACTTTAGGAGGGCGGAAACAGGTACTGTATATGGGCCTGAACCCAGATTAAATACTGGATTGGTATTGTAGTATTGGGGCGTTAGTTAAAATTTGTTTACACTTATTGAAAGTTAAGAAATCCGGGGAGTGTATGACTACTGTTTTTCTTAAGGTCACTGGTTTTGTAAGTCTGGCGAAATCTTTTATGAATTTTCTGTAATATCCCACTAAACCTTAACAACAATACCAACTAGATATCGGGTCGGCGCAAAAATTACGTCTCGGTAAATAACAGTCACTTGAGATGTGAGCTCTTATTTTGTTTAGTTCACTTGAAACACAGCCAATGTAAACACGTTTCACAATGCCGCAATGTGTATTCAAAAGTTGCAAAAATAATGCCCGAAAAAGCAATTTATCGGCCGGAGTGTCTTACTTTCGGTAAGTACATGTAAAATAAGTTATATTATAAGCTTTAAACTAGTAAATAATATCAAATTTTGAACAAAATTACCATTTAAACCGCCGCTACAAATGTTTGGCCAAGGTTGGCCAATACATGCCCAAACATACATGTTGGCCAATACATGCCCAACAAATATTCGACAAAGCAAACCGAAACGAAATAAAACGATGTAGCTCACAAGGCCATAACAGGAAAAAGTACTTTATTTGTTGCTGCCTAAGGTTGATTTTACACTAAATGTTATTAAACTTATGTCTTTTCATTTCTAAGTGACAGAATAAATTTAATACTTTTCTCGTCTTTTGTGACGAATGATCGTAAGTATAAGATAATATTTTGAAGATTTGTGACTTTATTACTAGGTGGCATGGTTGTAATTAGGTTAACTTAAAACTGTTGTAAAACTTTTATCTCAGTTCGTTACTAAACGAATGTAGCTGTATAGGTATAAATTCACGCGGACAGCATTTAGCGTTGATTTTGTACGTGACCCGTTATCTAGTTGGTATTGTTGATCGAAGCACTAAACCTAAGAAGGCTTTTATTTCCTTTTGAGACTTAGGTAGGGGGAAGTTAAGTACGGCTTTTATCTTGTCTTTGTTTGGTTTCAAACCTTCATCTGTTAGTTCGTGTCCTAGGAAGTTAACCTGTTTTTGTAGGAACTGTGATTTATCTAACTGGATCTTTAGATTATGTGTTTTGAATCGATCAAATACTTGTTTTAATTTTTCCATGTGTTGCTGCAATGATGTAGATATTATTATTACGTCATCTAAGTAGGTGTATACATTATCTATGCCTCTTAATATATTGATCCATTAGTCTTTAAAACGTACTTGGTGCATTTTTGAGTCCGAAAGGCATTTCTAAGGAACTCATAATGTCCTCGTTTGGTGGTAAATGCGGTTTTTTCAATATCATTAGGGTGCATTTCCACTTGGTAATAACCGCTAGCAAGGTCTAGGGTTGTGAAGTATTGCGCTCGTCCTAATCTATCTAGTATGTCGTGTATATTGGTAAGGGGCATTTATCTTCAACGACACGATCGTTCAGTCGTCTGTAATCAATTACAAGTCTCCATTTCACGTTGCCTGCGGAATCGGGCTTTTTGGGTACGATATGCACGGGGCATGACCAAGGAGATATGCTCTCTCGCACGATACCTTGCTGAAGGAGCTTGTCTACTTGTTTACGGATTTCTTCGCGTTGTTGAAGAGCTTGTCTGTAACTACGTAAAAAACGGGTGTATTATCGCTTAATCTGAGCTCATGTTTAACAGCGTGTGTAAAAGTGAGTGGTATATCTTCTGCATAGAACAAGTACCTATACTGATAACAAAACCGGGTTATTTCGCGCCTTTCTTCCTCGTTCAAATGATCTGTACGGATTTCCTGAAGGTTTTCATTTAATATTTGATCGATGTTAGTTTTAACCTGTATGGTACCAAGAGTCAATGCATGATTTTTTGAGCCAGCGGTGCCAAATGCCTGGAAAATGTACCACCAGTTTTTCTCAATGGTGTTCCCCTAGACAGAGTGGACCATTTTAAATATCTGGGGCACATAGTCACGGCTGACCTCAAGGATCATGCAGACATCGAACGGGAGCGGAGGGCTTTGTCGAAAAGCACGTTGTTCAAACCAAGTTAAGATCACCCTTTTCAAGGCATATTGCACCTCACTGTACACGTGCAGCCTGTGGGCTCGCTACACACAAGCAAGCTACAGCGCCCTCCGCGTCCAGTACAACAACGCGTTTAGGGCGGTGTTGGGGCTGCCCCGCTTCTGCAGCGCCTCGGACATGTTTGCGGAAGCGCGCACCGACTGTTTTCACGCCACCATGCGCAAGCGGTGCGCGTCCTTAGTGCGCAGGGTGCAGGCCAGCTCCAATACTGTCGCGTGATGATCGCTGAGCGAATTGACTGCCCCTTCATTAGGAAATGCTGTGGTAGACATGTATAGCCAGTGCACTTAGTTTTAATTGACATTGATATATTATATTTATAGTAACTGGTTTTATATTGTCTTTTTATTTTTTTGATTTAATTTTTTTATTTTATTTTTTTATTACTTTTGATTTAATTTTTAATTCTGTGACGCTGACAATTTGTATCTTTTAATTTTCGTTGACTTTAATTGCATTGCATAAACATTTTATTTTTATTTTTATTCCATGACCTTTTTAATTTATTTTATTTTTTATGCATTGAAACTTTATTCAGAGGCATTTTATTAAGATAAATTTAATTCTTTGGCTAGTAGGCATTATAATATGTTAATTGTATGTAAATATGGGTCTTGCCTGAATTAAATGTATTTTTTTTTTTTTTTTATTAATGTCGTGATTAAGATTATAACTTTTGTTGACGTTGGAAAATTTCTCTAATTCAATTGACGGGTTAACCGGGATACACTTCTTTTGATCGCTATGATTAATAATTACCAATGTTTCAATAGAACCGTTTGTGACGTTAACTATAGCTGCTGGAGACGTTAAACCATCTGACCAGATGAAATCGTCGTGAAGGTATTGTCCATCTAAGTAGTTGGTTCTTACTTTGACTACCTATCTTTTCGCATCTAGGTTCGATTTTTTAATTCAGCAGATTCGAATAGTTTTTAATTCAGCAGATGAATGCTGGATGCGAGCGATCTACCTCAGAGGTTAACTGTAATAGATTTTCTACTTCCCTAATGTAATTATTTAAGTAATTTAGGATTGCCATCATATCTTGGCATTCGATCCGCGATGAGTTTGTATGGTTTATAGTTGGCATCATAATCCTAAAGCGTAGTGGTGCTTGACGTTAAACAATAGAGGTGTCAAATTAACCACTTTTACTCGTGGGATACTTAACGCTACTTATTATAATTTTGTGGTTGCCTACTGCGATTATAGCTTATAGACAGACACACATAGCTTAATAAAAATACACAAGTTAGAATAAGGCAGGAAATTGATCAAGGACACTTGGTAAATAAGAGCATTTACCAAAGCTGCCACTGCATCTCCTGTCGAGTCCAGTCTCAGTCAACGCAGCTTTCTCCAATTCTCCGGAGATTTATCCCGATGACCGTAGAGGTGTCCGACCGCGCGATAGGTTCTTTGTAGATCACGAAAGAACGATTTGAGAACCGTCGCTCATAAGATGAAGAGTTGGATTCGATCTTAGAACGTTGCGATCCTACCGACTGCGCCAGTTATGTTTCAGCGGTCGGGATTTTAGTAAAAAAAATATATAAATAATACAATATTAATTTAATTATTTAAAAAAAAAATACAGGATAATAAGCCGGTGGCTGATGCTTGACTCAATACAATGCAAAGAAAAATAATTCTATTGAATTTCCAGTAAATGCATAGTTGCAATAAGACGCATGCTGACGGTGGCTGCGATGAGTTAACTAGTGACATGATAAAATAAAACATTGACCGTGACAGTTACAAACAACATCCCTAAAAGAAAGAGTTTCCATCTACTACTGTTAATAAAAATGGGAACCGAACACTTTTCCGAACTTTTTTTGTTCGAAATAATTTTCCGAAAACTTTTTCGAACAAAAAAATTTTTAGATTATCGAAGTATCATGTTGTGTCATAGGTATTATTTTACTGAACTATATTTCGCCAACTTACAAAATATTTTTTTGCTATTGGCCGATGCCTCTTTTGAACTTTTTGCATTTGCCAAATGATTTATTTGCCATATTTTCACCACACCGAAAGCAGTGGTGGCCCAATGGTGACGGCCACGACTTACGAGTTGTAGGTCGTAGGTTCGAACCCAGACAGGCACTTTAGTTTGTGTAAATTATTTCATCACCACTGCTCTTAAAACGGTGAAGGAAAACATCGTGAGAAAACCGGCATGTCCTAGAACCAAAAATTCGAAGATATTTGACATCTACTAACCCGCACTGGGCCCGCGTGGTAGATTATAGCCCACTCCCTCTCGAAAAGAGGAGGCCTGTGTCCCAGGAGTCATCATCCGCCTAGCCTTTTCCCAACTATGTTGAGGTCGGCTTCCAGTCTAACCAGATGCAGCTGAATACCAGTATTTTACATGGAGCGATTGCCTATCTGACATCCACAACCCAGTTACTGGGTAATACGATACCCTTGGTAAGACTGGTAGTCAGACTTTCGGGCTTCTGACTATCCGAACGACTGTCAAAGATCCACGAATGACAGCCGGGACCAACGCGGCAACGGCTTAACGTGCTTTCCGAGGCACGGAGGGGTCTCGGTATGTAAAGATGGTCACCCATCCACAGACCAACCGCGGCAAGCGTAGGTTAACCTGATCGATCGACCTGTGGGGCTGTTATTATTTAGCTATGGGCCCCTCCTGTGTCCCAGCAGTGGGAACAATATAGGCTGATTATGACACCACGAAACAACATTTTACGGAATATTATTTGGTCACAATTATAAAAATACAGCTGCATCCGGTTAGACTGGAAGCCGACCCCAACATAGTTGGGAAAAGGCTAGGCAGATGATTTGGCCACAAAGTTTTGCCTAAAAGATTTTGGCAAAATTTCATTATCCACAAGCAACCTTTTTTTGTACCAAATGCAATATTTGGAATGATTTTAGTACGCACATTTTCGTTTGGTCAAATTTTCACTCGGCGTTATTACCAAGGATAATTATGTCATTAAGGCATTTAGTTGCATTTTTACAGAATCGACATGCTGGTACTATTTAAAAAAAAACCGCTATTTCAAAAAAATATACGTAGTAATAGATTAGTGCAACTAATAATGAAACATAATTTTTTGAAATAGCTGTTTTTTTTAAAAGAGGCATGTCAAAATGATCAATAGAATAGAGATTTTAATAATATAGCATGTTGGGTTTAATGAAAAGAAGACAAGATTGATTTTATATAAAAGGGATTTAATAGACACAAAATACTGCAACATAGCACAAGGGGCACGATATGACAGATACGTGCTAATGCCTTTTTCTGTATTTTGTCATCTTTTTCCTTCTTTTGTTCCACAGCATCCCAGAGTTCTTCATGAATTAGTAACATCTTTGTTACAAACTTCCAAGTGCCGTAATTGTCGACACCACTTAATTTTTCAATGGTCGTCTTTGTGTCGGCCATGAGGCTTGGAGGTAATGTAATAAACTGGGGATAAACTATGACAATCTGTCTGAAATATTAAAAATAATACTTTAGTTATTTGTTGGGTAGCAATCTGGGCCCATAACCTGTTGCATCATTTGAATCTAATAAGGACTGATCTGGTCTTGACTGCTCTGGTGATTGATCTGTCGCAGTTTCATTGCGAATGTCACCATTAATTTCATGGGGGGTTGAAGAAGAGTTTTAAGTGTGAGAATATGTTAACACTAGCTCAGTGAAATCATCATTTTTACCTCTTGATGAATAAAATTCATTTTCTAAGAATGTTACATTTCTTGCCTTTATGCATTCTGAGGGATGTGAAGGGTTTATTAATCTATAGCCTTTTGTCTCTTCACAGTAGCCCACAACGATGTATTTCTTACATTTTGAATCAAATTTCTTACGTTTTTCTGTCAATGCATAAGCTAAGCAGCCAAAAGTTCTAAGGTGAGTAATATTTACCCTTTTATTTGACCACTTTTCCTCAGGAGTAGTACCCAAAACCGCTTTGGTCGGTATCCTGTTCTTTAGATACACAGCCGTGTTTACCGCCTCCGCCCAGAACCGCTGATCAAGGCCTGCATCGAGAAGCATGCACCTGGCCTTCTCCACTATGGTGCGGTTGGCTCGTTCAGCAACTCCGTTTTGCTGTGGCGAGTGGGGTACAGTGGTCTGGTGACGGATCCCACAGCTCTTCAGGAAGTCCTGTAAACATTTATTTACATACTCACCACCATTGTCAGTGCGAATTACTTTTATTTTGTTACCAGTCTGATTTTCAACCATAGCCTTAAACTCTTTAAATTTATCAAAAACTTGGTTTTTTGACTTTAGAAAATATTATTATTAAAATCTCTATTCTATTGATCATTTTATATTATGTCAAAGCTAGTATTTTAGCTATCAAAACATTACTATTTTAGGGGGGTTTTAAATAAAATAATTAGCAAAACAGAAACCTAGTCAGAAACCCGAAAGTCGTTTTTTTTTTCTTTTTTACCTAAACTAGTCCTAAAGTCTAATTTATTAATTCACTGGAGTAAACTGACAGATGCTAAGCCATATTTATTGTAATATATATATAATATAGTCCTTAGTTTTTATTAGCATTTCTTACTACCTAGATAATATTATTTAACATAGCTAACGCTCATGTACATACATTTCTATGGGAAATAACTGTTTGAATCTAAACGAATGTCCAAAATATTGTTGGCAAAGTAAGATTATTATTAATCAAACTCAAAAGACCAATAACTGACCGATCCCTCAAGAGTCCGATATCTAATTCTTTAAACCAGTGGGTAACCTTTATGATAGTTTTTATCGCAATGAAAACTAGTTGATCGCCAAGTTATTTTTAATAGATGTATATAACTTCCTTTCGAAACTTATAAGTGATAAGACATGACTTTCAAAAAACAATTTCTCTATTTTTTTTTATTTCTCTTGATAATCAATTAAGTTGGATACTGCAATCTACACTCGTTAAATTACTCTGGCCTACAGAGACAACAACAGACGCGAATCGCGCACGTGATAGGCTGCGGGAGTCTGTCCGTTTCATCAACTGTGCCAGAAGTTCAGCACGAACGGCTAAGATCGCCATCCGCTCCCCATCGTACTCGCTACGCCCGGTTCCGAACTTGGTCTGCGCTTCTTCTATGTCGATCGGCTCAGCAGCGAACTGTTTCCGAGCCTCTTCGAAATATCTGTCCACACTAGCGTCCTTACCCAACTCACCTATACCCGGACTCTTCTTGAGTCTCCACCGATCCGCTACTTGGATGTGCATGGGAATAGACCAACTCCACGAACCTACGTCACCGGTAGCCAGAGAGATGCAGTCAACTGCAGATTTATTATCGTTAGCTGCAGCTTCGTTCAAAAAAGGTCAGCTTCGACCTCTTTCATCTCAACAACTGTTAGATTATTTTACTTGTTAAGTTTAGATAGATTTCTCATGTAGTGTTCTACTGTTTTGATTCAAAAGGATCGTTCCTATGAAAACGGTTAGCAAGTGAATCAATTCTGTAGAACGAATATAATTTACGGTGAGGTTACACAAGCGTAATTTTGTGTGGAAGAGTCGCTTTTTTAAGTCGCGTAATTTACATTGTGTTTGTGCCTCTCGACGACGTAAAATGAGTAGTCGACTTTTGAAAATAATTTGAACATAAAATATCGCTCGTTTGACCTCAATCGCATTGCAATTATTTGTAGTTAAAGTTCCAATCCTCCTAGATCATGCTGACCCCTTATTAATTGGGATATGGTCAGGGCGCTTTTATCCCACTTTATTTCGGGTCGGCACTGCATGTGTTCTTGCGTAAATCTTTTCTAGCCGTCATCTTGGCATGTAAGTACCTGCATGTGCCTTTCTAGCCATAAAATCTTTCACATTAACAAACGATCCATCATTTCTTTTCTCTTCCTATAGGTATCTACCTAAACTTATATCCACATTCATACTCAAAACTTACCCGTGTGTTCTTTATTCCTCCGCATTATATGTTCCTCCCAAAACAACCGATTTTTACCGACTTCAAAAAAAAGGAGTTTATCAATTCGACACGTATTATGTAATATTATTGGAACTGCATTATATTCACATATGACAATCCATTAGGGCTTCCAAACAAATATACAAAATTTTATAGATGTATGTATATATGTTTGTCCACGCATTTCTCCGCAACTATTCATCGGATCGTGGCCATTTTTTTTATTGGCTTACATTTACTCCAACTTAGGGAACAGTGCAAGTTTCATCAAAATCGATTCAGTAATTTTCAAGAAATGGACTAATACGAGTAAGTGTGACAGCCTGGTTTATTGATACGGGTGTAGTGTCAAATGGAAAACATCTCGAAACCTTGGTCCATATTTACTACAAAACTATTACCTACTTACTTATTACAAACAAAAATATTCCAGTGTTTTATTAAATAAAAAAATAATTTAAAAAAAAATTGTATCGATTTCAAAAAGAAATTAGGTAACTCAAAATTATGAATTAACTTTAATTTCGGAAGTCGGTGGTATAAAAAAAATTACTAAAACTAAAATGCAGATCACAAGACACCGACTTCCGAAATTAAAGTTATTTCATAAGTTTGAGTTAGTTTCTTTTTGAAGTCGATTTTTTTTTATTACTTTTTTTTTTTTATTAAATCAATGATAGACCATTCTGACACTAGTGTATAGTGTCAGAATGGTCTATCATTGATTTCTTAATTGACAAGTTTGGTAATCTACTAATAAAATGGCGTCATTATGACTTTCCAATGGTCAACCACTAACACTCCATTGAAAAAGAAATGGCATAGAACGGTAGGTACCTAATCTCGTACATAATGACAAATGAATTACTGACTTAGGCGGTAATCTGCTAAAATTTGTACAGTTCCTTTGATGAGTGACCTACCATTCGTCATTGTGCAGTCATTGCTTTTAATTCGTTATCGTATTATGTTCTGTGCCATTGACCGACCAATGATCGACCATTATGAATTTAGCAGATTACGAACTTTAAGCAAAATGACAATGGGATCGTGTTGGAATGACGAATTATAAAAATAGCAGAGCTCGTGTGCTCGCCGATTCGTCGAAATCTTTGCGGTTTGCGCATCCTGTGCCCGGCGCTTATCTCATTTCAAATTCCTTCCTGTCACTTTCCACACCACCTATGACATCTTTGCTGCAGGTAATTCTCTATACTTAGATAGAATTACAAGTTGAATTCCAGACTATGTAAATAAGGTGAAAAAGGTTTTACAAGTCTGGGTCTGACCATAATAAACAAGCGATAAATGTTATTGACATCATTACTTTGTCGGGTGTTTGTATTTAGATTTATGATGCGGGACGGTATTAGGTGTTATGGCAAAATTTTAGTTTGATCGATAATTAAAACTAAAATTACCGTAATTAGTTTTAACTAACGATTGATGATTGAATTAGTTTTAGGGCTGATTTTTCCAACGCCATATAATTTTATCGGAGGAATAATTTTGTTTTTACAGTTCTTCCATACAAAAACTGTCAGACGTCAATTTTATTCCACGAATAAAAATTATACGTCGATTGAAAAATCAGCCCTAAGTCGAGTAAAACATGAAATTAATGACGATTATTTAAATTACGATTAATATTTTGATTGAAATAGTAATGTCATGAAAATGCAAATGCAATGTGTGGGGTAAGTACAAAGAAAGTGTTTTTTCTTTGTTACAATTAAAAACAACAGACTTCCAAAAAATACACTACAAAGTGAAAAATAACTTGAATTAACTTTACTTCGGTAGTCGGCGGCAAACAACGAAAATGCGAACCCAACGACACCGACTTCCGAAATTAAAGTTAATTTTCACTTTTTAATGTCTTTTTTGGAAGTCGGTGGTTTTATTTTTGGAAAATAATTTTTAATTTTTCACTTTTAAGTTGTACTTACCCCACATAATTTCGTATAACACTACTTGCTATGTAAATATCAGTGACAGGAAGAGGCAACAATACGTATTAGGTATTAATTTTATTTATTAGGTATTAATTACCGGAGATATTGCGTGACATAAGTAGGTACATACAAAAACAAATACAGTCGAATTGAGAATCTCCTCCTTTTTGAAGTCGGTAAATTATGTAAAGATACGGCACTTATAGCCACAATGCATCCCATCGCAATTCCATTAAGCCACCACTGAAAAGTCATAGGGAAGCAAACGACGCAATATTGTTTACTTGAATTTTACAAGTAATTTTGGTTTAAAAACCAAACTACTGAACCGATTTTTATTATATATTCTATGGGACCAATCTGAAAGTATATATCCTTTCAAATAAAAATAAAAATTGCAAATCGGCTTATAAATAACGGAGTTCTGAGGTAAAACATAACATTAAAAAAACAACCGAATTGAGAACCTCCTCCTTTTTTTTGAAGTCGGTTAAAAAGATTCTCATCTTTGGGATATCAAAATTTTGTTTGACGCGCATTTAAATATTTCCCTTTAAAAAGAAATATTAGTTTTAGTTTTATCTATACAAAGGCTAAAATTTATGGTTGAAAAATTTTGTTAAAACTAATTAAGTAAACTAAATTACTAAATAATCACTAAATTTACCACCACGGGCTTTAACACCACGGTCAGTAGCTAGTCATGTGTCTACCTACTTAATACAAGCATTTTCATTTCATTTTCTTCATGCAGTGAGGCCAGGGCTGGTTACCTGTAACGGTAGGTCGATTAACTGTTAAAAAGTCGTTAGCATGGCAGCAGTACGTTTTAAGTTATACAGAATGAATTTTTCAAGCGGGCGTGAATGGCCAAATCCGAAACTATGAGGAATAGCGAAAATGACTCAAAACAGTCGCGGGCTCGATTTTGATGAAAACTAAAACTGCATCATTGGATTTTTTTTTAATCAATATTTCTAGCCAGGAATCGAACCTGTTGATTTTGAAAAAAAAAACATACTGTATTATTAGGTACACCATTCGATAGTGTCGCTAATAAGGATCGAATTCTGGGAAGTAATGACATACGGCAAACTTAAGGAAAATGTTGGATTTCAATAAACTGCTTCTTATTTTTAAAGTATTCTGAATACCTGCATTATCTAGTACCTTGTTCGAAATGATGCTCAATATTTTTATAAACACACACCCGCAGCGCAGTCACAACATAATGTTCTAAATTCAAATTTTTATTACTTATGTCTTCGCAGTTAAGCCACAATAAAAGAATAAAATAAATGTAAACAATTGATAAAGTGAATTTGCCGCCAATAATTTAGACTGTTCGACCTTTCGTTGATTACTACTAACTGTTTGCGTACTGGGGGTCTACTCCGAAGCGGTTAACCCCTGTATCGGCCGAATGTTCGGTCATTTTCTGATTCGAATATTGTTGTCCTACTACGAATTTTAAAAAAAAGGTAAAAAAAGGGTTAAGGGTTCTAAAAAGGTTCGGATTGGCACAGTTTGGTCGGGACCAATAGTCAATATAGGAAATTAATGGTAGTAGAAAATGACCGAACATTCGGCCGATACAGTGGTTAACCGCTTCGGAGTAGACCCCCTGTTTCGTATTTTGTTGAGTAATTTTTATAACCAATACCCATTTGGAACTTGAATTCTGGGATTTGAAGATGGATTTAACCAATGATGAACGATTTGGTTTTGATTTTTCTACCTAATGGAGGCATATTTTGTATTATATTATTATTAATTTTATATTTTATCAATGGGAGAAGTGCCACTCGCGCTTTGGTATGGTACCGATACAAATATCCTCAACGTGATCTCCCACTAAAAATGGTTAACAACCTTAAACAAGGAGGTAGCTTCATGAAAAGTAAAGTAATAAAGCCACGTATTTGTAATGAAGATTCAGAAATAGCTATTTTGAACTAGTTTGAGGCATTCCCCACTAATTCCACCCGCGCTGCAGCTAAAAACATTCAAGTGTCTCAAGCTACGATATATAAAGTTTAAAAAAAAATACAATTATAAATGTAACCATACGACGCATTGTACAGAAGTTTCATCCAGGAGGTAACTTAAGACGTCTTGATTTTTGCAACTGGTTATATCGGAAAATTGACAACGATAGACATTTTTTGACTGATGAAACGAACTTTTCCAATAATGGTATTTATAACCGACAAAATAAACATTATATTACGGATAACCGAAGGCCATTGCCAAGTGCGTTTTTCATTTAATTGTTGGTGCGGTATTTTGAAGGAAAGAATATTTTATTTCCTTTATGATGGAACGTTGACCACTTTTAAATATGTCGAAAAACTGTTTGAAGAGCTGGATAATTTGCTTTTAACCCAGACTGACCGTTTAGTCTTTTAATAAGATGGAGCCCCAGCCCATAATATATAAAATAGTAAAGAAAATGTTGACTCAGCAGTTTGGCGAAATTTTTATTGCAACGTATGATTCTGTGCCGGGGCCAGCGAGGTCAACGGATCTTACCCCCTTAGGTAGATTATTTTCTCTGGGGGTACGTAAAAACGAAATCCACAACACAATGCAATTGATGACTTGAAACGATCTTTGGAAAATATTCTAAATGGAATCAATAATGTTGTAATGCTGAATGCAGTACAATCCTTGAGCCGTCTAATCCAGCTATGTATTGAAAACAATGGTCATCATTTTAGGTTTAATAGGTAGGTAACATAAGAAAAAGTATTGTGTTAAAAATAAGCTCTTTTCTTTAATTTCCCGTATGTCATTACTTTCCAGAATTCGATCCTTATTAGCGAAACTATCGAATGGTGTAATAATACAGTGTTTTTTTTTTTTTTCAAAATCAACGGGTTTGATTCCTGGCTAGAAATATTGATTTTTCAAAAATCCAATGATGCAGTTTCAATTTTCATCAAAATCGAGCCCGAGACTCCTTTAGGTACTTTTCGCTATTCCTCATACTTTCGGATTTGGCCATCCACGCCCGCTTGAAAAATTCACCCTACGTATAATCACATTTGAAGGTGCATCTCATTACCCCCACATTATAAGTATGTGCGAAGAAGCCGGAATACACGAAACTGCCATTTTAATTTATATTTTATATTCTGAAGCCTACAGATTTATTGTGAACTTCCCAAGTAGCACAAAAGCGCTGAATAGTAGCTGAATAAACCTGCTGAGTAAGAGCGTTAGAGGCGCCTACTCAGCTGATATAACTCTGATTTGGGCACAAATTAATCAGCTGTTAGCTGAATAATGTAGCTGGTTGCACTATATCAGCGTTATTTGAGCATTATTAAAGGTAACAGTCGCCCCAAGAGCTGAATAATGACTGATTATCAGGGTATGTGTTACCTTTTATACACCACAAGGGCTGAATAACAGAGTACTTATTACCTATTTTTCAGCACAAAATACACTCCAGGATACCTTTTAAATTACTAACAGTAACTCTTTTATGGATCTGACAATTCACAAGTGGCAAAATTGTGAATAATTTTCACCCTACTACTTATTATTTTGATATGTTTTGTGTGAACCATTTTGTAAAGTGTTTGTGGGAAGTATAGGCAAATATATGTTAACGATAAGTAAAACTTTGTTTTTTTCCTCCATGTGCATGAAATTCGAATGGGAAAGAGAGTTTATTGTCAAATACTATATAATTATATTGTATACATAGGTTAGAATCTAAAAAATGGCAGACAAGCTATGTGTACCGTATTAACCACAATTAAACAGCATGAGCTGTTTAAGTGTCCACTCGTGGTACATGAATCAGTAACGAGCTGTTACGAGTGGTTCTTGTTTTACACAAGTCAGCTACAAATTCGTGTAAAGCTTGATAGTGGGTAACATGTACGCAAATAACTGTAGGTATGGGTAACATGTGATTAGATTATGGGTAATGTGTGTAGATTATGGGTAACATGTGAGCTAATATAGAGCAGTTTGCTTTAACTTAGCATCATATATGTTCACCCATAGTGATCATGTGGGCTTTATAAGAGCTATTATACGATTGCGTGTAACAAGCTGATTAACATTACACAAATTCCACCGTGTGCAGCAAAAGGCATTATATCTTTGTTATTTGAAGCCACAGAATAACTGATTACATTATAGTAGCTCACGTGTTCTTTCTTAAAATGCAAGTGGTCTAAGGGTACACTTGTGGTCTTCAATTCAGAATATAGCTTAGTTAAAGTCCACAAAAATCCTTTAAATTGCTTAAAGCTGTATAATACTGAACTTGTTACCTATATTAACGCTGCAAGCGTTACATTGTGGTCTCCGTGACGCATAATAACGTTCTTATTCAGGTGAAAGCTCACTTTTCACCTATTGCAGGTCGAGTGTACTGTAATAACTCTTCATAAGTGCTAAAATTACCGATGTTACCTCTTGTGACATCTTATAATGCAGTTTTGTGCTACTTGGGTTTCATAGATGCTAAAGTTTGCTTCGATCCTAAAACACAGTAATTACAATTTCTCAAAAACTTCTTTTCTGCAAAAATCTGTAAATGATAAAGATGTTAATATGACTTTAAAATACAGTCATTTTTGAACATATAAATATTAACCAAACAAGAAATTGGTATATGAGATCAATAAATGAAAAGTTAGTCAACTAGCCCCGGTCTCCCGTACTTATAGTCATACATTTGGGACCAGCGTATGAAAAGAAATTACATGCGCGGTAAGGTTTCTTTCTGCCTAGTTTTGCCTAGACTTCGCGATCATTTTACTAGTCATAATTACAGTCGGCGCCGCGGCGGAGCCCATTCAATGTTCAGTGTAGTAGGTAGTGTTATTCTGTAAAAATCTCACTATGAAAACTTATGTGAAGTGAGCTGTCAATAGTACTAATCCCCAGCATAAAGTAAAATGAAATAGCTCGGTGGATGGGATGACAGTTCTTCTAAGTTCAAGTCTCATTTAATTTTCATCTAAGTTTTCACGGTGACGTTTTAGGGTCAGTTCACACCGAGACGCGACGCGACGCGCAGTTTTCAAGATAGAAATACAATTACAGACCTTATCTACTACACAAAAAGTTGTGTTTCTATCTTGAAAACTGCGCGTCGCGTCGCGTCTCGGTGTGAACTGACCGTTACTATGTTTTACGGTGACGTTTTATATGCAGCCGCGCTTGATGACGCCCCTCGTGCGGGGTCCTCCGGTGTTGATACCCCTCGTGCGGGGGTCTCCGGAGTTGCTACCCCTCGTGCAGGGGCCTCCGGTGATGGGAATACAGTCTTGAAGTTCAGTCATATCCTGATAAAACACAAGGATAGCCGCAGGCCAGTTGATACCGAACTCAAGCCTGTGACCCGAACCAAAGATGAGGCTATGGATCTAGCAATCGGTAAATATCTGCATGTATTTCATTATTAATTAGCCTTCTGCCCGCGGCTTCGTCCGCCGAAATTTCTTGTTGTAACACAAAATATATTTTTTATCACATCTATTCAAAAAGAGCTAGTGTATTCTTCGTAAACAGGGACTAAAATAGCTCTTTAATCCCTAGCTGTACGGTGCACGTACATGGGTTTTAAAATATATTTGTTACAATAAGTTAGCCAGTAGGCTCGCGTATTTGCACTTTGGACGCGACCTACATTTGGCAGTGCATTGACACTGACATATTGCATTGTTCCATGCATTCTAAGTTACATTTTAGTGTTCAATTAGACGTGGTTTGAGTCGGACAACTTGCATTTTTATTTAGATTCATCCCGTTGAGCATTCACTGACATTTTCAGCATTTAAGTTTAAATTTGACATTTAACATCTGCATTGACATTACTTATGTTAGGGAAGCACCTTACACTAGCCTAGGGACTAAAAGTGATTTGACTTTGTAATGTGGATATTGTTAGTAAAAGTTCCAATCACCAAAGAGATCATGAATCACGAACATTGTATGAACAAGTAACAGGCTGTATGATAAAGTAAAAAGCGCAAGCCAAATTAAAAAAAAAGTTTGCTCAAAAATAAAAAACGCATGAAAAGCATTCTGCCTTCGTTCGTAATTGTTTACTCAAATTAGGATTTTACTTAGTTTTATAAAAAGAGTATGTCTTCCTCAAGTAATTGTTTGTAAATAAATAAACGTACTTACTAAGTATTCTTATTCATAAGTTGCACTTACTTATTTTTTCATACAGGGTGATAAAAAGTAGAGTATCCACCTCGGGAGCAACACTATTATAAGCTCGAGTGACGCATTTTGAATCCAGAGCGCACCGAGGGATTCAAAGAAACAATCTCGCCTTCAAAATAGTTGCTCCCTTGGCAAATAATCTACTATTGTGACACTCGGCAACACTTCCCATAAGTAAAAAAAAAATCGGAATACGATCAGTACCTAGTTCACTAGTTCCAAAGATTACCTACTTCCTACATACAAACCCACCCTCTCTAGGTATAATATTATACCCCAATATCATCCATCCCCGACATATTTGCAATTCTGGACGTATAGTTAGCAAAGAAACTAGTCTATATTCGGTTTTTAAGGCATGATTATTGAACAAAATATAAAACAAATCGGAACAGATTTAGAAATGCGACATACTTTTAAGTAGTATCATGACAAATAAAGTATTCGATACACTGTTTTACAGCAAGTTACATTTACTAAAAAGGATTTTACGGCAGCTCGACCCCGAGACAAGTCAACTCTAAGGGCCTGTAACACCAGGTTTTTTTAACGCGCCGTTGACGCGCGTTTTAGAAACGTGTGTCGACGGCACGCTTTTATCCTACAGAGCAGTGCCTGCTAGTATCTGACTCGCGTGCGTATCCCGTTTGTTTCGCTACAAATGCGCGTCAACGGCGCGTTTAAAAAACGTGGTGTGCACAGGCCTTAAGTGTCTAAACACACTATGCAGAAGGTACGCGACCGAAGTTCGGCATGATTACGCCTGCAATGCTACCTTGCAGGCGTAATCATGCCGAACTTCGGTCGCGTACCTTCGGCATTCAGTGTTTAGGCACTAAGATAAAAATCACTGCGTTTCCCGCGCCCCATCGCGTGACGAGTTGTAGTGTGAGATCCGCCTAAGCTTGAAATACTGAAAAATTAATAATAGCAGTAGAGCCGGACGCTCTGCAAATATTTTTGATTTTACACAGTTTTATTAAACATGTCACATTCTCTTCTTTCCAGACATACACACCAACATCTCTCGCGATCTCATTACGTTCGCAGACGCAGTCGTTGCTTTCTCCGAGTGCGCATCTGGCCGCCACCAAGGGGTCGTACGCTCTCGACTCAAAAGGAGAAGGATGCGACAATCCCTCCATAGTGCAGCCTTGGTTTTGGATCCAGGGAAAATAAGTGACATCATAGAAACGAACTCTGGGTACCACATTATTCAGCGAGGTGAGACTGCCACATGGCAAATCATTTATTTATATATACTTTATTGTACACCAGAAAATACATAACAAAAAAATACGATTAATACAAAACATACAATGGGCGGCCTTATCGCTTTCTGCGATCTCTTCCAGGCAACCTTGGAATGGACAGTGATTGCGTGGATATAAAAAATGGGGTTGTTGGTGCTGCAAAATAATAAACTATAATAGATACATATATATATAATGTATAATGCTGTATAATAGATACATAAATAAATACATACTAAATATACATACTTATCAACAACGAAAATAAATGACTACTAGATTACTAGATTGCAGCTACGAAAACAAGATCACAACAACAAGTAATGTTCCTTCACGAGTCTCTAAATACCGCTAACGATTGCGCGCGTTTTATTTGAACTGGCAATGCATTCCGTAATAAGCGAGCGGCCTGAACAGAAAAGGATTTGTCGAAAAACGTTGTAGAATGCACTGGCATTCTAAGCTTTAAATTATCCGATGATGTCAAAAACTTAGTGTGGGAGTCGCAAAGATACTGAAAACGTTTTGTTTTTTTAAGATAGAGAGGAAGGGGAAAAGAGCACATTATACAATAGGGATAGAATATGAGCATTCCGGCGAAGGCGAATTGGTAACCACTTGAGCTTCACACGAAATTCGGAAACATGGTCATATTTGCGCAAGCCGAATATAAACCTTATACAGACATTTTGAAGCCGCTCAAGTTTATCGAGTTGGTCTTGGGTAAGGTCAAGATAGCTGGCATCAGCATAATCAAGAATGGGTAGAAGAAGTGATTGTGCAAGCGCAATCTTGGTGGCAGTTGGTAGAAAATTACGCAGTCTCTTCAAAGATGCAGCGGATGTAAATAGCTCAAAATCATGTGGCCAATGATTATTTTTATTTTTTAAATTTTCATCCTAATGTTACCTAGTTTGTGCTAAATTTGCTGTGCCCACATTTACTTAGGTCCCTTCGTAAATAATTTATTTAATTTAATATCCATATTTAATAAAATATATATCGATATAAAATCACGTCCTGCCAACGAAGCATGGAGAGAAGTGTCGCAAAAATCAGGAAGTGTCAAAAAGTTCGTCACACTACCATCAGGCAAAAGACAGGAGTGAAAGATGCTCTCACCTATGCTCTAAATTAAAATGGAGATGGGCAGGACACATAGCGAGAATGAGCGACGATCGATGGACAATACGCATGACCTCATGGCCAGGTTCTACAGGCACTCGGAAAAGAGGAAGACCTGTAACTAGATGGGCAGACGACATTACACGAGTCGCTGGCAAAAACTGGCTGACAGAAGCCAAAGACCGAGATCGCTGGTGTTCTCTGGAGGAGGCCTTCACCCTCACAACTTGAGGGGTTCATGAATACTATTCATTAAAAAAAAAAATAACATTTTGATTTTAAATTAATAATAAACGTAAGCACTTAAATTTAAAAAAAATATATATTAACATTACAATCAGTCAAATTGAATTTATACATTTTTAACTATTATAATTTATACATTTTAACTATTATTATCTATAATTATTCCTCATTTACTCATTTTCAATTATTTTTAAATCATCACATTGTACTAAAATATACAATACAATTGTAAAAATGTTAAAAATACTTTTGAATGCATGAAATAAAAGGCTTTTTTATTTTATTTATTTTATTATATATTTAATATGATGCCCTATGATCTTTTTTTTTATTTTTTTTTTTCATATAAATGTATTTATTATTATTATTTTAAATATTAGCATACTTATACAAATAAATAAATATGTTTACTTTAATTATAACATTCAACTTAATTTGTGATAAAAATAATAATATGTACAAGTATATAAAAAGGAGAGGAAATAATCAAAGGGTATCAAAATATTCATCCGCATCTATCCTTCCCTTTCTATCCAAAGTGGTCGAGGCCTGTGTGCACAAACAATTCTCGAACTTTGTTCATTGTAACTTAGTCCTCTCCAATTTGGGTTTAGGCCTGGGCACAGCACTGTTTCCGCACTCCTTAAAGTGACTGGGGATATAAGGACAGGACTGGAAGACACCAAAGTTACTGTTCTAGTGTTGGTGGATTTCTCGAATGCCTTCAATACCGTCAGTCACGACATCCTGTTAGCCATTCTGTCCTATATTATGGTCTCTCCCGAAGCAGTGGAATGGTTCTCCTCTTACCTCCAGGAACGTCAGCAGTCCGTTCATGTTGGGGATTCTTCTAGCTGGTGTGATTTGGAAACTGGCGTTCCTCAAGGTGGTATACAAGAGAGAGAGAGAAAGAGAGGAGGGAGGAGGGAGGGAGTTATAAGATTAATAAAAGTATTTATTAATCTTATGAGTTTTAAGATTAATAAAAGTATTTATTAATCTTATAACTTCCGAACTTCATTGTGCGTATCATATAACTTGCAGTTGTACTGTCAAGGGAAGGTTGATGAATTACCTGACGGTATCGACAAATTAAATAAGGGCTTGATAGCCATAAAAATCTGGTCTGATAGATTTGGCTTATCTGTAAATCCTACGAAGTGTCAAGCGATCATCATTGGCAGTTCTCGTAGTATTAGCAAGGTAGATGGTACAACCTTGCCGCCGGTTCTCTTCAATGGTACGATCGTTCCTGTTGACTGACATCAAGGACCTAGGCTTGCACATTGATAGTACCCTGAACTGGGCGGACTCGAATCATCAGGGTGAGTCAGAAGGTTACTGGAACGCTGCGGGCTCTGTACCGTTTGAAAAATTTATCACCATCAAGTACGAAGACCATTGCTTGTGTAGTCCCTTATTTTCCCTATCATCGATTTTGGTGATGTGTGCTACTTTGTCCTGAATGCAGATCTCCTCAACAAACTTGACTGTCTTCTCATTATCTGCATTCGATTCGTTTTCAATCTGCGTAAATATGATCATGTCTCTGCGCATCGGTTGCTTCTAAAGTGGTTGCCCATACGCCAGCACAGATAGCTAAGGGCGCTAACCACCTTGTTCTCATTTCTTGATTCTCCGTCTTCGCCTGGTTATCTAGCCCCCACATTCAGTAAATTTGCGCCAACCACAATAGTTTACGTTCATCAGTTTCATCACACAATCACAACACTTCATTCACTCTTCCTTCTTCGTTCAATCTGCCGCTCTGTTGAATGCGCTCCCCCAGGAAATCAGGATGGCAACCAACCGATTATCCTTTAAAGTTAAGGTTCGCGAGCACATTCGCAAGAAGCTGGCAGTATCATCACCATTTTCTAATTTCTTATTATCCTTTAACTACTTGTACTATTATTCTTATATGTTATACATGTTATGTGAAAATAAAGTTACACAAAATTAATGTAGGTATATAATACTGATTATTATGAATAAAAAGAAATCTAAACAAAAAAGATATGACTTTGAATAATAGTGTAAAAGATGGTTATATTGAGAAAATATAGGAAAACAAATAAAAGTAATAGATGTTTATTGCTACTGACATTATGAAGTTGAATGCTTCGGAATTATGAACATTACAGACAGTAGTTAGGAATTGTGATTGTTAGGATGAAAAATGTTAGGAAGAACATTTTCGGATTTCCAATTATCGGAGTTAAAAATTTAGGTGAACTTTGGCGCACCGCCTCTGTACATTTATGTGCTTGAAGCTTGAAGTATATTTTTTTTTTTTGTATATATCTTCTAGCCCAAGCGAGAGCGGCGGGTGAATCGCGCCGCCACAGACGCCACCGCGGCGCGGCTCGTGACGGCGCGGGTCGTGACGCCGTGGTTCGTGACGGCTCAGGTCGTGACGCCGTGGTTCGTGACGGCTCGGGTCATAACGCCGTGGCTCAGGATACGGCCGAGCGTGAGTAAGAGTTCCGCGAAAGCTGATCGACTGCCACTGGGTAAATCAAGGGGTCAATGATTATTTTTTTTAATTTTCATCCTGAAGTTACTTTGTGCCAAAATGCCCACCACATTTCGTTAATAATAATTCAGTATTTTGAAATAAATGTACTTCACGTAATGTAGATCACGGTATGTAAAGATGGTCACCCATCCACAGACCAACCCCGGCAAGTATAGCTTAACTTGATCGATCGACCTGGGCCTCAAGTCTGCTATTACAATAGTGTCAGAATGGTCGATCATTGATTTCATAATGGTTGATTTTGACAAGTTTGGTAATCTACTAATATAATGGCGTCATTATGACTTTCCAGTGGTCAACCACTGACACTCCATTGAAAGAAATGGCATAGAATGGTAATCTCGTACATAATGACAAATGAATGACTGACATAAGCGGTAATCTTCTAAAATTTTGACAGTTCCTTTGATCAGTGTCACCTACCATTAGAACGTCATTGTGCAGTCATTGCTTGAATGGTAATCTCGTACATAATGACAAATGAATGACTGACTTAGGCGGTAATCTGCTAAAATTTTGACAGTTCCTTTGATCAGTGACCTACCATTAGAACGGCATTGTGCAGTCATTGCTTTTAATTCGTTGCGACGACGATTATCGTGTGTGGAAAATGACAATGTATTCACTACGAGTAAATATTCTCGAGCTAGCCAACGCAGTGGATGCTAGAGAAAGAAGATGGGCGGAATGCAGAAGACGTCGTCGAGCCCGTCGCTTGATGAGAATGAACACGAACCCCTTTATTGATATTCCCGAGGCGGAATTTGTAAAAACGTTTCGCCTTGGAAAGGACTCAGTAAGGGGGTTATTTGAAGAACTCATTCCCCTTATGGCCACACCGCGTCGAAACGATAGCGTATCGGCAGAAATGAAGGTGAGAAAACTGAATTTGACATTGATTTATTATTCTTTATATAGAAACACGAAATATGTAGAATAATGTTATGTTTTTTATTGCAGATTCTAATAGCACTTGCATTTTATGCATCAGGGTCCTACCAAAATTTGATTGGACAGAGTGCCCTCCATAATGTCTCACAAATTACTGTATCAAGAGCAATTAATGAAGTAACAGAGGCATTAAATAAAATATACCACAAATATATTAAATGGCCTACACAATGTGATGAAAGGAATATTATAAAGGCTAAGTGAGAAATGAAATATACCCTGATTGTTTTGTTTGTATTGCCTGTTGTAGGTACTTAACCAGAATTATTTAGTTACTAAAAACTTTTCAGGTTTTATCAGAAATTTGAATTTCCTGGCGTCCTAGGTTGTATTGATGGCACACATGTAGCAATATTAAGGCCGCACATACACGAGGAACGGTATTATAACAGAAAGGGCTTCCATTCCCTTAATGTTATGATAGTAAGTATTGGGTAGAAAGTAGAAATGTCTACCTACTGCCCAAATGTTTACTAATAAATTATATAATGTCTGTAATGCAATAATAACTGTATGTAGGTATATATTTAATTCATTTACAGATTTGCGATGCTGATTTAAATATTTTATGTGTGGACGCAAGCAACCCAGGCTCCGCTCATGATTGCACTGTATGGCAGAGTCATCCACTCAGTCACCACTTAAAACAAATTACAGAAAATACTAATGAACAAGTATTTTTATTAGGTATTACAATATTTTTTGATGAATCCTATGACCTTTATCATGTTCATGTGTTAAATGTTTGTTGGAAAAATAATTATAATTTTCAGGTGACAGCGGGTACCCACTAAGGAAAACAATGGTCACCCCAATCCTCAATACTGTAGAAGGGACACCACAACATAATTATTATGTGAAACATGTGACTGCACGCAATACAGTGGAGCGTTGCATCGGCGTATTAAAAGCACGTTTCAGGTAAAGAGCATATTTTCTAGGTAATTGTTTTACATAGGTACCCAATAACAGTGACTATTCTTATATTGAATGAATTTCTTATTTTAGAAATTTAGATGCAATAGTTCTTGTATAATATGTCAAGAACAGTAAGTATATCATGTTAAACTATTAAGACGTTTAGTTAAATGGGGTTGTATATAAGTAAATTGATTTTTCGCAGGTGTTTGCTAGCAGCACGTGCTTTACATTATAGTCCAACAACTGCAGGCAAGATTGTGAATGCATGTTGCATATTGCACAATATTGCAAACGTGGCAAGAGCACCATTGCCACCTGATGAAGTTTATGCAGAAGCACTTGGCTTGCAACAGGTGTGATTTCTATTCTACTATTTTGGAATATAATGAAGTTGGAATTTTAAATAATACTACTATGTTAAAAATCAACATTTAAATATTTTTTTATTTCTCTTAAACTAAATATTTATTTAACAATATTAAACTTGACTTTGAAGCCAATTGAAAAATCTGAAATGTAAATATAATACTAACAAAAAGACATTTTGTCATTTAAATAATAAAACGAATCCAAGTAATGTACTTAATAATAATAACAAATCAAAATCAGTCTTCATAAAAAATAAAAAGATCTTCAATATTTTAATCATTATTTGAATAACAAATCACAAATACCTTAAACAGGGTTATTGGTAAAACATTAACAACCTCTTAAGCGGTCATTGTAGGTACTCATCATTATGAACAAATTTTACTATGGGACCAAATCTGAAATCGCAAAAAAATCTAAACCCATAGTAAAAGTTTTCATAATGATGAGTACAATGACCTCTTAAGAGGTTGTTAATGTTTTATCAATAACCCTGTATAATAAAAACAATAATAGTCATATCATTAATCAGTCTTTTAATTTAGGAGGAAAATAATTATGCAGCACCTAATTATCAAGACCATCGAAGGGTGAATCGGGATCTTCTTGAAGGTCGCGCACTGCAGCAGGCTCTTGTTGACAGACTGTGGAGAAATGTATAAATTAAATTAGCAGGTATGTAATGTAAACCCACCTCAATATTCTAATGAAGTACGAAAATGCTCTAATTATTATTAAAATGATTTAACTCTTTGTTACAGATCCACAGTATTGCACAAAATATGATTTTAAATAAATTAATACTCTTTTTTTAAACACTGTTTCATTTAATCATTTATCATTCAAGTCATTTGGAATCCACTGCTGGACTTAGGCTCCTCCTAAAATAGATTTCATTTAGTTTTTAATAATCTGACAAAATTACCTCTTGCCTACTTCAAAACTTTAGTCAGACTCAGAATCTGAAGAAATTATAATTCTGCGGAGTTTCTGTGAAAACAAAATTAACTTTATAACAAAAAGTTGCAACTTCGTATATAGCATGACCAGCAGATTCCGAAGCTTCATTCACATGTGCCGAAAATGGCATCCGTTATAGTTTTAGGTGATGAGAGGAGCTAAAACTAATACAAATGAAGTGTGGGGTCCTGGGTTCGATTCCCAGTTCGGGCAAAGTGTTAATGGGTTTTTCCATTAGGATTGTGTAACCTAGTGCTTAGTATCAGAATTACAATCAAGATGTCAAATTCTGGCCAATGTACTACTACAGATGTGAGCCTACACCTAACACAAGCTTTTAAGCTTAGCTGGAGACCCATTATATTCATTTTTATTGTATTGTTTTCAATGCTTCTTAATACTTATTGTGGGTATGTTTGTAGTATACACAATGAGTAGAAGTTCCGATTTTGGGTGAAACCATTTCATAAAGGTGAATTACCTGTAAATCAACAGTAATTAGTAATTACCTTTTTTTGCACACAGTGGCCTATAAGGTCCACCATTTTTTCTGCTGTGGAGCTCAGTCTATCAATGGCCACAGCTAAATTATTGATGGCCTGAGCCTGTTTTAATGTCGCCTCGGCGTTTCTGGCTTCAATGCTGTCCAGCCTTGATTGAGCAGCTTCGAGAGCTACACCATGGTCTCTATCTATAAAAAAAATATTTTGTTACATCAGGCGACATACTCGTACTTTGCCCTAAAGTGGGGCGTTACTAATAATTGCAAGATCTTTACCTTCCGCTGCGTAACGCGGTGCAGATCTTTGGCGACGGCGTCGCTTTGGAGGCTGGTCGATTGTGGATGGCCGACCTTCTAGATTATCCTGTTCCAAGCTGAAAAATAAACAATTACAATGACATTAGTCTACATGTTATCCTATTTATTTAAACCCATCTGCAGAAAGTTGTAGTATACCTTATTTCTTGTGTTTCTACATTTTCCACAAGCTCAACAGGCACTTCATAATTGTCTAATAGTCTGTAAAAATAAAAACGATGTTACCAAAATAGTTAAGAAACTAGATACTTAGGTTAAATGATGAAAGCTAAGCAAATTAAGCACAGAGTACCAAGTTAGTACCACTTACGAGAAAGAATTGTCAAATTGAAAATGACTACTAGTCGAAGGACTAGCCACCACAGGAAGCGTGATAGTTGGCTATTTAACAAAAAAAAAACATACAGTTAATAAAAAAAAGCAAGCAAGTCAACAAAATGTGACAGTGAACAAATAAATAATATAGATAAGCATGCAAATAAAAAAAAAACACATTAAACAACTGTGACCTAATAGTTTTGTTAACAAGTTAGAATTACTTCTTAACACTTTCCGGGACACTGACCGAGACACAATATAAGTTTTATTGTTATTACGTCGAGAGGCGTTAAGTGTCCCGCACAGTGTTAATGTGCAATACAACAGTTAAGAATGATAAAAGATAAAATGGACTTCACCCATATGACAAGGGTGTCCACAGTAAAACAAAACTTTAACACATGTTCTAATACTTACAGTGAGTGGGTTATGCCGGACACCTGGGAGTGGCTCTCCTACATCTCGCCCTAATAATGTATATAACCTCTCTTGGAGTGGGCTTAGTGTAATTTTTTTTGCAGGACCACCACCTTAAATGCAAGTTATAAAATTATTACCATAATGCTTCCCACTATAATTCTGCAAGGCTGCCAAAAGAAAGTACTTATTGCTTACCTGTTGCACTTATTTCGCTCTTCTGCGATTTAATTTTCTTTAACAGCTTGCTTTTGTATTCATTGTAGAACTAAAAAAAATGCAAAAATTACAATAATGATACATTTTATCATTCTAAATTGCATAAGTACCTAATTACACTGTATTTGGTACTTACTGTGCGCCACTCTGTCGGCGTTTTATTGGGGCAGTCCACCGACACCGAGTTTAAAATTTGGGCGCACTCCGTCCAATAACGTTTCATTAAACTCCTCCCTTCATTGGTGCGGCTGCAGTGGCCAAGCGCCAGGTCTTGGTGGTTTTCTAAGAAATCCATTAGTGCCGAAATTTGCTCAATTAGCACCATTTTGAATACTTAAACTAAATAATTAAAAGCTCAAGTAAAAATAATTTAATAATTAAAATATACAAAAAAATAATAAACAAAACAAAAATATAATAAACAAAAATCTAAATAAAACCCTCAAATGAAAATAAATCAAAGACTACAATATAATGCAATACAAAACACCGGCCGCAAGAAATAAAAACAAATAAACGTCAGTAAGCAGTATTGTCACATTTGACTTTGACAGCTAAACAGATAAAATATTATTGAGTTGTATAGTTTCACGTTTAACCGCGTTACACATTTAATGTTTTTTGCTATTTATGAACTTCTTACTACTTCAGATTGCATAAAACACTAATAAATAATATGTAAAAATATATATATTTAAATGAAATCTGGCATGAATAAATATTCAAATTTAGTAGTAGTTTTTCGAAAATCATTTCTTCTATCGGGTTTTATTATAATGGCAATACGACAATGTCATTCTAACACAATTCTATTACGAGACCACTGACATGCCACTGACCGATCAATGATCTATCATTATGAATTTAGCAGATTACGAACTTTTAGCAAAATGACAATGGGATCGTGTTGGAATGACGAATTTATAAAAATAGCAGACTTGAGGCCCTGTGCGGCTGTTATTATTTAGCCACGGGCCCCTCCAAATAAATGGTTGTGTTAGTTAACTTAAAAAATAATACCCACCTACTGAGTTTAGTTGGTAGGTATTTTCACGTAAAACTTTTGCAAAATAAATATCAATTCGCCTTACAAACAATGAGATAAACCTTAAACAAAAGATCTAAGTATTACTTATTAATTAATTAAGTACCTAATTCGTTTATTTAAGTAATGATTTGGTGATGTGTCTAATTTTGGGTAAGTTAATACCTTTATATATATAATACCTTAATACCTTTATATAAAATATAGGAAAACAAATAAAAGTATAATAGATGTTTATTGCTACTGACATTATGAAGTTGAATGCTTCGGAATTATGAACATTAGAGACAGTAGTTAGGAATTGTGATTGTTAGGATGAAAAATGTTAGGAAGAACATTTTCGGATTTCCAATTATCGGAGTTAAAAATTTAGGTGAACTTTGGCGCACCCCCGCCTCTGTACATTTATGTGCTTGAAGTATATTTTTTTTTTTGTATATATCTTCTAGCCCAAGCGAGAGCGGCGGGTGAATCGCGCCGCCACAGACGCCACCGCAGCGCGGCTCGTGACGGCGCGGGTCGTGATGCCGTGGTTCGCGACGGCTCAGGTCGTGACGCCGTGGTTCGTGACGGCTCGGGTCATAACGCCGTGGCTCAGGATACGGCCGAGCGTGAGTAAGAGTTCCGCGAAAGCTGATCGACTGCCACTGGGCAAATCAAGTGGTCAATGATTATTTTTTTTAATTTTCATCCTGAAGTTACTTTGTGCCAAAATGCCCACCACATTTCCTTAATAATAATTCAGTATTTTGAAATAAATGTACTTCACGTAATGTAGATCACGGTATGTAAAGATGGTCACCCATCCACAGACCAACCCCAGCAAGTATAGCTTAACCTGATCGATCGACCTGTGCGGCTGTTATTATTTAGCCACGGGCCCCTCCAAATAAATGGTTGTGTTAGTTAACTTAAAAAAATAATACCCACCTACTGAGTTTAGTTGGTAGGTATTTTCACGTAAAACTTTTGCAAAATAAATATTAATTCGCCTTACAAACAATGAGATAAACCTTAAACAAAAGATCTAAGTATTACTTATTAATTAATTAAGTACCTAATTTGTTTATTTAAGTAATGATTTGGTGATGTGTCTAATTTTGGGTAAGTTAATACCTTTATATATATATATAATACCTTAATACCTTTATATAAAATATAAGAAAACCAATAAAAGTATAATAGATGTTTATTGCTACTGACATGAAGTTGAATGCTTCGGAATTATGAACATTAGAGACAGTAGTTAGGAGTTGTGATTGTTAGGATGAAAAATGTTAGGAAGAACATTTTCGGATTTCCAATTATCGAAGTTAAAAATTTAGGTGAACTTTGGCGCACCCCCGCCTCTGTACATTTATGTGCTTGTAGTATTTTTTTTTTTTGTATATATCTTCTAGCCCAAGCGAGAGCGGCGGGTGAATCGCGCCGCCACAGACGCCACCGCGGCGCGGCTCGTGACGGCGCGGGTCGTGACGCCGTGGTTCGTGACCGCTCAGGTCGTGACGCCGTGGTTCGTGACAGCTCGGGTCGTAACGCCGTGGCTCATGACGGCGTGTGTCGTGACGCCGTGGCTCGTGACGGCGCGGGTCGTGACGCTGTGGATCATGACAGCGCGGGTCGTGACACCGTGGTTCAGGATACGGCCGAGCGTGAGTAAGAGTTCCGCGAAAGCTGATCGACTGCCACTGGGCAAATCAAGTGGTCAATGATTATTTTTTTTAATTTTCATCCTGAAGTTACTTTGTGCCAAAATGCCCACCACATTTCGTTAATAATAATTCAGTATTTTGAAATAAATGTACTTCTATATATATTTATTTCGGGATAAAAAACAGGAGTACAATTAAATATTATAAAATTAACTACTAATTAAACAAAGTATATATATATTAAGGTATAATAATACCTTTATTTTTTAGTACTTAATTATTTCGTTTTGGATTCTTATGTTTATGTGCCTGAAATAAAGAGGAGGTTGTAGCAGGCTACTTTGGCTCCTAGTTTGATAATTTTGATGATCTCAATTAGATATATTTGTTAGGTACCTAACTACTTAATATTTTAGTTGAACCCACCTTTTCAGCTTTAAGACGACTCTTCTTTTTAAATTATTTAGTTAATATGTAAGTCCTATTCAAAGCCAAACTAGGTACAGTGGCGTTCATAAGTCGATTAGCAATCTGACAAAGCAATAGATTGACGCTTCGGTTCGACTTACGACCTTATTTTAGAAGTAGTTTCAATACTATAGATACGCACGCACACTCACTTTAGTTCGTTAAATAATAATCTTTAGTTATTTATCTCGTTCGTCTTGTTCTCACAAATAATAAAGTTAGTAGGTAGATCACAGAATACCAACTAAATTATTTCGTTTCTGTATAACCTCAGTCACGTTATAATAAATAAATTTAGCGGTTGGTTAACTTTATGTAAGCAAAATAAATGTAACTAATAAATATTTTTATTTTTGTTATACTTGTCACTTAAAACACGCATTTTTTATTCTAAACCCTTTATTGCAATCACATCATTAGTTAAAAAGGCTGCAATTTTGTTAATATTATTATTATTGCAAACAAAAATAAATATTGTCAAAAAACCGCACTGCGCTTCGTGAGATTAGCTAAACCAGTTGTATCACAGTCCACCGCTTGACGATTACTGCTATGGGCACATAAATTATAACCGTTTGAATTTTAGCAGCGCTATGCGTTTAACCGCTAACAAAAGGGACGGAATATATATTTTTTTGGTTCGTGTGTGCGACGAGTAGGTACGTGACGATATGGCAGTGTGTGAAGTAGGTAGGTCGTACACCGAGCAATACGACTCGTAATGTGCCCAGATACTTTTGAACGCTACTGTACCTAGCTACTTTAATTAGTCTTTTGGAAAATGTCAAATTATTAGTTCGTTATTAGTAATGTCAAATTCGTGATGACCAATTTTTTTTTTTTCTAACTTTTAAGTTACGCACTTTATCTTACACAACTTTTGGATAATTTTTACAACTTTGGGGTTATTTAAGGATAGGATTTTAAAGAGATCAACACTCTTATGGTTATTTTGTTTAGGACTCCTTTGAATTGTTATGTGTAATTTACCTAAAAAAAATCACTTTGGCACTTTGTTATTTTTGTAGATCTCAGGTTTGATATAATTTATGTTGAATAGTGGTTTTAGTTAAACCCACGGATCCAGCTTTAAGACGACTCTTGTCTCGATATTGAGTTTATTTACCCCTACCTATTACATATGTCCTAGATTTTTTGACCTACCGTTTACGGTACATTTTTAATAGGCTTAGGAATTTAGCTAGGTTGAAGTCCTTGCATATTACCTATATAATATTTAAGTAGGTACTTACCTGCACTTACACATAGTAAGTGCAAACAAAACGCCAAAGGCCCTTGCGGGAACTTACTGAAGGCTTCTAGAATCTCGATGTACCTACTACACGTAGTTATTGACCTGCCGGTCGATTCTGTAAAAATCTCACCGTGAAAACTTAGGTGAAGTGAGATTGTTTTTGCTAGGAATTGAAACTATTGACAGTTCACCCCATGCTCACTTCACCTATGTTTTCACGGTGAGATTATTACAGAATAGCACCCCTGGACATGACTTAACAGTATATCTAAGTGTCTATTACATATATGTCTAAAGACGCTTTATCAGTCTAAAGACTTCTTAATTTAAGGGATTCTACCCTACAGGGTATTTAGATATAAGGAAGTAGCGAAACCAAAACAAAAAATGTTTACTAATCACTTTGGCACTTTGTTATTTTTGTAGATCTCAGGTTTGATATAATTTATGTTGAATAGTGGTTTTAGTTAAACCCACGTATCCAGCTTTAAGACGACTCTTGTCTCGATATTGAGTTTATTTACCCCTACCTATTACATATGTCCTAGATTTTTTGACCTACCGTTTACGGTACATTTACATAGGCTTAGGAATTTAGCCAGGTTGAAGTCCTTGCATATTACCCATATAATATTTAAGTAGGTACCTACTTACCTGCACTTACACATAGTAAGTGCAAACAAAACGCCAAAGGCCCTTGCGGGAACTTACTGAAGTCTTCTAGAATCTCGAAGTAACCTAAAACACGTAGTTATTGACCCGCGGTGCTATTCTGTCAAAATCTCACCGTGAAAACTTAGGTGAAGTGAGCGTGGAGTGAGCTGTCAATAGTGTTAATTCCTAGCAAAAACAAACTCACTTCACCTAAGTTTTCACGGAGAGATTTTTACAGAATCGACATGCTGAGTATAATTAAGTGTCTATTACATATATGTCTAAAGACGCTTTATCAGTCTAAAGACTTCTTAATTTAAGCGATTTTACCCTACAGGGTATTTAGATATAAGGAAGTAGCGAAACCAAAAAAAAAAAGTATAAAAGTAAAAAACAACATAATTTCAAAAACAAACAGGAATGAAAGAGAAAAAGTCCAACTAGGTACCTAGGTAGTAAGATGAAATTGGAACGCAACCTTTGTGTAAACCTTCATATTTATCCTCAGGTAGTCAAAAGGCAGAGGGACTAGTCATAGTAGTTTTGCTCACTAAAGAGATTTGGTGTCTGGTACTTACCATTCCTAAAAAAATCCCAGTAGGAGTACCTATTGTTGTGAAGTAGATTTTAATGTTTTCCGTCGGTCTAACAATAATGTTTCGATAACTTTACGAATAACTTAGCCCTAAAAGGGCACAATGTCTAGATGTTAGAATTTGTAACAAAATTTGAATCCAATAAATACAAAAAAAGCAACTGTTTTTTATTTTGATAAAATCCCGTACCTATCCTTTATACTCATTCCCCCGACAACAACGACAACCATAATAAATAAACTATAAGTAGGTAGGTAACTAGGTACCTATAGATACTGAGGCCTCCAAAAATTAGCTGACACTTTTCAACTTCAGCTTGTGATGCCACAATAGTATGATTTAAAATAATTTAAAAAACTGGCCAAGTGCGAGTTGGACTCGCACACGAAGGGTTCTGTACCACCAGGCAAAAACGCCGAAAAAAACACGTTTGTTGTCTAGGAGCCCCGTTAAATATTTATTTTATTTGGTTTTTAGTATTTCTTGTTACAGCGGCAACAGAAATACATAATTTGTGAAAATTTCAACTGTCTAGCTATCGCGGTTCTTGAGATACAGCCTGGTGACAGACAGACGGACGGACAGACAGCGAAGTCTTAGTAATAGGGTCCCGTTTTACCCTTTGGGTACGGAACCCTAAAAACAGTGGCACTCTTGGAGTGCCGACAGAAGTGAAAACAAAACACAAACAGAATACTTTGCCATCACTCACTGACATATCGGATATACATTAAAACCGAGTACATCCCGAGGACATTTTTTTTTATTCCAAAGATTTCTTTTTTCTGATTTAGTAACTATTATGACTTGGCCTATTACCCGATTCCGGCTTAGCGTCGACTTAGGTAGGTATACGAGACAACCTGTTTAAACATCCAAATTGCAAACCTCCTTTTTTGAAGTCGGTTAAAAACAAGAACAGACAAGAGGTAAAAATGTATTTTACTTTACTAATAAATAAGATAAGGGCAACAAAGGAATTAAATCAATATTATAAACTGATGACTTACTTGCTTGATGTTATTTTGAGAGCTTGTCACATGACATAACCCCCCCCCTTTCCAGGGGGGGGAGCCCCCTGGAAAAAAGCCCTAGATACGCCAATGCCCCGTGGTTTCACCCGCGTAAGTTTCGATCCCGTTGGAATATCGGGATAAAAAGTATCCTATATATTAATCCAGGAAATGGTCTATCTATGTGCCAATTTTCATCCAAATCTGTTCAACGGTTTACGCGTGATTGAGTAACAAACATCTTCACAAACTTTCACATTTATTATATTAGTGGGAAGTAGTAATTAGCATTAGAACATAATATTATAGGTTAACAATTCGGAAACATAATATTATTCCTTTAAAGGCTGATTTTTCCATCGCCAGATAACTTTTATTCGAGGAATAAAATTGACGATTGACAGTTTTTGTATGAAATAACCATAGATTTATAAGAACATCCAGATGCCTAGTACGCGCTGTCCAAATGCTTCGAATTCAAAGACACCAAAATAGCGTCTTCGTTCGTTAGCCCCGCCCACAGGCCGCCATTACGCGACAGACGTTCAAAGCGCGTCTACGCTGTTAAATATAATTGAAAAAATGATTGTTTGTGCGGTGAAATCGTGTAAAAACTACACTCCAAAAAAAGACAAGGATACGAACATTACTTTTCACAGGTAAGTTTGCAATTTTATGATGAATTTCTTTGAAAATATTACGAAAACTAAATAAAAACAAAACGACTCCATAATATTTGAGTATTGCCAAGGTACAGTGTGAAATATTTTTACCCCTTTTTTGTGCTGCGATATTTTAATATTGTAAAATGTTACGAAATCAACATTATTATTAACAAAAAAAAAAGAAATGATATCAATGGTTGCCAAGGGTATGAAATACTTTTACCATCTCTTAAAATATTGCGATATTATTGAGTCAACAAACGGATTTGGAGTAAAACAATATTTCAGGTATGTTTGTTACGTTAACGTACGTATGTTTGTGTAGTGATAACTCTCAAAGCAGTACAGTACGCGGCAAATAAGTTGAACCATCATGACGGTCGACTTTGAACTACATGAATTCACATGAACACATGCCTAAGTGAAATAAATAATTTTGAGTTTAAGTTTGAATACGTTGTTTTATTTTATTTTTTCTTTTATAGCTGCCTGCGGCTTTACCCGCGCGAAAGTAGAAATACATTCAGTCAGTCGTTCGATCTTTAAGAAGAAGTACCTAACAAACATACACAGAAACATGCACACACACCACTCACAAACTTTCTTCTTTATATTGTTAGTATGATATTAAAAGTTTTTTGTTCATTCACACATGTTTACGAAAACCATGTTATAAAATAAAATTATAACAATCTCCAAAAACTATCATAATAGGCACTCGGTATGAAAGGCGGGTTTCATTTTGTACACATATATTAACTACATAATTACCTATGTCAATATGAATAAGAAAACTACCCGAATTTTCCCATATTTTGGGGTAATCATTTTGCGCTGGTATTAGAAAATGTCACGCACACAAACGCAGAAACGATAATAATACACTTGTGGTGGGCGGTCCGCACGCACACGCGCATTACAAAATGCATTCAATTTGAACGTTGCGTTTTGTACGGTACACTCAATCTGGTTCTTATAAATCTATGGAAATAACTGTCAAAATTTCAAAATTATTATTCCTCGAATAAAGATCAGATGATTGAAAAATCAGCTCTAAGTTAGATAAAAGTTAGTTTTTGAACATACCTTCAACAACCAAACTTGTCCTGAATAAAAAAAAATTGTGTGTGATTTGGGTAATTTTTTTATTTTACTGGTAACATTAAACAAGAGCAAAGAAACATTTTTAAAAGCTTAAACAACTCCATCTGTACGTCTATAACCGAAGTTTTAGTGTAGAGAGTTAGATCTACTTCGTTCTTACTACATTACTAGATGGCGTTGGCAGTTTCTTTTACAACAAACTAAAAATATGTTTCATGTATTCGTGGTTTCATTAGATACTATATTGCGAGTGCAAGTCCAGCTAGACCTACTTACGATTTTTGTCGGCTTTTCGTCCTGCTGGAGTTTTGTTCAGTTTCATGTGTTATCTTAGATAAGTCCACATCATAATACGATTTATTTATTTCTACAAAGAAAAAAGATGTAAGAGTAAGTACCTATGTTAGACACTTTTACATCGAATCCTTATAAAAATCTAAAGTTTAAGGGGGAAGCAATAAGGTAGCCCGCGAAATTTAAATTTTCTTACGTATTTTGCAATTTGCTGGTCAGTAGATTAAAATATGATTCGCGACCGTAACCAATATGTATTTAAATATAGAATTATAACCATTACAATCAGTAATACAACTTGCTATCTTAGTACCTATAATCCCCAAATGTCAATATTTCATGAAATAGTCATTTTTGGGGATTACTTGGTCTTAGAGAATTGTGTTGATGACTTTAATGATTATAATTCTGTAAATACATATTTGTTACGGCCGCAAATCATATTTTAATCAACGTACAACTTAATACTGACAAGCAAATTGCAAAAAACCTAAAAAAAAATGAATTTCGCGGGTTGCTTTCCGAAGCACGCGGAGGGGTCACGGTATGTAAAGATGGTCACCAATCCACAGGCCAACCCCGGCAAGCGTAGCTTAACCTGATCTATCAGCTGTGCGGCTGTTATTATTTAGGCTGATTATTTATTGTTATAAAATATGTAAGTAGGTGGTGAAAGGATATACTTGACTTACCGGTATATTTTATTTTAAAACTAATTATAGTTTCTCATCATTGGCTGTCATAAGTGATCCCACCAAAAACATTTTCATGTAAAATGTTGCCAAGACGAGACCACATATGGCTCGCACTGCCAAAAAGTTATCAGATCTCATGTAGAGCCAAGCTTCTAACTCTACACGCCCTAACTTCACAAACTCTACACCTTAGTCAAAATATGAGGCTTGGCCGTTTCGTTACTACAAGAACTATTGTATAACAGAAAAGTAATGAACAGTGAATAAATTTTTCACCTTACGCCCATGTGATGGTAGCGAAACGGCCAAGCCACATATTTTGACTAAGGTGTAGAGTTTGTGATGTTAGGGCGTGTAGAGTTAGAAGCTTGGCTCTACATGAGATCTGATAACTTTTGTGGTCTCGTCTTGGCAACATTTTACATGAAAATGTTTTTGATGGGATTTCACATCTTTTTGAAAGTTGCTTATGAAATATATTTTTTTTTGGGGTTCTTTACTAAAAATCCTGAAATATGTATTTTATTATTTATTACAAGGAGTCTCTATATCAATTTTCAGAACTCTAGCATCAAAATTTGCGGAAGTCTCCTACAAACTTCCATCCCCTAGTTTAAGGGGTTGGAGGGTAAAAGTTCCAAGTTTTAGTGTTTTTTTTGTTGTTTGTGTACTATTAATAGCTTTCATACCAAATTTCAGCTTTCTAGGACTTCAGGAAGAACCTTAGAATATTGATGATCATCAGTGAGTCAGTGACGAAATCGGGGTATTTTAGACATCAATAAAATCTAAAGTATAAGAGCTATGTAGTTGAAACTTTATAGGTTTAATAAGTCAACTACTGACATCATATCCCGAAAATTTTGTTTATCTGGTATAATCCAAACCCAAGTTAAGAAGATTCAAAAATACGACGAAGTGCTTCGAGAAAAGGTAGGTAGTGCCCTTGCGCTTCGCTTGGCTCGTCTTGGCGGGGGCACTCCCGTGCCCCCAGATTAGGTAAGTTTATCCAAACAAAAAAAAATCAATTTATTTTTGTTTAGGTAGTTTTTTTTAGTTTAGTTTGTCAAAGATACCTACGGCTAAGGGACGGACTTCTCCACAAAATGATCCGACGGCTGGATAGAAGTGCTATCTGACCTAGAAACCCACCGATTTTGTTGGTTCTTCTACGATTATAACAACGATCTTCTCAGAACAGGTACATGTCTGCCTGCATACTAACTTATGTTACTAATGAAGATATTTCAAATTGCAGCTAAAAACTTTCGGCAGATGTAGGTAACTCGTACAAAAATGGATACATTATCAACAATGGACTTACAATTTCTACTTCACCTGTCGACTTATTTGCGCCCGAAAATAAACCAATGAAGACTTTGATCAACTCGGTGTTTGTTTTTATTTTCTAATTATGCGCTCACAACACCTGAGTCCATAAAACCTGTTCCACTTAGCGACAGAATGTTACATATACCAATGATATTATATTAAAGAGGTAGATATGGCACTAGCAGGCGCAAATTGTTGCAGACAAATTCAGACAATTGTTGTAGTTTCATTTAGTCCGCTAATAGCAGCGAGCAACACACTACAGATAGCTATCTCTTTCTGTGTCATACGTTCCGTATTATCTATCGCAGTAAGTACTTTGTAGTAACAACGCAACAATACAGAACGTTTTTCAGTATGAACGTAGCGTATCTTTCCTTTATATCATTGCATATAACAACAAATTGCCTCCATTATTATCAACACTTTTTTTATCGCGTTGTATTGTTTGACTAGATACAACCTCAGAAGGTCATCATCAGCTTAGCTGCGGACATTGGTCCGCATGGGCATTAAATACCTAAATATAATTACTTTTATAAAATTGATTAAGTACCTACTTACCTACTTACTTATAGATTTTATAAAAATAATTATTTTGATTGCCATCTAAGATTATATCTAAGTTAATCCGATTAGTAAAATAGAGGATAGGGAATCACGATGCCAATATTTCGTTATCTACGTACGCACGACGACATATCAATCTATACTTTTCCAGTTTATGCTGACTTCTCTTTGTACGAAATGCCTATATAATCCGAGGTCAACTAAAAATGAAAATGTATAGCTACTAACCTTTCTTCTTAAATCCTACCTATCGAATTTCAAACACTATTGACTTTTATTCTAATTTAAATTTATTTACTTGTGAAACATAGGTAATATGTTACTTAGGCTCTTTGCAGATGGAGCAGCTATTGCAGCAACTGGCAACTAACTGTTTACATACCTTTCGGGTTATTTGGTTGTAGCAACTGGCAACTTTTAAAGGAAAATTTCAAAAAGTTGATAGTTGTCTCAACTAAAGTTGCTCCCTCTGCAAAGCGCCTTACATCCCTATGAATGTAAAGCGCCTTACATCTTTATGGATGTAAGGCGCTATGCAATATTAGTATCTATATACTAATACTTATTATAAATGCGAAAGTGTGTCCGTCTGTATGTCTGTTACCTCGTCACGCATAAACCGCTAAACCGATTTAGATAAAATTTGGTATAGAGATAGTTTGAGTCCAGTGAAAGGACATAGGTCACTAGGATAATTTTCAACCCGATATTACCACAGGATCGACACTTATGCGGGTGAAACCGTGGGGCGCTGCAAGTGATGTTATAAAATAAAAAAACCCGGGCAAGAGCGAGTCGGACTCGCGCACCGAGGGTTCCGTACCATTATGTTTTTAAATGTTCACCGGCGAGCTACTTACTAGATCTCGTTCAAACCAATTTTCGGTGGAAGTTTACATGATACTGTACATCATATATTTTTTTAGTTTTATCATTCTCTTATTTTAGAAGTTACAGGGGGCGACTCACATTTTACCACTTTGGAAGTGTCTCTCGCGCAAACTATTCAGTTTAGAAAAAAAATGATATTAGAAACCTCAATATCATTTTTGAAGACCTATCCATTGATACCTCACACGGTTTGATGAAAAAAAAACTTTGGAGTTTCAGTTCTAAGTATGGGGAACCCCCATAATTAATTGTTTTGTTCTATTTTTTTGTGAAAATCTTAATGCGGTTCACAGAATACATCTATTTACCAAGTTTCAACAGTGTAGCTCTTATAGTTTCGGAAAAAAGTGGCTGTGACATACGGACGGACAGACAGACAGACAGACATGACGAATCCATAAGGGTTCCGTTTTTTGCCATTTGGCAAGGCGTACGAAAATAATATAATATTGTCTACACAGAAATGGTTGCCATGGTTCCACCTACAGGTATCTGGTACTTAGTATAGCATATAATATCAGGGTGGCATGGAAATCGACGCGCAAACTGTAAGAAAATACAGCAGACATTTTTCGTCGGTTAAATATTTAAAAAAAAAACCGTTTCATACATTTTGACCGCGTAGGTAGGTATTGCTCTTTAGCTCTTTTCTATGTTGATATAATGTATCTACGTCCTACCCTTCGTGTTATTGGCAAAATAATATCTAGTGTCTCTTGTCCCACAAAAGCCTTACCCTTCGTATCGTATTAATCGTGGATCCACGCGAGACAAAATGGCTTTTAATTGTTTCTGTAATTACGGCATTCAACCGATAGAACAGAATAACGATCACCAAAATTAACGGTCTCCAATATGACCTACAGCTAGTAAAAATAAGGTACCTACATTTTAGCAACAATTGGTTTATAATTATGATGATCATCCATTAATATTGAATAAGGAAAATGTACTTAGTTTTTTATCCGTTTCAAATCAAAAGTCATTTATTCAAATGGCTGAGAATCTATATCTACCTACTTATTTATGAATCTGTTGTATATAAAAGAAAGCCGTGTTAGTTACAATACTAAAACTCAAGAACGTCTGAACCGATTTGGCAGAAAGTTGGTGGGGAGGTAGCTTAGAACCAGGAGACGGACATAGGATACTTTTTTTTAATTTTTTTTTTATTTAATTCTTTTATTTACTTATAGGAGTAGGGTAGGAGTAGTAATAATAAAATTCAGAGATTAAACTTAGGCTAGACTTAGACTTACTTACCTATATTAATTTTTCTTTTGGTAGTTTCGTTCTCAATAACCGAGCGGAAGGTTCTGAAATCAGACCTTATTACCTACCAAATCTTATGATCTGCTCTTAACTATGTTATTTCACAAGAATTTTCCAGTTCATCTATTATCCAATGCCATTTCAAAAGAAAGCAGAATATCGATCAATACAATTGTACATTTACTTAGAACGAAACATTTATCTACCGAACAGAATGTAGATACCTTACACTACAAACAAATAATATCAGCGAAGGTTAAATAGTCGCGAAGAATCTTCTGTCTATTGGATGATAGCCTAGCTCTCGAGTTTTCCATCCAATGTCGCCTGAAACGTGATTTAGTTACCTTCCGATGGAGTCGGATACAGGCGATCATAGTCCTTAATAGCAGAAGTTTCGAGGCCGTCGCGTCCCCTCGAGTCCCAATTATCCAGTTCAAGCACTTGCTCCCCCCACTTTGCGGATAGGGTTACCAGCCGTCTGGATTTGTTGAGACATGTCATGGCTCTTTGGCCCCCATTCATTCGCCAATCATTTGTCCGGACTCACAGGTTCACACGGGCGGTATTATTATCGCGGTATTTTTTTTTTTTCGAAAAATATTGTGTCCATAAAAATACGCCCATGCGAACCTGGGCAAAGAGATTTTTTATTTTATTTAACGAGTTCAATGAGTAGGCACTGAAGACACGAAGTACTAAAAAGTAAAATGTCCGGCCATTTTTAAAAATGTCAGGACACTCAGAGTTCAAATATCGAAATGGTAACCCTATTTGCGGCTCACTAATCCCCATTGACGTCAAGCGAATTTATTCATTGGTGCTACCTACTGGGGCTGGCGGTACTCGGCAATGTTATAAAAATATCATATATCTAGTAGGTACCACGTCAACTAGATGAGTAGACACGCATGAAATCCGCGGGGTACCTAATTCCGTAACATATGTATCTACTAACAGTAAAAACAGGCATCTTCTGGGCACGCTCGTTCCATCATAGACCTCTTCCATCGCTTTCCATCAGGCGTGATCGAGGTCAAGAGCAGAACAATTTAGCAAAAAAAAAATAGGCATTTTGACAGTTCAACAAATTCATTGCGATTTTTCGAAAAGATGAAGCAATTAATTAGCTTTATCTTCAAAATAGTGTCTTACCGCAATTAGAGTGCAGCCTTGACCTATATCACCTACCTACCTACTAGTGGCGATTTTGGTGAAATATATTCTTAGGTTTTTAGAGAAACGTGCGAAATTCATGTTTTTTGCAATTTGCAGGTCAGTGGCAGGTTGTATCTTGATCAAAATATGATTGGCGACAATAACAGGTACCTACATATTTAGAGAATTAGAATCATTAATACTTAGGTACATCTTTCTAAGTTAGATTTCTACCATAATTAAGCACTTTTCCATAAGAGATTGGTTCTTATGGTAGATACATACAATACACACGCAAATAATAACTGAATCAATCATATCATATAATTAATCAAATACGTTATTATCATCCATACTAATATTATAAATTCGAAAGTAACTCTGTCTGTCTCAAAGACTTTATAACCACTCTATGGTCTGTCTGTATGTTACCCTTTCACGCCTAAACCACTGAACGGGTTTCGATATTTGACATTTAGTACTATTTTGTACCTGTCCTGAAACTTTTGTACCTCGCACAGCATAAACGGAATTTTACGATATGACTGGTCCCGCCATTATGATGCGTCTTAATGACGAGACCATGCCTATACTCCAAAACTACAACGAATTACATCATTCTGACCAAACCAGTATTTAGTACCTGATTTAGTACCTCCTAAAATCAACAGTGGGTTGACGGAGATCTAAGTAGTATCTTTACAAAATTATTTTTTCGTTTTTGACATTTTTTACGCCTGAATAATGAAACGGGCAAAAATACTTCAAGTAAAAAGTTGCAGCTACATTTCGTGCAGGCGCTTTATTTTTCATTATGTTATTATATAATATCGGTGCCAAGCAGGAAAATTATTATATGCGTTCTTTAACATATTCTATAAAGATATTACTATAAACAACCCGTACATCCTACTTTTTAAATATGTCTACCTATTTACGCGAGGGTCAGTCTGCAACATAAATACATAATAATTTTAACTCTAAATTGAAATATTATAACATGAGTCAATAAAGAAAACATTTGAAGTAGTCGAACAGTCACTTTGAACTTCTCTGTTACTTGGATGAGCGAGACGGAAAGCCATCTAGTATTTTCTTGAAATTGCTTTATTGGCGCGGGTTATACTGTCATATGAAGGAGCGATTTTTAATTAGTTTAAATATTCGTGGAAGAATCTTTCAATTACAAGTGTGGGTCCCGCCATTATGACGTTTATAACTTGCGGGGTCCTAACTGAAAATGAGCGTTGGCCCGATCGGTGTTCCTTGCCTAGCGAATACCAACCAATCAACTACGCCTATCACAGTCCACTGCTGGACAAAGGCGTCTCGCAGACTGCACCACAACACCCTGTCCTCTGCTTTCCGCATCCAGTCTGTCCCACCCACCGAGTTGGTGATAAGAAAGTCTAATAGGGGCCTTATTCTCTGGTGTTTTCCCTATCATCGATTATGGTGATGTTTGCTACTACCACCTGAATGCAGATTTCCTCAACAAATTTGACCGTCTTCTCAATAACTGCATTCGATTCGTTTTCAATCTGCGTAAATATGAACATGTCTCTGCGCATCGGTCGCTTCTAAAGTGGTTGCCCATACGCCAGCGCAGAGAACTAAGGTCGCTGACCACCTAGTTCACATTTCTTGATTCTCCGTCTTCCCCTGGTTATCCATTTTCAATACATTTACGCCAACCACAATAGAAATCTGCGTTCATCACACAATCGTCTTCTCCAATGTCCCACTCACCGCGCAGACTTCATTCACTCTTCCTTCTTCGTCCAGTCCAACTCTCTGTGGAATGCGCTCCCCAAGGAAATCAGGATGGCAACCAACCGATTATCCTTCGCGAGCACATTCGCAAGAAGCTGGCAGTATCATCACAACGGTAATATTTTCTCATTGTATGTCTTATTTCTTTTTGTAAGTATATTCATGTATTTATGTATATTTATTTGTGCTTATATTTATATGTAATTTGGTATATATTATATTTAGTTTTAATAGGTTTATGCGTATCTTTATATTTAAAATATTTATTCCTCAACGTTCATGATTGCACCTACCACTGTTTGTCTCTGCATCACCCAAAGGTTGACTAGTAGAAAATGTCTATGGCATTAAGTCCGCCTCTGTACATTTATGTGCTTGAAGTATTAAATAAATAAATAAATTCTCTATGACTCAATGAACGAAACCGCGCAAAAAGAACGCGAGATTGGGATTAGCCAAGGAATTGACATGGTTTCGAATAAGGGATCGCTAAGTACCTAGTCATAGTGAATTAGGGCCCAGATGACCTTGTGGATACCGCAGGAATCCGCTGGATGCGGGAAGTACAGAACCGGTCGAGGTGGCGGTGCTTGGTGATGTGATGGCTCATCACATTAATTTTATTATAGGTAGATACTATCAGTCTTATGTATAGGTAGGTAGGTAAAATCCGTGGTAGCTAGTGCAAACGGGCAGAATGCACCTTTGTTTTCCTTGGGAAAATCATTATATTTAGGGTTACTCTCAGTCAACTGAAGGTTATGTCGGTTTTCTTACCGACTGACACCCCAGTCAGGATATTTCATGATACCATTAGTTGAGAGCGGGGTAAATGCGTAACACACTAACAGTAGGAATGGCTTTCATTTTGACAGTTCAACAACATTCATTGCGTTATTTACGTTGTTGCGCAATTAGGGTGCTGCTGCGAGTCCCCGACCGGTATCCGTCCGCCATGAATTACAGCAAGCTCACACCCTATATTAATGTATCTACCTGAACAACATCGTGGCTGGTAACAAAATAAGATTTACGATAAAATGAGTACCTATTAGGTTTATTAGTATTCGCATCTCGCTCATACTTCACGATTATTTATAGCATTACGTTAGGCCTCTTTCTCACTGTTCTGCGACGGGAAAGTGGCTGGAAAAAATTTAGATACTTAAATATAATGTTTATCTAACGGAAAATCTGTTTTTGTTGCTGTAGGTACAGTAAGAACACATTGACATTTGGCGATTGAGTTTCAATAGAATTACCAAAACCTTAATTGCGTACCTAACACATTATCAATCTCAATCTGGATCATTTTGAAAGATATTGATTGCTTCATAAGTTCGAAAAAAGAGTGTCTGCTCAACAACGCCGTAAATAACGCAATGTTGTTGTTGAACTGTCAAAACGAAACGCATTGCTACTGGGCTTCAAGTCTGCTATTATAATAGTGTCAGACTGGTCTATCATTGATGGCATAATTGTTGATTTTAACAAGTTTGGTAATCTACTAATATAATGGCGTCATTATGACTTTCCAATGGTCAACCACTGACACTCCATTGAAAGAAATGGCATAGAATGGTAATCTCGTACATAATGACAAATGAATGACTGACTTAGGCGTTAATCTGCTAAAATTTTGACAGTTCTTTTGATCAGTGACCTACCATTAGAACGTCATTGTGCAGTCATTGCTTTTAATTCGTTACGAGTATCGTATAATGTTCTGTGCCATTGAACGACCAAAGATCGACCATTATGAATTTAGCAGATTACGAACTTTCAGCAAAATGACAATGGGATCGTGTTGGAATGACGAATTTATAAAAATAACAGACTTTCGCCCCTGATGTGTGTTACGCAATTACCCCGCCGCTTATACTGGTTTTGTTTCCACTGTCGTGCATCTTACCATTGAATATAAAAATCATAATTAAAATGTTTGGTTCCCCAAGCCGTGCTTAAGTACAAAAGCCATGTGTGTGTGGGTAAATACACGGAACAGACAGTCGCGACGCATCTCTAGTAGAATTAGTTTTCATAGAAATTTTTGTAGATAAATTTCTATGAAAACCCTAGTAATAGTAAGGTACTTAGTAGGTAGTAGTAGTGAACTGTCTAGTAGTAGAGAGTAACTTCATGCTATCGCGTTGCGTCTGTTACAATCTGACAGACAGCTCACAGCTCTTCACGGTACCGAAGGTATCCTTGAGCGTGTAAGGTGCTGACGCACACATTATTGTAATAGTTCGACGCGGGGCTTGTCGACGCGGGCAATTAGCCTCACACCTCGGACTAAGTAGGTCACTGTAGCAAGTTGATTAATAAACGTCATAACGTGTCTTGGTAAAGTAATTTGTGTATCATTTATATCCACCACCTGTAGGGGGCGTAGGGCTAACTCATAAAAAAGCTCATCTCAATAAAAACCACTCGTAATTTCCCACTCGTAGGTAATTTCCCCCATCAATTATGGGCTTCGTACAGCAGACAGCACTACCTAAATGGCTGTTCAGAAGATCAGAAGTTATTTCGTTCAGTTGCCTGCGCTCTTGATCGCTTTACATGAAAAGGTACCTGAACGGTAAAAAGGAAACGAGCTCGATTCAAATGTGGACATTCATGTCCGGATACCGGGATAATGAAATGTACGGTGAGGCTATCGGTGAAGTTGGGAATAAGTTATGACAAAACTTTATTAAATCCCATTTTACTTCCCAAAACTATTAATTAAGAGGAAATGCGGTCGGAGAGACTTTTAAAAAAGCCTAAGTAAAAAGTCATAATTCGAGCAATGCTGCAATATTGGAATAATTTAAAAGATATTTCATAAACTGAATAAGAAGGATTTAAACTGTGTCCCTAAGTTTTTCTTTTTTCATTAATAGTTGTCAAATTTTTACACTAGGCCCATACTTAATGTAATCACTAGGCCTCTGTAGACAGCGGTATAAATCGGCATTTTTTGGGAGTTCTAGTAAAAATAATAAGGCACCATCAAAAAGGAAAACAGGGACATGCTTAGTTAAAATTTATTATTCTGTAAAAAACAGGCGAGAGCGTTTCTATGTAGAAACGACCACCCGCATTTGAGGAAAGGCCCATTCACTATATTAGAGAGGTCTAATGTAGTGAATGGACCTCGTTTTGTGAACCTTTTTTGTGTCCCAAATATACTAACGCGATCAACTTGGATGTAGTTGGTTCCATGTGGCCAGCCTATTACCATCATCCTGAATTCCTGATTCTGGGCTGCTACTAAGAAAATTTCATAACCAATAACACTTTGCCCGACCCGAGAATCGAACATAGGACCTCATGCTCGGCACTACCACTGGACCAACGAGGCAGTCAGGACGAGGCAGATGAGCTACCTTTTGTTGTGTAAAAGTGTTTGTAGAATAACGAGGCAGTCAGGTCGAGGCATATGAGCTACCTTTTATCGTGTAAAAGTGTTTGTATAACGAGGCAGTCAGGACGAGGCATATGAGCTACCTTTTGTCGTGTAAATGTGTTTGTATAACGAGGCAGTCAGGTCGAGGCAGACGAGCTACCTTTTGACGTGTTTGTACTAACCTACTCACAGAATTAAAAATCCTTTCTCATTTACCACATTATTAGTCTTGTATTGTAGCACAGATTGTTATAAATATTTATCGGGGTTTCAAGCAATTTCGACGGCCCAGCACAATGGGCAGGCACCCTAACAAAGCAGGTAAGTACCTACACAAATGATTGCAAATACAAGATGACCAACTATAATATTAAAGAAACTTCCACGCCGCTACTTATCATGCAGCGAACGTATCAGATATATGGTACCTATTTAGATAATCATTAGATACTACTACTTACATGTACGAATTAATTTACCCGAGTATGTGCTCATATAGAGCGGCACGTTGCCAATGTCAGACCCATCTGCAGCCCTCGCCGCGTGTGGGCGGCTGCAGTTGCCTCTGTCGTCGACGCATGCTGCTCGTGTGTATGCGCACTAAGGTACAGCCACCAGCACATCAAGTTACCCGTCCGTCCGTATGTCACAGCCACTTTTTTCCGAAACTATAAGAACTATACTGTTGAAACTTGCTAAGTAGATGTATTCTGTGAACCGCATTAAGATTTTCACAAAAAAATAGAAAAAATGAAGTCGGTTAAAAACAATAAATTTTGGGGGTTCCCCATAATTAGAATGAAACTAAATTTTTTTTTTTTTATCAAACCCATACGTGTGGGGTATCTATGAATAGGTCTTCAAAAATGATAGTTTGCGCGAGAGACACTTCCGAAGTGGTAAAATGTGTGTCCCCCCTTCCTGTAACTTCTAAAATAAGAGAATGATAAAACTAAAAAAAATATATGATGTACATTACCATGTAAACTTCCACCGAAAAGTGGTTTGAACGAGATCTAGTAAGTAGCTCGAGCCGGTGAAAATTTAAAAACATAATTATGATGGTACGGAACCCTTGGTGCGCGAGTCCGACTCGCTCTTGCCCGGTTTTTTTTAATTTTAAATATGGAACACGTCACAAGACCGCAGCATTTTTCTTAAGTATGTAAAAAATTTCGTAGCTGACTACCTAACCAAAAGTTCTATTTTTAAAATTCATTCCCCCCTAGAGAAGGAAACAATTAGGTACTATGAGTCTTTCCCGCCCTAGATAGGGAAGCAATTACTATGAGTCTTTCCCGCCCAAGGGTGGGAAGCAGCGTCTTCCACCCGCTCTTCGGATCAAACAAACAAACACTACTTTCCGAGTATGAGAAAGGAAAATTATATTGTGAATACTATCTATGTAAATTATTTGAGAAATAGCTAAGATTGTCCTTAAATAGGGTCGAAACACATTTTCAATCACAATCTGAATAACCACCCAACACAATGGCTCATATTTAAAAAAAAAAATTCAACGTTACTCTCAATAACGCAATGAATGTTGTTGAGCCAAAGAGATTAAATCGTCGTTGTGTTGAACTGTCAAAATGAAAGCCATTGCTACTATTTAGTGTGTTACGCAATTTACAATGACTCCGCCACGCTCCGGTCGAAGTGGCGATGCTTCGGGGAGGCCTATGTCTACTCCAGCAGTGGAAGTCGTCCGGCTGGAATGAACTCAAACTCAAAGCATTTATTTCAATTAAACCATTTACAGGCACTTTTGAATTGTCAAGAAGTCGGTCAGTCAACAAATATGAAGCCCATTCCAAAGCGTAGGTACCTATGGAGCAGAACGGGCAAGAAACTCCATGGACACTATATTAAATTATATTTTTACAAAAAAATTAGTTACACCGTTAATGTTTAATGATGACTTTTATTTGAGCTAAAACATCAAACTTTATACGGTTTTTTCAACGTGAGTTTTATCTAGCGCGAGAGGGTTTTCCGGGCGCGTTAGTTTTGGCAATTGGCGCGTGAGTGGGTAGGGACAAGGTTCTATAATTATTTTAATGACACAGTTTCAGCGATACATAGGTAACTACGTAGCTATCTCTAACTAGACATGTTGCCGGGAAACGTAAATTATAGTTCTGCGTTAGCCATTAGCTCCATTCGTTTACCGCTAATAGTGTTAATTAGGCAAGCAGCTAATAAACAAAGAAACTCAACAGAAACCAATTATTTACGCTAATAATTGAAAACTATAATCGCTTTGCTTTGACTGACAAGCGAATACGCGTCAGGTCAGGGTATGTATTTGTATATTGTATATTAGGTACATAACATTGTGTTTATGAGTTCCATTTCGACTTAGTTGTACTAGAAGTGAAACTACAAAGCGTTCAAATTGAAGACGTTTTAGTGCTGAAATAATTAACACAAGAACATAATTATGCTAAGGCTGAAAACGGTTGACGTAAGTAAATTGTTGTAAGTCTGTGAATATTATTTACTAGTTTCTGCCCGCGACTTCGTCGGCGTGTAATTTCTTGTTCCCCCGACCCACCCCGTCGCATCGCATCACCTCCCCACGCTATTACTTCGTTTTACTTAGCGTTCTTTCTGACTTCTTCTTCTCTTTTTACTTGGCTCCTAAGGTGCATATAGTGATGCTAAATAGCCCATACTATATAGGCTTCCTAAAGAGTTGGGCTATCGAACGGAAAAGGATTTTTCAAACCCAACCGGTAGACAAACAAAATCTTCAGATTTATTATTAAGTAGTATAGATTACATAACAGCACCTCTCCACTCCTCATAAGCACCTCAGGACGTGTTGCCCCCTTGTCGCTACGTCACTATGTGCTAGCGGCCGTTTTCGGGGGCCCATTATTGAGTGTGCAAGTCACCCCCTGCTATTTTGTCAGTGTACCTATATATAAAGCATTGATCAGGCAGGGGTTATAGTTTTAGCATAGTTCCTGGAAACCGGTCCACTTTAGCCACCCAAACCAATAGTCCAACTTTTTATTTTTCCATATCCTGCAATAGTCCTGCACCAACCGGGGGTTATCCTTGGGTGCACTTGCATAGTGCATACAGGGATAATCGTCGGTTGGTGCCGCATTTCTTTAAAATTACGTAAGGGGCCTCTGCGAGTTGGCTTCAGCCCTTCGTACGCCTTCCAAAGGACCGGGACCGCATGGTCCCGAGTTATGTAAAATATATAAAAAAAAAAAATATTACATACATATAGGTCAAACACATAACCCTCCTTTTGGGGTTCGCCGCAGTCGGGTAAAAATAAATGTCGCAGCGCTCTGGTATTCTGATAAGGCCCGCCGTGATATCACGGCCCACGGGCAGTTACAGAAAACCGTCTCACCGTCTCTGCCTAACCGTGCGAGGATTACAGGCGTGATGTTATGACATTTGATGTGTGTCCAAGGTAGTAACGCTACGATGTGTCAGTCAACTTCGCGGTGATACGATAGTCGCGAATAAAGTGACAGTCATAGGTCGATGACCTTTTGGTTCGGGCACACTGCGTTAGTCTGTGCAATGTTTATGCAACTATAATAACTACTAGGTTCAAATAAGGCTATAATCTGAATTGCTGGTCGACTCTTACCATATTTCGAAACTTTATCTGCCGTTGTTCGGTTTGTCCTTTTACTTTATCCAAACCCAAAAGGTGCCAACGGGACCCTATTACCCGTCCGTCCGTCTGTTTGTCAGCGGGCTATATCTCATGAACCGTAATAGGTAGACAGTTGAAATTATCACAGACTGTGTATTTGTATCGCCGCTATAACAACAAATAATACCTACCTACTTAAAAATAAAATAAAGATAAAATTTAAACGGGGTCTCCATACAAGAAAGGAGTTTTTTTCGGGGTTAAATGCCTTGTGGTACGGAACCCTTTGTACGCGAGTCCAACTCGCACTTTTCCGCTTTTTTAACATAATATTTCCTTTGGAGCTGACTGCCGCATGTCTTTTATAACAATGAGCTGTGCGAAGTAGTTCCTGAATAACCAGAAAAAATAAGGATATTGGATTTAGTGACGATTCCGATTCCGGGTGACGCAAAAAGTAAGTAGAGGGAAACAATTATTAGATTCTGACAATAATACCAACAGTCAGCTGTTTGATGATGGTCGCAGTAAAAATGTTGTTTTGAACAACATTTTTACTGCGACCATCATAATGTTTTTTTTAGGGTTCCGTACGGAACCCTAAAAAAGAGCATGATGATTGTCCCGTTTTTAACCTTTGGGTACCCAAAGGGTAAGAACGGGACCCTATTACTAAGACATCGCTGTCTGTCCTTCCGTCTGTCTGTCACCAGGCTGTATCTCAAGAACCGCGATAGCTAGACAGCTGAAATTTTCACAAATTATGTATTCTGTTGCCGCTATAACAACAAATACTAAAAATAAAATAAATATATACGGGGGGCTCATACAACAAACGTGTTTTTTTTTTCAGTGTTTTTGCCTTGTGGTACGGAACCCTTCGTGTGCGAGTCCGACTCGCACTTGGCCAGTTTTTTAATTATTTGTGCTCAATTTATTACCTTAGGTATACTGTTGACATTACAATAAATAAGGCCGCTATTATCAGTCACAAGCCCTAATGAATAAATACGGGGCAGATCTGATAACCAGTTATTTTAAAGTAATTATAATAATAATTTAGGTATCATTTATTATCTCTTCACAAAGCTAACTTAAAGTTAATGTGTACAAAAAATGTCTCAGCGGTATTCCACCTTTGTGAGAGACTGGTGCCTGGTTTTTGGGAAAAACCTGTGTTACAGGTAGGGAAAGTACCATCAATAAAGGGGAAAAACCTGTGTTACAGGTAGGTAAAGTACCATCAATAAAGGGGAAAAACCTGTGTTACAGGTAGGTAAAGTACCATCAATAAAGGGGAAAGACCTGTGTTACAGGTAGGGAAAGTACCATCAATAAAGGGGAAAGACCTGTGTTACAGGTAGGGAAAGTACCATCAATAAAGGGGAAAAACCTGTGTTACAGGTAGGTAAAGTACCATCAATAAAGGGGAAAGACCTGTGTTACAGGTAGGTAAAGTACCATCAATAAAGGTAAAATGTCTCAGCTGTATTTCACCTTTGTGAGAGACTGGTGCCTGATATCTAGGTTTTTGGGAAAAACCTGTGTTACAGGCAGGTAAAGTACCATCAATAAAGGTATAAAAATAAACCAAAAAGCTTAGCCAGATATGGTACCTACCCATAAACAAACCATAATCCAAAATGCATTTTAGTTTGTTTACGAAAAATACACATCGCGTTCGTCTCGAAAATTGTAGATGTAGGTGATACTTACTATATACCTATTAACTACTTAAATAAAATGCGCTGGTTCTTGGTAGAAAAACAAAAGTATAATGTCAATCAGAAGTAGAAACCAAAAGGTAGAAAAAGCATAGACAAAATTAATAAAAAGGTAAAATATCAAAAGGAAGAAAAGGCTTGCACAATACCTATTATTATTACATGTCAATCACATGAGATGGGAACAGGGAACAGCCTAGGTAGCTCCCAACCCAATTTAGAGAGTAATTTGAAAGCGGTGTGGGCGCTCGGCACGGCTTGATGGCAGCATCATCATTAACATACTCTAAGATAAGAAATGGTACTCCCATCCCATCCCGTCTCTTGATGGCCTTAATCTTAATCAAATATGTATTATCTTAGTATGTGTTAATTAAGCTTATCGTTAACCTTTTTAGAAAGTAGATGACGGGTGCTGCATTATAATTTCAATGTCCAGGTAGGTATCTCAAAAAACAATTTATTATCTTAAAATATTTACTTAGTTTTAAACATAACAGTCTAAAAATATTAATAAAAGTGTACAAGTATAAATAAAGGAAATACCTAATCATAGGGCATCAAAAAATTCTTCCGCATCGTTGTTAACAGGAAAAGTGCCTAAAAGGCTGGCAGAAATGCCATACAACGACGCAATTGCAGGTATTTTGTATCCTATTTTTTTACAATATTTAACACAACTAACTATGTACTCGTATTTACACTAGGTACTAAATTAAATGACTAACTAATTTACTATACAAATAAATATAAAAACAAAAGGACACACACATTGCTCATCATAATTCATATTTTAACTTTCTTAACAACATTTTATTGTTAACATTACATGCTGTGATCACCAATAAGTAAAGGAGTACCCCTACTTAATAGCTGATGTTGCCTTTATTTATGTGTCGTGTTTTGTGTAGGTAAGTAATTTTTTGTTAGAGATACTAAACAAAAAAATCTTCTTCGTTTTAATTACTTCGCAGCAGGTAAAATTCTTGCATGCCAAAAAAAGGTTTGCTTGCCGAATTCTGCACGAATGATCTTGATGCGAACAAAGTGCATTTATTTATGCAACTAGTGTTATTGAGTTCTACCGGCGAGGTAAAGTAGCTACTGGCAAGGTCGACTGGCGAACGTAAACATTAACAATCTAACTGGTGACGGTGAGTGTATTATCATACAGTAGGTACATACTTACGCAAATTGGTATTCTGTGTAGTGTTTACCATTTGTCTCCCTTATTAATGTAGCTAATAACAGAATGCAAACATGCTGCAATAGCTTAGGCATAATCAGCCTATAATGTTCCCACTGCTGGGACACAGGCCTCCTCTCTATGGGAGGGATTGGGGCATAATCCACCACGCGGGCCAAATGTGGGCTAGTAGATGTCACATGTCTTTGAATTTTTGGTTCAAGGACATGCCGGTTTCCTCACAATGGCGCCGATTCTGTTGTTCACAAACTAAACTAAATTTAAGTTCAGGCATCTTTTTCTTTCTATTTCATTAAGACAAGGACAGAAGATAAATATTAGTTTAGTCCTGTCAAATTAGTCAGCGCCTGACGTAAATTGACGTATTTTTAGTAGCCAATTTTTTAATCTCGTCTAAAGTTGTCTATGGAATATCTTAATTTGACAGGACTAAACTAATATTTATCTTCTGTCCTTTTCTTAATGAAATAGAAAGAAAAAGATGCAAGACCTTAAATTTAGTCTAGTTTGTGAAAAACAGAATCGGCGCCAATGTTTTCCTTCACCGTTTTGAGAGCAGGTGATGAAATTGCATCAAAACGTGCAACGTTCAATAAAAAGGATAATAAATTTAATCCTAATCTTGTTTTTAAAATCAAAATCCAAGGTCAATGCGTTCGTCTTTGACACAAATAGGAGGTTTTCCTTGTGAGCTAAACTTGTTTGTTAGGTACTTATTTGCTACCTGCCTATGTATTTATTTTGTTTTTAAGGATCATAACGCTTATTATCATCCCCGTAAATTGCTCGACATCCTTCCATTATGGAGTCTCCCTCCGTGCCATGGAGGTCACGTGAAACTTTCGGTCCCATGAAGATCGTTCCCGGTAAGTACATAATATAGGCACAAAGGCCTAAATCTGAACCATTTAATATTTCAGAGACAGTGTTTTTGGAGGCTAAGCGGTTCAACTAGTTTGGTAAAGGCTGGGAAGATCTCATCTTCCCGTTGTAATGACATTAGTACTGTTTATATTCCGTAATGTTAATATTTAACTATAACATCAGATGCCTGTAGAGTTCAAAATATGTATTTTGTTTCTGCCTTACTTTTTACCTCTGCAGATCTGAATCAACCTCCCATTTTTATTGTATTGTCCTTTTGCATCAATTTACACCACGAGGGAGAGGTACACTTACTACAGTTACGAGGTCATTTGTATGTTTCCTGAACACTAACTGATATCTTTACTATCTCTGACAGTGTAGGGTCCAGAATGCAATGCATGTCAGATTAAGCGGCGTGGGTTCCTAGTAATAGTAACGTAGCTATATAATAAAACGTAAACGGAAACACATTCCACTGCACTAATTATTCAAAGATATAAATAGGTTTACCAGTGTTTACAGGGCATGTAAAGGTAGGTAGCAACAGTATTGGAATCAAATAAACAGACAATGGTGCCAATTCTATTGTTCACAAACTAAACTCATCTTTTTCTTTCTATTTCATTTCATTAAGAAAAGGACAGAAGATAAAATATAGTTTAGTCCTGTCAAATTAATCAGCGCCTGACGTAAATTGACGTAATATTAGTAGGCAATTAATAATCACGTAAAAAAAAAATTATGAAGTAGTATCAGCCGCTGATAAATTTGACAGGACGAAACTAAACCTTATCCTCTGTCCTTTTCTTAATGAAATAGAAAGAAAAAGATGCACTGAACTTAAATTTAGTTTAGTTTGTGAACAAGGGAATCGGCATCAATGACGGTGTAAAAACTGCGAATTAAATGCGGAAATCAGAAAGAAAACATTTCACTACCAGAGAAATTGATTGTTACCCAACTTACCGATGACTGTCATACTATGCGAGTAATTATAAGCCTATGAATTATGGTAGACTGAATGTAGCAATTACCAACAATAGCTAACCCTAAGTACTAGTATAATAAAAGTATGTTACCGGAAAAGTCACTTGCAGCTCGACGGCGACGTACCTATTCATTTCCCAGAACAACAACATGATTGACTATAATCTAGTATAACATGCTTTTGTCATAAAATCCCTCGCTGCACGCATGGCCTATCAAAGGCACTTGATCCGTTAATAGACAAACGAGTACTTGCAAACAATTGTGTCCCTGCACGTAATATATAGGTATTGCACTTCACTGGCTTACGGGAATTGTTACATTGTTCCACTGACATTTTTAGGACAAACTAATTATTTGAATAATTATGTGTTGTTGTTGTCTTAGTTAGTAATAGCTTCAAGCGAAATACGATGGTTTCCCATTACTGTATTGGTTATTGAGTAAATTACTTGGAATGTACCTAATATATAAATACAAAAATACATGCCTTTTTCCCACAAGAGACAATACAGATAGGTGGCGTCACCAATCTTCAAACACTAAACCAGACCTAGAAAAACATGCAGAATTTAATGAACCATTTTATCTGGTCTTCATAGATTACACGAAGGTACGGAAGGTTCGAAGGCCTGCGACAGTATTGTTTTTTTTTTGGTGTGTTTATTATAGAGTAGGTATTCTATCTACATCCCCAGAAGACCAGCAACTTGAAAAACCGTTTAAGCATAATCGGCGAGATGACCTGGACGCGTACCGTTGGTCTTGGTTAGAGGAAGGACTTGAGGGAGACCTTTGCCGAGCAGTGGGACAGTACAGTCTAACTAAAAAAATAAAAAAAAAGTGGCACTCCGGGAGTGCCGACAGAAGTGAGAACAAAACACAAATAGAATAGTACTTTGCCATCACTCACTGACATATCGGATATACACTAAAACCGAGTAAATCTCGAGGACAGCCGAACACATCCGAAGCGAGGTCGGTTACGGTAACAGTTTTTTTATTATTTTTATTAGGTAATACCTAAATAAATATAAATAATAAATAAATAAATAATAAAAATCGTCTTCCCCTTGCCACTTTGTTGACCCCTTCCTCCCCTTGAAGTGTGACGTAATTTATGTATGACCTCTTTTGTCCTTGCGTACATACAGGGTAGAGGCCGTTGTGGGCCTTGTGGGTACTGAAGCCATACAATCTACCTTCCTACTGTGGTGCGAATTATGCATACTTACCTGACCTTCTTGAAGGACGAAACTATTGTAGGTAATGGTTAGCGGGAAACTCGTTACTAAGAATAATGCTACATAATACGTGGAGACGCCGCGCCGCGCTGTTATGCGTGTGACGCTCATAGCGTCTGGTACGAACAAGCCAATCAATGGTTGACGTAACCTCATTATAATTATAACATAATCAACGCGCGTAAACGATAATACGGTTCTGCGTATTAATGGCAAGGACCTATAACAAAAACAGTCCTTATGACTCCTCTATGTATAAATGGTACAAAGAAAAAAGTAAAAAATAGATATAGGTAACTTTGCAATTTTTTTGTATCGAGAAAAATTCATTGAATCGTGTAGATCTTTTACATGATACTAGACCAAAGAGTCAAAAAAACCGCTCGTTCCATATACCAAAATGTTAAATCCCTATTCCACATACCTACTGAACAAGTTACACGAAAAACCACATTTTTTTCAATAAATGTCGTAATGGCCCAGTGGTTGGGGCCCCCCTCTCATTCATGAGGATAATTATTGATGAACCCACAATCTCGTGATTTTTGTAATTCGCTAGTAATAAAAAACACGTGTACCTACGCGTCAGAATAAAAACCTTTTTTTAAATTAGACGAGGTCGTTGTTTTCTAACCGACTAGGTAGTCTGATAATGGAACACTGAAACAAACTCAGAGAGCTATAATAAAGTTCATGTAGAGCAGTGGTGCCGAGCAGTGGTGGCCCAGTGGTAACGGCCGCGTCTTACAAGTTGTAGGTTGTAGGTTCGAACACAGACAGGCGCTTTACTTTGTGTAAATTATTTCATAGCCACTGCTTTCAAAACGGTGAAGGAAAACATCGCGAGGACACCGGCCTAGAAACCTTAAGCTAGAAACAAAAATTGAGAGACATGTGATCCGACATTTACTTACCTGCACTGGGCCTGCGATGTGGATTACGGCCCACTCCCTCTCACAGAGAGGAAGCGTGTTCCAGCTGTGGAAATATTTTGCAAATGTGAGGTAAAATCCCTTCAATGAGAGGCGATATTCCCAATCCCAACTTATCTAATTCAATTAGGTCTTTCATGCATGCAACGGAAAACAGAATTAGCGTTGCTCCAATTCTCGTGATGCAATGCAATCGTTTCGGTTGACCACTGACCACAATCCGAGCTAGAACAATCACCGGCGACTATTGTGTGGGACTGTGGGATTTAGCGGGACAAGTTGAACCGCTATTCTGGAAATATTCAGTCATCTAATGAATATTTCCAGAACAGCCGTATCTATACTAATAATAAAGCTGAAGAGTTTGTTTGTTTGTTTAAACGCGCTAATCTCAGGATCTCAGGCGGATTTGAAATAATATTTTTGCATTTTATCAAATGGCCCAATTCTCGAGGTAGGCTTTAGATTATTTAACATCACGCTAAGACACTTAGGAGCCAAGCAAAAAGAAAAAAACTGGCCAAGTGCGAGTCGGACTCGCACACGAAGGGTTCCGTACCACAAGGCAAAAACCCCGAAAAAAAACACGTTTGTGGTATGGGATTGTTTTTAGTATTTGTTGTTATAGCGGCAACGAGAAATACATAATTTGTGAAAATTTCAACTGTCTACCTATCGCGGTTCTTGAGATACAGCCTGGTGACAGACAGATGGACAGACAGCGAAGTATTAGTAATTGGGTCCCATTTTTACCCTTTGGGTACGGAACCCTAAAAAGTCAGAAATTAGGCTAAGTGAAAACGAAGTAATCCGAGTAGCAAGGGCAAGCGATGCGGTGCGACGGGAAAGGTCGGGGGAATGAAATTTCACGCGGACGAAGCAAAAGCATTTAGCCTAAATGGTTGGTACAGTAGACCAAACGTCCACGTCGGCGGCAGCACTTTGACCTTGAGCTGCCCTAGCCTGTGGTACGGAATTTCAATAGAATACGAGGCTAGCTTAATACTGTGCGCTCGTTCCACTAAAATCCCCTAGACCAGTCCCCCAAGGGACTAACAGCAATCAATGTTCCACTACGATGCCCTAGGGGATCATTGGGGTAATTGCGTAACATACTAACAGTAGTGCGCAATGGCTTCCATTTTGACAGTTCAACAACACTCATTGCGTTATTGATGTTGCTGAGCAGACAATTTTTTTGAACATGGATTAACAATATACTTAGGAATGATTCAGGTTGGGATTGAAAGTGTGTTACACAATTTAAGCTCATAGCACACATATCAACTCGGAAAGGGATCGTCACCGTATCAACTCGAGCCATTCAGTATTCTTTGTATGAAACTCCCTACTCAGCCCTACTGCAACTGCAACGCACACTAATGGGAATCGTAACGGAATCGCCTCGCCTCGGGACAAGCTCACGAACCGCGGTGCCGAAGACTACAATATGATGCTGCGCGGTGCGGTGCGTGGTCAACTTGCAGTTCCCGCGCTTACGGCTCGTTGTTCCCGCGATTACGTCTCTCCGTACCCGAGCTTACGTCTCTTCGTCCACCCTTACCCCTTTCACCCCTCCCACGGCCTGCCTACAACACCATCAACCAGCGGTCGGCGGTTAGCCGACCGCTAGCCGTAGCCGAGTCGACGTATCGGAGCTGCTGATCCGATTTGGTTACCTACACCTATAAACCCTTATATCTTTTAAACCAGTGACCGACAAATTTTTTGTGTTATCAAAATTATAATTCCTGATGGTGGCTCTGCCAGAGTCAGTGACACGGCCCTCTCACCATTGACTCACACCATTGACACCACTGTAGAGCTAAATTTCAATTCTTGTTGTTCGGAAAGTAAGAGAAATTTAACTTTATCAACTACCTAGTCAAATAAAATAGCGATCAGTGTTTATTTTTTTACTTTTTAGCTGGTTCGATTCCTGCGGTGCTATTCTGTAAAAATCTCACCGTGATAACTTAGGTGAAGTGAGCGTGGAGTGAGCTGTCAGTAGTGTCAATTCCTAGCAAAAACAAACTCACTTCACCTAAGTTTTCACGGTGAGATTTTTACAGAATCGACCGGCTGATTCCTGGTTTAGGTAAGCTTGTCGAGAAATCTGTGAATGCAGTATTGTATCTTTTTAAAAACAAAGGAATGTTTCCTTTAAGTACAATAAAAAGTGTTTTCCCTTTGCCCATTGATTTTTTCCAGCCTGTATATTAGATTATAATATGCAAATGACTACCTACCTTTAGTTGGTATCGGAATCGCTATGGAATATTAATTATCTACTTATTACTAAATGTTTGCATATCTAGCTGCCCCCGAAGTTCCGTACGATTAGTTCGTTTTTGTATTATAATATTGATATTCAATTTTAATATACGCGGTAGATAACATCCTGCACCCTAATTGCATAACACACTATTACTCTCAATTTGAATCATTTTCAAGCATATTGCTAATCCATTGCTCCATAAGTTCGAAAAATGTGTCTGCTCAACAGCGTAAATCACGCAATGAATGTTGTTGAACTGTCAAAATGATACCCATTGCTACTGATAGTGTGTTACGCAATTACCCTGCCGGTCAGCTAAATTATTTTAATAGCCTGTGGATCAGAGAAACAACTTCAAGGTCACCTTGGTTACAGACTGGTTTCAAACCGTGTATATCGTGCTTTACTTAATTAGATTTTAAAATAATATTTAATTTGTCTACCATGCTTGCATTACGTGACGACATAATTTTATTAACATTTGGACCGCATTCCCAGGCATAACTATATACGAGTAAGTAGGTATTCCCCCGAAAAAAAAATTATAACTGTACTCGTATATTACTTTGAACTTACTTATTTAAAAATAACTTGAATGGTGTGATCTCATCGTGGAAACTATTTTTTGTACAAAACATAATATTATTAGTTACCTGTGCATTTTTTGCTTTTAATATAAAAAATTGTGGTAGATACCTCTTTGATATTTGTTTTGTTTTCGTCCTCGAAATCAGCTGACTCGATCTGAGTTGAGTCCACTGTCGCTAAGGTAAACTATAAGCTTAATTCGGGATGCTGATAAGATAGAGCGCTATAAATATTAGGTATGTTTATTATAGATACAGACGTAATTGCTTCAGGGATAATTATCTTTATTGATCATTATCTTGCTTTGGCGTTTTAGGTGTTCAAGCTGTTGTTACCTTTTGTTCTACAATAAAAAAGGTATAGTATTATGAACACAAATATTTACAGATACACCAAGACAAATGATCTTGGTTTGCTACCGTTAATCAATCATGCATTGTTATACAACTACACTACGATAGGTACTAAGCTACGATATAAATATCGTGGTCCGATCGTAGATTTCTACGATCGGACCGGCCAGGTAGATCTCGTTATAGTCATTTGACTATATCGAGATCTACCTGGCCATTTCACGATACGCCGCCATTACATGATTTGGCCGGTTATAACACGGTGCGCCGGTGTATTGTGAAATGGCCGGGTAAATCACGATATGGCCATTTCACTACGATCGGACGACGACATAAATAAATGTAATAAATTGTATATCTTCAATCTTCAACTCAGACTATCGCCACGGTTATATTTATCTATACAGTACTGTGACTCGGCCGGACGTTAGCCCGAGTGCAAATTTTAAAGTGGCGTAGGAACTGAATCATTGTTATATTTGTCGCAGTTTTAAGGTTCAATCGGAAAGTTTTATCATTTATCAAGCGATAATTATAGTAGTTTTACTGTTTGAGGTAATTACCTACAGCCGCGTGGTAAACACGCGATAGAGCTGCCGTATTTTAATTTCTCCAACCTAGTTGAGTTTCTTTCTAGTTTTGTGATTGTATAGGAAAATATTATATTTTTATTTAAAAAAATCAAATTCTGACAGACTTTGTTTACCGAGTGTAAACCGAACTCGAGGCGCGTATGAAGGTAAGACTCGCATTCCGACCGTTTGTATGAAGATTTCTAGAATACTGTATAGATAATATTACCGTGCTATCGCATTCCACTATTGAACAAAGGGGTAGATAATCGTAGCATCGCGTTAAAACTCCTACAAACAGGCGCGACACGCGATATAATCGATATGTCGCGTGTCGCGCCTTTTTGAAGGAGCCTTTATGACTTATGAAGCGACTATTAATTAGTGCATTGGTTATGTAGATACCTAATTGCAGAATATTGAGCAACCTGAGGAGAACAAAGTCAATCAATCTGCCTAGCATTTTCCCAATTAAGTGTAAGCGGATGAAGCTGAAAACCAGTATTTTACATGAAGCGACTGCCTATCTGACCTCCACAACCCAGTTACTGGGTAACCCTTGGTAAAGCTGGTTGTTAGATTTTTGGGCTTCTGAGTTAGCGACTGTCAAAGATCTACGATTGAAAGCCGGGACCAACGGCTGAACGTGTTTTCGAGGCACGGAGGGGTCTCGATATGCAATGGATAGCCACGCATCCACAAACCAACCGCGGCAAGCTTAATTTTACCTTTAATCGACCCGTACGGCTGTTATTTTTTAAGCCACGTGCCCCTTTTGAGGATAACAGACAGTCATGTTGAATTCCTGCCGACTCAAACCTCCTCCTGCTACCCTCAACGTTCCTCCAGCTACCCTCAGCGGGGGAGCAGGGTATTCTCACACGTGATATTGGCGCCGATTCTGTTGTTCACAAACTAAACTAAATTTAAGTTCATGCATCTTTTTCTTTCTATTTCATTAAGAAAAGGACAGAAGATAAATATTAGTTTAGTCCTGTCAAATTAAGATACTCCATAGACAATTTAGACGAGATTAAAAAGTTGGCTACTAAAAATACGTTAATTTACGTCAGGCGCTGACTAATTTGACAGGACTAAACTAATATTTATCTTCTGTCCTTTTCTTAATGAAATAGAAAGAAAAAGATACATGAACTTAAATTTAGTTTAGTTTGTGAAAAACAGAATCGGCGCCATTGTCAAACCTTGCTGATAAAAATGATTATTTAATTTTCGATACTATAAATAGAATATCCGCAGTCATATCTACAAGTGCACAAATGCTCTATCTGATACTTTTATTAGGTTTAGCCAGTTTTATGTACTGTAAGCTTAAAATATTTAAATAAAATTTTGCAAATACTGAGAAATAAATTTGACTTTTGGATAAAATTTGACAATCAGTCTTACCAAGGAGTATCGTATTACCCAATAACTGGGTTGTGTAAAAAACTGGTATTCAGCTGCGGTTAGATTGGAAGCGGACCCCAAGATAGTTGGGAAAATCTAGGCAGATGATTAAGATGATCCATTGCTTCATAATATGAAGCAATGGATCATACAACGTAAATAAAGCAATGAGTAAATAAAAACCGGGCAAGAGCGAGTCGGACTCGCGCACCGAAGATTCCGTACCATCATGTTTGTAAATTTTCACCGGCGAGCTACTTACTAGATCTCGTTCAAACCAATTTTCGGTGGAATTTTCGGTGTGGTGGTGTGTATATTTTTTTTTAGTTTTATCATTGTCTTATTTTAGAAGTTACTGGGGGGGGGAAACATTTTACCATTTTGGAAGCGTCTCTCGCGCAAACTATTAAGCTTAGAAAAAAATTATATTAGAAACCTCAATATCATTTTTGAAGACCTATCCATAGATACCCCACACGAATGGGTATGATGAAAAATTTTTTTTTTAATTTCACTTCTAAGCATGGGGAACCCCCATAATTTATTGTTTTTTTTCTATTTTTTTGTGAAAATCTTAATGCGGTTCACAGAACACATCTGCTTACCAAGTTTCAACAGTGTAGTTCTTATAGTTTCGGAAAAAAGTGGCTGTGACATACGGACGGACAGACGGACAGACAGACATAACGAATCCATAAGGGTTCCGTATTTGCCATTTGGCTACGGAACCCTAAAAAGGCATTACAATAATTGTAGATATCAGATCATATTTTTGCTAGCGGTAAGTACCTACTACACTATCTTTCGGTAAAAGTGTATAAATATTGTGATAGTAATTTATATCAAGATTGTACTACACTCGAGGAAAAATGGTGATCACGCCATAGGCTAGTGATGATGATAATTCGAACGTTATATACTTATATTATCAGTCCCGTGTATCCGCGGGGTGCACGATCAATCTCTGCGTTATACTAGGCTTGTATTCATGCCAACGACCTTGTGCATTTGGGCGGAGCTAACTACCCCTCTCCGCGCCACTCCGCCACCCGCATGCACCCGCATGCCAACGCGTTGCCTAGCAACACGAGGCGCCCCGCACTGAATTCGTGGACGAGTGCGGGGATGATATAGACACGGACTTGAAACGATCGCATTTTTAATTTATTACTTATATTAAAAAATATACATGTTTTTAAAAAGTAACAAAACCAAATCATTTTGGTTTGTATTGCAAAGCACTAGATATTTTTTTTATATTCTTTTGATAAAAAATGAAGGAGTAAAATTGTTTCATCTCAACGATTTGGAGGTGATTTGGTGGTTTTTTTTCTTAATAGGTGATATCGATAGAAAAATTATGGCTAAACCAAATTACGATTCATATCATGTAGATTACCAACTATTTTTTCAGATGTAATTTCTCTGTTAGTTCCGGAGAAAAGCTGCTTCATCTGCACGCTGTTTTTAAGCTTTTTTCGAAAGAGTAGCCTTAAGTACCTACCTAGTCCCACATTTGGCAGGTTTGTAGTAACTAAATTCTGATTCTGAGATGCTTATCGACCACTCGATAAAAAGTATTGAATGTTAATGACCCTGGCTTAAGTTTCGAGTGACTGACAATGATATAATACCGCATCGATAAAACATTGTTTAATGCAAGACGCGTGGAAACGATGCGAGTAATTACTGTTAATTAGGTATACTAGGTAGGTACTAAATTAATCACCCTTTGTATACTGTATTAAGTACTTATTAAAGATTAGTCTACAAAACGATAACACTAAATACAATTAGCCCTTTGTTACTCATCATTTAGACGGTCTGTCTCCGGGTTCGAAATTGGGAATTTAATCTTGAGATCAAACAGCCTCTTCTAAAAATCTCACCGTGAATACTAAGGTGAAGTGAGCTGCGGTGCTATTCTGTAAAAATCTCACCGTGAAAACTTAGGTGAAGTGAGCTGTCAATAGTGTCAATTCCTAGCAAAAACAAAGTCACTTCTCCTAAGTTTTCACGGTGAGATTTTTACAGAATCGACCGACTGCTGTCGATAGTGTCAATCCTTTAGCATTAGGTGAAATGACAGGTCACTTCACACTCACAGAAGTAGACACGGAGATATTTTGACAGAATTGACCGGCAGGTCACACTCTAGGTGATTCTTTCAATGTAGCCCGCGAAATTAAAACGTTTTTTGCAAAGAGATTTTTATTAAGGCGAATGGATAGTGGTAGACCGCGAAATTCAAATTTTCTTACGTTTTTTGCAATTTACAGGTCAGTGTCAGATTGTATCTTGATCAAAATATGATTCGCGACAATAACAGGTACATATTTAGAGAATTATAATCATTAGAATCATTAATACATCTTTCTAAGTTAGATTTCTACCACTAAAACTTTTCCATAAAAGATTGGGGGATTTCCATAAACATCATCAAACATCTGTATGAAACAGCTGATTTTTTTTCGTGATTTCAGAGTTGAACCCATAGTGAAAGTTGTTCATATTCATGAGTAGAACATCCTGTGAAAATTTGCGTAATGCATAAAAAAATATCCTGTACGACCTCCAGGTCATGTGCCAAATTTCATCCAAATCCGAAAGCGTAAAAAACTACAAAAAATCAAATCTCTTCTCTTTATAATTTTATGTTTAGATGCAGTTAAATTGTTCAAAGAGTAATTGGAACAATTATGGTGAAATTTGGAAAAAGTTACCTAATAAATTAAAGGACATAAAAGAAAATTTTACAATTAGATGTCTTAAATTAAATTAAATTTTAAGAGAGTTCTTTCGGAAAACCACAGAAACAACTATCAGTTGAACTGCTCTAGCATTTATGATTATTATCATGAGTAAACTATAACAATTGGCTCATAATTACTTTACTTTTTGCTATCAAGAACAAATATTATTTTATCGTATTGATGTTGTAAATAATTGTGATAGTTTAGTAATTGTAAAATTTCCACTGAGTGGGTGATAAAGATTAGTACCTATATTCACCTAATGATCACAGCTTAGATACAGCGCATAGAAACAACCTATTGCGGAGTAAACGAATTACCTACTCAGAAATACTCGCACGGCAATGATGCAGGCTTTTGGCAATTAGCCAATAATGGATACATAAAAGAAAAAAGAAAATCGACTTTCAAGAAAAATATTACTAACAGTGATTTTTTTTTAATAACTTTAGTTTCATTGGCAAAAAACGAAAAACTTCAAAACACTAAGTTCCAATTTTTTTTTTGTCTTTTTTGAAAATCTTTTTTTTTAATATAAACACAATTATGATATACAAATTCGTAAATCACTATTGCTATGTAAACAACAGTGACAGGAAGTTTTCTAACATCATCAAAATATCTATACCAAGTAAATTTTATTAAATAGAAAGAAAGAAAGAAAGAAAAATGATTATTTGGACACAGTTCGTGAAACACAAAATACAAAATTAAGAAAATAAAAATTATGTTTCAACAACAATAGATAGTGTGTGCCTCACGGCTGCGCCAAAAAGGTTAATTTCAGCATTAATGTGTCTGACGTTGGTTTTCTAATGAACCTGTGGAAAGTGACGGGGAGTACACACAGTTTCAACATACCTAATACTAATACATACTTTTTATAATATAAATAAATAAATAAAATAGTAATACAGAACATAATTATAATTACAAAAACAATAACGAAAAACAACAAAGTCTCATCAAAACCTGTTCTTCGCGATAAATCTAGATGAGACAAATACTTATTGCTCAATGCTCCGTACACGATGCACTCAAAGCGCAACAGGCCGCCGAGCACGACGGACACCTACATGTTATTCGTTATGTTAATTTGGTTCTGCGACAAGATACTGGGCTGTTTGAATAAAAGCATGAATAGTCGTATTAATAATACCTAGTAAGATAATAAAAAAATGACTCACAAATAGTTAATTCAATGCTATTCGAAGAAAGTGAAGTACCTACCTACGTTTATCAATAGATGAAGTAGGTACAAATGGTAATAGAAGATGGTAAGCGTTATTTACTACTTACGATAAAATATAATAGGTAGGTAGGTATTATTGAAGCTAACTCAAAAGCTGGCAATTTATATGGGACCGCATCAGGAGCATACTCTACCAAATGAAAAAAAAATGCATCGGCTAAGTAATAAGAGATAGGTAATCATTTATTTGCTCACACATGTGTACAATACATACAACACAAATATTGAGGATGCAAGAGATGGTAAAAGTAGGGGGGATAAAACAGATCATCACGTTTGCCATAAAAAAGGCAAGTATAATATCACACCGAACCTAATTATTAAAAAAAATGTCATGATAATATGAGAACATTAAAAATAAGAAATTAGTAAAACATGATCAAAATCTCTCATCGAAAAATTCATTTAAATTTATAATAAGCTTATCTGCTAGAAAATTTCTAACTTTCTTTTTGCTACGTCAGTTAATAAAGTAATCACGGAACAATTAGGGTAAAACAATGAAAAAAATAAAAAAGCCAACACCCGCCGAATGCATTTATTTGGTTTAAATAATTATATAGGTACTTACCATCCAATATGTACCTAGGTCAATATATTTTAATCTGACGGCTAATCCTCGTAAGCAATTGGACAATCAGCAAACCTGAATGTTAGTATAATTTTTTTTATCAACAGAAGTCAAGGACTTTCGCGATTGTGATCGTCGTCAATCATCGTATTCTTAGGCCCATCGTTCACGACGTTACCTAAAGGTTACAAAATTAAATCACCTACGATTACTTAGGCCTTTGATTTTGTTACTGCGAGGTAATCGCGTAACATACTATCAGCACAGAATAAATAGTACCTACAAGTGATATCAGTAGCAATGGATTTCATTTTGACAGTTCAACAACATCCATTGTGTTATTTACATACGTTGTTGAGCAAATTTTTCGATTATTGATGCAATGGATAATTGGATATACTTCAAAATGATTCTGATTGAGATTGATACCTAGTGTGTTACGCAACTAGGTTGCGTCGTCGTGGACGACGGGCCTTACTTGACGACTGTCCAATAATAATATTATTATTACTTAATTCAATACATTACCAACGTGTTACTATTATCATAAGACCAACTTCAACATCAGCCAATTTGTAAGTATAAAAATATTATAAATAATTTATAAATATTCCGGTTATGTAAGACTTGTCATAACTTAAAAAAAAACAGTCTGAAAGAGGTGGCAGTAAAAACAAAAAATATAGCATTAATATTCTATGTTCTATTTCTATTCCTGTGAATGTTTTTAAACTCATGTGATGTATGCACGATCGTTTCAACAACCGCTGACATACACTGCAGTATCATATGTAGGAACGTAGGTACTCGGATGCGCTCTAATTATTCGTGTCAGTCCCGAGTTCAGTAATTGCTGTGCAGACTGAAAGTTAACTAACTACATGAAACTCTGTTTTTATAGCTTTGTTTACTGTGGACGTTGGTCGATGTTTGACGAGTACCCTTTTAAAGTTTGTTGCTGAACTTCTAACATATAATACACTTTGTATAACCAATTTATGTAGATTATACAGAATTATAGAGAGGTAGGTATTTTTATTGCACGCTATAAAAAGGATATCACTATACCACTGATAATAAATGAGTGCTATCTTCAAGATAGTACGACAGTTAAGCATTTATTTATACCTACTAGGATCATCCCACATACCGCAGTGTCTCAAGACGAAAGTCTTTGACCAGTGCGTGTTGCCAGTGATGACTTATGGCACTGAAACGTGGTCGCTCACAATGGGCCTTATAAGAAGGCTAAAAGTCACCCAAAGGGCAATGGATAGGGCTATGCTTGGAGTTTCCCTGCGTGATCGAATCAGGAATGAGGAGATCCGCAGGATAACCAATGTAACCAACATAGTCACATAGCCTGAAGACTTAATTCCAAACATAAGTTGCAGTGGGCAGGGCACATTGCTCGCAGAACAGATGGCCGATGGGGTCGAAAGGTTCTGGAGTGGCGACCGCGTACCGGAAGACGTAGCGTTGGAAGGCCTCCCACAAGGTGGTCCGACGACCTTGTGAAGGCCGCAGGAACCCGTTGGATGCGAGAAGCACAAAACCGGTCGAAGTGGAGGTGCATGGGGGAGGCCAGCAGTCTTTTGCCTGAAATGATGACTAGGATTATTATGGATTTCTCACCGGCAAAAATGACGAACTTTCATACAAACTTCCATATCCTATTAAACCCCTTTAGAGGAAGTATTTAAAAAAGTCTTAGTGCTGATCTTCATTATAATATAAAAAACTCTGATGCTTCTAGACCCCGCGGTTAAAGCGTCGCGCGTCGTCTGTCAGTGACTAAATGAATTTAAAATTTTTATTTTTGGCGCCAGCACGTCAAGCTACTACAATCTATAAAATTTCTTTATTAGATTTTCAATGATATCGCTAAAGCATAAGGTTCAAAGTTGATTGGGAAAATTTGATAGTTTTCGGGTAGCTGGATGTGCTGCCATCTGTAAATGTTTAAGAAAAAAAAAAAAAAAAACGTTCCGACGAATTGAGAACCTCCTCCTTTTTGAAGTCGGTTAAAAAAAAGATAGAAAATACGTTTATTTGAGGTAAACATGACGCAGAGAGAACAAACACAAATTAGAACAAGTTGGGGAAAATATGCGTCACATCCGCGTCAAACGGCCATCGTCCAGCATAATAAAAAATACCTAATAAAAATGTTTATTTCATCAACTTATGTAAATAACATTGTTAAGTTTAAATAGTCATTTGCTTGCATTAGGTGGTTTCGCTCCTCCAGTTTAGATTAAATATGAGAAAAACAATAGATAATTTTAGTTAGTTAAATAGATTATTTTTTTTTAGTAGGTACCTATTTTTTAATAGACTTCTAAAAAGGAAGAGGTTCTCAATTCGGATATTTTTATAAATATTTTTTTTTTTTTTACTTTGACTGACTCGTCGTTGGTCTAGTGGTCGCAAGCGCTACTGCTGAGTATGAGGTCCTGGGTTCGATTCGGGTCGGGCGAATGTTATTGGGTTTTTCCATCTGGAATTTCTCAGTAGCAGCTCGGAGCCTGGATTTGTGCGGCTTGCCCCCTATTACATGGGACTGAAACATAACTGGCGACATCTAGGTGTACTATTTGTACACTTCTGTCTTACCCTTAGGGGGTACAGGCGTGATGTTATGTTATATAACAATTTTTGAATATTTCCCCCCGAATATAAACAAACAGCTGGAACGCCGACAGTGACAAGAGCTCGTCGGATGATGTCATAAAATAATTAGGTACCAGGGGCGATATCAAATTAATAACAACAATAGAGAATTACGTAGATGTTGAGTAATTTATGTATAATTGCAATAAGGTCGATCTCTAGTTACTAAAGGCAACAATTAACATGAACAGCGAAGGCATGTAGGCTGTATCAGCTTTTATACAAAATATGAGTATAAACAACGATGATGAAATATAATCTACATAACACATTACCTACAGTAAAGGTTTTTTCCATACAATAGGTTTGCCGACAGTTTCTGTGACTTTTATTTAAAAAAAACCGGTCAAGTGCGAGTCGGACCCGCGCACCGACGTAGGTATTAACTGTTTTACGGTTTTCGGATTTTTTCTTGTCAAATTTCATGATTCTAGGTCAACGGGGATTACCCTACTGATAGGTTTTGATTCCCTTGCGAGTGTCAAAATATGCGGAACTTTTAAATGACCATATCTTTTGATTGCGTTGACTTAGAAGTTTGTTTTTTTCACTGCTTCAAGGGATTGCAGCCCTAATTTCAACTTGATAACTCCACGCGTTCCTCAGAAAAAGGGTCTTGACATACGGACAGACAGACAGACAACGAAGTGATCTTTCAACCGATTTTATAACAAACTAGTTTCGAGCAGAGAGTAAAAAAATAAGTATCATGTTTTTGTACTTTTATTTCTTCCAGGAAGGATGCTAGTGTACAGTTGAAGATATATTTTTTTTTTATATCCTTTATTAAAAAGAACTAGGTTCTTAATAATTAATTACAATCTAGCCTATAAGACTAATAAGCAATTTTAATCTAACTTAATTTTTTACGTGATAATTATTTTAAAACTTAGAATAGTGTTTATTGTACTTTACACAAGTCCGTTCCACTTTCTTAGAGTCTGATATGATGATATAAACACTTTGTTCATGTGTTATTATGTGTGTAAAGTTGAAGATAAATAATAATAAAAAAAACATAATAACGAAGAAACAAACCACTATTTTATGAGGTCAGTTCTCCACTGCTCTCTAATACCCTATAGAATTCTCTAAAGTATATGTATACTGTATAGGTACGCTATCTACAGTTTTACCCACGCAACAAATGTTATAGTTTTATCAATTAACTTCTGACAATTACGTCTTTAACTATCTTAGATATCCTGTGCTCCCAGGATCACGTGGTACAAACTTGGCGATAAGATGCCACCCTGGGGTACGCCGATATGCATTGTAGTCATTTTGTCGAAGGACTGGCCTTAAATCAAACTTATCAGGGTTCCAAACTGTGAATTACAGATTCTTCAATCTGTACAGAGAAGATTTACTTACTGCACATAATTTTTTTATCATCATTCTCCTGCCATATAGATTATTTTTAAACATGTCTGTTTAGAAAGGAAAAATGCATCTAACGACCATAAATTACGTGGCGGGGACTGTAATTTTGTTCCATGCTACTTCTTGTGGCTAAGTAATAACAGCCGCACGGGTCGATTGCCGCGGTTGGTCCGTGGATGGGTGACCATGTTCACATACAAAAATACTGGTATTCAGCTGCATCCGGTTAGACTGGAAGCCGACCCCAACATACTTGGGAAAAGGCTAGGCAGATGATGATTATTTCTCTATTCCCTAATACAAGGGGTATTACCACAGTTTACTGTTGTCCTACTAATACATAGGTACTACTATACTCAACTTTCACAGTCGATCCATCGTTTCATCATACATTCATCCTCAAATGTGTCCTCACGACATTTTCCTCACTTCCCCGCATTGCATGCCCATACCATGAAAATCAGTTTCCACGCAACTTTTCAAAGTGGAAGTCTGAAAGTGGCACTGGTGACCGTGCCACTTTTAGACTTCCCCTTGTATACCTACACATTTCTTATTTTATTCATTCACGTAACGCCACAATACCTCTTAGCATTCTTATCTCAGCTGCATTTACTGCACGTCAGATGTAAACGGATTGATAAGCAGATTTGCTCACATATTCTGTTGCACAAACTTGTCTTTTTGCCAACTATAAAACAGATTCCACAAGTTACTGAAACAATATTCTTATACTGATTTGGAATAATATGAATATTAACACGACTTGTTGAAATAAAAACCGCCAGGGCAAAGTCGAATAAACAGCTAGGTAATAAAACGGTAGGAGCGAAACATAATTTGTTTAATGAGTATAAACAACAACAATATCCTGTTGAATTAAACACAATAAAAAGAGCATTCATTGGTGGCGTGACCAGACCGCTAGGCGACAATTAATAGGCCTTTGTGTTCGAACTAAGTAGATAACAGGGCAAGCATCATCGAATTCACTCTTAATCTTTCTTGTTGTTTTTTGGAACTGTGGTATGAACTCAGAATAGTAGAAATCGTCACATAGAGAAAAAGTGTTATACCTCATCCATGCAACTTTCTCTCTCTCTGTCTCTTTCTATATATACGACTACGAGCGTGTGCGAGCGAGTAGCGAGTATAGCGTTCGTTCCTGACGGGAGTCCCCCAGCCGTACCTACCCGTTTTTTTCCTTATTAATCATAAGGTAGCGGCTAGCGGCTAGTTATATGTATATTGCAATCATGTATTTGAAATATTTTTGATTGTAGCATAATACATCGACAATACCTACATGAAAGTACCTACTACTATCCGAGTATCCGTAGTCATAAATAAATGACCCAATTTCGACGTACCTATATTGAAATGCCTTATCCAAAGGTCAAATGGGCCCTTTATAGGTCGTTGTTTTATCTTCATTACGTACAGCAATGTTTACCACCTCTTACCAAATGGTACAACTGGTTATTAGTATGAATTTATTAACAAGCCCGGAATTAATAACCCCGGGCTAGGGGCCCTGGGTTACTATTAATTTTAGGTTCCCCATCCCGAAGCCATTTTGGGTTAGCAAATAAAATCTACTAGTGCACAAACTAGATTTCAATGCTAATAATATGTCTTCGAAGACATGGGACAGCTACTAACCCGCATTGGGCCTACGTGGTGGTTTACGGCCCGCTTCCTCTTACGAGACCTGTGTCCCAGCCAAAGAGAATATAACCACATCGTCGTTGGTCCAGCAGTGAGAACATTATAGGCTATCTAGGCTGATTATGATTATGGCCAATAATATTCTCTAGCTGATTGTGATAATCCGTTATACATTCTTTTCAACACACTTGTGTAAAGAGGCTCTTATTAAACCGTTTTTAGGTCCCTTGCAGTGTATTAAACACGCGTGCTTTTTACTTTATGTTACCGCACTAGTGCGGTAACGCCATTTTTACATCTCATCAAAGAGACTTCCTTTATGCCAAAAGGAATCAGCGGGATATATTTCACTTTTTTTTAAATAGTCTGAATGGTCCTTGGTCCCAAAATGAACTAAAATTTATTTACCCTTTATTGTCCGTGTTCCCCTCCCTGAACCAAACGGAAAAGACCCTGACTGGCGGGCTTTCTATTATTGCGGATTCTCACTGAACTACTGTAGGTATATTTCTCTATGCCAATAGTAGATACTTTATTCCATAGTCATACAAACTAAACCACAATTTGACATACGACTACACTACGATCAGTCAGTTTATTATATATATATTTTTATCGGTTTTGCCAGTGCCTTTATTTACAGTTGCGCGTGCATCGCTAGCGCGGCGCGCGCAAAAACAAAACCAGCGCGACATTTTCCATGTTAATAACAATGCAAGTCTGTTTTATTTTTTGTCTGATCAATGCCCTAGATTAATGAGGAAAGTGGTGTGATAACTGGTACCTAAGTAGGACCTACCGAATTGTTTTCTAGCTTTTAATACATTACTTATCTACATCATTATTTTCATTAAAACCGTTTAACTTAAAAATATTTTTACTTATTTTATTTTAAAGTTTTTTTTTATAAGTAGGTAAGTACCCATTAATTATTTTGACCTATAAAGAAATTAATGAACAAGAAAAGTAGCTAATGATAGTTATGATTACGAACAGAAAAACTTTCCGTTTTATACAAATAATTTATACGAAGGAAAAATAACACTACCTTACCCTGGGTACCAAATATCTGACCATACAACCTATAATGTTGGCGTAGGTCATATAAACAACTTACGTACGAGTAGGTACCTCTGATCGCATGATATAGGTAAGGTTACTGCCGAGCTATTCTGTAACAATCTCACCGTGAAAACTAAGGTGTAATGAGCTTGAAGTGAGCTGTCAAAAGTGTCAATCTCTAGGTGAAACGATAACTCACTTCACCTATGTTTTCACGGAGAGATTTTTACAGAATCGACCGGCTGGGATACTAGGTGCAAAAGTAAAACGAAAACCCGTTCGTTTATAAATCGATATTCGGTTATAATGAAATGAATAATAACAGCCGCACGGGTCGATCGAAGGGTAAGCTAAGCTTGCCGCGGTAGGTTCGTGGATGGGTGGCCATCCATTCCAAATAGAGACCCCGCCGTGAAGTCCCGTCGGAAAGCACGTTAAGCCGTTGGTCCCGCTCCCGACTATCATTCGTAGATCTTTGACAGTCGTACCATGAGGCCAGAAGCCCAAGATTTATACTTGTAGAATATGGTTGCTGTTGGGTTGCTACCATTGCCACCCACTGTCAACTCTGTCAAAATTGCAGTGGTCTTTATTCTTGTTTCAATATGGTTGCTGTTGGGTTGCTACCACTGCCACCCACTGCCAACTCTGTAAAAATTGCAGTGATCTTTATACTTGTTTCAATATGGTTGCTGTTGGGTTGCTACCACTGCCACCCACTGCCACCCACTGCCACCCACTGCCAAACTCTGTCAAAATAGCAGTGATCTTTATTCTTGTTTCAATAAGGTTGCTGTTGGGTTGCTACCACTGCCACCCACTGCCAACTCTGTCAAAATTGCAGTGATCTTTATTCCCGTTACAATAAGGTTGCTGTTCGGTTGCTACCACTGCCACCCACTGCCAACTCTGTCAAAATTGCAGTGATCTTTATTCTTGTTTCAATAAGGTTGCTGTTGGACTGGTGCTGACAGAGGTAAAATAACGATGAAAGGACTAACTTAACTTTCCGACTAGTAAATAGTTATCTGTGGCGTTACCGCACTAGTGCGGTAACATAAAGTAAAAAGCACGCGTATTTAATACACTGCAATATGGACCTAAAAGCGGTTCAATAAGAGCCACTTTACGTGCAAGTGTGTTGAAAAGAATGTAAGTGTATAACGGATTACCACAATCAGCTAGAGAATATAATTGGCCATAATCAGCCTATAATGTTCTCATTGCTGGGACACAGGTCTCTTGAGAGGAAGTGGGCCGTAGTCCACCACGCGGGCCCAATGCGGGGTGGTAGCTGTCCCGGCCATGTCTTCGAAGACATATTATTAGCATTGAAATCTATTAATAACCAGTTTCTGCACTAGTAGATTTTATTTGCTAAACCAAAATGGCTTCGGGATGGGGAACCTAAAATGTCAAGTGCAATTAGTGACCCAGGGCCCCTAGCCCGGGGTCACTTATTCCGGGCTAGTTAGGTAATAAATTCATACTAATAACCAGTTGTACCATTTCTGCACTTGACAAAGGAAAGATGGCTTCCTCAGCGTCGAAGTACAGTATTACAGTCCGAGAGTTTAAAAATAATGGTTACTTAGTTCTTCATTCCGGTAATGTACATAAAAACAATACTGTTTAACCCATAACTATTAAAATTGTGAACTAATGAAAAACATACTTGTCTTAGTCGACTTAGATCGTTCTTAGTTTGTTAGAGATTAGATAAGATTTATTTCTTATTGTAAGAACCGCTGCTAATCTAAATTGCGGCGACATGCAGTCTGAATTGAATAAATAAGATCTTGGTTCAAGAGATTAGTATTACTAAACAATGTCACGTGTACCTACCTACAACGCTGCAGAGTTCTATTGGCGCGTGGCAAAAATGGGAACTAACGCCCGCCGCCAAATTGTTTTGTCCTAGTATGGAGGGTAGAGGTAAGGAGACCGTTTCATATGGGGGGAAAATTGGAAAAGTGTCCAGCTCTATGCAGTAAATAACAGTTCAAAATCCCTCCAAAATGGCGCTAGCGTAGGCAAAGGGTATTGTATGAATGAAGCAGTTGTTGACGGATTGAAGTTAGAAAATTTAATGTTCTAGTGACTAGAGTAGTTAGTAACAGCCCAGTTTAACAAACCGCGTGGTGGATTACGGCCCACTCCCTCTCACCGAGAGGAGGCCAGTGTCCCAGCAGTGGGAACATTATAGGCTGATTATGGTATAGTTATACTAAGCCTCAACTATTCACGTAGGTAGTGCAAAATAATTTTGTAAAGATAAACTAAAATTACTGCTGTGAGAAATTTACCCTGTTGCTATAACTGTGGCGCCACCCTAATTTAGGTACCGCAGTTTGACGGACACTTTTTCACAACAGAGACAGTTCTCCTTACCCCTACCCTCCATATTTTGTTCGTACAATTTCTGTGTCAATTTCGCAAAATGTTTAGGTAAGTATATCAGCGTCCCCCTGCCAATGACAGACGACAAAATATCCTTGAGCACTTTATAATTATGTCTTATATGTTTATGGTCACATGCATTGCAGTAATTTCGTTTCATTTAAAACGTATTTTTAAATGAAAAGTAAGTTTGCCTTTAAAATTTTAAAGTTTCCCTCGATTTCCATGTTATCCTCTCATCAGATTCCAACTTGATGATAATGGGACCACCTTTCAAACAAAAAAAATAATTTTTGGAATCGGTAAAGCCGTCTTCGAGTAGGTAATCGGTGAACATACATGAAAAAAAAAACATATTTAAAGTCGAACATATAAACCTCCTCCTTTTTGGAAGTCGGTTAAAAAGAAGAAGTTTAATAATTTTCAATCCTATGGGAATCCCTTCTCGCGTACCGTTCGAATGCGTTTACAAATGTACATTCATTATCGTTTTTGATATCGTTAGGATTAAAGAAAATGTATTTATTGGTACTCGCACAGGAAGGAAGATCCTAATAACAAATTCGTTTGACTTACTATGACAACTCCATTTTGTCCAATGTCAAAAACATGATGGATGGTTTTCGCACAATTTGCGGCGTTAGTAAACAATTGAGCGTATAGTGTAAGTGTTTATCTTTTTACATGTCATAATACTTTACAGATCGTTATTCATTGCTTAAACGGATTGTAATGATAGCATAAACATAGCCAGTGCCGGATTAGCCCATAAGCAAATTGAGCAACTGCTTAGGGCATCACGTCTCGGGGGGCACCATAAGGCAGAAACAGTGCCGAAACAGTATTTGCTAGCACATGAAAGCTAAGGCTGTTTATCAGCAAGATATTACAAGACCCAGAAGAATGGATTGCTTAGGGCATCAAGTAGTCTTAATCCGGCACTGCGCATAGCAATAACAGCCTATAATGTTCCCACTGCTGCACGGTGGTTCCGCCCATAGGTCATAAATCCATACAACTCATATTCGAATTTCCAAAAACAAGTTACATATTTCGATAGACCATTAAACGAGCTATCCGGTGAAATAAATATGTCACCTATTTGTTTTAATTATCACTTACTTTTTGACCTCGGAAGTGAACGCATCGTTACGTTGCACTCGCTGTTATTGGTGACTCATCATTAAAGTATTTGGTTACAAGTGAATTCTCGAAATTCTTTTGTTTGTGTTGTTGTTTTGTGCAATGGAAGTTCAAGAGCAAGGTATGTTTGTCACATTTGATTGTATTTTGAATAAATTGTCAGTATAATATTTGTACTATTTACGTGCTACGCCATACATAATTTATTGTATATTTTTTCTAATATGATAACTTTGCTTAGAGCTACAAAATTTTGCAAGATTTTGCAAACATTCGCAACTATCTTAAACTGTAGTTGAGACTGTATATTTTAAAAATATTATACTTTGATTTGCGCCATTCTGCGCCGACGGCTGCTATAAGGGGCCTACGCCTGCGTAGACACAATCGTAGCAAGGTCTACGAAATTTGCAACTAATTTCAAACTTTTCTTTCAGGTACTTTGATCAAGTGTTCCTTCTCAAGGATGTATATCTTTGAGATTTGGAGTACTGTGAGTGGAAAAGCAACCAAAAAACACCAAGGTATATTAGAAGTTTTGCTGTCATCATTCAGTGATCTCGAAAATATAGACTTTAAGGATTTAGATGATCGTATACTGTGTTTATGGAAAAGTCTTGATTATTATTGGAATTAAGTAGGTAGGAGTAAATCAAAGTTATTACTTAAGTATTCTGATTGGCTGAAAGACATTGAATGTATTGAATTAAGAAGGAGCGTTGAGCAACGTGTTCATGAAGAAATTCAACCAGAAGCGGGGCCATCTCGCTGGCGTCCAAAAAAAGATTTTTCCCAGCTTAGTCAGAGATCAAAACGTAGACGATTGAGACAGCTATCTCAAGTGGATGGCTCTGCCGTGAAAACATTGCTCGACACTTCAGATAAGTCTGATACTAGTTTTACATCAGATATTAATGCAGAAGAGGTCACTTGTTGTAGAGGCTAAATTAACACCAATATTTACTAATTAGAAATTTTGTTAATAGTAAAACTTCACGTAATATTTTACCGTCCTACCAAAGTATTTTAAATGCTAAAAAGAAGTGCTACCCAGATAATGTATGCATCTCAGAATCTAAAGCCGAAATTGAACTGCAAAGTTTGTTAGATCATACAGTTTCCAGAATCCTCGAATCACAAAAAGATGTTTTAGATAAAGTGCCAATCAATTCATCAGATAATTTAAATTTGATCGGGAAATGGGGATATGATGGTAGCACAGGCCAAAGCGAATACAAGCAGCAATTTTCAGATTTAGATTCTGATTCAATTTTAGATTTATTGCAAGTCTAGCTAATTTTAAATCTGTTATGTAAGTTCTAATTTTAAGTCGATTTCATGTAAAATATCTATTGATTTACATTTTTATTTTTTCATTTATCTATTTAGTTGTGTCTTTTTGACACATAGAGAATACACCCCAACATGAAACGTTTTGATTTATTGTCAAAAACGTTTCAGAACGGGGGACAAGCACACGTAATATTTTGATATTTATTTTATTATTCTTTTCGTGTTAACAAATTATCAAATATATATCATTATGTAATAATTTACATATACACTAATATATTATGAATTTTTATTGCTACTTGAACCACTTCCCACGAAAAAAAAGCATTATATAAGATTTTCAGTATTTATGACCGCCTTTGTTCGGCGGCGGAACCACAGTGTGCTGGGACAAAGGGACGCTTGTGAGAAGTGTCAGTAAACGCGGGCCCACTGAGGGTTGGTAGATGTCACATAATACGAATTTATGGTTCTAGGTCATGCCAGTTTCCTCACGATGTTTTCCTTCACCGTTTTGATAGCAGTGGTGATTAAATAATTTACACGGAGTAAAGTGCCTGTCTAGATTCGAACCTACAACCTACAAATCGTAAATCACGGCAATTACCACTGGGCCACCACTGCTCTACATACCATGTATGCAGGGCAGTGGCTACTGTTCTGCTCTTCGATTGTATGGTAGACAGGAACAATATTGGAGTAAACATAGGTACTGTCACTTTCATAAAAAATATAAAGTACAGAAAATCAATGTAATTCTGAAACCTAATACGATTTTATTATAATACCTAATGAAAATAAAATAAAATAGGTTTTAAAATATTTTGGATTCTTACCAAAAACATTGCCCAGGCATGATTTTTTAATCATAGGTATTTTTTGCATTATTTGTGAATTAGGATATATTTTGTGTTCTCAGTCTTTCTTAAAAGTTGAAAAACATCATGATGATTTGTACCAAAAGATGTGACGTTTCTTTGTATATTATCGTATGCCATTCGTATAAAACATACCTATGTTTATGTAATGTTTTATACAAATAGCACTGCGTTTCATATATGACTTATATTCTACAGAAAATAACTCACAATGGACCAATGGACTAGTTAGATAAAACCATCTGCAGCTGTTGTGAACAACGGCATGATAAATAATTATCTTCAACAGTCAAGTTATATTCTCCAATTGTTTTATTTACACTTTGTCAGTAGTCATTGGCACAGTTTTCGAAGTCATTCCCTCTTTGTTCGCTATTTTATTGTGACTCGAGATAAGATGCGGTCGATTACTGTAAGGCCAATATGTCATCACATCACTCACGGAGGGAAAATAACAGTTCATAAGTATCGCTAAAAACACGTCAGAAATAGTTATTTGTTATACAAAAGTGCAAAGCTGCTTTTTAACCGCGTGCTCAATTTTGATGACCGAGCTAGCAAAGGATTAGAATCCTGAGCGTTAGCGAGGGAATTAAAAGAGCACGAGGTGAAAAATCTTTGCACTCGAGTGCAACACGTAACTTTTCATCCCACTTCAACGAAGAAATGACAAAATGCAAAAAAAAGTAATTTAAAAAAATTAAACCTAATTTATTAAAGTTATTTCATAATTTTAAGTTCATTTCTTTTTGAAGTCGGTTTTATTTTTTTTAAATACTTTTTTATTTCGTACGTTTTAGTTTTAAGTAAAAACTGGAATATTTGTTTGTAATAAGTAGGTAATAGTTTTTTGTTGTAAATATTGCACTAGAATTTGACCAAGGTTTTGAGATGTTTTGACACTACACCCGTAGCTTGTATCAATAAGCCAGGCCGTCCTACTTAAACGTATTAGTATATCTTGAAAATACTGAATCGATTTTGATGAAACTTGCACTGTTCTCTAAGTTGAAGTAAATGAAAGCCAATAAAAAAAATGGTCACGATCCGATTAATAGTTGCGGAGAAATGCGTGGACAAACATTCATACATACATACGTCTATAAAATTTTGTATATTTGTTTGGAAGCCCTAATAGATTATCATATGTGAATATAATGCAATTCCAGTAATATTACATACATACGTGTCGAATTGATAACCTCCTTTATTTGAAGTTAAAAAAAAACATTTACAATCACAAGATACTTTTATTTCAGTATAGGTATTAACTACTACATTATGATAGGCAAGTATTACAGAATAATCTTTAAATTATAACAAATAATTTAGGTATATCTAAGTGAGATATACCTAATCGGTGTCTGAGTTTATAACAAATTAAAAAAGGTTGTATGATAAAGTCGGCACCATGGGAGAAGTAAATGGGTTTAATGATGTTCTGAATTCACAAACTTAGTACACACCGTGCACACGATGTTCTAAATTCTATTTACGTTATCCTCTAGCGGATAAAAACGGCTTTTGCACTCAGATATCGAAGAGCAAAAATACTATGTCCGAGATGGAGGTATGAAAAATATATTGTTTTATTTTACACGCCTACGCGACGACGTCGGAAAGGTTTTTAGGTAATCTTTGTTTAGCTTTTTTATCTTTGTTAATATTCCATGCTTTATCTTCGGTAAATAATAATGCTCATAATAGGCTATTTTTTTGGCCTCCCATTAATATATGGTAAGTACCTATTAATCGTTAATGTTGTTTGTCACAAGTTTAGATCCTCTCGAGTTTGGAATTTTACCGAAGAATGTAATATTTTATAACTTAATTATGGTGTTAAAGAGAAATTTTAAATTTTGCTAATGTGTGGTGTCCTGCAAATGCCACCTGCACTTTTTGGTCTACCGTGAGAACTAGAAATAATGAGAGACCTTAGCGCAGCAGTGGAATTATGGCAATCATAAAAACAAAGAATTTGTATGAAAGAAGCGTAATGTGCTACGGCTCGTAGTACACTACGCTTCTTCTGTACAGATTTCTTGTTCTTATGACGGGCGATACCTATCCCGTGTGAAAAAGCCGTGTGCATCATCATCTGCCTAGCCTTTTCCCAACTATGCTGGGGTCGGCTTCTAGTCTAACCGGATGCAGCAGAATACCAGTATTTTACATGGAGCGACTGCATATCTGACCTCCACAACCCAGTTACTGCGTAATACGATACCCCTTGGTAAGACTGGTTGTCAGACTTTCAGGCTTCTGACTACCCGTAACGACTGTCAAAGATCCACGAATGACAGCCGGCACCAACGGCTTAACGTGCTTTCCGAGGCACGGAGGGGTCACGGTATGTAAAGATGGTCACCCATCCACAGACCAACCGCGGCAAGCGTAGCTTAACCTGATCAATCAACCTGTGCGGCGGTTAAGCCGTGTGCATAAAAACCAAATTAATCCACATACAACATTTTTTGCGCCAGTAGGTATTCCCCGTAGGGTTTGGTAGAGGTATATATTATTTCGATAGTAGGGAAGCAATAAAACGCGAGATAATTTACTATAATTAATACGTCTATTACACGTACAAAAATACTAGTACCTACCCTGGACAACAATATAATCTGAGCATGCGAGACGAGACTGACATTTGTCGTCATTTGTTTGTGACATTTTGTCGTATAGTCGTAGGTAATTGTTCGGAGGCTGATAACAAACGCGTCGTAACGATTAGTTAGGGCATCGGTTCAAAGCCTTCTGTTCAATTCTTTCTAATTTAATTTAGTTTTATCGGCGAATTGACAGAAGGCGCGAGTCTTTAAATTAAATTTTGTATTTATAAAGCAGTCTGCTTGACTGAAGTGGGATGGGCGGGCCATGTATACAGGATGCATCGGAACAGATTGGCCAGAGTCGTCGTGCAGTGGGTGCCAGAAGACGGGCGTCATCGGCGAAGGAGGCCTAGGAAACGCTGGCCTGACGACTTAGATGCGTTTACGGGAGATTAGTCGGAGAAGGTAAAGCACAAAAAACAATGGAAAGCTATGGGTGAGACCTTTGCCTAGAAATGGGACACGTTGTCAAAAAGCAGTTCCGATATCGGTTGACTAATGGACAACGCACAGCTTAGACGTAGCACAGCCTAGGGGGTGTACCCGCGGTTATATCCCGCGTTCGTGACCGGATTAGTAGGAGTGCGACATAACCAGCCGTTATACCTATCGAAAAAATAGGAAGATATAAGCGCAATTAAAGTTGGCATGTGCACTGACACACGAGTTTTCTATTTTAACCCCTAAGCGAGTACAACAAGATTTTGAAATGCGAACACATTAGCGCGGCGGAATAGCGAGTATTTAAGTAAATATTTTATAAAAACTAAAATTTAAAGTCTATTCAAACTTATATTTCAAATTAATATTATTTCAAGTTAAACAAATATAATTTTTATTTTAATGGTAAGTAAGTTGATTTCAGAGTGACTAGCACTATTGAAAAAGTTATAAAAATATTTGATTGAAGTTATAGCGTAAACTGAACTTTATAGTGTAGGATTTAAAGTTATTTTTCCATATTAAACTCATACTTATTGGTTTACATTTTTGGCAAACAAATCTCGAATGCAGATTACATACACAAACTCACCCCATCTTCCCATGGTGGTTATAGGGAGAAACTACAGAACGTCACCTATACTCCTTTTGCTTCGTTTACGTTCATAAATACTAACATTTAGTTGTATAGGGCTGCCAATGGCATGAAAGTTGCCCTGATTTCCCCTGCGGTTCGTAAAGCTTCAACCAGAGGTAGAGTGTTGGCTGTCACGCCAATAATCGGGATTACTCCCGACAACTTTGGTTCTGAATCGAAACATAATATTTTGGTGCGATCAGCATCAAGCTAGCTTGAGGTTTGCCAGTGAGCAACGGATCGCAGCATTCTTGGAACCGTGTTAGGAACACATACCACAGAGCTGCGCTCCATAAGACATATAGCCAACGTCACCAAAAAAGCAGCCAAGGCCCCGGACAAGTTTGCCGCATGTCGAACGAGTCATGGGCCAAAACTACCAACATGTGGGTGCCAGAAAACGTCCGGCGACATCGAGGCAGACCCAGGAGAAGATGGCGGGATGAACTGGATGCCTGTAGACCGAATTGGTCCACACTAGCTCAAGACAGAGAGGAGTGGAAAGGAGAAAAATGCAGTGGGACATAGGCTAAAAATTGATAAATCATCAACGTTCGCTGTATTTTTATCGATTGGTTTGTATTGCGTAGTTACGATAGATAAGGTTGGTATCAATCAAACAATTTTTTTTTATTAGATATATTATCTTATGTCATGTGCAACTACGACGTCTGTACGCAGTTACGCACGGACTTATTATAAAAATAGTAATTATAATAGTAAGTTCGTGCGTGTGCACAAAACAAAATATGATAAAAAAAAAGTCAAAACTCCACAAGTTCTTTCTTTTCGCACTTCGTAGGTACAGACGCCAGCACATCAAGTTACTACAATCTGTCAAATTTCTTTAATAGATTTTCAACTTTATCGCTAAAGCATAAGGTTCAAAGTTGATTGGGAAAATTTGACAGTTTCGGGTAGCTTGATGTGCTTGTGTCTGTACATCTCAAAAGTTCGTAATTTAACTAGTATTCACGATGATAGTTGAGGGACAAAAGATCCAAAAGTCTGGAAAAAAACAATGTAAATGATGACTCATGATAATTTGAATATTTATTTCTATAAGTAAATCGGTTTTAAAAAACCCTGTGACACAAAAAACAAATTATGTTTTATTACTAGATGAGGTCGGTGTTTTCTATTCGAGTACCTAGCTATACTCTAAGAAGAAAGACCGAAACAAACTCAGAGGTCACAGTCTCATTTAAAGTACAGACATAATCTTGGTCAGATCATATTATGAGGACCATGCAGAATGTAGAAAATCTGAAATCACATGCATACCAAGAAGCCACTTGCCATGTAGCGGGAGTCGTACCCGACAGACATGATACTTAATTATTATATCTGATTAGCAGCGCCCCGCGGTTTCACCCACGTAAGCTTCGATCCCGTGGGTATATCGGGATAAAAGTATCCTATGTGTTATTCCAGGAAATGGTTTATCTATTTGCCAGTTTTCATCCAAATCTGTTCAACGGTTTACGCGAGATTGAGTAACAAACATCCAAACATCTTCACAAACATTTATGATATTCACGGATATCTGTGATGATATTAGTAGGATTATTGTAAATATCATTGCAGGCTTTGTTGCATGTCAAAGTATCGCTGACGGTGACAGCAGAGTAACCGATAACACTGGGATGCTAAACACTTGACAATTGTTATCACGCCTACTACTTATGGTCTATCTAAAACTGATTAAGCTTACCATAATCTAATCAGTTTAGTCTTAGATGTATCATCTTCAGCGGGATTGTCCGAAAGGGTTACCGCTGGCCCGGAACATAAAGGGCTAAGGAAGGAACACGGGTGGGTTTCAGTCAGTAAGAGTCTGACACTCCCTTCCGCTCCACCCAGAGCGGGAGGGGTCATTTGATGATTTCCCATCCGCAAAAAAAAAAAAAAAAGATGTATCATCTTCATACTTGAGACTTTAAATTTTTAAACGACTTCAATAAAAAGAGGACGTTCACAATTTGGTTGTATAATTTTTAATATATTTTTTTTTACTTCTAATTTCGTCATTTTTATACCTATTTGATAAACTCTTCTTTTTTTGAAAGGGTTGGTGGACGTCTCATGTCTTCGAAGTTTTGGTTCTAGGACAGGACATGCCGGTTTCCTCACGATGGTTCCCTTCAACGTTTTGATTTAGACATGATTTGCTAAAACGACGGCTGTGATTGATATTGACACCAAAAAAAGCGAAAATAAAAAAGCCTTGACTACCTAAACTATTTTTGTGAAATATTATGGAGAGGTTTCCAAAAAAAATAATAAAAAATTATCACACTGCTAGGTAATATTAGCTATCTTATTACATAAACATGCTGTGATATTATTATATGTATAGCCAAAATATCTAAATCAGCTGTTGTATCAACGTCAATGGATGAGTATTATCACATTTATCACTGTTGTTATTAATAATATATTATTATTTGGGTTTACGAGACCTCTTGATCATGTGACAAGGTAGAACACAAGCCGTTTGCGTGTCAGTCTCTGAAATATCCCCAGTTGTTTGCTCTATCTATGATACCTACAGGAGTTTTATATACACTGTAACTACATATATGTAACTCGTTTCAAGTTGTTGCTTTTGTCCTAAATAAGACAATATTTACAGAATAATTATATAGGTAAGCTAACTTAAATAAACTAAGTATGAACATGTTCATGTACCTACCTATATTAAAAAGGAGGGGAAAGAATCATACATACATTTTTGTTGCCCATAAAAAAAAATCCGCTTCGCCGTCAACAGGAAAAGGCTTGCTGTTTTTTTTCTCCTATTTACTTTGAACTTGAATGATCACTTAAGTATGAATTGAGATCCTACTCAAAGTTTAGAGGTTGTAAAAGGAATGAATATAACCCCATCAATGGAGTAAAAAAACATTATCTTTTTACCATTTCTAAGGAAAACAAAATTAGAAGTTAAACTTATTACATTCATTCATTCATTAGATGAATAATAAATGAAGACATGTGACATCTACCAACCAGCACTGGGGCCGGGTGGTGGATTTTGGGCCACTCCCTCTCATAGTGAGGACTTGACGAGGCCTGTATGCTTGCACAAAATGTTTATTTTTCAATTAATGATTTTTTCTAAGTTCCAAAAGTATGTCTGCAATTTTCTGATAACTAAGTATTATACATTTTAATGATCGTTAGAAGTCGTTAATAAATATCAATAGTTACTCAGACACATTAATTACGTGTTTCCAACGATCAATATTATAGTGAACTGACAATTTGCTCTAAAAGATAGACACTTACGTAGACAACTAGTTAATTGAACTAATTATCTCGGAACCGTGTTGACGAGCCGATGTTTACCTTAGAATGGAGCCCTCCCACGGGAACTGATGGTAACTACTTACGCCATTTTGTGGAAATCTAACTAAATAGTCATTAGGTAATTACTTATCGTTGAAGTAAGTAGTTTTTTTTATTAGTGATTTATGCTCGATTCCTATAAACAAAAGCGAATCGTTTTGATTACTAATGGTACCACTTTTTATTGCCAGACTGGGCAAATAACCGGTGATAGCTACTTCCATGTGGGAAGGTCTACTAATATGCATAGGTTTTTGCTTCATTATTGGTAGGTACAAGATTCTTAATTTTAACCAAAACGGTAGGTACGTAAATTATACCGTACGCAAAATACACGCTTTGACGTGGAGTTGCGGAAACCAACCCGTATTACCTATTACCTAATATAAGAGGAACCTGACTATCTATCTTCTATATTATAAACAAAAATGAAATGCAGTTCGTTGAAAAGCGCATCACTCCAGAACGGCTATATTGATTTGACCAGTTTTTGTTTAAAAATGTTCGTAATAGTCCGGATCAGGGTTTTAACGGAAATAAATCTGGAAAATTAAAAGTCCATTTTCTATGTAAATTTAGTATGAATTATTGAAATTTGGACAGCAGGTATAACGTCTGTCAGGTCAACTAATTGTATAAAAAAAGCATTGGAGTAGGTAACGGTCATCAGTATTTATATTATATTTTTAAAGCGTTGAATTTCCCTCGATGTAATGTGAATAACATTACATTTTTTACAGTTTCCCTCAGTGCAATAATAAAATAAATGATACATTAGGATACTTTTTGCAATAACTTTCTCTTTACCTCATTGTTACAGTTTTTGCTGAAGTTCTATTTCAATAGGTAGAACAATCCTTATCTTAACATTTGGGTCCTTATCTTACCGATGTGCAGTCTCCAAAAGAGATAAGCAACCGGGGTCGTCGGATATAATATTATGTAAGTAGTTGAAGTTTATTATGAAACCGATCATAGAAATGTAAAAAACAGAAACCGATGGATGAAATTTTGCTCATTTTTCCATTGCCAGATAATTTTATGGGAGGCATTAATTTTTGACAGTTCTTCCATACAAAAACTGTCAGTTGGCAATTTAAGTCCACAAATAAAAAATTTCTGCAATTGATTGGAAAATTGTTTGTTTTCTATTAATTAAATTGTCATCATTCGAAAACAAGCATCAGTTCCTTACGAAACTTCAAGTATTAATCCGACGACCCTGGATACTTATCTCCTTTGGTGACCGTACATACCTCGTTGCTCTAAATTTTACGGAATAACATCACATATCTAACAAATATTAGAGATTTGACGGGAGTTTTGTAAGCGAACTTCTTACAGCAATTAGGTACTTACAATGGAGTGTTTCAGGCATCTTCCTGGGTGTGAATTATCACAGCTAAGCCACAAATTATTATGGAAAATTCTCGTGTATCCGAAAACCGTCATCGATAAAAATAAGATCATCTTCTGAACTCTCCGGGCACATGCGCCCCATGCATGATTGATACATTTCGTGACTTGTTCATTACTACGCCTGTTTACCTGTCGCCTGTAGCGACCGGTTAGCTCTAGTTACTATTATCACGCGTATTTGACAACGACTTAGCAAGTTTGGCGATCTCAAGGAGAGTCCACACCGACACGCGGTTAGAAAATACATGCAAACGTTATCACCGCGTGGGCGACATTGGAATATCATTGACACCTGCCACTTAGTGACAAACGAGATTCATGTACAACTGATATGTTTTTAACGCTGAAAACTGTACAGTTTACTAAATTGATTTTCTTTCTTTAGCCTTTATCGTGTCCCACTGCTGGTGCTGGGCAAAGGCCACCCCTATTTCCTTCCAAACCGATGCCTTGAGCGATCTCTGGCCAAATATGTAATATATGAAATAGGTTAATTATCACCTATCTTTTTTCTTTTTCGTCATGTAGGTAGTGATCACCTGGGATCATAAAAATCCTATGGTTTTGGGTTCAAACCCTAAACCAAGATAAGAGTTTTTCAACGGTAGGTATTTGTAGTTGAACATAAGTTGCTTGACTGAAAACATTGCGAAACCAAGCGAATAAATCGCGCTTATATACAGTGGTCAAAAAGTCATAGATCAAACGAAGTAGGGAGATAAAGGAGGTCATTTCCAACGCTTTTAAAGTGAGAACAATTTTTTGGTAACGCTTCAATATTTTTGGAAAAAAAAATTGCTCTTGGAATTTGGTAGCCAGAGCCGCAATAGAACTTTTGTAGTGCTGATACATTATCTAGTAATAATACAACACCGTTTGTTTTATTGTTTTATATTACATTTTTTTTTAATTAGTCTAATTGTAAAAAAAGTCGGTAGGTATACAAAAATATTCATAACTTTTAGGGCAATTGAATTATGGCAAAATATTTTTTGTTGGAAATTACCTCCTTTATCTATTTCATTTGATCCACGACTTTTTGACCAGCCTGTATATGCGCTTATGATATAATCGGCGCTTTGGCGTCATCGTCAGAGAGCAGTAAACTTCAATGCTATAACTATGTATGTCTAGTTATCAAGCGATTGCAATATTAATTCACGGACAAATCCTTTATATCTTTAACTAATTAATTATAATTTCTATATAAATAAATAAGCAGTATACCTATAATTTGTATTTTCTTTAAAAAAAAATGAAGCTATTGTTTGGATTTTCATATTGCGTGGATTCTTTGCCGTGAGAATAGTAACAATTTTCTATGTTTTGGTCTCCTAGCGTGTATAAGAAACTCATATTTGTGTTTTACTCAGGGGCAATAAAGAATCCTTAACGACTTGCTATAAATTCATTATTATATTTATTATTTAAAAAAAGTTGGTGTGTAAATTATTATAGTAACACAAACATTGCCTAAGACTCCATCGCGAGGAAGTAATAGCAGCGTAGACTTGTATAGTACTATGCGTATCAGCGGCGTAGCAGTGGCGTGGCAGTCCTGTAGTAGTGGCGTAGCAGCTGCGGTGCACCGTCGCGGCGGCGTAGCAGTCAGGTAGGCGCCACTTAGATGCTATAGAATTATAGATGATAGATGCATAGAAGTAGGATCTACACCGTAAGCCAGTCCACAGAAGCACCTATATATAGACTAGTCATCATTCTCCTGCCCTCATCCCAATCTATTTGGGGTCGGCGCAACATGTCTTTTTCTTCCATACTTCTCTATTAGTCGTCATCTCAGTAGTCACCCCCTTTCTAACCATATCATCATTCACACATTCCATCCATCGTTACCTATATATAGACTAGTCGAGGGTATAATCAAAAATTTTAAAAATATATGGTCAGAATTCCATCATCGCTTTTACAGTAGATACCAATTTAATGTATAGTACAGGAAAAAAACGATTTCTGACTAATCTATCTATGGGCGAGTTTCATTTCGTACGAAATATATTGAAAAAGTTTTATTGCTATTTCTGCTTTTTCAAACCTCAGTTGGTTCCAAAGAGTTTTTTGATAGGTACCTATAAGAAACTGGATCGATTGGCATCAAAAAAGTTTTTGTAAAATTTTCCTATTATTTTGTTAACTTTATTTTTTTCAAAATCTTTGAACGCAGATCAAAATAATATCTCAAAAAGTTGGGGACTCCTAAGACCTTTCTGTAGCTACAGAGGTTAAGAGTCCTTACTACCCCATCTCAAAAATCCACCCTGTATATTATGAGTAATTAATTGATTTATCCTCATCAATACATCATTCAGCAGTTTATTTCATTAATAAACGTACGTCTGCATGACAAAATATAGTAATATTTATATTTATCATGAATGATGTTATTTATATGGTTTCTCCGCGAGGACCAAATCACACTAATATTATAAAAGCGAAAGTTTGTGAGGGTGTGTGTGTGTTTATATGTTTGTTACTTCTTCACGCTCAAACGGCTGGACCAATTTTGATAAAATTTTGCATGGAGGTAGCTGACACGCTGGATTAACATATTATATGCTACTTTTTATCCCGACATTCGCACGGGATCGAGATTTACGCAGGTGAAACCGCGGTGCGCAGCTAGTAGTGTAATAAAAAAGAAAACATTTCCATTTTCCACGCTATTGAATCATAAAGGCCCTCGTCAATGACCTAAGTACTTGATTGATGATGTAATCATGAATGGCGGCTCAGTCTGTGAGATTGTTTGATATATTATGAAGCGGTTCCCAGACGGCACAACCGCAGTGTTTGTCCACATGTTTGACAAATTACTCCACGTTACGAGTTTGTTTACTGTCAAACATTAACTTTGCCTTATTGGAGAAATGCGGTGCGAAAGCAGTCCAGTTGGGAAAATCTGAAGTTTATTTATAGTAAACTAACTTAGGTGGCAGTGGCAGATTGCTCGCAGAACAGATGGCCGAAAGGCTCAGGAGTGGCGACCGCGTACCCGAACAAGCTGCACCGTCAGCGGTGCAGCTTGTTCAGCTTGCGGATTCCTGCAGCCTTTTTTTTTGTGTGGATGAGAAATCATCAAATGACCCCTCCCGCTCTGGGTGGAGCAGAAGGGAGTGTCAGACTCTTACTGACTAAAACCCACTCGTGTTCCTTCCTTAGCCCTTTATGTTCCGGGCCAGCGGCCTTCACTAGGTCATCCTAGTGAAGGTCGCAGGAATCCGCTGGTTGCGAGAAGCACCGAAGTGGCGATGCTTTACCACATTTAAAGGGCATTTTAAAGCGTTATAGACTTTATAATAACAGTTTTCTTGTAAGGCTATTTAGGCAAAAGTAATAAAGTTAACTAAAAATATTTTTACTTATGAACGTTTACGATGTTCGGCATTTCATACAAACTTCAAGTCGAAATGAATGAACCGATTTTAATGAAACTTCATACGCATAGGTAAGCAGGATACAAAGGTCTAAAAAGTTAGTAGAGAACATTTTCGAAAAATAGTTTTACAGCCGAATTAGACCGATTTTAAATGTTCTATACAAACAGAGATTTCCAGTTATCTTTTTTAAAATAAGACCGTTTGAAAAAAAAAATCTACTAACTTTTTAGACATTTGTATCCTGCTTTTATGCGTATGAAGTTTCATTAAAATCGGTTCATTCATTTCGAAAAATAAGGGCTTGAAAGTTTGTATGAAATGCCGTACGGCGTACGCAAAATATGAAACAATTATTTAATTACAAAAAATCTATTGTTTGGACTAAAAAAATAAAACACTAGTGTTTTAGTATGTTGCTTGTAGATAATTTTAAAAATGTAAACTCTTTTATTACCTATTCATACTTATTTTTTTCTCTCTTGTATATTTCTAAACCTACCTCTATAACTATAAAGAATCACATTTTGTCTATCGCGCTTCTTTATTATTCTAAGTAAATTAGAGGTCTGGCTCTTGTAATACAGGAACTCCTAGTACAAGAGCCAGTAGGGCTACACTGCAGATATGTATTTATGTCGAAGTGAAAAATAAATGATAATAGGTTCACTTTTTTTTTCAGGATGGGAAATCATCACATGACTCTCTCATGGCTCTGGGTGGAGCGGAAGGGAGTGTCAGACTCTAACTGACTAAAACCCACCCGTGTTCCTTCCTTAGCATTGTGACGAGCATAAATTGCTTAGCAACCATATTAAAGTAATCGAATCGCAACCCATGAAATACTTATTATTCAGTAGTTCCGAAAGCCATCTGTCTTCTTCATCAGTTCCACTTCACCAAATGGTGGTTTCCGAGAGCAAATGCACGAGTTACTATAAAAAAAAGTTATTAAAAAGAAATAAAAAACCCGACTGCGGTAAAAAACTTAAGTTAAAAGAACTGAAAAGCTAAAAACAAGCCCATTTGAGATTAAATAAAAGTTGGAAGCAGGCGGGACCCATTTGAATTTGAAAATATAATTAATTTTTTTTATTTAATTTCAAATGGGCTTGTTTTAAGCTTTTCAGTTCTTTTAACTTAAGTTTTTTACTGCAGTCGGGTTTTTTTTTATTAACTTTTTTATTTCCAGCTTTTTAGTTTACAAATTAATGTGAAAGATTTCGCCGACGATTTAGTTCTTGGTACGTGTTTTTTATGATTTCTCACTTCGAATTACTTTTAACCATATAAGTTGTTTATATTTTTGTAATCATCTTTTAAAGCCCTTTATTTTGATACCCCACTCGATAGGTTTTGAGAAAAAAAAATGTTTTTTGAAGACATTCATACATACATAGTAGTCGCCATATTGAATTTTCACTAACGTCATGTCTTTAGTGACACTCGCCGGACTAAGAGGAATCGATTGACGTATGAATCATAACAATCGGCCCAGGCGTTTGGTCTGTATACTTCAAAGGAACATACAAACATACATACATAGGCTGATGAACACACCACTCCTTTGCGTCGCGCAGTCGGGTAAAAATACCCAAATCGCTATAGGTGTGCCTATAATATTTGAGGAGTTCCCTCAATTCCTCATGGATCCCATCATCAGAACAGAATTTTAATAAAAATGGGACCAATCTGGAAGTATATCCTTTTAAATAAAAAAATAATTTTCCAGATCGGTTTATAAAAAATAAAAAGTTTCTTATAAACTTTTAATTTAAGTTTTTTATTATGACAAAATAGTGAAAAAAAAAAAACGGTCAAGTGCGAATCGGACTCGCGCACCGAGGGTTCCGTAATGTACTGACGTTCTGAGTAACAAACCCAAAAAAAATAAAATAAAAATACAACCGAATTGAAAACCTCCTACTTTTTTTGAAGTCGGTTAAAGAGCGAGAAATAAAAACATTTCAACAAAAAAAAAACGACTTCCAAAAAATCAATTAATTTCGGAAGTGGGTGTCGTTGGATCTGTATTTTAGTTTTTGCCACCGACTTCCGAAATTAAATTATTTTTCATTTTGTATTGTTTTTTTTTAGAAGTCGGTTTTTTCCTTTGAAAAAAAACAGGATGTTACACTGAGTTATGAAAGATAGGTACGTATATCTCGATGTTGAACACGCTCGCATCACGTGGAGGTGATTCTATTAAATCCGTGGGTAGAGTGATTTTCCACACGAAATATGAGAAAACTGGACGGTTCCGAAGTCACGAGGTTTTCTTTGTATTTTTTCAATTAAGTTACACTTGCGTTGTCGTGACTATATGTTCAAAATATCTTAGCTATATGTTAATTTGTTTTGTATTGAATATTATATGTTGACAATCTTGTAATAATTATACAAGCATATATCGCACCGCGCCGCCGCCCGCCGCCGCCTCCGCCTCCGCCCGCCGCCGGGTCGCGCGGGTTGCGCGGGTTCGCAGGGTGCGTGCTCCTAGATATAGCTAGCTCTCTAAGATTAGATTCTTTGCTTTGACCTAAATATTCATTATTAATAAACATTTTGAAACCTAAGATTGAAACTGTAAATTATTCAAAAAGCTGAGATCCAAAAAGGCTCCTTTTTGGCATTTATAGGGTTCCGTACCTCAAAAGGAAAAACGAAACCCTTATAAGATCACTTCGTTGTCCGTCCGTCTGTCCGTCTGTCAAGACCGTTCTTCTCAGGAACGCGTGGAGTATCAAGTTGAAATTAGTATCAAATACTTCAGGGCTGCATTCCCTTGAAGCAGTGAAAAAATCATACTTCTAAGTCAACGCAATCAAAAAGATGCTAACGTTTAATTTCCGTTTATGCCGCATATTTCGACTCTAGCAAGGGAATCAAAACCTATATGGTAGTTCCCATTGACCTAGAATCATGAAATTTGGCAATTGTCATGTAGCACAAGTAAAAGAAAAAATCCTAAAACCGTAAATTTGTACATACATACCTACAAAGTACCCTCGGTGTGCGAGTCCGATTCGCACATGACCGTTTTTTTTTTGTTTTCACTATTTTGTTTTTTTTTTATTTTTTACTGTTTTCATGATTTTGTTAGATTTATTGTTTTTTTAAAATGCTTGTATTTCCTGTGCATGTCTGAAATAAAATATATTTCTTTCTTTCTTTTAAAATCAATCATTTCACCTTTGACTTTTCGATTAAATTTTTCTTAAGACTTATATTTACATATCTACTTACTACATAGTTACGTCTGCACGGTCTGCGTGCGTTTTGTGTGGTGGTTTCCTTCCAACATGTTTTGTCAACTATTTTTAACGAGTACGAGTACAATAAATAGATAATGGCGCCGATTCTGTTTGTTCACAAACTAAACTAAATTTAAGTTCATGCATCTTTTTCTTTCTATTTCATTAAGAAAAGGACAGAAGATAAATATTAGTTTAGTCCTGTCAAATTAAGATACTCCATAGACAATTTAGACGAGATTAAAAAATTGGCTATTAAAAATACGTCAATTTGCGTCAGGGGCCGACTAATTTGACAGGACTAAACTAATATTTATCTTCTGTCCTTTTCTTAATGAAATAGAAAGAAAAAGATGCCTGAACTTAAATTTGGTTTAGTTTGTGAACAACAGAATCGGCGCCACTGACCTATTTGTGTGACTAACTAAGATTAACTGACACTTGAACAAGGGCTAGGTTAGTAAGTAGTCGTGAATCAACTAAGTAGGCAGTGGGGACGTGCTCATGACGATGACTAGGTAATTCATTAATTCCTTGCTCATTTCCCAAATTAAACTTGTATAGAATAAGATGAATTTGGTATTGTTTAAAACACACACACACACATACTACTAGTTTTTTACGTTATTCATAGTTTTAAATTGTAAGTTTAGTTAATTTTCAGACCACGCTATCGCATTAGGTATACCTACACGTGTAATGATAGTGGTAGGGAGATTTTAATAAATAAATAAAATAAAATTCTTTGTTGTAATTTTAAGCATGTTGTTCTTTGGATAGGGTAACAAAGACTTCGAGTTTTGGCAACATTGCGGAGGCGATTTCATAGCACGGGATTGATCCCCAATTCCAATATTGACAGTAAATTGGCAATTTTGTTTACCCTCCGTTCATAATTAAATACTTTTAATCGTCTCCGACTCTGATCACAGCTACGTCACCTACTTGCTTATTTAGGTAGGTAGGTATAGGTTATATTATGTAAGTAGGTACTTTGAATATGGAAATATCGATTTGCAATTTCTAAAGCCTTACCCGAGGCAGACTATTAACAGCAATGAATAGGCACGCATCGATTCGTGCTGAAAATGGTTATGCAATTTCTTTTCACATTGTGACCTGTACAGGGTGGCAGGAAAATCGACGTGCAATCTGTTACCATGTGGATTTAGTTCATGATTCTGAACTGGCGACATATGTCTGGGTCGAAGGTTCTGACAAGCGTTACAAAGACCGCACTTTGGACTTCATTCCCAAAACGCCTAAGGACATTCAATGGACCATTGTCCGTGGCCACACAACCGTAATTCAGTACATGATTCTGGAAAAAATCCATCGTTCCATATATTTTGGAGTCCGCGCCCACTTGACCCTTAGAATATTTCTGTTTTGATTGGCGAAAAAAACGTCGTCAGACAAAAAGTGTCGATTTAACGCTTGCACCACAGAGAGTGTAAAATTTAAACTATTTAATTTATTTTAACATTATTATTTTTTTTTTTTAGGTTAGTCCGCGTAGTTATTGCACTTTTCTATGAAACATATGATTTTTTGTTTGATAACCGACGAAAAATTTCTACGCGGGGGTCTAGAATCAAGTGCTGAGTTCATGCGCGTCTGTGTCCCTGCCACCCTGCTAAACAACAACTGTTGTGTAAATAAGCAATGACTGGACATCGTTGTGTTTTTTCTCGTGACCCAACTATAAACTCGCGGGAGTTGTTGTGATGTAGTTTGGGTGGGACAGGTAGGACCTATGTCCAGCAGTGGACTACGATAGGCCGAGTTGATTCATATTAAAACTCCAATACAATTGCCATTAACGCACCACGTTTACAGCCCAGATAAGAGTCATAAACTTTTAAAACAAATTAAATCTTGAACGTTTATGGGTTTAGATTATGGAATCCACAATTGGAAAAAGAGATTAAAAAACTGAATAGGTCCGTGTGTAAGACTGATGCAGATTTCGGCCAGCTGCAACGCATTGTCAAAAAGTACTTTTAGATCACTTTCGTACATTTTGGAGAAACCATGCACTTTACAGCCGGGCCGCACTGCGCTTTTTTGTATTGAAATGCGATGCACTGGTGCCCGATGCAAACGTAATGTGTGCTTAGCTTTAGTGTTACTAAACTCTGATGGTTACGACATCAAAAATGTCGATACCACAATTAAATGATTAATTAAGAAAAATAATGATAAAGCTCTGGTTAAATGTGGTTGTAACCTAATTAATGTCGGTTTATCTTGTCTCGTTGTAATCTCGAGACTGATTTTATTAATGAGTGCACACACGCTACGATACTAGCGCTGGTTTTAGGTCGTTTTTAAAATAAACATAGTAATAAAGTTAATCTGCGGCCATGTATCTACACATTATACAGGATGAAATTGGATAGGTGTGACAAATTAAAATATCTAATTCAACGTGTTGTAAAGTAAATTTAGAGCATGTCAATAAGGAAAAGGATGCACGTAAGTACTTACGTGCATCCTTTTCCTTACTTACGTGCTCATAGGCGATCGATTTGGCAACGTGCGCCCTTTTTTCGTAGGAAAGGTCCAAATTAGGTACTTAAATGCCGCTAGTTCAACGCGTTGTTGCCAACTTGCTTCATGTTGTGAACTCTGCGATGAATGGATCAATTATCGGGCGCGCGGTAAAATTGATAGGTACTTTAATTTTCTTATTTGGTTTGATAATTTTGAAAAAAAAAATATTTTACTGGAAGACGATAATTCGTGTCTTATGACGATAACTTAGTTTGCATCATATATGACGATAATTAAATTTTTTTTTCAAGACTTTAGTTTTGACATAAATAATGACAATTTATACTGAGTATGTAACAGTTACGCAAGTTTCAATTTCATCCTGTATACTGTCTTCTGGATATTCTACTTAAATTACTTGTCATTCTGCGTATTCTTTCTTTCCCTAGTGCTGATAACGGGGTCACATTATTTTGAAAAGTTGAAATTTATGTACTTTGCAAAAGTAGTGAGGAAACCGGTGTGTCCTAGAACCAAAAATTCGAAGACACCGCAATGTGGCCGCGTAATAGATTACGGCCCATGTCTGAAAGAGAGGAGGCCTGTGTCCCAGCAGTGGGAACACTAAAGGCTGATTATGCTAAGCCACATAGCCTAAGCGAAATTTACGGGATTCGAGAATGTCCAAGATTTATTGGGACGAATTTTGGGAAATTTTCAGAAAAACACAAATTAATTTCCTAAACGACAGGGGTTTTTTTTTCAAGCTTAAACTCAAAAACTCGGGTTTGGCCAAAGGTAAAGCTCACCAGATCGTGAATAAATGACACAAAATGTAGTCGTTTTATGCAGGAGGCGTATTTGCAGCGTGGACAGTTACTCGTGAATGTGACCTCGTCTGACTTTTGACCTAAATTTTGAAAAAAAGTTGTAGAAATTGGAGGAATGTTCCATTTATGTGCATTATTAATTGGGGCAGCTAAAGGATGATTAATAACCGAAAAAGCTAAAGACCTACATAATTAGTTTACGTAAATTAGAGAGTTATAAAAAGTATTTGTTTTATTTCATGATATTTGAAAATAAATAGGTAAATCCTTTGAAGAACTTTTTTTTTTTATTATAAATTTATTGCGATTTTGGCTGGTGCTTTTGGCACTCCTAGGACTCTGCGAACTTAAAGTTTTAATCAGTTAATATTTTCACAGAGTGGCGATTTTCATATTTTGTACTTCGACGAACAATTTCGCAATTTACATTGATAATATTTTGACTTTTTTCCTGATGTAGTTTTTCAAAAAATGTAAATACGCACTGTGTAGGTATAATACCTACAGCCCCCACACCTTCAGTTTATCTGTTCTTTCTTTTCTTTAGTTAGGTACTCTAATTAAAACAGCTGATTGGAATCACCTTCACCGATGTGATTCATGATGATTATGGTAAAACCTATATAAGCTGGCCTTTTATTCTAGCTCAAGGTCAAACTGTTACCACAGACGCGCGGTCGACTGTACCTACTATGCTTCTGAGGAGACAAAGGAAACATACAGAGTTCCTACATAGACGGCTATGTAGGGACCATGTAGGTATGTATTCATAAACAGCCTATAATGTTCCCACTGCTGGGATACAGGCCTCCTCTCTGTGAGAGGGAGTGGGCCGTAATCCACCACGCGGGCCCAGTGCGGGTTGGTAGATGTCACATGTCTTCGAATTTTTGGTTCTAGGACATGCCGGTTTCCTCACGATGTTTAACTTACTATAAAGCCGATCGTCCACAAGCAAGCAAGCAACTGCTTATGTGCATATATCATAGGAACATGGTACATAGAGGGGCGCCACGTAAAGATTTTGCACCACCTAAAAAAAATTCTAGGGCCGCCGCTGTCTCTAACTCCTAAGTTCCTAACTCCGCCTAACTCCTAACTCTTCGGGGGCTACAGGCGTGATGTTGTGTATTTATGAGTAAATAAGGATTTGTAAGATTCGATTAGGTATACAAAAGTCATCATCATCATCTGCTTAGTGTTTTCCCAACAGCTATGTTAGGGTCGTTCAAAAGTATCATCAATAAAAGAAAATTTTGTTTAAAACTAGGTTATTGTATTATTATTGAATTTGTTTCTTACAACCAACCTGAGTAAAGATAATGATAACAAAACAATAAATTATGTTGACTGAGTCATATATGGGTGAGTGAGGGAAGTATGTTATTGTGTTTACACTTATTTTTAGATAATAATATCTAGGTATGCTTGTAAATATTTCGATTGCCATTAGATTAGCATTGATAACTATCTACAAAGCGGGTTATATTAGGCCAAGCCCAACAAAATATTTAAAAATAAGTTTGTACCTACTCTTTGTAATGTTTCCCAATATTCTTAGAAGTTGATTTAGCAGAGGTATCTGATAGTTCTTACTCTGAGCTCGTCTCTAACGAATGATATAAGTGGAGGCAAAGAAATGTGGGAAAGCTTTCAAGAGGTCTGAATATTTCAGAGTTTTCTTTTGAATTGTTGCAAATTGCAATGCTTTTTATCATTTTCATCACTGAGGATTTCGCGACAGGTCATGCCTGATACCTGAGCCAGGCATCGAACCCAGCCCACTGAGCTCGATAACCTACAGATACGCAGCCAGCAGCGACAGAGCGCGAGCGCCGCATTGCGTTTTCAACAGAGAAAATCTATAAAAAATCATACTTCCGAGGGCGAAATGAAAAGGAAATTAGAAAATTACTTTTTTCCAAATTGAAGAAAGAAAGACACAAGTTTAACGGAACTATTACCGACTGCGTCATGGATAATGCAATTTAGTAGTAGATACACCGATTGCTTATATGTATGAGTGAGACTCAACCAGGGTTAAAAAAAACAGTTTTTTTTTATATTTTATAAAACAAACAGTTCAAAATGTTTAAAACTAGGGTTTTTTTTTGTATTTTTTTACTTTTTACCTTTAGGCATCAATTTCAAATCAATTATAGCGAATAATAATCAATTTCTAAACTATTTCCTAATTCACATTAGTAAAAATTAACATAATGATAAATATTTACTTTTTGTTGCGTATCTATTTATTAAAAAATATTAATAGTATTTTTTTGATGAATTTATATATGTCGGGACCTGCATGGGGTCCCGGTCCTTTGGAAGGCGTACGAGGGGCCGAAGCCAACTCGCAGAGGCCCCTTTGGAAATTTTAATAAAATAAAATGCGGCACCAACCGACGATTATCCCTGTATGCGCTATGCAAGTACACCCAAGGATAACCCCCGGTGTAGGACTATTGAAGGACATGGAAAAATAAAAAAAATTGTACTATGGGTTTGGGTGGCTAAAGTGAACTGGTTACCAAGAACTATGGAAGTATGACCCCTGCCTGAGTAATGTTTTATATATACACGGATAAAATGGCAGGGGTGACTTGCACACTCAATAATGGGCCCCCGGAAACGGTCGCTAGCACATAGTGACGTAGCAACAAGGGGGCAACATGTCCTGAGGTGCTTATGAGGAGTGGAGAGGTATTCCACGGCTATCAGGACAATCCCGGAAGTACGGTCAAGATCCCTACCAGCATCTTAGACTCAAATCACACCAAAAGAGCGTCGAAGCGAAGCGCAGTTTCAGTGTCATATGAATTTTAACTTTATTTTCATTACGATAATACTTATTATCGCAACCGCTCGGTAGAGAAGGCAATTCGCCGGAATTCCAGGGGCGCCGCTGGCATCCGCGCGACTCGTTCGAGTTTATCATGCGATAATAAGTATTATAGTAATGAAAATAAAGTTAAAATTCATATGACACTGAAACTCTTTTGGTGTGAGTTGAGCCTTACTGGAATACTTCCTTCCTCCGAGCACGTTTGCGAATCTCCACTCAAGCCGGCCAATAAAGGCAAGAATGAGGTGGGAGCTCTGTTCCTCGTCATTGTTCACTCCAGCCGGCCAATAGAGGCAAGCCAGAGATGAGGAACAAGACTTCTCCCAGGAGATTGGGTCCGTGGGGTAGCTACTGCCCAACAGCCCGCCACATGCTGCCCTGAGGGTTTCTGTATCTCTCTTGGTCTGGCTCCTCACCTTAGACCTGTTCCGGCAAAGTAAACTCTTCCAGCACAGGCCTAGAGTTCGGAGCGCGCAAGCCCCACCATGACGTCAACGTAGAGATACGGCTATTATTATTATTAATCAATTAAACACTTTACATACACCTTGTATGTAAGTAGAGAGAGAGCGGGTAATACCCACTAATCCATTGAATTACTTTCTTTCGGCGGGGAGTTACCTAAGCAGTGTATTATCCAAATAAAGATTTCTTTATCTTCTATTTAATCATTTAGGTATATAGAAATACAACAAAGCCTCAACTTGTAAATTTATTTTAAGAACCCTGTTTTTTCTTGTTTTAAACATTGTTTAAAACTTGTTTTAAACTGTGTTTTGAAACACTTAATAAAAAACATAGGTAGTTTTATTTCAAACTGTTTTAAACACGTGTTTTAAAACAACTAGTTTTAATCATGCCAACCCTGGACTCAACTCAACATAAAAATTAACCAAGAATAAAGCATTTGCATTTTACGAATAGATAAAGAAAAACTGTCCCACTGTTAAGCAAGCCTCCCCGAAATCCTTCCATATATCCTTTTCTAGCGCCACCTTGATCCAGCCCTTGCGGTACGCGTCTAGATCGTCTCGCCACCTCTTCCTGGGCCGGCCTTGGCGGCGCCGTCCATCCTCAGGCACCCACCGTGTGGAGAATGTGGTCCAGCGGTCACTATGCATGTGGCTGACGTGAATACTCGTATATAAAATAATAGAATTTAATGTGGTACCTACGTATACGCGCAGTCTAAATCGCTGGCCCTAGAAGCATTAAACATTGCTTAAAGTTCCTTAAATAACGAAGGTGAGCCGTGAGCACTAAGGAATATTTTTAAATATTCAATTCATCAAAGGGATTTTATGGAAGTTCATCATTTAAACGGCGCGGGCGGCGGCGGCGTCTAAACTACATAATTGAAAAAAAAAAAAAAAAACGTTTGTTTGTTTAGACTTCATGCTAAAACGACTGGACAGATTTGAATGAAATTTGACACATGGGTAGACCATGACTTGGATAGGGACATAGCCTACTTTTCACCCGGGATCGTAGACGAAGTCACGGGCTACAGCTAGTTTCTAAATAAATGCGAAATTCGTTTTCCGGCGCAACAGAAACAGAATTACAACAACCAACTACAGCAACCTATAGCAACTCGTCGATAACACAAATAAAAACAGAATTATGGAAAAGCAACGTAAACAATTTGACACGTAGCCCGGTCGAACCAGCGCCGCTAGCGTTACGGAAGAATTTCTTCTATATTGTGTTGGAACTTGGAAAATAACTTTTGAGCATGTAAGTTATACCATTCGAATATAGTGTAGAATGTAAAAAGAACAAAACAGACTGTACATACTTTTAACTAACCCATAAACTAAAGTGATTACTGTTTGGAAGGATCGTAGCACATTTTTAGTTTGGGTAAGTAGTCCCCCATGAACTTGAACCATGAACCATGTTTACTAAATAGAAACTAAATACTAAACCGCACCTAAAAAGTGACAAGTGCTTGGAGAAAAACGATTGATTCATAATATACGGTTTTGCAAAAATGCCTAAACATGTACTACCTACGGCCTACGAACTACGCTTCGTAACAAACTTTTCATAGAGAAAGTAAGAAATAAAAGACGGTGCTATTTTCGTTTTGCAAAATATAAAAACAAATGACGGTGCTATCCGAAGTGCACAATATCGTTCGTATCAAAAGGAACCGGGGCAGCTGATAGCATGATTGGAGGGGCTCGAGCCAACGCGTAGCCGGGCGAGGGTCGAGGTCAAACCGCGCTAGGGTCTTGCGAGGGGGGACCCGCTATTTTCTCATTGAGACCCTCGCCTTGAAACAAAGGGTAAAGTGGGTCATAATTTACACTTGAATTGACTGGCTTTGTAATATCTAACGTCTATTAAACATGTGCCCGGCTGATGGCAAGAGGCTGGCTCTTTGTTACATGGGTCTTAAAACAGGCGTAATATTAAATTAATACTAACCTAACCTAACTAGACCCTTGATCTTGAAATGTAATCATAATCCTTTGCAGAAAGAGCCCAACCTTCGGAAAACTGAAACTTACCTGAAAGGTGAAAATTCTGACAATGTCAATTTTTTTGCAGCAGTGAGAGCATTGGTCACGGCCGCGACTTACGAGTTGTAGGTCGTAGGTTCGAACCCAGACAGGCGCTTTACTTTGTGTAAATTATTTATTTAATCACCACTGCTCTCAAAACGGTGGCGGAAAACATGGTGTGGAAACCGGTGTGTCCTAGAACCAAAAATTCGAAGACATGTGACATCTACCAACCCGCAGTGGGCCCGCATCGTAAACTTCGATTCGAAAGCAGTCAATTATGAGCATCAATACAAATATTATAGAACCCGAACATTATTACGCTATCAGAAAAGCGCTGCGGCATTATTTTCTAAATATCGCAGCATTATGCTGAAATATTTGGGGCCTGTTTTGTCCTCAGTCTGTTTTCGTTTTCATTATGTTGTTAGTTTTAAATGTTCTTTTTTTACTGTTCGTATTTCCTGTTCGAATCCCAATTTTTTTTTTTCTAATGCAAATTGTGTTTGAATGTAACGGTAAATGAATAGCGAGAAGTCTGGAGGCTACTGGCTCGTTAGACTAGATTGTATCTATCTATTGTAGACTAAAACGTGTCTAAACATTGATAGAAAAATTATAGGCTTGTATTTTTTGTATGCAGTCTTCTTTTCTTGTTCGAGCTATTTCCATATTGGTAGTTTAAATGATAAATGAGTTTATTTTTGTAAGTAGGTTTGTACAAACACTTTTACACGTCAATCATGTTTTTTTTTAAACTAGATGAAGACGGCGTTTCCTATCTGACTACTCTGAGAAGAAAGGCCGAAACAAACTCAGAGGTCACGGTCTCTTTTAAAGTCCAGACATAGTCTTGGTCAGGTTAGAAGACCATGTAGATCGATGTCTGAGGTGGTCTTTTGAGGAAAGAACCACACAGATTGATAGGACCTGTCCAGCCAGTGCACGCATTTGTCAGAAATCGTGCAGCTCAACTCACTTTGTGTCGAAACTGTATGGAAAAAGTTAATGTCATAGCCATTCGCCCATTCAGCAAAGTGTTACTTAGCAGAGTAAGCAGCGCATCGAACACAATAAAGTACCACCTCTTGTGCAGGCAATTCACCTGTATTCCCTGCACTGTATGTAGTCCATTTAAATTAAAATCGTGTCCCTAGAATCGTATAGGTGAGTCGATGTCACTGACAATAAGGGCATAAAACTGAACGTCCATTTACCCCCAACCAAATTATCCGATATTGTGTAGTGGCCATTTACCGTAATGGCAACACCCACTCACGAACACGAGAGTGCTGAAAATTAGAAGGAACTGATATTCATAGGTAACTACTGCATCATTGATATATAAATACTGCATCGAAAAATAATTGTAGAAAGCATCGACGCAGTGCCATTACCTGACGTTTTGCAGTCCAGTTAAGGGGCACTTATGTGTCATTATTATCGCAGACATGAATGTGGAAAACCACACCTGCGGGGTAATTGCGTATCACACAGTTAGTAGCAATGGTTCAACAACATTAATTGCGTTATTTACGTTGTTGAGCAGATAAATGTTTTAAACATATAATGAAGCATAGATATAGCAATAATATCCTTCAAAATGATTCAGATTATGATTCATAGTGTGTTACGCAATTAGGGTGCTGGATCTACATTATTTAACAGTTACGAGATTTTATGGCCTGAAACACAGGTTTAAATAAACCTAGATCAGGCAACGCACTAGATTACCTTCAGAGTTTTATTTTTGACTGTAATCTCATATTTCTCATACCATAGTCTATCCAGATTTTTATAATCCTATTATAGGCCTAGATTAATATAATACTAATGAACCTTATGTACACTTTTTGTAAACTTATTATTTCAATATTTTTTTTTTTTTTTTAATTTGTGGGTACTAATGTGCCTTTATCAATTCATATACTTATTGTACAGACGCTAGCACATCAAGCTACCAGAGTCGGTCAAATTTTCTCAATCAACTTGCTTTAGCGATAAAGTTGAAAATCTATTAAAGTTTGACAGATTGTAGTAGCTTGATGTGCCGTCTGTACAGTCAACAGCAAAAGTAGATGATCAAAATCAGAAACTCAATAGGTACTAATGAACGGGGTTCGCGTCAGAACTCTGCCACACAGCCACACAGTCTCTGCACACAGCTCAACAACAACAACAGCTACAGCTCTGCCATACAGTTCTGACGCGAACTCCGTTAATTAGTATTGAATTTCTGATTTTGATCATCTACTTTTGCTGTTGACTGTACTTACATTTTATGTTTACACTGGACATCACTGACATCGGTAAAAGAAAACCTGGACTTTTAATTAGTTAATGTAGGTAAGTCTGAAATTGCCGATCCGCCTTGTTAGCGCTGTGATCAATGCTTATGCTTTCTCAGTATGAGAGGTCTTTCTTCTGTAGTGGGACAATTACAGGCTAGTATTATAGAATTTTACTTCAGATAGGTACCATGCAGCCAAAACCGAATAGTTGTTTTAATCAAGGACTTAAAACGTTACTCAAAATAACTTTACGCGTAGTTCCGGTACCGACAATGTGTTAATGTTTAGAAAACATTTCCTCATAGACCAGTCGTTTATCCAACATACAAAAGGTAGATGACAAAATACTGGTCTTCAAAGTTAAAGCAAAACATAACAAAAAAAAACCGGCCAAGTACGAGTCGGACTCGCACACGAAGGATTCCGTAAGTACCACAAGGCAAAAACGCCCAAAAAAAGATACACACTATGAAAATTTCAACTGTCTACTTACGGTTCATGAGATACAGCTCGCTGACAGTCAGACGGATGGACGGATAGCGGGGGCTTAGTAATAATATTTTTTTTTAATAATAAAAAAAATTATTCATAAGTTCACATAAGTATAAATTACATAGGTAGAAGTTACAAAGTTACATATTAATATTATGAGGAAAATATTAAACTATGCCTAAAATAAATCTAGTGTATAACTTATATATTATATTGGTTAAAAGCCTACTGCGGTGCTATTCTGTAAAAATCTCACCGTGAAAACTTAGGTGAAGTGAGCGTGGAGTGAGCTGTCAATAGTGTCAATTCCTAGCAAAAACAAACTCACTTCACTTATGTTTTCACGGTGAGATTTTTACAGAATCGACCGGCTGAATTCAATAGTGACCTGCCTGATGTAGGTTTATTAAAACCTGTGTTTCAGGCCATCATAGGATTCCCGTTGGCACCCTTTTGGGCACGGAACCTTAAAAAGTAGTAACAGTATAAGTCTATCAATAAACTAAGCACCAACCGTGGGATTGAATGAAACTAAACATCATATACGTAGATTTCATGACACCACGCACGGACAAAAACATCTCAAATTCTGCGTTTTCAAAGCAAATTCTGTTATTACTACAGTGTTCCTCCATATACTCGAGTATTGGGGACAGCTGTCTACATCACACAACTTTACTTACTGACGCTACCGTTTGTTACTTTGATAACACGTTAGCGATAGTAAGCATAGTAAGAAGACCCTTAGGTATCTTACTTACTTTCTTGTGACTTCAGAAGATCAACTTTACGATACTTACAGAACTTTTCGATACACTTTTGACATTCTATTTGCATGACACGAGACCTTTAAAACATAACATATCATCACGCCTATCTCCCAGAAGGGTTAGGCAAATTTGTATCTTCAACGTTATTTTTAGTTTATGCGAAACCTGAATATAGTTTGTTCAGAATAAGTAACTGAATCGATTCCAATAATTTTTACCCCATGTTATATTTTGTCCCAAAAATATTTAAAAAAGGATAAAAGTTGGACACCGAGCGACAACCTACTTAGAGGTTAAGTACCTAGGTACTATTATGAATGAGCGCAAGACGGCGCGGCGCGGGTGAGCATGTTTTTGTACGGACAAACAGGTAACTTAACAAGCTTACAACTTTGTGATTTTTCATGATACAGTTTTGAAATTTTGTACATAGATAAAAATAAAAATATACATAAAAATACTAGACACGTGTTTCGGGTTTCGCACTAAAAATAATGTTGTATTTCGCCAGGTATGTTTAAGTCCCATCCCATGTAATATGGTGGGGCAAGCGTATTGCCATCAACTGGGCCTGCTACTAAAAATTCGTAATAAAGAAAACCCAAGAACACTTTTCTCGACCTGGGAATCGAACCGCTACTTCTAGCGCTGGGCTACTGTACCACTAGTCCAACAAGGCACTTTTTTTTTTATTCCCGTCTTGGACAGGCTCGAATTTGACCACTGTCTTGCCTGATGACAAAGATGTAATGGAATATAGTTTACGTCAGTCGAAAAGTAACCTAATCTTTTGAGATATAAGGTGCATAATTCGTCATCATTCTCTTACCCTTATCCCAATTATATTTGAGGTCGGCGCTTCATGGTACGTATTCGCAACGATAAATGACAAGATAATGATAAATGGTAAATGTTTGTTACTTTACCATACCGATCCTCGTTTTATATTGAAGCAGCATTTTCTTCGATCTCTTTGTTTGGGTACGTGACACTGGCAAAATACATAAACCACCTCCTCTACATAAACCACCATGTTCATATTTTGGATAAATTCCTCTTTTCTGTACATTTCAGTAAGTTAGTTAAAAACGGACTGTCTATTTCAGAAAATTTATTCTGAAATGTATACAAAGTTGTAATTGAAATAACTGAAAACCTCTCTGAAAATTGCGAAAAAAATCAGTAGTCTGTTACATACTTACATTATTTTGTCGAGTTAAGTATACGAACTATGTATTTTATTCATTCATTTTTATTTGGTTAGACACACTAGCAGCTAATTAGCTGATTCGTGTGTATGAAATAGCTTGGAGATGTTCAATCTGTCCAGTCGATTCTTAAAGCAGTTCAGTGTGGGAGCCGTCACAAATTTTAATTTTTTAGTCCAAACAATAGATTTTTTTTGTAATTAAATAATTGCTTCATATTTTGCAATAAATTACCAGCGTTGTGTCATCACACTTCTCTTTCTTTTCTATGCAGTCCGACAGTGACCGCGCTTTAGGTCATGTAAGACAGTAAAAAAGTCAGATGCTCCATACAAATAATACAGTCGGAAAATGTGCTTGTAGAATAATCAGACAAAACATCAGAATAATTGTATGTAGGTATATATGGTTATTATTGTAAAAAGAAAGTTTTTAGAGGTATCTTCATGAGTATTTTTTTATCGTATCAAATTACCTAGTTGTATTATGTTTTCAACACACTATCTACCTAGCATATATCCTGAAGAATATCATATATTTTTCTGATTTTGTTTACTGTAGTCGATCATATACTTTTATTGTTTCTAAAACTTGCATTTTTTGCGTTTAGGTCCTGTAGGCCCCCTTAGGTAAGAGGTTTCAGTTATTCAAATACACCTCGTATATTAGGCACTGGTAAGCGTGGCGGCACAATAAATGCATGAAGGTAAATTAGAGGCCCGGGACATAGAGGCCAGGTTCCACGCGCGCCTCAAAGAGATGTCAGCATCGAGGAGGGGCCTGCCGGGTCAGCGGGATTGTCCGAAAGGGTTACCGCTGGCCCGGAACATAAAGGGCTAAGGAAGGAACACGGGTGGGTTTTAGTCAGTAAGAGTCTGACACTCCCTTCCGCTCCACCCAGAGCGGGAGTGGTCATTTGATGATTTCGCATCCGAAAAAAAAAAGGAAAAAAAAAAAAGACCCGGGACGTAACTGCAGGCGAAAAATAAGACGTTTTCTATGAATGAAGAAAGAGTTGATACCATAATTAGCCTATACTGTTGCCACTGCTAGGACACAGGCCTCCTTTCTTCGAGAGGGAGTGGGCTGTAATCCACCACACGGGCCCAGTGCGTGTTAGTAGATGTCACATGTCTTCGAATTTTTGGTCCTTGGACATGCAGGTTTCCTCAAGATGTTTTCCTTTACCGGTTTGAGGGCAGTGGTGATGAAGTTATTTACACATAGTAAAGCGCCTGGCTGGGTTTGAACCCACGACCTACAACTAATAAGTCGGGGCCGTTACTACTGGGCCACCACTGCACCATCATTGATAGCATTTTTCTCAGTATTTAGTAAAAGTAAAGTACAACGCAAAAAGTACCTACAAGCAGTTTGTTAGTTCCATAGAAATGTAAATAGAAATATTCTTTCTTCTATCTATGGTTAGTTCTTTCAAAACTTTTCCGTATGGCTCCGTAATATCTCGGAAAACTTAAACTTTTCTAGAAACACTCCTGAAAGAAGCGATGTCGTCATTTACGTTCAAAAGGCATCTTTAAAATATGTCGTTACACGTTGTAAAGTGGACAGCATTTTACTTCCTTACATATTGTATGTGAGGTAACTGAGGGGGACATAGAGACGAATCCTCCTTTGTACGCTACATTATACATGTAATTTTCTCTTAGCTACACGTGTTTTATGTATACCACAGTGAATGTTTTTTTTTTCATTACAACTGAGCATAGCAACACATAATTAAGCATACAATCGCGATTATTGGAGTCTTTTATTGCCAGATTAGCAATTTTCATTCCGAAACTTCTTTATTTCTTTTGTAAGTACCTATAGAATTTTAGACTTACTGAAAGAATATTTTAATAAAGATTTTTCATGTCTATCTTTCTTTACTTTTGATGGTGAATAAGTCGCATGTGTATCACTTATGCTTAAAATACTTATGTCATTGTAACATCGTAAACCAGGTAAACGTTCAGTAGCTACCTAGCGTACCTACCTGACGACCAATTACCTACCTAACTAATGAAATAAATAATTAATATTCATTGCTCGGATTCCCGTATTCCTGTAGGCATGTAAATGAGCATAAATATTACAAGTTGTAATAATAGATGCATCAGAATACCTAAACTATGCTCAAAGAGAAGCTAACAAACCGTAAACATTTATTCAAATTCAGCAAAACATAGCGTAACAAGTTTCATAACGCTTCAAACTAAACTCCATTACCTGTCCGTAACGACCTATAATTCAAATGAATGTACCTTGAGCGGGAAGACCTAACTATGGGTGGGACTACGTATTGGGCGACGCTCCCTCGCGCCATAGGCAGATGAATAAAATTGGTGACGTTTGACATGCAGTACTAACAATGTATGGGCAAGAGCGTGCCGTTCCATTCTCGCACCTATGCTTTGCCTGCTAAGAACTAGGATACTCTGCCTCACGTGCACATTTGTACGCAGCGGCGTGCTCCCACCACGGCGCAGGCGCGCCGAGATGCGCGCGCATATATTCACCAACGCTTCGCCGGAACACCAGTCAATCCTTAGATCGCTAAGCGAAGCGATCGAATCAGTTCAGCGAACCGATACATCGCACTCGAACAACACTACACTCGTTTGCGCGCGTTACACAGCGTTCGCGTCAAGGGATTCAAATTAAGGTATTGTAAATAAAATATTTGTTTATGATAGGGTTTTTTTTTTAATATTTCCGAGTGCGTTCGGTGTGGTGCATGTTGTATGTTGCCGGGTGGTGCGTCGTGCTCGTGCTGGGTGTGGAAACTCCCCGGCACGTCAGCACGTGCCCGCGTAGTGCACGCGCGCTCGACCACCTCCTCCGGCTGCAATGCGAATTGCATCAGCTCCGACCAAAATATTTGTAGTTGACACCAAATGCGCTCGCGGTCTACATGCTTTGCGAACTTTTTATATGGCGAAATTACTAAAACAAATTAAGCGCAGTCGAACTGTCCCAAAATTTATATAACATGTTACGTTTTCAACACGTAACTACTCTTAACTTAAATATTAAAATAATTTACAACAGCTAAGTAGTAAGTACTGCACGTGAGTTTTCTGTCATACATAGCATAAAGTTTTGTGAGCAACTCGGTTGGGTTCATAAGAGAAAACTGGATCGTAACTGGTAGGACAACTCAAACCTGTCCCAATTACAAAGGACAGGAATTTTAACTTCGAAAGTTCTCATACACGACCAGGTTGAACTATAGCATATTAATTTTAATAAGGTGCAGATGTAGGGTATTATGAATTCGTAAGAAAATATTTTGACTACAAGTTAATTCTACGTCGAATTAATATCAAACAGCGTAATAAAAGTTGTTTCGTCTTATGGTAATTTTATGAATAACGAGGTAAACAATGAATAGGCAACGTCTTGGAGTGGAACTCGACTCTCAGCTAGCTTAACAACAACAACAGTTAACACATTAGCATGTCTAATTATAAGTTTCTATGTAGCAACTAAGTTATGTTTTAAATGCAGCCCTTTAGTTCTGCGTGTTGTGGACATATAAAAACGGTATTCAAAGTAGAATTTCTAATGATAGCACCTAATCGAACAGAGTGTAAATTAAAAACACGTAGTATGTAAGTACAGTAGTTGATAAGAAGTCGAAATACTCGTAATAATCGATAGAGGGGCAGGGTCACTGTATTATTTATTAGTAGATAAAGTGCCTGTCTACCAACGACTCATCATAGAACGACACTACAGGAACTTGGGTGCCATCTTGCCATGCCAAAAGTAAATTCAAGTAATGTGTTGGCACCAACAGCCCTGCATACTCTATTAGCGAACATAGGCGCGATGTTATGTGTGCGTAAAAATAGATGCTTATCGTTATTGGCATGTGTTGAAACATTGCTTGCAATTCGTTTGGTTCGTAGAGTAAAAAACGAGTAGTTTTCCAACTATTATTCATCGTAGTTAACGGTAAATGAAATAGCTTAGTAGATCAACCTTCGATGTACTGATTTCATAAAGTTCCAAATATGTATTTGCTCGCAAAGTCTTCATTCGAGATTTTATCGTAAAAGTTTAAAAAGTAGTTTAGGCTCAGCCTGAAAATTTTTCTCCACAAATCATTTTTAAAATTAAATTCTGTAATCCATTTTACAGAATTTAATTTTAAAAATGATTTGTGTCTCGTGTCATAATAAAAAAATAAGCTAGATAGAGTAGGCATTTCCTATCTGACTATCCCTGGAAGAAAGCGAAACAAACTCAAGGGCAACAAGATTAAGTGATTTTTTGATTAAGAAAGAACAAAAAAATTAAAATATTAATAATAAATCGTTTATTTCTTAATTAGAAATTACAATTTGGAGGTATCGTTGGTCCCAAACTAGGCACAAAAAGAAATGACCTAAATACTCACAGTCACAATAATAAATTAAAGTAATATACTTAGGTACCTACTACCTTTCAAAGTAAATATTCAATTAATTTTTTATGTAATATTTAGCCATGTCAATGTGTACAAAAATGGTAGCTATAATTATACTGATGATTTGGCACAATAATTAAAATATCAAGGTTTTAACACAAGGCTTAGCAGAGCCAGCAGCTCAATCCCAAGCTTTTTGTTTTCTAAATCCGTCTCCTGTAAAGTTAAATATTCAACGAAAAGATCAGAGCGACTAAAGCGTTGTGATGCCAGAGCTATCTCTCAATGCCACCACAAACTTTATTTACTGCTGTACAGTTTCGGCTTAGTTCTGAATTTAGGATTTTCAAGAGTAATAAAACGATAAAAAAGTGTACATGTGCCGGATGCGGCCCGCTGCGTGTTCAGTGTTTCAGTCTGTTCAGTGCGGGCAAGAGGTACTCATATTCTCGAGTAGTGCTCTATCGTACAGTGAGCACCGAGCGCTCGCCTCTGGGAAGTCCCGTGCAATAAAAACAAAGAAAATAAATGAATCATTCCTTCCTCCGTCGTACGGTCGACAGGTAAATAAACTTATTTATTTTTGGGCCCAAAACCTTCAATCGATCGTCTTATTTCTATGCTTGGAGCGCTACCTGCTCCCAAAGTGGATCATCCGGCTTTTTACCTAACTCCGAAATGTTTTCATTATCTATCGAACTAATATTTATGATGTCTATAAAGTTTGATTTCTTGTGTTTGATATTTATATGTTCTGTAGTCCCTTCGTCGCGTCGCGTCGTCGCGTCGGAGCAAACTGTGTCAAGGGCTCTTTACTCAAAAGCCGTGCACGATACTTATCGAGAGTATAATATCCCCATACTAAACTATTAATTCCAACTCTCAGCGGGATGTCAAAACCAGGACATGAACAGACATTGAGTTTCATTCAAAACATATCTATTAAATAAATTGAAATATGAATAGATTCAGTAACGAAATTGTACCGTAACCTACCCAAATACATATGTACCAAATATGATGTAGTTTAGGTTAGTTTTTTGTTTTTTTTTTTGTGTTTTTTTTATTAGGTTTATGACACAACGTGTATTTAAATAAAATATAAGTTTGCTTACACCGGTACTATAATAACACGTGTACGTGTAGGTATGTAAATGTCCCAGACGGATTGTCGCGTCAGCTGTTTTACAAACTTTTAGCGGTTTTTCATAAATATTGAACTATTACCTACTAACGAACTAACTACATAATTAAAAAGTTTACGGAAAATAGATACTTATAGACAGTTTTAACTAGGTAACTAACTAATTTACAAATGACACTTAATTACTGTTTGTCCAAAGATGTTTGCACTTAATTACTATTTGTCCAAAGATGTTTGCTGATGTCTAGAACTGAACAAAATGTTCCGTATTTAATTATTTGTTTGAAGAACTCGTCTAGTCCCATGGTAGGCTACATTACGTGTGACATTGTTTTAATTAAATAACTTTATTGTTAGATAGACTAATATTTTTATAACGATGATTTAATTACCATTTAATGAGAAATTTATCTTGTTGTAACTAGGTTGCGTTCTTACATCTGTTCTTACACACTGAAATTTCATAAAAACTTAATATTTTCAGGATTTTTAAACCTGTTGAAAAGGCATTCTTATAACCCACGATCACCTGTCTGACCCAATTACTTACAATTCCGCTTTCAGTGTTCCTTGCAGTGCTACCGGTACCGCGTTGATACAAAAAGTACCCATTTAAAACGCAAGGTAATTACTACAGTTGCTTATTAGCCACTAGAGTTCCGTAAACAATTGCGTCGTTCTTGTTACGGTAGCCTCGACTTTAGAATTAAACATTTTAATTAATATGCAGCTGAATGTCCTTCGATGAGGGCCTCGTAACAAAAAAAAAACGGTATAGTAAAAAAATTGTTGTGTACCTAATCTAAGACTTCGGAGTGGTCAGTGTTATCGTTCAAACTAACACTTGTTTTGGCTGTTATCAGAACCCAACCGCGTTGTTGATCCCTTGACCTAAAAACGACTGCGATCACTAAGTATTGCATAAATTGTTAGGTACTAATCTACGAGTAAATTATCTATTTATTTCGTTAATCAGGTCTTTATTAACGATACGATACGACACATGTTCTCATTTGTAACAAGAAAGTCCGCAATACTTAATATTATCGATCGCATCTGATACCATTTCAATCAAGTGGAATCCAAGCATTGTCTTGGCAACCCACTTACTTTACACGGTTTATACCTATTACATATGATTGTGTATACTTACCTACCAAAATGTAGTACATACGGAATAATAATATGAATCTCAATGATATATATATAGGTGTTTGTTAGGATAACAGACGTTTACCACCGTCTGCTATTTTTATTAACTAAACTAAACCAGTTCAAGGGCTCGCCCGCTAATATTTAGGTTTTTTAAATCTAAAATAAGTTTTATTTCGTAATTCAGTTTTAAGAACGCTTTTTACACGTCTAAATTCGAATCATAGTATTTTTTGTGTTAATGATAACGTCATTTTTGTAGATATTATTCTCAGTTCTAATTATATCGCTGACTTAATTGCTATTAACTTAATTGCTAATTAAATTCCAATGAATATATATTACCTAATACCCGTAATACCATAATAATGTATACGCAGAGCTGCTCAAATATTTACAGTTTTTTACACAAAAAAACATTCTGAAAATTAGGAACACTAAGGGCCTGTGCACAACACGTTTATTAAACGCGCCGTTGACGCGCGTTTGTAGCGATACAGACGCAATACGCACGCGAGTCAGACGCAGCCTGTAGAGTGTATACCTTCTGTAGGAGAAAAGCGCGCCGTCGACACACGTTTCTAAAACGCGCAACGGCGCGTTTAAAAAACGTGGTGTGCATAGGCCGTAATACTTACTTATTAATTATCAGTTTAAAGTAGGTAACATAAAATACTGCAACTAACTTAGACTGAAGATTGAAATAATATTTAAACTTTCTCAAAATATAACAAAATATGATTAACTGTAGGTATAATTATTATTACCACATAATAATGATTGGGCAATGCAGTAATCATAAAGCGCCGAGCTCCCGGTGAGGTTGAGTATGAGTTCGGCTCCGGCGGCGTAATATCTGCAGGTCAAGACCTTGGGTGTCTCGCTAAAAGTTGATAGTTCCAGTTTGTTAATGACGAAACGAGTGGTACGCGAGATAAGCAAGTTTGTATTATTCCTCGACCTATATATGTATATAACACACGATAATGACATACCAAGCGACGATTACTTGAGAAAAAGTACCTACTACATTCGCACATTACTTATCAGCTCTGCGCTAGATTTCCACGGCAATTTCTGAAAGAAGGCTATTTCAATTTGAACAAGGACTATTTTAATTATCGTACCACTGATAGTTGTCGTTTTTAGTATATTTCCTTGTTCGTTTATATACTTATATAAAGGTCCAGCGAGGATAACTATATACTTATATAAAGGTCCAGCGAGGATAACTATAAAGTGCGCATAATTGAGATCGTCTTCTTTAGTAGAGTGACGTGAGAATTCTCAATTACTAGATAATAGTTTTCCACCGTGCGGCTACCTTGAGAATTATAAATAAACTCTGGAATCATACGGGAATTACAGCAAAGTGCAATATCATGTTCTTGAGAACCGAACACAAAGGTATTTGAACTGCATAGATATCAATGACCGAATTATTCTTGATCTTCTTCATACGCCGCTTTTATCTCCGATCTTTAAATAAGTGCGTAGCGTAGGCTACGATATGTTCTTTGTTAGCAACTACTTCGGAAAGGTACCTTGAGTCATTGTTTGGTTTTAAGATTCTGAAAGTTACACAGCATTTTCAAAACATAAGATTGACCAACAAAGGGCAGTACTTATAAAAATATATTCGTAAGTACTTAAATCTCAATAATATTGAGCATTTTCCACGGAAATATTTACGTGTATCTACGGAACTAGCGGGAGCAAGCCTAGATATATTTCTGTATTCGATCGGCGCCACGGGCCGGTTCATTCACGCATTATTTTTTATGCCGCACGTGAAACAAATATAAACACGTTCTAAATACTAAAAAAGTATGCACCCGTCCCGTCGGGCGAGCAATGTCAGCATCAGCTGAGCACACCGCAGCCAGCGGCCAAACACTCGTGCGCGGCGTGAACGTGAAACAGTCATCGCCCTCCTATAATGACAAGGCCAAGGACTTGAGAACTATGTAATAAATACTAAACAAAATACACAGCTGTACAGTAAAACACACTGAGTAATGTGTAGGTGTCAAGTCGAAGGCATGAAGCCTTTGTTATCCCATCGTTACCGGGCACTTACGCATGTGCATCACATAGATATCAACGTGACTAGCGCGTAGGCTTGAACAGGAGAACAATACTAATGAAGTGCCACTAATCAGTCAATTGTCACGCTCGGGTTCGTGATCCATTGTGAGGCAGCCACGGTCAGCATATTAACGACAAATCACACACTTTAGTACCTCTCCTCCGCCCGACAGCAAGGCATTCGTTCCCACAATGAAAAAATTGCGTCACTTCGGTTATCAACATCGGCATAATACAAATGAGCCATTACATTAACCCACATAGATATACTAAGAGACATGTAAAATGTCAACACTTGATAACTGGAGTGTGTACAGTACAACGCCTGATACGGAAACATCGATGCATTGTAATTACGACTGAAAACAGGAATGGCGGTGATCAATGTTTTATAAATAGTGCCGTGGCCCGTGGCACGATTTGGATTTCTAGTGCATTGCGTTAGATCCGTGGTTAGATCGTATGACTTTACTCATTTTATAACAGCAATTTGCCAAGCAACGCGCAATGTAGTCATGCTGCCAGCTTTTTGGTTTCTGGACACTTTTCCTGTTGACAGCGATGCGGATGAATTTTTTATGCCCAATGTTTCTTGGCCTTCCTTTTTGATATAGGTACTTGTTTAAACATAATGATATTATTATTTAAAAACTATTATTTTTGAAATTATGTAAATATATTATAAGCATTGGAGATTGATATAAGACACAGTGACAGTCTATGTTTATGACTGTTTCTATAGTTATGTCGATGTGCGATTGACATTATGATTGTGCTGTTCATTCACGGTCGTGAGATAGAATAGAACAATACAAGTTACACATTATGCGTTTTCTATTATTATCTCTAGTTGGCATATTACTAATGCTATTGAATGACTATCGCGCCATAATTGTCACTGTCATGACACCTATATTAACTTATATATTTATGAGTTGTTTCATTAAATATATACCTACAGTATCTGCGGCTATTGTATAACAGGATGGTGTCAGTTATAGTTCTCAGATGTTAAGAGGAAATGCGGTCGGAGAGACTCTTGAAAACTCCTAAGTAAAAAGTCGTAATTCGAGGTTTGACCCTCGCCTGTTTCCTCCTCCAATATTGGACCAATTTAAAAGATATATCATAAACTGAATATGAAGGATATAAACTGTGTCCCTATGTATTTCTTTTGTCATTTATAATTGTCAAATTTGTACACTAGGCCTCTGTTGACACTTTGACAGTGGTATAAATCGGCATTTTTTTAAGGTTCTAGTGCTTATAAAAATAATGTATCATCAAAAAGGAAAACATAGGGACATACAAGTAGTTAATATTTATTATTCTGTAAAAAATCATTGCTAACTAGTTATTAATTAATATTAACTAGAAATAAAACAGGCGAGAGCGTTTTTAAGGAGACACGACCACCCGCAATCTAATCAATTTCATTATGGGCCTGTAACATAATGTTATATGTATTCTTAAGTATTAGCAAATAGTCATAGAAGTTTCACGTTCGAGTATGTAGATACATAACTGTATGTAGTTAACACTTAGTCAATGACACCTCCGTTTGTTACCGACTGGTAATAACTGGAACAAAATGGTTCTGGTCTTGGAAATGTTTATTAATCGTGCATTATACGTTTGTACAAAAGATTCACACTAGTAACATTATTTACATAGTCAGTTTTCACCTGAATGAAATATGTTATTATCGTAGAGGTGGAAAAAGGAAAATTAACAGAAGTGCCCATAAAGTTTTTCACGGTCATACGGTGTGGGTATAAAGTAATAACCATAATAACGAGCTCTCTACTAATGTACTGGCGTCTAATCTGAAACGAATGGCGGCAAACTTGGGCCTGCGGCGAACATCAAACAAATTCATTCTAATAACTATTATGTTTATCGATCGGATGGCTTAACCTCGAGTTCTATCTGTGGGTTACAAAAAGAGCCGAAATTTTGTTTACCATTTGATAATGTTATGGAATATTTGCGTTTCTTTTCTATATATTTTCCGTAGATCGATAGTTTTTTTATTTCGATAGGTTTATTTTTTTATACTCCGCTACCAGCGGTGCTATTCTGTAAAAATCTCACCGTGAAAACTTAGGTGAAGTGAGCGTGGAGTGAGCTGTCAATTGTGTCAATTCCTAGCAAAAACAAACTCACTTCACCCAAGTTTTCACGGTGAGATTTTTACAGAATCGACCGGCTGTAAACAACAACATGTTTATTTTTGTCCCCATCAACAAAATAATCGTACAGCGCATAGCAATAATGATGATCGTGGAAGAAGCCAGCAGGTAGTAACAAGAAATTTTCCGTAGGTACATACTAGCGGGAATTTTCCTAGATCCAGTATACGTTTGCTAATAACCATCAGTTGCGGTACAAGATTCCTAGTTTATTTACTTACATACGTACAAATTACGCGATATGCTTTAGGTATTAGAAGCGCAGTCGCCATAGATATAATATGAAGATAGCAGGTAACAAGAAATTTTCCGTACTAGCGGGAATTTTCCTAGATCCACTATACGTTTGCCAATAACCATCAGTTGCGGTACAAGATTCCTAGTTTATTTACTTACATACGTACAAATTACGCGATATGTTTTATTTTAAGCGCAGTCGCCGTGTAGAATTATAGTGTTTGAGCTAAAATACTACATACTTAGTCGTTTAGGAAACCGCGGGCAAATCACTTTTTCTTAATGATGAAATACAATTAGTCTTATGAAATTTCAGTTTTAGGTATTGGTGAAATAATGACTTATGGTTAATCACACTAATATGTATTATAAAAGCGAAAGTTAAGTTTGTGTGTTTGTATGTTTATTAAAAAAGTTGATAAAAAAAATTATGGAGGTAGCTGACACCCTGGATTAAAGGCTACTTTTATCCCGAATTTCCCACGGGATCGACACTTATGCGGGTGAAACCGCGGGGCGCAGCTAGAATGTATTTTAAAATCGAAAGTTTGTGAGTGTGTTTGTATGTTTGTTACTTCCCGGACATACGGCTAGACCAATTTTGATAACGTTTGGTATGGAGGTAGCTGACACCCTAAATTGACACATAGGCTACTTTTTATCGCGATATCCCCACGGGAGCAAGTCTTATGCGGGTGAAACCGCGGGGCGCAGCTAGTATAGACATAATGTCTGTTCTGAATTCTCCTAAATGAACTCTATTGTGTTCTAAGTCAATATTGTAACTTTTGTTCGTTACCCCCATTTCCTTAAATGCCTTGTCTTTTATGTGGAAACCAATTGGTTATAATAATCGCCTGCGTCGGGCGGGTCGTCGCGCGCCGGGCACATAGTATTGCGTGTGTCGCGCGTCGTGAAGAGTGTACGGCAAACATACGCGTCACCGCAGCTTGGGCAACACGCCAATCGATTTCGACAAATTACCATCGTTGCTTATGTCAAGGGTCTGTTTGTTTTAATGACGCACAGGTAACTGTTGCGTACGAAACGAAACATGCTTTGTTAGAAAAACATTCATTCGTTCAGGTTGTGTTTACCTTTAGTAAGGTACAATGCTAATTGCATAAAAAGGAAAAGAAATAAAAAAAAAGAAAGTTTTGATATCTGATACAGAATCAGAGCCCGACGAAGTCATTGATATAAAAGTCTTTGACTTATCTCGGGACCCCGGGGTGTCGGACCTTTGGAAGGCGTATCGATACCAGGTACCGAAGCCAACTCGCAGAGGGCCTTTAGACAATTTTAAATGATAAGGAGGCACCAACCGATGCTTATCCCTGTATGTACTTACCTACTCTGTACAGTCACGAGCACCAATAATGTCAACACTTGGCAACTTTAAATTACGATTTCTTCACGAAAAAACGAATGCAACGTTGAAATACGACACTTCACATATACCTATGGGTTCGAAAATACTATGTTCCTACTAATAAAAAATTTCATTAAAAAATAACGGAGAAAATCGCCTTTGACTAAAGCCGAGTGTATATATACTTTTGCTCGTGACTGTACAACCCCCAGTTGGTGCAGGACTGTTGCAGAACATGGAAACAAAATATATTAGGCTATGGGTTTGGGTGGTTATAGTGGATCGGTTACCATAAACTAAGAAAGGATTAAGTCCCCTGCCTGACGAATGATAATAGGTAGGATAATATTCACAGATAAGATGGCAGGGGCTGACTAGTCACCCCCTGCCATCTTTTCGTTTTAAAACGGTCGCTAGCACATAGTGTCGTAGCGACAAGGGGGCAACATTTGTCTTGAGGTGCATAAGAGGAGTGGAGAGGTTCATTAATAGATATTATTATTAACTATTAGTCCAAATTAGTTGGCACATGTAACTTAGGCCTTGTTATTTATTTATTATTCATGTTAAATAAAGAACAAGAATATATTTTTTTTTGTGTCTTCCTAAATAAGAATTACGGAAAGGAAGTTACTTCCGGAATAAAGTGACAATGCTAATTTTCATTTACGCGCATTTCAATCATAGATATTTTAACCATAATATGTTTGGCCTTAAAACAAGTTTCTTGTATGTTTCCGCATTTATTTACATATTCTCTCAAAATGTCAAGGAAAATGTATGTAAATATTTTGTAATCAAACTTAAGCCGTCTACATAATAACTACTCGAACGTATATTCGTATCGTTATTGTAAAAATATACGCCGTATCAAAGAATTTTATTATCAACTGTTTTCACGACAGAATTTTACATTTCCTGTTTAACTACCGATACCTATTGGCTTTTATAAACATATTTTTTCCTCCTACAACATATGGATATTATTTACACTATCTGTCATACTTATTTGTTTTTTTTGCTGAGCTATAAGTATTATCATCGTGTTCGCAGCATGCGCTAAATGTTCTCTTTTTTTGTTACAGATTTATACGTTTTTACAAGGCGTGAAGATGGCTGATGCTCACGGAAAAATAGAAGGTAAGCTGATACTTAGTGCCCACTTACTTACATTTGTTGTTGATAAACTAAATCCATTAAGAATAGAAACTAACTTCACAATAAAATTACCGAAACGATTTTTGAAAATGATTTATTCAGTTTCTTATACTTACATACCTACTTTTGCTTTAACATGGTTTTATATGTAGCTATGTTACATAACATAATTAAGTAGGTACTTACTTGTGACGTTCTCCGACATAACCGGTATGAATTTTTAAGTGACACTCGTTCTAGGTAGAAACGTTGGTTGCGGGCTGAAACTTTTCTAAGCCTGAACCCAGTCAAAGTACCTTCTGTGTTCCATTTGGGATTTAAGTGTTACTTAAAACTCAAATACTAACTGGGCCAAACCAAAATGGAACGTTATTTTTGGATCCGAAACCTCCAAAGCTTGTAGTAAACTGAACGAGAGGAGTTTTGTATAGAATATGGGCCCATGAAAATTTGTTACACACATTATTGAAAAAAAACATGGCAGTTTGTTCCTAAAACTCAGATTACTGTAGTATTGTTAAGTTCACTTCGTTTAACCGGATTATCTACCACAATCAACCTTTTTGTTTTCTTGATAAAATAGATTATTCGTTCAAGTTCCATTTGTTAAACATTCGATTAAGCCGAAGGGTTATTCGATGCCAAAGGCAAGGTTTGCCGAAATCAGTTCAAAGTATTGTTACAAAGGGAATTAATTACAATGTATGTAGGTAGTGTCGGTTTCTATATCGGAATATTATTCTCACCTACCGCAGTCTGTAATTTACACTTTGTTACCTCTTTAGAGGAGTTAGCTACCTATCTGTTTACCTATTTATTTACTTCACCTACGTTCATTAAGTTTTTTTTCCTCCAAATCTTCGATGTGGTATAAATTGCCGTAATCACGACGAATTGATGAAATTGCAGTAAGTATTTTGTAGTATAACCTGTTCTTGCTAGGTAAATAAATTTTTCAATCAATCTAACGACAGTTTCTTGTTTTATGCCTGAAGTAAATGAGTTGTATGGTTATGTATTTAATTAAGGCCCTTTGATAAAAACAAAACTGTATTTTTTTACTGACAACAACAAAATAAAAAACCCCGTAGATTGTTAAGCCATCAAGATTTAAACTCTGGCGGTGTATTAATAAAATTCATTTTTAATTAACAGATAACCCGAAGATAATGTCGGGCCCAGTGCTCGTCAACTCACCCAATGCGGTGCTGTCCAAAACCCTGTTGGCAAGGTACAATGACCTCCCGATCCCCGCAGACAAGATTTTGGCGACGTACATCTGGATCGATGGTACTGGCGAGCATATGCGGTGCAAAGATCGCACCTTGAACTTCATTCCTAAGCAACCCAAAGGTAAGAGTCTTATTACTAAATCAATTACACCCACAATTGGCCAGTTATGTTTGTCCCATGTATTAGCGGGCAAGCTTGTTGCCATCAACCGGGCACACAGTAACTAGCGAACTGTGTGGGTGTATTAGCGGGCAAGCTTGTACCGGGCACACAGCAACTAGCGAACTGTATGGGTGTATTAGCGGGCAAGCTTGTACCGGGCACAGAGCAACTAGCGAACTGTGTGGGTGTATTAACGGGCAAGCTTGTTGCCATCAACCGGGCACACAGCAGCTAGCGAGCCGTGTGGGTGTATTAGCGGGCAAGCTTGTTGCCATCAACCGGGCACACAGCTACTAGCGAACTGTGTGGGTGTATTAGCGGGCAAGCTTGTTGCCATCAACCGGGCACACAGCAGCTAGCGAGCCGTGTGGGTGTATTATCGGGCAAGCTTGTTGCCATCAACCGGGCACACAGCAACTAGCGAGCCGTGTGGGTGTATTAGCGGGCAAGCTTGTTGCCATCAACCGGGCACACAGCAGCTAGCGAACCGTGTGGGTGTATTAGCGGGCAAGCTTGTTACCATCAACCGGGCACACAGCAACTAGCGAACCGTGTGGGTGTATTAGCGGGCAAGCTTGTTACCATCAACCGGGCACACAGCAACTAGCGAACCGTGTGGGTGTATTAGCGGGCAAGCTTGTTGCCATCAACCGGGCACACAGCAGCTAGCGAACCGTGTGGGTGTATTAGCGGGCAAGCTTGTTGCCATCAACCGGGCACACAGCAACTAGCGAACCGTGTGGGTGTATTAGCGGGCAAGCTTGTTACCATCAACCGGGCACACAGCAGCTAGCGAACCGTGTGGGTGTATTAGCGGGCAAGCTTGTTGCCATCAACCGGGCACACAGCAGCTAGCGAACCGTGTGGGTGTATTAGCGGGCAAGCTTGTTGCCATCAACCGGGCACACAGCAACTAGCGAACCGTGTGGGTGTATTAGCGGGCAAGCTTGTTACCATCAACCGGGCACACAGCAACTAGCGAACCGTGTGGGTGTATTAGCGGGCAAGCTTGTTGCCATCAACCGGGCACACAGCAGCTAGCGAACCGTGTGGGTGTATTAGCGGGCAAGCTTGTTGCCATCAACCGGGCACACAGCAACTAGCGAACCGTGTGGGTGTATTAGCGGGCAAGCTTGTTGCCATCAACCGGGCACACAGCAGCTAGCGAACCGTGTGGGTGTATTAGCGGGCAAGCTTGTTGCCATCAACCGGGCACACAGCAACTAGCGAACCGTGTGGGTGTATTAGCGGGCAAGCTTGTTGCCATCAACCGGGCACACAGCAGCTAGCGAACCGTGTGGGTGTATTAAGATAAGATTTATTTAGTTTAGTATAGTAGTGTAGTGTATACACATTGTGATGTTATGTCATGTGAATATGTAGGTACTATACTATGTGTCATGAAAAATATTCATCCGCTGCAGTCACAAATCCTGAAACTGATAAGTCATTCATGGAATCGGGGGTGAAAAACTCATAAACATGACTGAATTGACTGATGAAACATGGCACATCCATTGAAGCCAGTGTTTTATTACGTCCTCATTATCGAGCTAATTAGAAGAGTTTAGGTAAATTGTTCAGCCTTCACTGAGACGAGTGGCGCTGATCTGTAAACAAGATGGTATTTTACAAAACAAAACGGTTTTCTAAACTCCCAACCAAGTTGCAATTTCATTTTGTTTTCACAACGTTATTGTTTGATAAAGTGACCAGCCGGTCGATTCTGTAAAAATCTCACCGTGAAAACTTAGGTGAAGTGAGTTTCTTTTTGCTAGGAATTGACACTATTGACAGCTCACTCCACGCTCACTTCACCTAAGTTTTCACGGTGAGATAGTTACAGAATCGCACTGCTGAAGTTTAAAAAAAACATTCTTCTTGGATCTTTAACTTTACCGAAACATATTAACATTGTTTAGGACTGATTTTTTAATCATCAGATAACTTTTATCTAAAGAACAAAATATTATGTCAGTTACATACCTATTTTCTATACGAAAGTTGTGCAAACCGCCTCAGATAAATGTTATCTGATTTTGGAAAATCGGCCCTACGTCAATTATAATAAAACGAAACAAAAGATGTCACATCCAGTAAATCATGATAACATCCACAGTGTAAGAGCATTGCTCTTCTAGGAGTAAGGACTTTTTGATGAAAACTTAAAAGGTTTCAAAGCAATATTGTCCACAAGCAGTCGTAGAAATGTTACGATAGATTTCATTCACTATTCCTAGTTCATTGGAAAGTTGTTGTCCACAGTAAATTAAGGTCATAGCACATGTATCAAATCGAAAAGGGATCGGCCGACCGCTGGTTGATGGTGCAGCAGGCAGGCTGGAGGGGTGAGAAGGGCAAGGGTAGCCGGAGAGACGTAACGCACCGCACCGCGGTTTGTGAGCTTGTCCTGAGGCGAGGCGATTCCGATTACGTTACGATTCCAATTAGTGTGCGTTGCAGTAGGGAGTACAAAGAATACTGAACGGCTCGAGTTGATACGGTGCCGATCCCTTTCCGGTTTGATACGTGTGCTATGGACCTTTAAGTGTACACTGTGTGCGCTTAATATATCAGTTTAATTGCATTCTACACTTAAGGTTGGCTATTCTACCTTCCAGACCACGAAATCACCGTCTTAATCATGATTTTCATTACAGATCTTCCGATTTGGAACTTCGATGGCAGCTCCACCGGACAGTCGGACGGGCACAACTCTGACACGTTCCTGTGCCCCCGTCAAATTTACAAGGATCCTTTCAGACGTGGCAACCACATCCTAGTTATGTGCGACACGTATAAATACAACATGGAGCCCACAGGTGCGTTAAAACAAACTCAAACTCAAAGCATTTATATCAATTTACAGGCACCATTTACAGGCACTTTTGAGTTGTCAAGAAGTCGGTCAGTCAGAAAATATGAAGGTATAGTCGGACTTTTAATTAGCTGCAGTAAAATGACAGCTTATGTGTTATTTAAATGACTGAAATTGGCGCCTTTTTGTATTTTCGCGGCCATCAACCAAATCTTGTTTTTCTAGTACAGAACAGTGTAACAAACGAAACTTATTTGACATGCATATCTCTAAACTCAGTCCGAAATGAGTTATTAAGAAGTGTCATTTTACTGCAGCTAATTAAAAGTCGGACTTTAGTTGCCCATTTCTACTATCAGCCGCAAGGGCACATTCAATGAAAGACATTTTACCCGGTAAATGTTAGTTAGCTCTATGGTACATAGAACTCACATCTGTGCTTTATGCAATTATACAATACTAAGGAAATTGAGTTTAAACATTGCAAAGATAGTCTTATCAATCTTCAGCAGCTCCAACAGTATTTTCAAGTGTTAATCTTTTGTAAAAAATTAGCTGTGGTTGTAGAGCAGGCCTAGCATTGAGCCAGGTATTTTTATCAGCGATGTAATCCCCTAACTTATAATATGCCTTCCTGCATAGTGTACGTTTTATCGTGTATGTGTTTTTGTACGTCTTGAATTTTGTCTCATTCGGTTGATGAATGTGTGTGAACAATATTCACAAACAGATTTCTCGTGATTCCCTTTCAGCTTGTCGTGCAAGTAAAATGGGTAATAGGCACCTAAAGAAGAGTGATCTTTTATAATTATATGCATGGAAAATGGTCATTATTGGGAAATTAGTATTGCGTTCGCCTTCTGTCAAACTCAAACTCAAAACCATTTCCAATACTTATTTGGCTTTACGCGCCGAAGACCAAGTCGCGTTGCATTAGTCATCGAAGGTCCACAATCACAATTACGCATTTATGGACTATGGTAATTGTTTGACAGCGCACGACCGACCTGCGCATCGATTTGTAAACGTTAGATTAAATTAACGTAGACACAAATGCTCGTATGGAAGAAAGCCTTCACGAACATTAAAGGTCTCTTGTATGATTGACATTCATGTGGGAAATGTTGCCTTGATTGAGCAATATAGCGCTAAGGGTCCCCCGCACACGGGCCACCGGACAAAATGACGCCACCGGCATATTTCCTTTAGTTTTCATACATTTTTTTATGGACTCGCCGCACACTGTTGACGCCGGTGGCTGCCACACGCTACAAATCGTCGTTCAATGGTCGTTCTAGCTTCTCGTGGCGGCGTTTGTGGCTGTGGCCGGTGGCCCGTGTGCGGGGGGACCCTAAGGTAGCCCGCGAAATTCAAATTTTCTTACGATTTTTGCAATTTGCAGCACAGTCGCCTTAAGTTGAGATAGTACGAAACAGAAGCTCTTTAAATAATGATAATATTCTTCTACCAGACCAACCGTGTAGCCTACTGAAACTTTAATTTCAAATTGCTATATGATTTTGGTTTCTTTTCACAGCCACTAACCACCGCATTAAGTGCGCTGAAGCCAGCGAGAAGGTCAAGGATGAGGAGCCGTGGTTCGGCATTGAGCAGGAGTACATCCTGCTGGACACTGACCTGAGGCCCTTCGGATGGCCCCCGGGCGGTTTCCCCCCACCACAAGGCCCCTACTACTGCGGTGTTGGAGCCAACAAGGTGTTCGCCAGGGATCTAGTCGAGGCACACTACAGGTAACTAATAGAAAATTGATGCTATTCTAAAATATGGCATTAACGTCGTAAACTTCGCTTCTTAATTTTAATGGGCTAATTTTCTCAGAAATTCAATAAACAACTCATGGTCGTTTTAATTACAGATGTTGCCTATTTGCTGGCGTTCCTATTTCTGGAACCAATGCCGAGGTTATGCCCTCGCAGTGGGAGTTCCAAGTGGGTCCATCCGTTGGCGTAACCGCTGCCGACGACCTCTGGGTCGCTCGCTATATCCTGAACAGGCTCGCTGAAGAGTACGGAGTCATCGTTACCTTCGATCCCAAACCAGTTCAGGACTGGAACGGCTCTGGTGCACACACCAACTTCTCTACCAAAAAGATGCGTGAAGACAACGGTATTATGTAAGTGTCACAGCCTTTTTTGGACGTTATAACTTACGAGTATAATTATGACTTTAAAATAGCATTCGGTTTATGTGAGACAAGTATTCTTACATGGTAAACCTGTACGAGAAATCGATTGCAGCATTCGAGAAGTCGGTCGTGTTTTCCGTTTAAGATATTCCGGCATTATTTTGTAATAGCGGCTTTTTGTTTTCGACTTCTTTAAATGTTTAATTAATTTAATAGCGCCTGGTTTTCGCAAGATATCATTTAGTGAGTCATTCAATATTTTACTGGCACTAGTTGCTAAACATTGCGTTTTCAGTTTAATAATGTGACGTACCTGTGTGGTTACTTCATTTTCGTAACCTTTATGAATCAGCAACATTTGTGTTAACGACGTTATTTTTTAAATTGCAGAGAAATTGAGAAAGCGATTGACAAGCTGTCTAAGGTTCACATGAAACACATCAAGGTCTACGATCCTCGTGGAGGAAAGGACAACGAGAGACGTTTGACTGGTCTCCACGAAACAGCCAGTATTAATGACTTCAGCGCCGGTAAGTGCACGAACTGAATGTTGCTTAATGAGTTCGGTAGGTACTTCAAGTGTATTGGGCAGAAAAATAATGTTTATTTTTGTTTACAGGAGTCGCTAACCGTGGCAGCAGCATCAGGATACCGCGGACAGTGGCCGAGGAGAAGAAAGGATACTTGGAGGACCGTCGACCAGCCTCCAACTGCGACCCGTACGCTGTGATAGACGCTCTGATGCGCACGTGCATACTCAACGAATAACAGTGGCGTCCCCCCCGCCAGGCCACTCCTGCGACACGTGTCAGCTAGCGACCGCATCATCAATCCGTCTATTAAGTTCGTGCCTGGTTGCCAACGCAAGCTGTATGTACCTGCACCAAATGTGCATTATTAAGCCCTCTTCCATTTTAGTGATAGACATACATATACCACAACAACACCAAGTAAAACTTTTTGAATAGACGTTTACCTAATAAAGTAATAATTATATTCACTATAACGATAGCGACGACAAATCGAATAATATATTATGGCTTAGGTATTCAATAGAATAGTTTTTCAATTTACAATAGCTATACAGATAACTAAATAAAATGATAATAATTAAACAGACACGTGATAGAGGTAGTGCGTTTAAAAGGACCATATAAGATATTAATATATTGTATAAGTAGGTAAATATTTCTACGAATATTATGTGATATTTAAAAATTGTTATTTTGATGTTAAATAGTTTAATTGTATACAAATAACCACATATCATTATTTTTAACAAATTCATTTAATGCATAGCTGCAAATTAGTTTTAGTAAACGAATAACCTGAATGAGAACACAAGAATTGCTTGAAATATTATATACTAACAAGAGAATTAAAATGATTTCCGGGATAATAATGTTATTGTGTTAGAGAACCTACCAGTATATTAATGTTAAACGTGCAAAATTACATTTGCATAAATATTTTAGAGAGTATAATGGAATGGGAACCGCAGGAGCCTTTCAGAGTTCAAGCACATATAAAGTATGTCTAAACGTGAACACCATGTACACTTGTGTAGAGCACAAAATATTGTAATCCTATTGTCTGAATAAAATTATATAAGCTATTATATGTATAAGATGTTTAAAATTGTTTTGCATGCATCGGAAATTGGTATGAATTAACAAATTGTAAATGTATATGAAAGTTGTTATAAAATACGAGATAATATGAAAAATAAAAATACTTTGTTGTACTAAATATGCTATTATTTTGTTATTTGCCATATTTATTCCGTCCATTATAGCTATAGTCAGCAACAAAAGACGATTAACACTTCAGTTTTTTTAATCTCAGTTATTGAGCAAAATATTATTAACCTTCAGTTTTTTGTAATCTCAGTTTTGAACAAATATTTTGCTCAGTAGCTGAGTTTAAAAAATCCGAAGTGTTAATCGACTTTTTTGCTGACCGTACTTAACCTAGCTAGTTATACTCTTTTACTATTTGTCATTATCATGGTCACATTGACAACGAGTAGACCTTCCTATTTAAACCACAACAAGTTGAGAAATTCTAAATAGTAACATAACATCACACCTGTTATTCTCGAAGAATAGACAGAGGTGTACCTACCTATAGTACAACCACATTTATGATGGGGTGAGCCTATTACTATAAATTGGGCACAAATCCAGACTGCGGGCTGCTACTGAGAACTTTCATATGGAAAAATTCAACAACACTTTGCTCGACCTAGGAATCGAACCCAGGACCTCATGCTCAGCAGTAGTGCTTGCGACCACTAGACCAAAGAGGCATTCTATATAATAATAACTAACTGTAAAATGGTGATGATTTACTTAGCAATGGAAGGCACGTCGATATACCGCGGAATAACAAAAGACAAAATGGTTTCATTCAGAATAAAGTTTTCTAGGAGCACCTCCCCTCTAAGGTTCCTCAGTTGGCTGCAAAGGAAGGCCTCACGAAGAACTCTATAGGGTTCCTGACAGATTGTATTGGAGAAAGTTGCTTAGAATAAAAAGTATATAGGTATCTATGCGAGAAGCATAGAATGGGTCGAAGTGGCAGTGCTTGGGGGTAGCCTATGTCCAGCAGTGGACGTTTTTCAGCTGAAATGATGATGATGATGATGAAGGCATGAAGAGAGATTTGTATTTTCAACTCTTCAGCTGCACAAGTGGTAACAAGATCAGCACCCTAATTGCGTAACACACTATCAATCGGAATCTGAATCATTTTGAAGCAAATTGCTAAACCATTGCTTCATAAGTTCGAAAAATTTGTCTGCTCAACACGTAAATAACGCAATGAATGTTGTTGAACTGTCAAAATGAAACCGATTCCGATTGATAATGTGTAACGCAATTGCCCCACTGATATAGTTATCTAGTAGATACATAAACGACTGCGTGACCTGCTGAAGAGTTGCAAAAAATCTCCTCTTTTATTTATATTATTAAGTTCTTTATTTTACATACAGTAGATACCCCAAAAATACATAACAAAAAAGTAATTTAAAAAAATTAAACCGACTTCAAAAAGAAATGAACTCAAAATTATGAAATAACTTTAATTTCGGAAGTCGGTGTCTTGGGATCTGTATTTTAGTTTTTTGCCACCGACTTCCGAAATTAAAGTTATTTCATAATTTTGAGTTCATTTCTTTTTGAAGTCGGTTTAATTTTTTTAAATTACTTTTTATTTTGTAATTTTTAGTTTTTGCACTAGAATTTTACCAAGGTTTTGAGATGTTTTCCCTTTGACACTACACCCTTAGCTCGTATCAATACGCCAGGCCGTCACACTTACACGTATTAGTCCATATCTTGAAAATTACTGAACCGATTTTGATGAAACTTGCACTGTTCCCTAAGTTGAAGTAAATGTAAACTAATACAAAAAAAATGGTCACGATCCGATTAATAATTGCTGAGAAATGCGTGGACAAACATACATACATACATACATACATACATACATACATACATACGTCTATGAAATTTTGTATATTTGTTTGGAAGCCTTAGTAGATTGTCATATGTGAATATAATGCAATTCCAATAATATTACATACATACGTATCGAATTGATAACCTCCTTTTTTTTTTGAAGTCGGTAAAAAATAAATCAAACACTACAAAATATACAATGGGCGGCCATCTCGCTTTCTGCGATCTCTCCTTATAATAGCCCGAGTCTCCTTTATATTACCACTAGCAGCGCCCCGCGGTTCCACCCGCGTTTCGATCCCGTGGGAATATCGGGATAAAAAGTATCGTATTAATCCAGGAAATGGTATATCTTTGTGCGAATTTTCTTCCAAATCTGTTCAACGGTTTACGCCTGATTGATGTTTCAAACATCTTCACAAACTTTCACATTTACCTAGTAGAATTGATAATAACCATACCTAATAATATATTTATCCAGCAACCACCTAATCCAATTACCAAGCTTCTATTTCTAGAAAACTCTCTGAGCCCAGGGAAGTTATGCTGTATTAGGGTCTTGGGTGCAAGGTATCTACTCGACTACCTACTCCTACGCCAGAAGGAAAACGTCGTAAAATTCCCATGAGAAAAATAAGTTTACACCATAGTATGATACCTAATCGCTTTATCGAAGTTAGTGTAACGTAATTTATGAGAAATGTAAGTAGACCTGTAGGTAGGTATAGCTTTCTATGTATAGATCTTTTTGTAAAAGTGTTGTCCGATTTCAGCCGCTAAGTAGCACAACTGTGTTTTGATGTAAAGGATGTTTACAGGCACATGAGTTATATAAAGGAAAGAAAAGACAGAATATAATTATATTTATTTGCACAGGTCATGGTACTTATCCACCATGACCTGTGCAACTCATACCACCCATACTCAGAGACAAACCCGCAGAGAACTTTTTGATAGACTTTGGAGAAGACCGGGAAGGAAACCTACAACCTACTAAGTACACTCTTCTGCTAACCCCCTTACAGGCGTGATGTTATGTGCTATAATGTTAGACACAGTTCGACAAACCTGACGTACATATCCATGTAAGTATATCAGGTTTGTCTCTGAGTATGGTAACCCCTCCCTCTCGGGGCTCTGGACTCGCAGATATCTAAAGGCAACGGTCCCATCATCACTTCAACGTCCATCAGACACTTAGAAGCAAAGACTACAATATAATGCTGTATAAAGGTCATCACATTATGTGATGATGATGTGTATATTTTGCAACGCCATCTATCTATAGAATGCGGAATTTGCAACTCGCAGCAGTAGCAATGTAGCGCGGTCACTGACCTGTATTATACAATGTATGATAGAGGTCAGTGAGCGTGTGGTAGTCCACCGGACAGCATAGTTCTCATATGGCAATATAGATGGCGCCTACAACCAGGCAATAGCGTACATCATACAGACTGTGCATAAAAGTCGAAAGTAACGCCACCATCTTGTTTTTGACTGTTGTTAAAATTCACGTCAAGTCACATACAGTGCTATAAGGATCTTTTGGCGCTCGAATGACGTTGACATGGGGGCGCTGTTGGTAAACATTCTTGAAATTGTTTTGTGAAATGTAATGAAAAAACTAATTTTCCGATTTTGACGGCCTAAATTACAGCTTATTAAGGTCGTCCCAGACATTTGCAAAGATGTTCCAAACCTAAACGAAGTGTCGGATCTATTGACCAGTAATGGAAATGATGATTGTGATGAGTTGACAGAGCGTAACAAACCTGTCTTTAGCGTACCTAAACCTAGTCTCTGAACGTAATTTTTGAAGATATGCATAAATCCGATACTTGGCTTAGACCTGTCTTAACCGGAGACAAGGTCTGCCATTTTTTGTTCGCAGACAGCGACACCCGCCGTGGCTTGCGGGACTAAAATAATGTCATTACCTACCTAATAATATTTTTTAGCCGTCCTATGTTCTACCAAGTGTCATTGGAAACAAGGTTTGGCAACACTGATAGGGGCGTTTGTGATGGTGCCTGATTATGCGCTGTTTCACCATATTCATGGTAAGTAGGTATATTTTAAAATGAGGGTAAAATTGCCCCAGTAAATTGAAGAGTTTAGGTCAAAGAGTGGTGATTATTTTCTGAGAGACCTTCGCTTATTTGTGTCTGAAACGAGGACCTATAGTAGGCAATTTGAACGTGTTTGATCAGGCAACACAGGGTGTATTGTATTGATTACTTTAGTAGTCACGTTTACGCGGGCAGCGTCGCCCACCGCGCCAATTCATTTGAGAATATTTTGTATTATACCAGTCACAGACTACAGTATACCAGTAATCGTGTGTTCATGTGTGTCTCTCCGTTCGTAAGTCGAACTTTATATATATCAGATCAGATATGGCAACTGCAATGGATGGCTGGTCCAGAAAAGAAAAGTTATATATATTACAAGGTCTGAATAATCTTGATTTCGATAAAATGGAAACAAAAATACCGACAAGAACTCGCCAAGAAATAAAAAATGCAGTTTTACATATGGTAAATGGTTTGGCAGATGCTCCACGTGCGAAAACGGTGCCGATATCAAAATTGCAACACGTTGTGAGTATCACCTCCGACGATCCTAATAAACAACGTTTAAAAACCCAAATAGTTAGATTGCTCCCTAATTATAACTATGTACCACCAACTCAGTGCGTGATGAATATAGATGTCAGAGAACTCTTCGAACAGATAGCTAATGCTATCGAAGGGAAACCTGTAGTTGCTGATGCGGCCATCATGGAAATCCTGCATGTAATTATAGAAGAAGTTAGTGAACTCTGTGGTGGATACATTTCTCCGGAACTCAATGATTTCATAGCAAGAATCAATTCAAGCGCCATACCCATGCCGCAGTCAGCCGCACGAAAAGAGCAACAACGTTCTGATCCTGGAGGCATGCACGCACCAGCGAAAACTAACATTCCACCGATTTACACAACAGCGAATACTAACATTCCACCGATGTATACAACAGCGAATACTAACATTCCACCGATGTTCACACCAGAGAATACTAATATTCCACCGATTTACACAACAGCGAATACTAACTTTCCACCGATGTACACAACAGCGAATACTAACATTCCACCGATGTACCCACCGGCGAATACCAACATTCCATCGATGTACTTACCGGCGAATACTAACATTCCACCGATGTACTCACCAGCGAATAGTAACATTCCACCGATGTACCCACCGGCGAATACCAACATTCCATCGATGTACTCACCGGCGAATACTAACATTCCACCGATGTACACACCAGCGAATACTAACATTCCACCGATGTACTCACCAGCGAATACTAACATTCCACCGATGTACACACCAGCGAATACTAACATTCCACCGATGTACTCACCAGCGAATACTAACATTCCACCGATGTACACACGGCCAGCGAATACTAACATTCCACCGATGTACGTACGTAACATTCAACCTGCTACGTGCGAGTTTGAGCCAATACACACACCTGAGACGTGCCAGTATGAACCTGTTTACGCACCTGCGAACTACAATTACAATCCGATACACGCACCTCCTAAGATCATCTACAATCCCGCATACCCACCTGCAATGGGCCACTACAATGCGATGTATGCACCTCCAATGTACAATCTTATAACACCTGGGAATGCCAACTGTGTACCTGCACCGTGCGTTTATGATACGCTCTGTGTAAATACGCAAGGGCCCTTTGAACCATCAATGGTGCCTGCTCATCCCCCACGTCATAAGCTCCCGTTACGCCCTGCTGGTAGTGGTGCGTATCATGCTGAACCTAAAGGGCAGTACTGCCATGCTATGAACAGAAATGGGCAATAAGGTGTCATGGCGTAGCAACTTAGAACTTTAAGTCATGTTTTGTCAAAGAACTGCCTCTCAATCGGGAGAGGTAGGTGCTGCATAGTTATGAGCATAGCTCTTTAGAAAGGAAAAGACTGAGAATTTATTAAGAAAAATTCGAAAAAACAAAAATAAGGGTTTAAAACTTTGAAATGGAACTTTCTGGCCATTATTGTGATATCGACTACTCATTATTACGTTTAGTCGCCGAGATTAAGAAGATTTGTGAAACAGATTTGAAGTGTGAACTGTGCGTACCTACCTGTCTAATGTTCACTGTAGGTTTATCTTATGACTGGGTACCCCAGCTTATATAGGTAATCAGTGTTAATGTGCCAGTATTAATTATTATACATTCGGATTAAGGTACCTCCGAACATTTTTACGTGTAGGTGCACACGGCGACACATCAAGCCATATATTTCCAGTTTTAGCTGACCTCGCATTTCGTACAATCAGAGGTCAGCTAAAAGCTTACAGCACCCTAATTGGGTAACACACTATTACTCTCAATTTGAATCATTTTCAAGCATATTTCTAATCCATTGTTCCATATATTCAAAAAATGTCTCTGCCTAACAACGCAAATAACTCAATGAATGTTGTTGAACTGTCAAAATGAAACCCATTGCTACTTATAGTGTGTTACGCAATTACCCTGCTGGTTATGTATAGCTTGATGTGTAGCCGTGCGTACCCCAACTTTTAAAATGCATATTTAATAAATTTCAATGTGTCAGTAGTTATATAACGTACATTCGGAGTTACTTCCGAATCCAGTATTTCTGTCACTTTATTATTATTATTTAATTAATCCTCTTCCTTCTCCTTTTCTCATCGATAAATCATAAATTTTTTGTGACTGGTTCTTTCTGATTCTAGTAGATGTGTTAGAATAGTTAGTCATTAGTTCCGATTTGTAATATTTAAGCACCTATATACAAACGATTTTGTATTTCGTGCCCTAGGTACACATTTTTGTGATGCGCGGCTGCGACCTAATAATAAAATTATGATGATCGATTGTACTTAAGGTAAGTACTTAATAAGTGTAAAATTATCTACCGTAATATATCAACTGTATTGATATGTTATGATAATATATTTCTGATTAAAGACTTCATATTTATTGAAACCACGTGTTTATTTATTTTTTGCAACCCTTCTTAATTCTCGAACTTAGTCTACCGATAACTCGTCTTCGCATCCACCTGTCCCTGCCTACCCTACCGTTGCCGTGTTGGTGCTAATCTGGACGGGGACGAAGCTGTTATTGAATCCTTTTATACTGGGGTGCGTGTAGGAGCTCAACTGTCACTAATGAAATGAGACACAATAAAATTACTTTACTTACCCACCGCCAACGAGGAAAAGACTAGCTATAAACGAAAGAAACGTACAAATGATTGTAGGTCCCGTGTAAGTAAAATAGATGCATATTATATTGATAGCTGATTGCGGACTGAGCACACCACACCGCCGCCGGCTTGAACCTATACGAACTCGTTTGTCGCAGCGACAAGAGGTAGGTATCAAAGAGCTCGCTCAGTGACGCTAGCTTGGCGGGCAGAACCACAGACTACAATATAATATAGGGCAGAACGACCTATATTATATTGTAATCTACACTATGTATACCAACCGTGCAGCGACTGCTAAGGGTCTCAAGGTTGGTATACATAGTGTACGCAAACATACGTGTACCCAAAGACTACCAGCGAGTTATCTACCACTCGTCGGCGTCGACGATGCTAGCTGTAGGTACTGGCTGTACTAGCTCCTCGTTAATCGCGAGATGAAACAAGTACCTACCTATAACGATTAATTTCCCTAAAAATAATGTCATGTGTGTGTACGGAAATAGTTGGTATTATACTTCGTAAACATGTTGAAGGTACTATAATATCAATGTCATAAGATCGTTGTCACTCAAAATCACATTGACTTATATATTACTTCAAGTCAAAATTGACATGTTTATGTTTGCTAGTTTGCCATCATGATTTTTTTTGTATTGTAAAAATTATGGTGTCCGTTCCACAAAGCCACCAATGAAGAGTTGAAATTGAATGTAGATACTATTTGTTATGATTTAAACCCTTGAATCTTGTAAGATTCACCAAAATCATTTTGCGATATCCATAACACATTTAAGCATATATGTCTTATTATTGTTCTTGTTCTGAGGCAAATCAAAGTAAATGTGCGTGATAATCAAACATATACCTACCTACCTACCTACAATACAAATAGCTGCAATATTGATAACCTAAGTACCTACTTGGAAAGGACCTCGAAGTACATTTTTGCTAAACATTGTGATTTGTAGCTGCTGCTACAATCATATAATTATAAAAATGCTGTCAACTTGTGTTGTTGTGGACCACCGAAGGGGTTAGTACCTACCTAGTATCATCTACCTAAAAACCGCGTGCCAGGCGGGATATTCCATCGCCAGAAATTACGAACTTCCATACAAACTTTTTCAAAAATAACTCTCTCGACCTTGCACTTGCACCCTCTGCTTCTGGACGCTGCGGTTGAAGCCGTGCGTTGTTTGTCAGTGAGTGAATGAAATAACTTTTTGTTTTTTTTTTTTATAAGTGTATCTATCTATCTGATTCAAGGTAGGGTATCCTTTTGTTTAAGTGTAGAACGGTAGAACCTGCACCCTAATTGCGTAACACACTAGCAATCTCAATCTGGATCATTTTGAAGGATATAGCTAATCCATTGCTTCATATGTTCGATAAATGTGTCTGCTCAACAATGTAAATAACGCAATGAATGTTGTTGAAATGTCAAAATTAAACCCATTGCTACTGATTCTGTGTTACGCATTTACCCCGCTGGGTCAGGTCAGGCTGACATAGAAACGTGGGGATTGGCACACGAAAAGAGAGGTGGCCCAGCAGTTGGTGAAAACGGGGTGATATTCATGATCATGATGAGGATTGGTTACCAATGAGTTGTAGGTACCTTTTTCTGATTGTAATGATTGGCTGTGTAGCAGGTACCTACTTCTTTAGGCACAGAATACATAATAGTATGTGTTAGGTAAGTATCTACCATCCAAATGCCTTTTCACTGAACTATATTTGATTCCTACTGAATCTTTGAATCTTTTGAAAGAAGGACGTACCTACTTTGAAATTTTCAAAGTGCCTTCATAGCCTAACTCATTGAAAAGTCTGCCTAAATTACTAGAACATAATAAACTTGATTTTCCTTTTCAAAATGTTCGAGAACTGAAACTAAGTAGCCTACCTCCCTCTTAGTAGGTATTTATGAATCACACTAACATTATAAAGGCAAAAGTTTGTGAGGGGGTGTGTTTATATGTTTGTTAGGTACTTCTTCACGCTCAAACGGCTGGAACAATTTGGATAAAATTTTGTATGGAGGTAGCTGACACCTTGGATTAACATTTTCTATCCCGATATTCCCACGGGATCGACATTTGCGCGGGTGAAACCGCGGGGCGCAGCTAGTAAATAATTAATGCTGAACACACATGTTAACAGATGACTTCATAAAGGACGGAAACACTGTACGAGGGGATCGAATTGATAATCCGATTGAAAAGTACTTCGACCTCCCACTGCCTGAAGACAAGATTCTGGCGACATATATCTGGGTCGATGGTTCTGGCGAGCATTTACGTTACAAAGACCGCACTTTGGACTTCATTCCTAAAACGCCTAAAGGTTTGTGTTTTAGGTCTGCACACGAGGATGATCAAGCTATAATTTCCAGTATAAGCTGACTTCTCAAACTCAAACCCTGGTTTGCATGGTTTGCATGGCATGGATATACTTACCTACATAATTACATATTAATCACGCCGACATCATCATCTGCCTAGCCTTTTTCCAACTATGTTGGGGTCGGCTTCCAATCTAACCGGATGCAGCTCCATGTAGAATACCAGTATTTTACATGGAGCGACTGCCTATCTGACCTCCACAACCCAGTTACTAGGTAATACGATACCCCTTGGTAAGTCTGGTTGTCAGATTTTCGGGCTTCTGACTACCCGTAACGACTTTCAAAGATCCACGAATGACAGCCGGGACCAACGGCTTAACGTGCTTTCCGAGGCACGGAGGGGTCACGGTATGTACCCGCGGCAAGCGCAGCTTAATATCCTGATCGATCGACCTGTGCGGCTGTAAGTTATTATTTAGCCACGGGCCCCCCAATTAATCACGCCGACAAAGTGGTAAAATAAACTCATGAAAAGAATCGTCTAGCCCATGCTGTGGGGGTATCGTTGTTATAGGTCTTGCAAAAATATTGCGGGTTTGTGAAAACAATTTTTCGATTCAGGGATCCATTTGTAAAATATTTATGTTAGAATCAAGTGTCAGCCAAATTGTTGTTTTTGGATAATATGTGAAAAAATTCGGTTGTACCTAGTATATAGATATGTATCGAAAAAACTATCACAGTTAAGTATCTAGGCTTTACAAATTTACGAGCAAGTAATAGTCGACCAACTTAAATTTTTTGCAGTTGCAATGTATGGAAGAACATGATTTTCAACTACTTACAATGTTAAGTTTATTCTTGGGATAAATTCATTCCAACTACGGAACCCTTCATTGTGCGTGGTCCGACACGCACTTGACCGGTTTTTTTATTGTATAGATTTCAACACTTAACATGTGTCCATATTGTAAAAAACTAGGGCTTACAATATGCATAATAATAGGGAGTGATATGAAGATTCGAATGACGTTATTACGACACACGCTATTTCGAAAAAAATTAAGAGTGGTACGCCAGTTCGAAAACTCATAAAATCGAAAACCGCTATAACGAATGACGTTGTCGCGAACACGCTGATTCGAAAAACTGTTTGAATGGTACGCTAGTACGAAAGTCTTGGCATTGAAATCCACTGTTGTGAATAGCCTAATATTCCAATCTGAATTTGTCTGAGGATCGAACTCGCGACCCCGATAAAGCCTTAGTTTTGTATTGGGTTTGGGAAACAAGAGCAATAATAAGTAGGTACCTTTTATTTTAAGTTAACTTTTGGTAATGAGTATTATATACCACCTATAATTTTGATTTGTTGACTTCTGTGTTGATTACTATACTTACCTACTGGAAATTAAAAAGTTAACTTTTTAATTTCCAGTAAGTCGGGGGTCGCGAGTTCGATCCTCAGACAAATTCAGATTGGAATATTAGGCTATTCGCAACAGTGGACTTTAATGCCAAGACTTTCGTACTAGCATACCATTTAAACAGTTTTTCGAATCAGCGTGTTCGCGACAACGTCATTCGATATAGCGGTTTTCGATTTTATGAGTTTTCGAACTGGCGTACCACTCTTAATTTTTTTCGAAATAGCGTGTGTCGCAATAACGTCATTCGAATCTTCATATCACTCCCTAATAATATGGTGCAAGTTTAGGGTGTCTCATTTTACTAGTTGTCCGATATGCATGACGGACACTGAGCGAGACACAATAGAAGTTTAAATGTTATTATGCCTAGGGTCGTTTTGCGTCCCCCAGCCGGCACCCGGCGGCTTTAGCACAGTATAAAGATCATACAGTATTGTAACTCGGCCGTAACCTTGAAATAAATGCCTACAGCCGCGCGGTACGTAAACATGCGATAGGGCTGCCCACCTCCAGCATTCTAATTACATTTGCCTACTTTGTGTTTCCATTTAGTTTTGTTATTGTATTTTACTGTGTGTACATAAATAATAAAATAAATAAATAAATATAGGTACTTTTTTATATAAACAAATAAAATACTTTGTGAACTGAATAGGAAGTGTTTAATAAAAATGCGACTGTCTGCATACCGAGCGCATCCCGAGGTCGAGGCGCGTAGGTATAGCTCGCGTTTCGTCCGTTTGTATGAAGTCGAAATACTGTATATCTATATACCGTGGCTTTAGTGTGTACAGACACATTACATACAGACTCAATTAGACTAAGGTCTTGGGTACGATTCAGCGGGGCAATTGCGTAACACATTACCAATTGGAATCGGTTTCATTTTGACAGTTCAACAACATTCATTACGTTTTGAGCAGACAAATTTTTCGAACTAATGAAGCAATGACGCACGACGACGGCATGGTTGGCGCTGCATGCGTGTCGCGGGTTCGATTCCCGCACGGAACAAATATTTGTATGACCTACAACTCCTACAAGTAGTTGGTCCGGGTCTGGCTGTTTGTGTATGTGAGTTTAAATGTTTGTAAACGCACCCATAACACAGGAGAAAACTTAGTGTGGGGCAATGTTTTTTCTAAAAAGAAAGAAAAAAAATGGATTAGCAATTTGCTTCAAAATGATTCAGATTCCGATTGATAGTGTGTTACGCAATTAGAGTGCCGGTTGAGCATAAGTGCTCAGCAGTAGGTATAGACGCCAGCAGGTCAACCTACCCGAAACTGTCAGATTTTCCCAATCAACCTTGAACCTTATGCTTTAGCATTAAAGTCGAAAATCTATTAAAGACATCTGACAGGTTGTAGTAACTTGATGTGCTGGCGTCTGTACCTACCTACTTAGCGGTATTACATAAATTCCTTAGTCGGTACCTGCCTACTTCTTGTGTAACGATGACTGCCGTTGCGAGGGTAGGCAAATGACTTTTAGTAGGTAGGTACCTACTATTTCAAATGGTCGCTTTGCAGATAAGTTTACACGCATTATGGAGGCTTCGAATATTAAATTAATGGAAGAGATGCTATCGACAATGACACATTCTCAGTGTGCCAAATATTTGCCGCCTTATGACTATTTTCCTAGAAACCTAGACAATATGTATAAAATGGAATGCAGAATACGAACTAAGAGAAATATGAACTGTTTTGATGAAAACATAAAAGGTTCTTTTTTTTGTACTTTCTTACACCAACTAAAGAGTCAACAATGAAAGTCGATCTTAAATCGTAGTACCTACCTAATTGAGTGTATTGTTGAAAACAAAACAGAACAGATGGTAAATAAAAATTAAATAAACTGTGACCCGCGTTCTAATCAAAAAGATCGGTCGTGTTGTACATACGTTATCTTATCTTCGTGTTCATTATGTCATTCATTTGTTCGGAAAACCGCTGGGTAGGTAATTGCGTAACACACTAACAGAAGCAATAGCTTTCATTTTGACAGTTCAATTACATTCATTGCGTTATTTACGTTGTTGGCCAGATAAATTTTTGGGACATAAGTGAAGCAATGGATTAGCACTATCCTACAAACTGATGCAGATAGTGATTGATAGTGAGTTACACAATTAGAATGCCGGAAGGCGCCCTCTGTTGACGTGACCCCGCGGTCGCTATCGCCGAACAAAATGAACGTGACGATTGCGTTGGTTAGGACGCGGCCTTAGCCGTAACATGAAAAAAGTAGGTAAAAATTTGTGAAAATTTAGATCGATTTAGGGCCGACTTTTCCAACGCCAGATAATTTTATCCGTGAAATAATTTTGAATTTTTGACAGTTCTTCCATACAAAATCTGTCAGACGTCAATTTTATTCTACGAATAAAAATCGACTTTCGCTGCTGACCGTATTTAGCCAGTTGTAGCATTATTTTTATTTAATTCCCTTCCAGTAGGTTCGTGTAGCCACTAAGTACCTACCTACAGTTACGTACCTACCTAAAACATTTTTTTTTACATTAAATAAATACCCACATTGTATCTGCCTCTAGCTGGATTAAATGCCCCACTATTTAATAGTTAATTGGCAATATGTAAAATAGGTAAGTTTCATAAATCCCTCGGAACGTGAATCCATGCGGACACGAGGGCTTTTTGTTTCTGTATTTACAGCATTCAACCGGTTAATCATGACCATCATCTTTATAACAGATCTTCCGATTTTGTCCTACGATGGCTTCGGTGCTCAACAGGCAAAAAGACTCGATTCTGATCTGTTTTTAAAACCTTGTGCGATATACAGGAACCCTTTCAGACACGGCAATCACCTTCTCGTCATGTGTGACACATATGATAAGAACATGGAACCTACACGTGAGTTAAAACAATGACCGACTAAGGGCTGATTTTTCCAACGCCAGATAATTTTATCCGAGGAATAATTTTGAATTTTTGACAGTTCTTCCTTATAAAATCTGTCAGGCGTCAATTTTATTCCACGAATACCTACAATTTTTCTGTCGATTGAGAAATCAGCCCCTGGACACATTTTCTAGCATTATTATTTAAAGTTAGCATTATTACCTATTTATAGTTTCTATTGTTAGGCACTTACATGCCTAGCAATATATCTAGATACCTAGTTGTTGCGTTTCAGCATGGCGATAATGGTCATTGACCTACCTAATTAATTAGATATTTTTTAAATTAAAAATCCATACACTATTTTAATATTATAAATCCGAAAGTAACTCTGTCTGTCTGTATGTTACCTTTTCACGCCTAAACCACTGAACGGATTTCGATAAAATTTGGCAGAGAGATAGATTGCATCCAGGGGAAGGACATAGGATAGATTTTATCCCGATATTCCACGGGATCGACACTTATGCGGGTGAAACCGCGGGGCGCTGCTAGTCTAAAATAAATTGCGTTACCGTCCTGAATCAATATCAATCGAGATCCTCAACATCTTCCAATAACGAAAAACTATAGGTACAGTCAACAGCAAAAGTAGATGATCAAAATCAGAAATTCAATACTAATAAACGGAGTTCGCGTCAGAACTGTGTGGCGTCGAAGTGATTCAAAAATATGTTACTGTAAATTATACCAAACATTTACTACTAGTACAGCTGCCATATATGTCGTGATCAGTTTTTACTCCTATTGAATTTCTGATTTTCATCATCTACTTTTGCTGTTGACTGTACCTACATACCTAGTTAATTGTTTGGGTATTTTGTTCTTTTCATGAAAAAAAACCTCAAGGTTCTACAGTTTCCCCATAAGTAGGTACTACAATATACTCGGTTTAAATAAAATTATGTATAAAGTAACATTAATTGTTACCTACACAGGAACCAACCATCGTGTAAAGTGCCTAGACGCTTACAGGAAGTGCAAGGAAGACGAGCCGTGGTTCGGTATTGAGCAAGAATTCTTTTTCCTGAACAGCTCTGATTCATGGCCCTTGGGGTGGCCCAAGTGCGGCTATCCCCGGAGAGCAGATCATTACTACTGCGGTATTGGTGCCGGTAGGATGTTCGCCAGGGATATTGTTAACGCACACTACAGGTATATTTACGTAGGTATACCTCCTGCTCTGTGATAGGTATAATTGGTGTCACTGACTCTGGCAGAGCCACCATCAGGGATTTTAATTTTGATAGCACAAAAAATTAGTCGCTAATTAGTCGAAATTTGTCGCTAAATATCAGAATTTGTCGGTTACTGGTTCAAAAGTTATAAGGGTTTATAGGTGGCCGATCTGGAGTTTCCCCAGCAGGGCCACATTTATATCTCAAAAACTAGGGCACCTAGCGAAGATCTGTTTTCTCCCATATTTAGTCGCCAATTAGTCGGGATCAGTCGCCAAGTCACAGATTTAATCGGGTCTTAGTTTAGGAGATATAATGAGTTAAATTAGTAAGGTACAAGAGCTAGTCGAAGTTTTTTCGTGAACTATTCGATCTAGCTCTTGGACTATACCTATACATATAAACCTTAATATCACCTTTTCGTGAACTATTCGATCTAGCTCTTGGACTATACCTATACCTACATATAAACCTTAATATCACCTTTTCGTGAACTATTCGATCTAGCTCTTGGACTATACCTATACCTACATATAAACCTTAATATCACCTTTTCGTGAACTATTCGATCTAGCTCTTGGACTAGGTATACCTATACATATAAACCTTAATATCACCTATCCTAGTTACTAGTCCAACCTGTCATCATCCTCTGTCATCTATCCTTTGACTCAGATTTTGTTTGTTCCAAATAAATATGCTAGCTCTGACCCGTAGGTAAGTAGATATAATTTACCGCTCTCATTCAAATTTGATAGTAGTCCTAAAAAGCGGTATGTAAAAAAAAAATAACAATAAAAGGCAAAACGAATAATCACATCGACAGATCTTTAAAACTTGCCGTACTGTCTGAACAGCTCTCATGGATATAAATACCTACAGATGTTGTCTATTTGCTGGAATACCAATTTATGGCACCAATGCCGAAAGTGGGCCGAGCCAGTGGGAGTACCAAGTTGGTCCATCTGTTGGGGTGCATGCTGGTGATGACCTCTGGGTGGCGCGTTTTATCTTGGAAGTGCTTGCCACGGAGAACGGAATCCAGGTCCAGTTGGATCCTAAACCTTTCACAGACTGGGACGGTTCTGGTGCACACATCAATTTTTCTACCAAACAAATGCGTGGGGAGAACGGTATTGAGTAAGTGTTGTAGTCTGTTGGACTGATACCAATAGGTATCTAACCTAAATTTAAACGTGAATGCAGAGTTCAAACATGCTGTTTTAGAAAAAAAATTGTTGCACTCAATGAGCAAAAGTTAACCACTGGATTATTGATATCGATTTGCTTCCTCCAAAGTTGTTACTTCCAAATCAAATTCGGCCTTATACTGTTGTCTGGCCTAATTTGAACGGCAAATGCAAGGTAGGACGCTGTCAGGCTACCTTGAGACACAATCTTCGCAGAGTGCTGGATGAATTGCCGAGAATCGAGATGATGAATGGCGTGCGAGTGGAGATGCCTATGTCCATCAATGGACTGTTGAATGATGATGAAGCCCGAATTTATTTACCAAAGTACAGACGCCAGCAGGTCAACCTACCCGAAACTGTCAGATTTTCCCAATCAACCTTGAACCTTATGCTTTAGCAATAAAGTCGAAAATCTATTAAAGAAATCTGACAGATTGTAGTAACTTGGTAGTAACTTGATGTGCTGGCGTCTGTACCTACTGATTCTACCTATAAAATTCTGTTTAACTAAATTATTCTTAGTAGGTATGTACCTACCTAAATAATTGCAGGGAAATCGAGAAGGCAATTTACAAACTACAAAGGGTTCCTTTAAAACACATCAAGGCTTACGATGCACATGGAGGAAAGGACAACGCGAGACGTTTGACTGGATATTATTCAACAGAAAATTTTTGTAACTTTAGTGCTGGTAAGTGATTACCTACCTAATATTGATGACCTCTCCTGATTCTAGGATTTAAGTCTGAGCAAAAAAGAAGTAGGAACCTAGGTAGATAATTTTAGAATGCGGTTTATTTTGCACCATTCTCAATGGTGCAGATGGCCCAGGTGGCCCAGGAAAAGAATACGGGGAAGAATTTGTTTGCACAGCAGGAGTGTCGGCTAATTAAAAAATATAGAAAGGCAAGTAGGTACATGATGTTGGGAGGATGACTATGGGGCTGTCTCCACGAGCGAGAGAATCGCGGCGATTAACAAAAGGTTTATATAAAGCCAGTTGCGAATTAAGAATACTAACCCCGGAGTGCGTGTATGACCAGATGTAGGTATAAACGTAAGCGAAGCAAAAGGAGGATGAAAAGATCGTAGCAGGTGGTGTTCTGTAGGTTCTGCCGGGTTGGCATGAGCCATGGGATTATGGGAAGAAGGCTTGAGTTTATATATCGTCGCTTAAGTTCTAACACCGCGGAAGTCATTTTTTTGACAAAATACGTATTGTATGTCATTCGATAGAGAATCGCAAGGCGCATCGTTTGACGAATCAAACACGAGAGTTTGAACCAATGGTGAGTCGTTATTCAAAAAAGAAAAACACCGCGTGTGTCAGTGTTGTACAGAACGCCACAGCAACAGCGCGTAAGTCGGTTTTATTCCATAGTTAGACGTGTTACGACAAGTGCTTGTTTGAGGCTAAATAAAACGGATTTTTTGCTCTCCTGAAAAGTTGCGTATTTTGACTTCCGCGGTGTTAGAACTTAAGCGACGATATGTATGTAAAAAACTTGTTGATAGGTATAGGGGAACGTTACTGCAGTCTCAGAATACCGCGAGTAGTCGCCGCAGACAAGAAAGGATTCTTAGAGGACCGTCGGCCAGCCTCCAACTGTGACCCGTACAAGGCAATAGACGTTCTGATGCGTACGTGCATACTCAACGAATACTGAATAATAAACTTCAATTTAGAATCTCAGATAGGTAATTACGTAGTTTTAGACCAAACTTGTACCTATGTCATACTTGAGAGAGTTCAAATTCCAGTGTAACCAAAATTGTTTAGGGCCTTCTTCATTACAAATAGTCACACAAAAATCAAGGTAGACGTGACGCTAGAGTTGATTGTAATGTGGGAAAACTTAAACTATAACCCCCTTGGTAATAAACGTAGGTATTACATCAGATGATTATACACCGATTTCTCTCTTTCAGTCGTCATTAATTTGACTGTCGAAAGAAGAAGACAAAACGTTGTGTAAATATTGTGTAAAACGCTATCCAACGTTTATTAGTAAGGGGGTTAACTTACTGTATTCAAGTACAGTAGCCCTTTAGGCCAGTGTTGCCCCACGCGTGTCAGCTTAGCCGCAACAATAATTGTCTGTGCCTGGTTGCTATTGCTAATTGTAGGTAACTTTGTTCCTGAAATATTATTTTGCAATAATAAACCCTCGTTTAATAAAGACATATTGTTTTTTTTTTATTTGTAGAAAATTTAACTACCTATTGACGTATTGACAAAGGGCAGCCGGTCGATTCTGTAAAAATCTCACCGTGAAAACTTAGGTGAAGTGAATTTGTTTTTGCTAGGAATTGACACTATTGACAGCTCACTCCACGCTCACTTCACCTAAGTTTTCACGGTGAGATTTTTACAGAATAGCACCGCAGTTCAGTTTAATACTTAAAGGGAAGAAAAGGGGGTAATTTACTTTATACATAACATTGACGGATCCCCCCCCCCCCCACTGTACTGTTGGTAAAAAAAAGTGGTGTAGGCACTAAGATTCAAATTCATTTTCACGTCATAAAACAATAAAGACTATTTCCGGAGCTCCTAATTAAAAAAATAAACCCTTTTGCAAGGAAATTTTAGGTACCTATCAAATCTGATAAACCACTTTCTTGACCGTCCGTAGGTACACACGCCTTGAGAAGTCTTTTCAACCTATTGACAGGAGTAAACCTCCTAAATGAGCAGCCCCTTTCTCCCTTCTAGAATTATTCTAATACGTTATACAACCTTAGACAGTAAGGTACATACAACACAAATAATCAACGCGCAATGACATTCAGATATTTATTTATTTGATAACATCAAAAAATCTCTAAAACGACAAATCAATAAAACAGGTTAGATTTCTAGAATAAAATTAATAGATGTATGCATACATGCATTATCAACATAATCTATAGTTCTGCCAGAACGATCTAACAATCTTAAAATCATTCAGCTAATTACAATATGACCGACGTAATTTGGCGGGCCTGAATGTTGCGCAGAAGGCTGCGCAGTAAGATTTTTTAGGAACCAAATGGTGACATGAGGCGAGTGCGAGTGAGAGAACATGCGCGAAAGTTCTTAGTGCCTATGTTCAGGTCCGCCAAGTTACGTCGGTCGTATTGTACGTCAAACTAAGTAATAGTTCAATATGCCAAAGTTGTTTCATTCCAGATCAGCCAAAACAGTTCAATACATAGAACGCATTCATGATCAGAATAGAATTAAATGAATACTTTAAAAAAAATCATTATTTTGGAAAATGGGATATTTTTCGGTTGCTGAACAGTTGGCAGAACAAACCTCTTAGCGTAGCTACACATCTGCCGAAAATGAAGCGACGAATATTTCGTCTGCTTTGTTTTCTTTAAAATTATGTGAAGTTATTACAGCTTGACGTTGTCGTCTATATGTCGCAGCCAACTGGTTAAATTAGCCGTTTAGTTAACCGCCTGGCCTTTGGATGTAGTGCTCGCCTCGCACGCGGTTGATTACAGTTCTAACCTAACCCATTTGGTCGGGGTGCCCTGTCTAGTTACTGCGACCAATTCGGCTCGCGCGTGATTTGTTACAGTTCCAACCTAAACTATAATTGAATATCATTTAGGCCGTTAGTTGAAAGGCCGCCGCTTAGTTAAAAGGCTATTTATGGTAATAATATTGCCACTTCCCAGTAAATTCTGTAGATGTAGGTATTGATAGACTTAGTCAACATAAAAACAACAAAACGGTAGTCTCAATGAATTAAGATAGATCACTAGGAACCCAAATCGTAAAAATACTAGGAGACAATCATGTGTGAACATCACAAAGATAATTTATAAATAAGATCGCCGCATCAGCTCGACTCCGGATCGGTAGCTTCAATCCGATCATTCCAGCATTATTTCTATGTAAGTCTACACTGCAACGTACAGTTATCAGCATAGTAACAGCATCGCATGCGGTTGGTGGACAACCCGCAGTTACAGCTCTTACGTCGGGAGGTCACCGCGCTTAATCATTGCCATCATCATCAAAGTATCGGTTGATTTGTGAAGGTGACGGTGTCCCGTACGCTCTTAATAAGCTGTCACTCAGCCGTCGCCGCGGAGGTGCTGAGCCAACCCAGTTACACAACTGCGTTCGGTGGACGGGCTGGGTGAGGCGAGTCGATGAGTTGAGGCGGTGCTGATCCGTTGCCGAGCCGAGTGTGCAACGACCTTTACACATTTAACACCTATTGATCGGTTTAGATATAATACCGATATGTACACAACATAGATTTACATGTAGGTAATACTATTGATTTGAAAAATGTGTCATTTAGATTTTACTACATATTCGATGCTGTTTAGGTTTATCAAGTGCTTTTTGCATATACAGGCCGACTAGATTCCCAATACAATTCCTTATTGTTCATGTCACCGGCCACGTATACTGTTCCTGTATAATTATTATGTATATTCCATACCTCCAAACAGCATAGTGCAATGAGACCCTAAGGTGTCTCGTGACAATAATCTTAACAATTCTAGTCATTAGATTGAATATTAAAAATCTATTATAAATTGGCCTTACATAAACTAAACACACACTGTCGTTATTCCTCGAATTCAGAGTCAATATCGCAAAAGACAATAAATGTCACAGTAAACTTAACATAACCTCTCGAACTACCCGGCACAACGAGGCGGATCTATGACAAGTCAGCACTCGACGCCTTAACTCTTATTGAGAACCGTGTTTGCAGCAAAACCAAGCGCGCGTGTGTGTTCCTGATGCACTGTACTGTCAATCCATATAATATAGACACCTATAAAACTTGATTGAGTAATGTACTATTGAAAACTGTTAATTCTAAAGCTACATAAACAGAGAGTTAACTCAGTATATTCTAAACAATTAGCACACAAAAATAACACATTAATTAACATCGATACGGTCAACGGTCACGGTTATTCCATTTATCTACCCCAAAAAACCCACCTTAAGTTGAATTCGCGGAAACAAATGTCCGAGAATCCATCCTAATGCTATAAATTCCGTTTATCCAACTAGGCCTGGGGTGAATTCTCGGACATTTTCCGCGTGGTGGCTAAACGGAATAACCCAGCGGTTACATTATGATTACAATTTTATTTCAAACAGCTCTAACTGTGAAACTTTTGCCTCGACAGTTTTCTGTTGAGCCTAATCTCTGTTGATCTTCCTCAGACAATCTCTCCTAATATTCGAATTTATTTACACCTTCCATTAACGATTTTCATAGTGATTCGAGTTCCATTTGTAACATTTATATTTCTTTAGTTTTAACGTTATGATTTCATTATCATTAACGTGATTATTTAATTATTTTTATCGTCATTATTCATGGTTTACATTTAATTATATCCAGTGGCGTGCACTGGTTCTGGGATTACTTTTCAATGTTTTTCTTAAATGTAATGTCTTAATTCTACTTTTGGGTCACTGTTTTTTTTCCTGGAGTACTAAATTCATATTAATTTATTTAGGTTGTGCTGTGGAGCTACAGTGCTTCACAAGACCAGCCATTGTATGTAAATAGACAATAATTATAATTACTGTACAGCTATCAAATACAACGTAACGGAATCTATTACCTATATTAACGAATTAATTCAGGATGAATATACACCGGGAAATAACTATTTATTATGAATTTAAAATGTATTAACGTAGCTCCTTAGTTGCAATTCCGTTTTATGTTCAAACGTTATTCTTTCCAATCATTCACATGATACTTGTCGAGTTAAATGATTTGATAGTGTTATCTGCGTTAGGCAACACAACAATAAATATAATAACAATAAAGCTTAGTGAGCAAAGTAACAGCAGCATCATTACTTAATGTTAATAAAGAATAACTTTATACCTAACCGAAATAAATAAAACTGTCCAAAATATTTTTCCAAATACATTTGGCGCGACATAAGACTTTGCTTCTTATTAGTGTTAAGACCTGTGTGTTCAGATGAGCATAATTTGCATTTATGATTAGTAGTATATATGACTAGTATTAGAAGATGATAGTAATGTATTATTATTTTGGCAACGGAAACAGGACGGACCGGACCATCATCATGATTTTAGAATGTTTTTAATTGAAGACAAAGCAGTTACCAAAACATATCTTATTATAATGTCAGTCTGTATGCTGTGAACAAAGCCAGTGTATTTTTTTTTTCAAATAATCGCTTGCACTGGTGCCGTATTATGACGATTTGATGCCATCATGATTCCAGTGCTAGAGAGAGACGTAGCTATCCATCACTATCCCTTTTCCGACTAGAATCAAGATGGAATTAATACTTCATAATGAAGTGGACTGTCAATTGAACGCTTGCTGTGGTTTTATAATTTTGAATTGAATATTTAATCCATATAGGATTAAATATTCACACAGAATATTAAAAACTATTGAAACATGAATGATAACAGTTGGTGTATAAGAGACAACTTATCATAATATTAAAGCATAAGATTTGTGGTTTTAACGCGGGTATATTTTAATAATAACTGCACTAATTAACTAGGAAAAACAACACACGTGTCGTGTTAACTTGTATTTGAAGTAACATTAAATGTAACAAAGTTTTGCCATCAACATAATGATCAATATCTGTACCATTCATAGCGAAATAAAGCTTGAAAATGGCTGACTTCTGTTTAACCCAACAAATAATTAAAAATATTTTTAACGAGTTGAAGAGCTGCCGCTACGCACTGTAAGCGCATGCACAGGGTATGGTCGTAACGATCACATTCGCTGATATACTATTTTTTGGATGCTGTGCGTCCTGATGTCATTTTCTGATTGCTCCATTCCTGCTTGCCACGTCATGGCGTGTCATGTCGCGTTAAAAGTCAAATATGCTATTGACACTGAACATTTTTCCATATGAGAATTAGCCTTCTGGCTTATTTATTTACAAAAGAGATAGAATCTTTTTATAAATTTTGTTTACAATAAAAATAAATATATCGTCCTACGTCAAACAAAAAAATAGTCTCATTCGAAGATACGCATCAAATGTGTAACATCCCCAATTTTTGTATCAAAGACAAATTTTTTTCCAATACCAATACAAAAGTTTTAGAACGAGATGTTCAGAAATATGCTACCGCTAATTAAATCCTATCTCCAATCCATGCCGTTCCTAAGGAGCTAAACATGAATAAACTATCAATAATTAAATCATATGGAGCTTAACATCAACACGGTATCACTAATAAATCCTATATCGAATATACGCTGTTCTTAAAAGCTTAACATGCATTATAATATTTTCAATGACATATTATACAAGAAGAATAACTACATCTGATATTTATAATACATTAGGTAGTAACTCTAGTAATAGGCAAATGAATATAAATAAATGAATACATAATTTATGATTCTACAAGTTAGAATTATATTATATACAATACAGATCATATTTTTACAAAGCACGAACCAAAAATTTCTTCATTAAACGAATATCCTTAATTATATAATAACTATCTATTCTAATAATATATAAATAGCTTAGACGTAACGATCTAAAGGGGGATCAAGGGTCACGAACAATGGTATAGTCACCGTTCGAGTTTTTACAATGTATCCGACTTGGACAACGAGGCGTTTTAAGCTCGATAATCATATCTATTTTGATAGAAATCGTATTAGATGGAATCTAATACGGAAAAAAATCGCTTATAGTTAAGGGATACGATAATTTGCTTATTGTACTAACACAGTGATTCTCTATTAACATCTAAAAAGAAATATTTCATAGTTTTTTGGCTTCTGAAAGTCCATGCGTGTAACGGTTTCAGAACTGTTGTTGGCAACACTTCACCGATGAGTATGAGCGTAGTAGACGACAACCCAGAACCAGACGCCTCCGCCAATAACGATGACCGCGAGCGTGCAGTACATCGAGATGATGCAGCACAGGCGCTATTCACGCAGATGAGGATTGATATCCCCGAAGAACTCTATTAGTTAATTGTCCGGAGAGGGGGACGCCGGCGGGCTGCTGGACTCGCGGGCGGCGAAGTTGGCGCAGTTAGCGATCACGATCTTCGCCAGCTTCTTGATTTCTTTATAGGGGCGCGGGTGGATCAGCAAGTCGTTCAACAAACGCAGGCCACCCTCGGCCTCCACCAGCGTGCAATACTTGTCCGCTGGAAATGACAACCATTCGCTTTTATACAAGAAAAGTATTTACTCTGATTTCCTATTTTAACTTCCTTTAAGTACGGAGTCCTAATAACCTATTAATTTTGTTGAATTCAATCAGCAATCCCATGTCATCTTAACAATTTTTCCTTTTTCCAACTATGTTGGGGACGGCTTCCATTCTAACCGAATGCAGCTGGGTATCAGTATTTTGCATAAATCTTCTGTCTAGCTGACCTCCAGAACCCAGTTATGACTATGTAACGACTGTCAAACATCTAAATATGACAGTCAGGACCGGGACCAACGACTTAACATGCTTCCCGAGTAAATAAGGTGTAGTCTAAAAAATCATTATTATTTGAAAATAGGTGGACAGCTAGCACCTGTCAGTTTCCTAAGCCTAGAAACAATTAGGAAAATACAAAAAAAATGGGAGCACTAAAATACTCACGGTAGACAGAAGTCAAGTTGGCCAGAGCCCACACAGCCCAGTGCTGGCACTGCGGAGTGTGGTGAGCATTCAGCAGGCTCAGTATCGGCTCGAAGGAGCGATAGTTAATGTTGCGCTCGGCGCGCAAATCCCACCGTTCCACGGCAGCTGCCACACGTTGCAGAACCTGATCGCGGGCTGGATCAGACGCGGTCCAGGCTTCTGGGCCATCAGACGCCATGTGGGCCAATACTCCAGCAGCGTTATAGCTCACCTGTGGGGTCAATACTTGCGTTTAGTTTTCACCATGCATCCTAGATAACCGTTTTTTTCCGATTAATTATTACGTTATCGTGAGGCATTACGTTCACGTTATGTCGAAATTTTAAAACATCACAACATAAAGCTCTCGTTATTTTTCATTAATTTCAACAAAGTATTTATTGATGAAGTGTTTATTTTTGTAAAAATTCTATATTTATGTCTGTAATTTATATGGGTACACCTTAGAAATTACAGAGATAAATATAGAATTGTTTATTGCCTTTCAAATTAGGGGTCATCTACAAATCGTTATGGTCAAATTTGCATAAGGTAACATATTTTGCAATTTTAAATGAAATCTCATAATAATTTGATAGAGATGGCAATTTTTTATTAAATTTTGGTTTTGTTTTAAAGCCAATAAAAACCGCTGTAAGGATCAATAACTGTGTAATATACGATTGACCGTACGAGAATGCGCGTCGACGGACTACTTTTAAACGAAACACAAGTTAAAATTTTGATTTAATTATGTTAAATTTTTGGTTTTGTTTTTAAAGCCAATTGGATGCCGCAGAAATCCGTAACCCGTCCAAATCAGAGTGAATAGGCATCTTCGGGAGCGCCAATTTCCGTTGTAGACCTTATCCATATCCATCGACGAGACCGAAGTCGAAAAGACGAAGGATAAAGGTACTGCTTGATCCTTTGTTATTCGTATCCAGGTTCGTGTCGAAAAGACGAAGGATAAAGGTACTGCTTGATCCTTTGTTATTCGTATCCAGGTTCGTGTCGAAAAGACGAAGGATAAAGGTACTGCTTGATCCTTTGTTATTCGTATCCAGGTTCGTTCGTTACACCGCACTATGTCTTTAGCCCTCCATAAATTAACTTTAATAGGCACTGTCCCCTTCCGTCCGATGGGTAAACAGTCTGATGGGAAGGCTCTTGAATTTCCCTCGGACTGTTTAACTAAAATGATAAATGATGAAATAACACTATGCAAACAATGACAATGTAATCGGCTTCAAGATACGGCTACATAGATCTTAAACATTAAACAGGTAGTAAAAAAAAAACATTTTAACCTAAGGAAGGGTGATGGTGAATTTTTCATTGATGCACATGATGAGAAGCAATAACAAATAAACATAAAAATACAACATGGTGAACGTCTTATAGACACATTGTTACCACAATAATATCTGTAGAAGAAACGACACTTAAAAACAGCTCGGCCAAATTATTGAAGTGCAGGCAGACCTTCAAAACACGTCAATTTGACTGCAACAAGCTACATTAAAATAAAAAATATAATTATAGAATATCAACAACTTGAACGATTTCAAGTTGTCGAAATTCAAACACGCAGCATCAAAAAGAAACAATAATTTAATTTTGCTGTTTTGGCACACCTACTCGGTACACTTAAGACTTACAAATTATAATTAATTTCTTGTTTTTTTTTTCAATTACATTTGAAACATTTTTCTATAAAAGTAAGCAAAAGAAAAATAATGGCTGACAGGAGATTTACGTACAACACTTATTGGTGCCCACCTCGTTTTTCACGCCGAGCCACCTGCCCCCGATGAGTGGGTCACGCATCTGCAGACGTCGACGAATTCGCAGCGATGACCGAAGCTGCGTTCGCCGTTATAATTATAAAAATGAAAGATTTTTTCAACTAGCTCATATTTACATTACCTACCAAATCCTATTAAAGTCAAGTTAATTGTACAAAAGAACCCGCCTGGTGAGTAGCAGGGATGTTACGAATGCATATTTTTCACATTCTCGAATGCAAATCTTCGGAATGCGAATGTGTAGGAATAACATTAAAAAAACTTCAATCAACTTAAGTCATCATTTTTATTCTTACAATAGGAACAGTTAACCAGTGTTATCCTTATACGTCATATCAATTGTATCTAGTAGACAAAAGGCTCATTATATTTCAGAAAAAGTAATTTTGCCACCTTTTCGCCCAATGAGGCGATTTCTAAGGGGGATTTCTGTAGGTACGTAAGACCGGCTGCACTGAGCTGTACTGGCCGGGTTACTCAGAACGCTGGCCGGTGGAGCGCTCAAATATTTGCGAGCCTACCTAGCTATTCAGAATCATTCTGAAACGTTGTCTAATCGAAAATTACACATTTTCAATTACTCATTTGCATTGCCTCCGACAGAAAATAGCTGTCGGAAAAATGGCGGTCGTCTATTCGATATTTGATTTTGATTTTGGACAGACAAAATTTTCGGATTTGTGAATAGTCTTTAGAAGACTCTTTTGATAAGATTGTCATGTCCAATTCGGCACGGAAGCGTATCGAAAGGTTGTGATAGTTATGCTGATCTGTCAATTTTTCGTATTTTAATTTAGGTTTCCACCAGTCGCTAGTCCAGAGGGTTTCATAGATCTTTATCTTTTAATGTTTCCAGATTCTTCATTCGTGACGTCGCTTTCGCTTGAGCGATCGACTGACAACTACAACAAAACAGGCCAAAGTAGTAAGTAACCAAGCAATCATGTCGTCGAACCGCTCGGCCGCTCGGAGACACGACACGACCTGCACACATTCGCAGTCGCAAAGTATTCGCGAACAAGTGAATGTTTAAAAATATGCGAATCATTTGCTAAGTGTATGCGAATGCAAAAATTCGTAACATTCCTAGTGAGTAAGTGTTGCAAGGCTATTTTAGGCTTCATTGGCTTTTTGCTTACCCTCTTGTTTTGGCAAAAAAAGCAAAAATATAATCCAAAACATGCGCTTTCTATCTATTTAGCCCATAATGGTCTACTGCTGGGCAAAGGCCATCCTTTACCTTTTCCAGACACATCTGTCAATTGCCATTGCATTAATATGGGCGTAACTTCATGTCAATGTAATAGTGAATTCGGGTGGAGTCAACATGAAAAATAAGAGATTATTGTTAAAATGTTATAACTTTATTTGTATTATTATTTTACCAATACTGTAAACAATTATGCTTTATCATTAATAACTAATCAAGGTCGACAAAACTCATCTCATTTTTACAGTTGACTATTTTTTTTAAGTTATAAGGTAAACGCCGTGAGTCCCATATACACAGTTCCCTTCAAGAAGCAGCGATGTGCCATGTTGCTAATCATGTTAGCAGAACTACAGTACATTCTGACAACTTTCAGTATGAGATAGTTTTGTTATAATACGTGTTTGTGCAACATTATTGTTTTTACAGGGCAAAAATCATTCTTATAGACGGTTTTGCCTCAGTTTACACAAAATCTTAAACATCACGTGTTGCGCGTCAATGTTTACTAGTGGATTCACGACATTAAATTTCTCTTTAGTGATTCTTTTAGTACATAGGTACCTGGAATATCGGTATCATCATTAGTTGCTTCGATGACGCCATCTCGACCGCTGCTTACAGTGCTGACTGCTCACATACGTGCTGACTGCTCCTATACCTGCTGGTTACCTTCTTTAAGCTTCGATTAGATGGTGCAGTGACGTGGTAAAATCAGTTTGAGCACTGTCTGTTATAATGTTCTAGGGCAGAGGTGTTCAACACGCGGTTCGCGGAAACTGTGCGAGTTATTGATTTTACCGAGAGCTTGAATTTATGGAAAATTTGAAAATCGGAACGATTTGGGTCAGAAATTGATAAATTTCTAAAATCATTGGTCAAACTTATCATTAATTGAATGTAATTATTTAATATCATTTGATTGTGATTATCGGTTCACGAAACAACCAAAAGCATAATTTTCGGCCCTTGACAACAAAATGGTTAAAGACCCCCTAGAGCTTACCTTGAGTGTTGTTAGCGACGAAGCACTCACAAGTTCTCGGCACGTCGCACACAGTCGTCACCAGTCCTTCTGGAAGAGCTCCGTGAAACTTCTTTGATATTCTAGCGATGCTAGCCAAGAAAATAGTAGAAGATTTTTCAGAGGATGTTTTAGCCCATCACTTTTGACCTCATACCTACATCGTATCACAAACGCGTATTCCAAATCAGATGGAATGAGGCTGACTAGAGAAATGAAAATATATATAAGAATACATTGCTGGTCGCAAAACCTCGAAAATGGCTCGACCGATTGTGATGAAACTTTAAATAGTTGTGTGCGCGCCGGAGAAGGGTCCAAAAAATAATGAAAGGCTAGTTGTTCAATATAATACATACATCAATTGGGATACTATCGTTTTGTCCTATCCAAAGCCCAGTTTGGAGTATAAAGGGAAACTGGTTTATACTTCTCTCCCTTGCGGTTAGTTAGCCTGATGCAGTACTTACTTGCGAGACTATTTTCACATTTTGCGAATCTTTTCACAACAATTTGCAATTTAATCATGTCCTCAATATATTTCCTTAGTTTAACCACAAATTATACTACAAACTAGGCTTGTCGTACAGACCAGCAGAATTAACACGAAGAATTCAATTAAAATGGCTATTTTCACTGAATTGGGTAATTAACCTGTTGGCGGTCGATTGAAACAAGAATCACACTAATATTATAAAGGTGAAAGTTTGTTTATATGTTTGTTACTTCTTCACGCTCAAACGGCTGAACCAATTTTAGCTGTACTTTTAGCTGTGTAGCTGACACCCTCGATTAACATAATATCTAGGCTACTTTTTATCCCGATATTCCCACGTGATCGACATTTACGAGACGTAGCTAGTCTAATATAATTGCATAATGTTATCTTATCATTTTAACTACGCTTAATCATATAGCCAGCATTATTTACAATCGGTTAAAGGTTTGAGCTCTATTTTTGGTGCATATAATAAAAGAAAACTAACAAAATAGAACATCGCATCGTCACGTTATCACAGTCTCATCTGGAATGGAACAAGCGAAGAATTTGAACAAATACCTACTCTTTTGTGGACTCGCTTCGCCCGCTCCAGTCACTCCTAGTCTTTCAGGTTCATACTAAACCTCGCCCTATCGTGGTTTCCTGAATTCCCGAGTTAACTTCACTTGATCCGTAGGTATATTTTTTTCTATTTGCGTCTTACGCTTTAATTAGGATAAAACTTATAATGACGTTTTATTAAACCTCTATTATCATTAAAAATCTCTCGAATAATCGCGCTTCTGTTATTTATATAACTTTATTATTATTAAAAATCAGTCGAAGCCGTGTTAAAAACGCATAAAATAGTAGGTGATATAGGTTTCTCAGTTTGGTGCTGCTGCGAAGAAGAAGCGCTTAGAAGCCGCCAGTAAGACATACATTTTCCAGTCCTTGGAAATCGCAGCAGGCGATACGCACGTTATTTTGAAGATGCTCGCCGACGAAACATTTTTAACCGTAATGTTGTCTATTTTCTTGAACACTGCTCTGAACAGAGCTCAAGTCTTGCGCTGCGGACTGTACCGCAGCGCAAGACTTGAGCTGAAATTCAACTAAAAGACAGAAAGCCGTATGTAGTAATCCCGTACAAAAGGGTTTATAATTATAACCAAACGCAAAGCTCATGTCTCCCTCTGCGGGCTGTCGTTAAAATACTGTGAAGAGAAAATAATATATAAAGTGATGATCCTGACCTCGATGCCGTCGCTGGACGAGTCAAGCAGCTCGAAGAAGACTGTCAGGAATAGCGAGTTCATCAGTTGTGGGCGCAGCAATGCCACCTCGGCCACGTTGCCCAGGAGGCCCATCATGTTGCGCAGCAGCTCCTCCTTGTCAGGGAATACCTGAAAGATTTTTTTTTTTGATGAGTTTACTTAGTTATTTGAAAGTATTTTTGTTTGTCAGACTGTGACATCTAAAAACAAATTAATTAAGAGCAAAAGACTACCTTTAGGCAGGCCAGGAAAAATTCCATGCCGCGGTTCTCCAGGAAGCGCTGGCAATTCTGTGGAGTCTCATCAGTGACGTTCCACATGGTGGACCAGGCCACTTCCAGCACGTCATCGCATAAGCGGCGCTCCAGGCGGTCAGAGATCAAGTTCAGCATTTTCTGAAACAATCGAATATCGGTTGTGACACGCATTCTTCTTCTATAGTATCGGCAGGTACATTATGAGAAAAAGGCAATGCCGTGGTCAAAATATTAAGCAGCCAGCGAGGTAGTGAATCGTAAAGGTACAGACGCCAGCACATCAAGTTACCCGAAACTGTAAAATTTTCCCGATCAACTTTGAACCTTATGCTTTAGCGATAAAGTTGAAAATCTATTAAAGAAGTTTGACATATTGTAGTTGCGTAATGCGCTGGCGTCTGTAAATCTTTTTTATTGTAAACGGACGAAGTTTTTTTACTTTAAATGTAGGTCAACACAGGAGTTTGTTTATTGGCCTCCTGACAGAAAGTTCTCAAATCAGATTAGAGACTATAATATCCGTCGGACGTAAAAAACAGTTACAGCGATCCTATTCAATCAGCAGAGCCTAGCTTCATTGGACACATTACTATTCCAGATTACATCTAGAATCTAGAAAATTCCAAAAAACTACGGTTAAAGATTTACAAATTCAATTAAAGAGAAAACGTAAATAGGTTTTATAAATATCAAGTGCCATTAAGCGTAGTTTAAAATAAAATAATGCCGCACTGAGTTACATATTTAAATCGAACATTTTAATAATACTTAGGATTAATAGTTTTGGCGTTACAAAACGAATCAGAAATAGGTAGTTTTACACAAGGAACAGTAGAGTTTTGCGCGATGTGGCGTTTCAACAGTTGTTGCGTTTTTACTAAGCCTACTGTGCAGCAACAACATCGCGATAAGAAAATAATGTTTTGATTTTAATAAAGTTTTTATGTAGACTAAAAAAAATTAAAATTGTATTGTTTAATCTTTTTTTTTTTATTATTATTATTTTCGCTTTTCATTTCTGTCTGTGTGACCGCATTGGTCTTTTAAATACGCAACGGATTTTGATACGGTTTTCAACAACACTTAATTAATTTAGTTCGGAAGGTTTATGTTATGAAATTTGAAATTTACGTTTGGTAATAGCTGTAACCTGACCCAGTGGGAACTCCCCTAACTCTCTATTCGATGCTAGCACTATGCCAATCACTATCACGCCAAACCTGCACTATACCAACTAATAAGAGGTAGTCACATTCACATCAAGCTAAGCTGTCTTAACTATGGGGTGAATTCAGTCCAGAGTAGCGAGCACAGTTTCGTATATAGCAAGCGAACCGTGCCCACAGACGACACGACTAAGCAGGTCGCGCTTATTGAAGCAATGACCGAGCAAAGCGAGCCTCTGCCTACAAGACAAGTGAGTGCAACAGACAAGCACTACTTAAAACGAGCGAGGTTACTTACGCCACAAGCAAGTGAAGCGCGAGCCATCTTCTCAAGACAAGCAAGTGGAGGAAGACCACTCTAAAGACGAGCCCACCTACGAAACGAGCGCGTATACTAACAAGCGGAGTAAACTGGCTTATGAGCGTAGTAGTTGGCGCATACTAGTGTCGAAGGTGTAAGCGCTTCGTTCGCTCGTCGTTATAGTAGTAACGTAGGCTCGCTAAGGTTATAGCTTTTCTTGTGGGGAGAAAGCTCGCTGCGCTCACTCAAGTTGTAGGTGAGCTTGCTTCGGTCGCTCGTTTTATTAGTAGGCTTGCCCCACGTGCTGATCTTATAAGGGGGCTCGCTTCGCTCGCTCGTTTTGAGAATGGGCTTGCTCCACAACTTAAATTCTAAGTAAATTTTACAAACCGAGAAAAAATTAAATAAGGATTTTTGTATTAAAACAAACATCATGATTTAGTTGCAAATAATCAAAAACAAGATTATAATCACGATTTCTTTGGACCAGATTTTGATTTTCTCTTTGCTAACACGTTTTTGGTCGTTACTTGGTATTGGCATTTACATTTATTGCCTCCTGCCCATCATATTTAACTATTAAGTACTTTTAAACTATGTCTCATTTAAATCTCCATGTTTTGAGAATATTCTCCTACCCAAGGCGCGGCCAACTAGTTCGTGCGGACTATAGTCAATGTGACTTTAGGATACCGTAATTATAAGGACATGTCACATGTCCCAACCTATGCCCAATGTGTTGAAATACACCTATGCCTACCCTTTTGGAGAATATAGGCATAACGTTATGTTATCAGTTCTGTATTTGCGAAACGTCTGGTGTCAGTCAACATAACAACTACTTCAGTGTAAGTCTACATTGCCATGTTGCATTGGAACGGCGAAGTTCATTAAAAATTTAACGTTAAGCGAGTATTTCCATGAGCCGCATCGATTGCTACTGCGCTGCATAATGTATGAAGCTACGAGCCACTTCGACAAGAAGCAATGTCTTACCATTATGTTGCATATATAATTCAGTTCTAGGTTCTTTATGCATATTGAAAATTTGAACTGTAGGCGTTATCGTAGACCGGCGTAATTATCAGGCAGTATCATTACCTACGTTTTACATTGTCGCGCAAAGACGAACGGTGAATATAATTGATTTCAAACAAAAGAAAGACCGAGAAATATGGTACAACAGGTACATTATTTCTTTGTACCACTTATAACAAAAGGTCAAAGAAAACAGTTCACTGAAACGAGAACAGTTAAACATACCACGAGGAAAATGTATGAAAAATCAAAGTAAGCAAATTACAAAGATGGTGAGTGGCGGAGAAACTGAAGTGGAAATAAGCACTCACATCTAGTTTCAGCACTGTGAACTGAGAGACTGAACTTTAATGGAAGCTTGGTACACCTACTGATCAAAAAGCGTACTAAGCCCAGCGAATAGTTGTTCATTATATTTAGTCATCATCATCATCAACCAACAGATTGAACAATATATTACAAAAAAAAAAACAACCGTCTTCCAAAAAATACAATACGAAGTGAAAAATAACTTTAATTTGAAAGTCGGTGTCTTTGGTTTGTATTTTCGTTTTTGCCACCGACTTCTGAAATTAAACTTATTTTTCACTTTGTAGTCTTTTGTTCTGTTCTATTCGCCAGAAAGGCGAGGTCGGACTGCTAAGTTTCCTGATAGTCTAGAACTAAACCCCATTTCAAGAACTTTTAAAATTACTACTACTTACTATTTTTCAATCTGTATGGATTGAAAAATAGTAAGTAGTAGTAAATAAATCTTTTTGTGAAATCAAATGCCGTTGGCAATGAGAAAACTCACGATTCGCTAATATTTCGCGACGGCATGGATGCATAGGATATTTGAATTGTAAATAAATTTCCAGGCTTAACTGACCCCTCATGCATATAAGACCTAGTGTTAATAAAATGAGAACACGTGATCTTCGCTGCGACAACGGATGCGCAGAATGTGCATACTGATAAATTGAATAAGTGTCCTGAAATTGGTACGTAGTAGGTCTTCAAGTACATACTTTAAAGGCTGCACAAACAAGCGATTCATCGTTTTCTACTAGAATAACTGGTATCATGGAATTTTCTCCTGATACAGAACGTGACACGTGCTTCTTCTTTTTTTCAGGACTTCAGATAAACTCTCAACACTGACTGATGCTTGGTTTCTAACCGGCGGCGTATTAATAATACGGGGGGCCCCCGAACGTAAATTCGTAAGATGCTATCCACAATCTCAAATTCTTATTACTATTTCTTTATTACCACTAATTCATTTGACTAAATTATTAGTTATAAAGCAAAATTACTTTCTTTACTGGGTGTTCAGAAACAATATATATCGCTATATCGAATAAATAAACTCCGGTTAAGAAACCGGGGTTGAATCGACAAAGTTATGTATTTTAGCCTTTTGCCTTCCACGTGTTCAGAAACGTGACGTGTCAAGATATCTAACCAATAGCACAATGAAATAGACAATAACTATGGCTAAGAAGTTGGAGTTGTTGGAGAGAAGTGGTAGCCCAGTGGCAACGGCCGACTTGCGAGTTGTAGGTCGTGGGTGTAGACTCAGGTAGGCGAATTACTTTGTAGAAAGAACTTCATCACCACTGCAATCGGTGAAGGAAAACTTTGTGAGGAAACCGGAATTTCCTAGAACAAAATATTCGAAGACATGCGACATCCTAAATTAAATAAAGTATATTAATTAAAGCCCACTCCCTCTCGAAGAGCATTTTAGGCTGATTATGTCTATGCCATATGCGAATATGCTGGTTAAGAACACCTCAGGAACCGAGAATCGATACACATTTCATGTTTTATTACCTAACCTAACTAAAATGCAGTACGTAGATAATATTTTATTGCAATACTATTATAGATTGTGCTTAATGTCTATATACTATTTTATTCGTAATTTTAATAATTATTAACCGGTTGAATGTCGTAATTACAGAAACAATTAAAAAGCCATTGTGTCTCGCGTGGATCTACGTTCCGACATACTACGGGTTAATCAACTAAGAACCCGCTCCTGATTCGCGTACTACTACTACGAGTTGTCAAAACATTGAGATTTCTTATTACAGGTAAGTTTCCTGAATTAATTCTGTAAATAATGGTGAAAACCGCATAAAAATCCGTTGCGCACGAAAAGCGACTTTATAACATTTATGCCTGCCTTTAGATAAACCAAAACCAGAAAAAACACATTCGATATTCGCTTGTTAGTAATAGATAACTATTTAGCTTTATATCTTATTGTAATTTTAATCATTTTACTCTAATGTATTATTCTCAAAAATGTAGTAAGTATATAATTATGGTGCACGGTAAAACTCCAATGAGTCTACGTTTACTTCAGGACAAATAAATAAATAGTAAATGATAAAAAAACAATTGACCGAAATGATTTCGATATAAAATAATTAGAAAAAAAGGATTGAATGAAGTGATTACGATATAAAATACAAATCTATATATATATATATATAAAATGGTAAACTGACTGACTGACTGATTGTTGATATATCAACACACAGCCCAAACCGCTGGTCCTAGAGACATGAAACTTGGAGGGTGTGTTCTTTGTGAAGAGTAAGTACCCACTAAGAAAGGATTTTTGGAAATTCCACCCCTAAGAGGGTGAAATTTCACGCGGACGAAGTCGCGGGCGGAAGCTAGTATTATACTAATTAGGAAAAATAAAAAAAAAAAGGAAAATATCCTAACTGATTTGGTTCACGAAAAGTTCTGAATAATAGGGATTTTTATAACCATAATGTTGTATTCACAATCTATCGACAAATAAAACAAAGTCGGGTCAGTTACACCATTTATAACTCAAGACGGCTGGACCGATTTTTATGATCTTTGATTTGTATTTGTCTCCGCCCCGAATAGCAGAATAACTATTAAAAAATGGAAAACATTCTAGAAAAAAAAATTAAGATAAGTAGGTACTTCATTTTCTCATATATATATTTTTATGGAATGGCTTATTAATTCTGAGGCGGTACGAAGTTCACCGGGTCAGCTAGTTTTTCATATTCAAAAGTATTTTTCCTTACATACCTACGGTTTCTTATGTAAATGAACAGAAACAAGTAATTTAACAGGTAAAAGCATTTATAAACATTTAAAACAGATTTTATTGTTCTGATATTTTCGATACAAAGTCCAAGGTGCTGTGCTGTGGGTATAGCACGACGTCATCGTCATGCTGAGTAGAAGCCTTCTTGTCACAGTCATGACGCGCGTCGACTATTTCTGCTTTGTGCTCGTGAATATAGATATACTTATTTTGTTTTTATTATTCCTGATAATAGAATTAATTATCCGGTTAGACTGGAAGCCGACCCCAAAATAGTTGGGAAAAGGCTAGGCAGATGATGATGATGAATAGAATTAATTTTCTTTTTGTATGCACGTGTTTCTGTGACAAATAAACCTACATTTCTTTCTTTCTTTTCACAGAGGTTTCTTTCCGAACTGTAGGTACGTAAGAAGGGCATCAAAGTTTCTTTTCAAGGCGTAACTAAGGCCGAGAAAACAATTGTTTTTGCGGGAGTACAACAATATAAACTACCTAAAGAGGTAAACAAACAATATCTACTTAGTTTGTATGTCAAAGCTTTTATAATACTTTATTTCCCTAATCATAAAGATATCTTCACCTAAAGTACCTATAAAACTCCCAACAAGATTATTTCCCAAAACCTACATAAAAAACATAATCGACATATAATTTTTTTTTTTTTTTAATAATATAAAAATCTTAAATTCACTGACAGACAACGCGCAGTCTAAACAGCTATGTCTAGAAATTTTGCACATGAGTTTCTTATATAGGGTGTTTGAAAGCTGGATACAAACAAAGCCTTAAAAGGATGTTAGTTGACACCATTTAGAGCATTTTGAGCCATACATGTCTTACACGAAGTACCAAGCCCTCAAAGCTTTGCACTCAGCCTCCAAAGACTATAACGGTATAACGGGGCTGAATACCTTTGGGTATTTAAAAAAACCTTTTGGCGGACCAAAAGGGTTAAATAGGGGAAGAAAGTTCGCTATTTTTGCCAATGAGTAATCGCTTATTTTCATAATTTTCCAAAAACATATCACTCCATATATATAATCGCTAATGGCTTTCACAATACACGTTCGCAGAGTTATTGTTGAGCCAAAGCGCTGTCATTATCTCCAGAGAGATAAATCGATTATACAGTTATTTTAACTCGCATTTGCTTCAAGTATAAGTACATGATGTTAATCAGAGTCGCGTCTCTGGCCAAGAAATGGGTCCTCCCAATTGAATATATTGATTATTGTTTAATTAATTGTGTTCCTAGAATTTAGCATCGGATATCAACTGTCGCGCTCAGCCTATTATTACTTTCCTATCCTATGCCAGCATAATAAAGGTCTTATTATTATTTTTTTATATATAATATTATTCTTTTCTTTGCCTTTGTACGTACTTCGATAACGTTTTGGTGGTCTGAGAAAGCTCGTTAAGGTGAATGGATAGTGGTAGACCGCGAAATTCAAATTTTAAAACCATTGACACTGTTCCATATGAGATTGGTGGTTGGTGGTAGAAATCTAACTTAGAAAGATATATTAATGATTCTAATGATTATAATTCTCTAAATATGTACCTGTTACTGTCGCGAATCATATTTTGATAAGATACAACCTGACACTGACCTGCAAATAGCAAAAAACGTAAGAAAATTTTAATTTCGCGGTCTCAACTACCTATTCACCTTAATGTAGGAACGCTATAATGAAGCAGATGCAGCCAAGTGTGTGTGAATGATCTGCACTGACAAGGCAAATACAATTTTATGCCATAGTGCAGATTGAAAATGGCGCGCAGCAAGTTAGGTACAGTTCGCGTTAAATAACTTTGCCGCTCTGAAGTAGGCAACAAATCACGGCGCAGTAGTTAATCCTATGAATAAACCAGCAGCGCACTTGGTGCGGATTGGCGCGGCTAGCAAAGAGCCTAGCTTCAGAGCGGCAAAGTTATTTGACGCGAACTGTACCTAAGTGATAACAAAACAATACTAATTAGGGGTGCTGGGGATACTTACCCTGGAAGATCGAAATACCTTCGTAACATAATTTAACATAAATGTCTCATTCCCCGACACCCTAAAGAGATGTATAATATAAGAACAGACATAACATTAAGATCACGCCTTTCCCGAAGGTGGTCAGAGGTGTACGTATAGTACACCCACATTTCGCCAGTTATCTTTCAGTCACAACTTTCCCCGACACACTTTGCCCGACCTGGGAATCGAATCGAACCCAAGACCTCTAGCTCAACAGTAGCGCTTCCGACCACTAGACCAAGGGACAGTCTATATAAGAATCCTCCTCCAAATTCTAATCCTTGCAAAGCCTATTTAGTATCAAGTGCCAACAATCGCGATCTGCATAGGCTATTACTTTAGCAAACTGCAAACATAAATCTTAATCCAATTCATATCTGAAATGACTCATACGTATGCATAAAGCAGTGTTTATTTGAGCCCGGACGAGCTGCATCGATCCGGTACATAGCTAAAAGTATATGGTTCCTAAAATGCATGTTGAGATATTAAATGTTGCTGCGCGCAGTTAGCTTTGGACGGGTCAAGCTTCCGCGGTCTTCGCAAGCCACACGGGGCGGAAAGGGGTGCGGGGCCGATGAAATGCATAAATCAATAACAGCGGCGCAACTCCCTAGGTATCCTGCCATGCCGACAAACGACATACCTATATACCAAGTGTTAGTGCTACTGATGAATCTGAACGCCATTTTGTGTTCGGATATTATTACGTTTCCGCGGATAAATATGGTAGATTGATTTTATTTCTTCAATATTAGGATATAGGTACTTATTTGCACACAGGCAATAGTTAAAAGGCCAAATAATTATGTTCATTTGAAATGCACACAAAGAAATTAGGAAATGGCACGGCAAGAGCGTGCGCGGTAAAGTTTTACGCACAGCAGTGTTAGTTTTTTAGTTCATTTATAAAGTTAACAATCTAATGTTAGTTGTATTAGTGCAAATTCTTAACTATTGCATAAATGCGGAATCATTTCATGACGAGCATTAATTTCTATGTATCAGTTACCCATGCGTACTAAACTGCAAGGCACTCAACATGTAATAACGTGGTAACTAGCCGCCCATAGAACGGCTGTCGTGTCGTTTCCTGCAATTGAGAGTAACTACCGTGGAACGGAATGCATCACTCACACTGCAGATCCTTTATTATACTTGAATACAAAATAGGTCATGTTGTTCTCGAGACCGCAAGCAATATAACTGTCGCAAATTGATATCTTAACAAAGTTAAATTAGGTATACAAGGTGTGATTTAAATTACTCAAAACCTTAGGCACCACGATTAAAAACATCCTACACAATACAATATTTAGAATTTATTTTTGTCAATTTATTTTACAGATGCCAGCAAATCAAGCTACGCGAAACTGTAAAATTTTCTCAATCAACTTTGAACCTTATGTTTTAGCGATAAAGTTGTAAATGTAATAAAGAAATTTGACAGATTGTAGTAGCTTGATGTGTTGGCGTCTGTACAACAAGTCCAACTAGCAAAGCCAGAGATTTTCTTTTATAAAACGAATGGAAAAACTTGCTACACAGTGACTCGAAACTCGTATTTAATTTTTCTTTGAAGAAATTATATAAAAATTACGGAAATCAATTCAGAAGTTGATTCTGAGTCAGTTTTGCAGCCTTTACCTATACCTTTACCGCTGTAAAAAAGAAAATAAAAAATAAAGGTACTTACGCCAATGGCTCCTTGGTTGCCGAGGAAAGTCTTTTGCTTGCCATCAACCTGACAAGCCAGCGAGTTTAATAAGTAGATTGCGATACGCTGAACGAAACCCTCTTGATTTACATCGGCTACCCCGTTTAAAAGAATCTGTACCACACGTTCGTACTCGAACAACTGAAAAGAAAATGTTACTAAATAAAACCTAAATAATACGAAATGGAGTTCATGTCTTTGGATTTCCATGTCCATGTTCAGGAATAAATGCACTTACAAGGATTTCAATCATAGGTACTGGGTACTGCTACAAAACGAACGTCGTTTTGGTTTTTTCAGTAGTTTCATTCAAAATTATGATGTTCTGACGGGTTAATTAAGATTATTGAAGTCCTTCAATTAATTTACAGAGGGCCATACCACCATCAGTCGACTTTACAGTTGATCAGGACTTGACAGTTTAGCGACACATTCGATCCTTGAAAGGGTCTTTATTGAAAAACCAGGGACTGGAAAAAATTCTAGGCTATGTCTTCTATGTTAGAGGGTTTGGTTTCCGCTCTTAGTCCTTCTGGTGGATCATTGTGCGTGGCCCACCAGGTGGTTGGTCGTTATTCCAACCAGCCCACCTCCCTCGAGAAGTTTTTACATCTCCTGGTTTGTTAAGAACACCTATGTAAGATCTGGGTGCCCCGAGGGTTTCTGTCCTAATCTGGGTGACGCCTGCGCATTCAAACAGCACATACGTAACGGCTTCCTCAGCCTACATGCAAGCACTAGCCCCAGCCCATAGAGGACTGTCCGTTATGACTATTGTGTGAAAGTGTTTGTTTAAGGCTGCCTTAATGTCAGTCCAGTTTGGAAAAGTCTATGTTGTGAAATGCATAATGCCCTCGGTCAGGCTGAGCATACCAACATAGTTTGAAATACAGTTATTCGTTTGACATTTAATTTGACCTTTCACTGTGATGAAAATGTCAGATAGCAGTAAATCAATGCTGGTGGAGCGCTGTACGTAGTGGGTGGTTAGTTACACCCGCCGCGCCGGTGCAACAGGGCGAGGGACCTGTGCAGTGTGGGGCATTCGGCCTCGGAGAGCAAGGACAGAGCACGGCGGGAGTTCTCCGAAATGGTTCTATGGAAATTACAGCGTGAACATTTCATGTGCGAGATTTTGTAGCGTTGATCATATCAGCCTGTTTCATCTCAATGT